>CM051239.1:34141474-34741474 GCA_027917425.1 Gastrophryne carolinensis | reverse complement strand
TTTAAGTAAAATTACCGTTATGCACACGCTTTACTTTGGGGTGTTTGGCAACTCTTCCCTTGACAGTACCTATGCATGTTGGGTATTGTTCTGTTCGGGGGTTGTTGCTTTTTCAGATTTTATATGTTTTTTTCTGGTTGCATATAGTTTTTTTTAGGAAAACGTGGCTTTGATTCTTCTTTTTTATTCTTTTTTTGGGAAACTCTGTGCAACCAAAGAATTGATTGAGGGATTACTTCCAGAAAATTGCACCCATGTCAACAAACCTGGTACGCCTAGAAAGCCTGAGGTGTATTTTAAATTTAAAGGGTTCTTTTTCTGGAAAGATCTCAAGGTGCGCTCTGCGCGGTGCATAGTTGTATTTTATCTGAAAATCTCCTAAAGCGCTGTTTCAGTTTGGGGGAGTCTCCTGGGCAGGAAAGGGTGTCTACCTATACATATGTGGTAACGCTGTGACCGGGATTAATTGGGGTTTCACATGCAATAAGATTTTATTGACAACATTTTTTATTACAAAAAAACACTACAAATTGCAAAAAATAGATTTTTTTTATTTTTTTGCACATATTTCACCCAAAAGTATTGAGAATACACCTAAAAAATTACAAACAAGACATTTCATGTTAAAGCCCAAACTCTGCTGAAAAAAACAATATATCATTTTCCTGGGAAATCCCTGGAAATCCCTTCAAAAATCACATTTGAGTCAGAGCGGGTAGGGGGGCTTCCTTTCCCGCTACCAGAGGTACAGCTTGGACCCGGGGGAGGGGCCGTGGCCGTCCCGGTCAGTCCTGGGGCGCTAAGCCCAAACCTGCTGGTAAGCCCGGTGGGGGGACGATTGCAACACTTTTCCCTGGTCTGGGACCAGGAGGTTCCGGACAGATGGATCCAGGAGGTGGTGTCGTCCGGCTATAAACTGGAGTTCGAGTCTCGCCCTCCTTCACGGTTCTTTCGGTCTCGGGTGCCCACCGATCCTTTGGCCGCACAGGGGCTCCTGGCGTCGGTAAGGAATCTTTTGGAAATGGCGGTCATCCGGCCGGTGCCGCGCTTAGAGGTGGGTCGGTTTCTACTCCAATCTTTTTGCAGTCCCCAAAAAGGACGGGTCGGTTCGTCCCGTCCTGGACCTGAAATTGCTCAACAGGTTCATCCGTTTCCGGAAGTTTCGCATGGAAACTTTGCGTTCGGCCATCGGTTCTCTTCGGCAGGGGGACTTCATGACGTCCATAGACATCAAGGATGCTTACCTTCATGTTCCCATATGCCGAGCTCATCAGCGTTTTCTTCGGTTCATGATGAACGACCAGCATTTTCAATTCGTGGCACTTCCGTTTGGCCTGACCTCGGCTCTAAGGGTGTTCACCAAGGTGCTGGCAGGGGTGATGGCCATCTTCAGATCTCGGGGCATTCGTGTCGTACCTTATTTGGACGACCTTCTCATCATGGCTCCGTCCCTCAATCAATCAGAAACAGACACCAGGATGGTGGTCTCCACGCTGGAAAGCTTCGGTTGGGTGATCAACTTTCCCAAGTCCTCCCTCGCTCCGGCCAGGGTGGTGTCCTTTCTGGGAATGCAGTTGGACTCTTGTCAACACAGGGTGTTTTTCCCTCAGTCCAAAATTTATCTGATTCAGGAGTTGGCTCGGGTCCTTCTTTCCAATCCTCGGCCGTCCATCCGTCTGGGGATGAGGCTGGTAGGTTTGATGGTTGCCTCGTTCGAGGCAGTTCCTTGCGCTCAATTTCACACGAGGACGCTGCAGCTTCATCTGTTGGCGTCCTGGGACCGGCGACCATGGTCGTTGGATCGGCCCTTCCAGTTGTCCTCCCGGGTCCGGCAGTCCCTCCAGTGGTGGTTGGTCTCGACCAATCTCTCAAGGGGCAGGTCTTTCCTGACTCCTCTTTGGGAAATTGTCAGCACGGACGCCAGTCTTTCGGGATGGGGGCGATTCTGGAAGGATCTTCAGTTCCAGGGGCAGTGGGGACCTCAAGAGGCCCACTTACCCATCAATATTCTGGAACTGAGAGCCATCCGTCTGGTTCTGGCTTTTCTGACTCAACATGTTCTGGGCCTCCCGGTCCAGGTCAGTTCAGACAATCGAACAGCGGTTGCTTACATCAATCATCAGGGAGGGACTCGCAGTCTGGGTACTCTCAGAGAGGTATCCCTGATCCTGACCTGGGCGGAGGCCCATGTTCCTTGTCTCTCGGCGGTTTACATCCCAGGGGGGGAGAACCAGGAAGCGGACCTGTCGAGCAGGGGCTCTTCCCGTCTGGGAGAATGGGCTCTCCATCCTCAGGTTTTTCGGTCACTGTGTCTCCGATGGGGGACACCGGAGGTGGACCTGTTTGTCTCTCGTCACAATTGCAGGCTCCTGAACTTGTCGCTCTCCCAGGATCCTCTGGCTCTGGCAGTGGACGCCATGCCCCTGAGCTGGGGGGATCTGGGGTTTCTGTACCTGTTTCCCCCGATACCCATGCTGGGCAGGGTGGTACGGAAGCTGGCTCTGGAAAAGGTGTCCGCCATTCTCGTGGCCCCAAGGTGGCCAAGGCGAGTATGGTTCACAGACATCGTTCGGCTGGCAGTGGACCAGCTCGTTCTGCCTCTTCGGCCCGATCTGCTCACTCAGGGTCGGCTGTGTTACCCCAATTTACCAACGCTGGGTTTGACGGCTTGGCTGCTGAAACCTCCATCTTGAAGGAGGAGGGTCTTTCTGACTCTGTAGTTAAGACTCTGATCAGTGCCCGGAAGAGGTCTTCTTCTATCATCTACTATAGGACTTGGAAAGCCTATATCGCTTGGTGTGAGATTAGATCTTTGCCTTGTAGGGTCTTTTCGGTTTCCAGGATTCTGGAGTTTTTTGCAATCAGGGCTGGACTCTGGTCTTCAGCTGAGTACTTTGAAGGGGCAAGTTTCTGCCTTATCTATCTTTTTTCAGAAGCGTTTTGCGCTTAATCCTTTAGTTAAAACTTTTTTCCAGGGGGTTACGCATGTGCGGCCTCCCAGGAAACCTTTACTCCCTGTTTGGAACTTGAATTTGGTTCTTTCCGCTCTTCAGGCTCCTCCCTTTGAGCCTTTGCAAGATATTGCTTTTTCTACCCTGACTCAGAAGATTGTCTTCTTGGTAGATATCATTTCGGTTCGGCGTGTCTTGGAGTTGGCGGCCTTGTCTATTCAGGCGCCCTACTTTGAGAGGCATCAGGATAAAGTGGTCTTTCGGTTCAAACCGGACTTTCTACCTAAGGTTGTTTCTGCTTTTCATTTGAATCAGGATATTGTTCTTCCCTCCTTGTGTCCTAAGCCTAAGAATGACAAGGAGAGGGTTTTGCATTGTTTGGATGTAGTACGCTGTGTTAAGTACTATTTGATTATTACTTCTCCTTTTCGTAAAACTGATGCCTTTTTTGTTGTGCCCTGTGGGCCTAGGAAGGGCTTGGCGCCGGCCAAATCTTCCATTAGCAAATGGATACGTCAGGCCATTATTGCGGCCTATTCTGCTAAGGGGAAAGTTCCCCCTTTTCGTATCACTGCTCTTTCTACTCGCGCTGTTGGAGCGTCTTGGGCTTTTCAGCACCAAGCTTCTGTTGAAAAAGTTTGTAAGGCCGCTACTTGGTCTTCTGTTCATACTTTTTCTAAGTTTTACAAGGTTGATGTGCGAGCCTCAGCGGATGCTGTGTTTGGCCGCAACGTTCTGCAAACCGCAGTCATTTAAGTTATGCTTCACTTTGCCTTCGGATACCCATCCCTTGTGGACACTGCTTTTGGATGTCCCGATCGTAAGAATTAAAGGGGAAGCGGGGTGTGTGGCACACTGAGAATAATACCATTTTGTGAGTACTCACCTGAAAAATGGATATTGTCAGTGTGCCACACACCCCGCTTCACCCGCCCTTTTCGGTATCCCGGTTCCTTTATATGGTGAAGCTTTTTCTTTATTTTGAGGTTACCATTGGATTTCCTGGTACCTTGTCTTTCTGCTTTTTAAATCACTGGTGTTAAGTGGGAGGTCCCAGGTATATATAGGCCGGAAGGGGGCTCGTTTTCAAGACTTCTCGCTGCAACGTCGCCACCTGGCGGTGGAGTAACCCGATCGTAAGAATTAAAGGGGAAGCGGGGTGTGTGGCACACTGACAATATCCATTTTTCAGGTGAGTACTCACAAAATGGTATTGTTTCTGTTTCCTGACATTCCCAGATGCTCATGTGTGGAGGGGGGGGTAGAATCCAGGAGGCTCTTTACGCCCCGCTGTGGCAGTCTGCATTACTGTTTAACCTCTATCTTGAATAATTTAACTGATATAATTTGTCTCTGTTGACTCGGATTGTCACTGTTGCCCTTCTGACCTATATATGTATCTATTCATTGTATTTATGTAGGTTGTCTAGTGCTCTCTTAAAGCAATTAAATATATAATTTCATCATGTTGCTCTGTTATCTCAATCCACAAACCTGCTATATTATGCCCTACCAGGATGGGTTCTGTCCAATATGATCCTGTTATTGGGGTATATCAAACATAACTGGTGACATTCTTATAGAGCTGAGAGGGCTCTGTTCTCTTCTGCAAGGGAATAGGGCCCACAGCCTGTCAGTGTCTTGAAGGCCTGTATGAAGGAAACGTGGAGGAATCATGGAGGTAGAAAACATATATGTAATGTGATCTTGCTGTCAGACTAAACTGATGTCTTTATTTTAATCTGACCTGTAGCCTGATCCACCGGCTTTGTCATCCACACTACAACCCAACCTGAGGGCAGATTTTTAAATTTCTCCTGCTGGTTTTGTGGTACTTGTGTCTTACTGAGCAACCAGAGCGTCAATTTAAACGCCCCCTAACTGAATGAGAATAACAATTTCTTAGTTAAATGTTTTATAATTAATATTTTTAACTTATTTTTCTCTCTAATGCTTGAGAGTATGGTTACTAAAGGAAAGTCTTTTTCTCCCGCAGGGCGCTCTTCCTCCTTATGAGTCTCGTATCACGACCGCCAAGCTGCTGATCGAAGGGGAAGAGTTGGAGGTAGGAGCATTTGTTTTTGTTATTAATATTATTGATCTGCTGTAATGAGTGGAGATGTGGGGAAGACTCGGTTTTCTTGCCGCACCACTTCCAAGATGATATTTAATAATTACTCTGAACTTTTCTGCACTTTTTAAATGTCAATTTGGCTGATCACACCTATAAAGCACAGCAAGTGGCTCATTATCCCTGTATGTCACATGGCCCCTGAGGAGGTAAAGGTGGCGATGGAGCTGTGCAGACCGTCCTCTCTCTTATTCTGCTTTCGCGTGACAATTAATTTTTATTTTGAATTTGAATAATCATTTTATCTCTATACTGTTGAACTCCAATCTTCTAAGCCTTCTGTTTCACTTTTTCACCCCTTGTGGGTGATTGGATCAAGCCTACTACATGGCAATGGCCCTCATCTGATAATGATAATTAAAATTACTATATTAAAAAATTAATATAATAAATAAACATAAATAACATACATTGTCAAATACATTTAGTGAAAGGGACTGTCCAGGCAAAATGTAAATAACATGATTCAACAATTTTCTTTGTCATATCTACCCTCACACTTCCTGTAATCTTGCAGCAGAAACTGACCACTGACACGTCCCCCTGATGTAGTAGACCACGAAGCATAGGGCTTGACTGATGGTCTACAACTCTACCCCTGATGCCCACCTGTGTATTGTAGCATTGTGATTAGGTGTCAAAGTATTCTGATATAAGCATCAAATTATCAACACACCTAATTTAAATGGATCTCAAAAAGTGTTCACTGTAATTAATAGTTGTGTTGCTGACTGCTTTGTCAAGGAAAATGAACATCATCCAGACACTTTTTAAATGCACCATGGCATAAAAAAACACAGGCAGCACCAATCAACAGTGCGTATGCAATGGGAAGGGCGGTTTGCAGCCCCAAGTGTTGATATCAAGACCATGGTAACCAATATTGTATTAAAACCTGCTGTTTTGAAACTAGATGGCAATGCAGCTGTATAGAATTAATAAACAGTTAAACATCCAAGGCATCAATTCTTTACACTTTAACCTGCCAGCAGACAATATAGGGGTTGATTCAGCACTAGGTCAAAAAAGTCACTAAATTTTTAGGATAGAAAACTTCATCAACTTGCATTGCCTACATTTTCCCCTGGTGCTGAATCAGTCCCAAGGTGGACAATGGAAGTTTTCTCCCCTTGCAAAGTAGTGGCTTTTCTCAACCCACAACCACGCCGCACCCATCCTTCAGATATATGGACAGCTTCTACCCATTGACCATAAGAAACAACAAAATAAATCACATGGAATTAGTCATTTTAGGGTGTTGTCTCATGCTCAGTCGTAATATTGAGTATCTATAAATATAATGACTAGCAATGCAGAAGAAACACATTAAAACTGCATTATTCCTGCATCAGTTCCTAGTTATATTTCATGGACATAACAGATATTTTAGCCTAAAGCATCTGGCTGTAGGCATAACATGAATAATTTGTTACCTGTGCCAGGAAAGGTCTACATCAGGGTTCCCCAGCCCTCTCATTGACAGCCGTCAACAGGTCATATTTCTAATTTCTTCCATTTCTGGGTACCACCAGTAGCAATGCATGGGTTAATCTCAGCCGTAGGCGGGGACTGCAATATAAGGCAGGCTGTGGCTGGATTTTTAGTTAGTTGGATTTTAGTTACAGTACTTACCGAGAGCAGGGGCCTTGACTTCATTTGTCTCCCAGCCCCTCAACAGCTGCAGCGTCCCTGTGGACCCCCCATTAGATGCCTGAAGTCAGTTCCTAAGCCTATAGCGTGCAGGGTACCTGAGAGGGGAGGGGTCGGCCGCACCTGTGATGCCGGCGGGGGGGAGCAAGGCTTCGGCCTGCTCGGGCCTTACAGGGAGGAGGGGGCATTTGTGAGGTCTGTGGCTCTGCCCTCCTTCTCCCCACTAACAGCATGAGGCATCCCCATCTTTTGAGGTGCCCGGAGGTCCCTGCTGCATCCCCGAAACGTCGCTTGGCAGCTCCTGCATTGCCTTCCAGTTCTCCTGGGCTGCGTGTCATATCCAATGCTGCCTCCCCACAGTTTACCCTGGTCAGGTAGGGCTCCCTCGAGAAGGGGCGGGGGGTTGACTTGTACTAATTCCCTTAGGAATCTGACATTGCTCTTGTTGTTACAGCGTGGGGGTCTGGAAGCTGCTGCATCCTTGACTGGTGGGTCGATCTCAGCTGCAGGGAGGTTGCTTTTCCGAGGCAGGTCTGACCAGTAGTCAACAGGCACGAGGGTGTGGGGACCAGCGCTCCAGCTTTATTGCTCAGCAGTTAGAGCAGCCATTTTACTATGTCGGAGGCATTAGAGGCATCGGGGTTTCACATTTTAATGGAGAGTGGTGCTGCATGTGCCATGTGCCAAGAGCACCTGACAAGGGACCCCTGTGCTCTGGCTGCACTACTGTCCTGCCCTGCCTTACGCAACTGGCAGGTTCCTTGCCTTTCGACTCTGAGGTGGAGCTCTTGCTGGACCGGGGAGTTGTTGTACCTCTGCCCCCCTCACAGTGAGGCTGTGGAGTCTACTCAATAATATTTGTCATCCCCAAGAAGAATGCATGCTGCAGGTTCATACCTCAGCTGGAGCTTTTTGGGATGCCATGCATGCAGCATGGGATCGCAGTGAGTTGAGTTTATGGCTGTTATAGGTAATTTCACAAAAATATGACCATCATCTCTAGACTCTAATAGAATATAGGCTGGTGGTTGCTCCTCTTTTTAAGCTAATTTTTCTCCTTATTCATTTGGTAAGTAGTTCATCAGCTTTATCAAATCTTTCAGGTTTTATAAACCGCTATTTAAGACCGCTGTGCTGGAAGCAGCCATTAAACCATAAATAATGATATAAGCCATAGATTTAAAGATGGCAATGAAATTATTAGATCATGTTCCTGCAGAAAACATTTCTGTAAAAAAGCATTAACAGCCATCAAGGGCAGCTCTGCTGATTGCCAACATACTTTGGCCAAAAATGGATAATTGAAGTAGAGAAGCTTTTACCTATTCGCTGCCGAGCTATATTTACACTGCCAATGGTTAGGGTCAGATGTTTATGTTCCAGGTAAAGCTCAACACAAAAGAGAATGGAAGAAACCTTTAAACTGACCTCACTTGCCAGCCGTTCTTACTGATTTCTTTGAAATTCAATTCATTAAAGTGATTCTATATCACTTTAAAGGAAGTCTATGTCATCAACTTGTATCCAAAGCTCAGTTCCCCAAAACAGCCTGTGTTTCTTTTTTTTTAATAAAGCCTTTGGCCATTATTCTTAAAAACACTAACAAGATGTAGTCTGCTGTTCAAATAGCAGTTGTATGGCTCCCTGGCGCTTTACAGCAATTAAACATTGATACAAGCTAAACTGCCACATGTGGCAATTTGTAGTGCTTTCAGATTTTTTTTGCAGTAGTTATAGCTGACCATCAATGCTGGACTGTGCGTAACTCAATCATTGCTGGAGAGCACCAGGGAACCATACACCATTCGAAAATCATATTGCATCCTGTTAGTTTTTTATGAAAATTGGCCCCATACAGCCAGAAACATCCACCCTAGTGCTGATGAGAGCCTAAAGCTTGAAACATGTGGATGTGTTTGGCTGTGTAAATGTAAAGCTAATCCTTTGCATTGCACCCTTAGCGTTTCTAAGGGCCTTGGATGACTCAGAGACATAGAGATGATTTGCAGCTCCACCTGCTGCAAGGATTGATGGGTAATGCTATTTTTCCTTGTGTTGGATACTGTGCAAATACTTTCCATTTTAGGAAAGCGCATCTTTTCCTCTTATGAAAATTGGGCAAAGGCTTTAGGGAAAAAAAAGTAACACGGGGTGTATTGGGACACTGGGCTGGGGTGATAGAATGTGATGACATAAACTTCTTATTCCCAGTATGTCACACACCCCGCTTCCGAATATTCATGACACTTGGGTAACTGACCTGTAGAGGGCGATCTTGCAGAGATGACATGAAAAAAAGGAGCCCCTCCTGGCCCATAAATACCTGGGACCTCCCACCATTCCCCAGTCTTTCGTCTCTGCAGTCGGCGAGCAAGTCAGAAGATGGTTGTCTCCTCCTTGCAGGTAGCCGGGGTAACCCCCCGGCCTTTTGTTTCTGTTGCTGCCTGAACCTTTTTTTAATTTAAACTATAGCAGTATGCCTCCCAGCCTAGGCTGAAGGTCCAGGCAATGGTAGGCTGCACCTTGTGGTGTATATGGGAGCTAGCTCCCCCTCTGAGACCCCATACAAAGGGGTAGGCGGTGTCCGGGTTGGTGATCCCGGCTTGGGATGCCCCAACCCTCTTACCCTTTCACCTATTGGTGTGGGTTCTCCCCCCTACCGTGTCCTTCTGTGCCCCTTGGGTGGGGGGGGGGGGGGGGGGAGACCTTTTCTCCTGTGGGTTGTTTTACTTTATTTGGGGGAAAAGGTGTGTGGATTGTGTGTGTGTGTGTGTGTGTGTGTGTGTGTGTGTGTGTGTGTGTGTGTGTTTGTATGTGTTTTTGCGGCCGTTGTTGCTGGGCCGGTTTCACTATTCTCAGTGTGCCACACACCCCGCTCCCCCTTTAATTCTTCACGATTGGGTTACTCACCGCCAGGTGACGCAGTTGCAGAGAGGAAGTCTTGTAACGAGCCCCCTTCCGGCCTATATATACCTGGTACCTCCCACTTAACACCAGTGTTTTTCTCTCTGCATGACGACAAGACAGAAGAAAGAAGTCTCCTGCTTGCAGGTAGCCGGGGTCTTACCCCGGCACCCCCTTTGGGTCTATTTCTGCTCAGTTGATAGTTTGTTACCTATATGCTTGATGGAAGCCTCCCAGCCCAGGCTGCTCACTGGGCAAATGGTAGATGGCACTATAGGTGCCTAGGAGCTTATCTCCTCCGCTCGACCTCACGCGTGGGGCAATGCGGCTATCCGCCATGGTGATCCGGATTTGGGATGCCCCTGTCCCGATGTCCCTTTAGGTCACCTTCTCCCGCTTGGCCTTCTCCCTTCGCTAGGGGGGGGGGGGCGGGGGAGGGGTGTGTGTGTAATGTGCATGAGTGCTTTACTTTACTGTGAAAAGGCCTTGGCAGTTTTTAGTGTCAGCACATGGCCAGGGCTGCTGGGGCCTGTTTTCAGTTACTGCACGTGTGTATTTCCCTCTCTTCTCGGCTCCGGGCCCGCCCTTTGTTTCCCTGGTCTCATTAGAGACCTGTACGCTGCAGTCGGTGGGGGAAGAGCCTTCTGTGCGGCTGAAACTTCACAGGTAAACGGCCCCACCATTGTGCACGTGGGGCCGTTCTTATGCTATGTGCTGCTTGTGTAGCGTTTCCCTGGGGCATTTCTACTTATGGGTATATTTTTTATGTCAGCCTTCTGATAGGTTGACTTAATATATCACATAATTGTGGGATTTGGGCTCCAGTTGCTGCGTTATTACACATTACCATTCTGATTGTATATGGATATATATATATTGGTGTTTGTGCATGTGTTTATGTAATATATATATATATATATATATATATATATGTGTATTTATATATATATATATATGTGTGTGTGTGTTGTGTATAGATATATATATATGTATGGGCATGTATTCATACCGGTATGTACTCTGATTTTTTTTTTTGCACTTTTGGCTTTGCCTTGAAATTGCATGTGTCATGTGTATTTATTCAAGATGTTTAAGCTAGCCATATATGTTTGCCTTATTGGTTATGTATGATTGTGGTGCATTCTGGCTGGGGGACTGACTGTGGTCTCTTTTCCCCCACAGATTCTGGGATTCCCTCACTGCAGGCTCTCCCGATTCTGTTATACCTGGCTAGCCTTATTACTCTAAATTGGGTTTTGTCCTAAGGTTTTGAAAAAAAAAAAAAAAAAAAAAAATATATATATATATATATATATATATATATATATATATATATATATTAAAAAAAATTTTATTTAAAAAAAAAACATTTTTTTTAAATCCTCCCTTTCCCGGGACATTAATTTAAAGGGGCATCCCGGGTGGCTTTATGCGTAAAACCCACGGTTGTTGCGAATACCATAAAATCACCATATGGAGGCTTCCGACAATACCGGAAATGGCTCTTCGGGGCCATCTAGGCTGTGTGGGGCGCCACTCCCAGGCGATGATGTTATATTATGCATTCCTTGTGCAAAGCAGAATATTGTGCGTCAGTCCGTCGCTCCGGCTTCTGGCTCCTCGCAACTTCCGTCATCTCCTCCCCCCCCCCTCCCTATTCCGGAACCCGTGTGACATTGTCAAAAGTGGGGATTCGCAATCCGAGGTGTGTGTGCGATTGACCAACCTCTAGAAGATAATTTCCGCCAAAGTAGGTCAGAAGGCTACAGCGAAGCGGAAACACCTTTCTCCGGCAGCTCCTGCTTCAGAGGATGAGAGGTGCGAAGTTGTGGATTGGTCCGATTATTCCCTGGACGAGGAGGGGCAACTCCTTGTGGAGTCAGATGAGCCTGCAGACCAGCTAGAGATTGATGCTGTTGGCGATCAGGCTACAGGGGTATCCCTTGACACCCCCTCCATTTTGGCTCAAATGTTTGAAATTTTGAATTTAGATCCACCTGAGGCAGTCGCCCTGCCAAAGGGTGAGTTGTTTGATGTGCCTCAACCGCGTTTGGTGTTTCCCAGGCAACAACACTTGGAGAGGGTTGTGCTTAAAGAATGGGAACAACCCACGCGACTGGCTGGAATCCCTCCTAGTTGGGATAAACGCTATCCCTTTCCGGAGTATTTGGTGAAGCTTTGGTCAGTTCCCCCTGACGTCGATACCCCTGTGTTAGGGCTGTCTAGCACGGCTGTGGTACATTCTTCTGACACCACTGCCATTATGGATGGTGAGGATCGTCGGATTGATCAGTTTGCTCGCCATGGTTTTATCAGTGCCGGATCGACGCTGCGGCCAGTGTGTGCTTCGGCGCTTCTTCTGTTGGCAGTTAGATCCATTATTAGGGATCTGTGCGCAGATCTTGATCCCGCTTGTGATGAGTTTAGTTCTCTTAAAACAGTGTGAGTCATTTATTTCCTTTGTCTTGACCGCTCAGGACGATGCTCTGGCGATGAGTAGCAGGACAGCGGCAATGCTGGTGGCTATTCGTCGGTCAGTGTGGCTGCGCCAGTGGTCGGCGGACTTGGTCTCTAAAAAGATGCTCACAGCACTTCCTTTTTTGGGTTTGCGACTGTTTGGTGATAAAATTGATTCAGTTGCAAAAGGTGGTAAAATGCCTCAACACAAGAGGCCTCGTCGCCCCTTTCGGGGTGCAAGTGCCTTTAGACCTTCCTTTCGGGGATTTAGAGCGGGTAGGGGGGTTTCCTTTCCCGCTACCAGAGGTGCAGGTTGGACCCGGGGGAGGGGCCGTGGCCGTCCCGCTCAGTCCTGGGGCGCCAAGCCCAAACCTGCTGGTAAGCCCGCTCAGCAATGAGGGGCTGCCCTCACCCGTGCGGGTGGGGGGACGATTGCGACACTTCTCCCAGGTTTGGGACCAGGAGGTTCCGGACAGATGGATCCAGGAGGTGGTGTTGTCCGGTTACAAACTGGAGTTCGAGTCTCGCCCTCCTTCACGGTTCTTTCGGTCTCGGGTGCCCATCGATCCTTTGGCCGCACAGGGGCTCCTGGCGTCGATAAGGAATCTTTTAGAAATGGCGGCCATCCGGCCGGTATCACGCTTAGAGATGGGCCTCGGTTTGTACTCCAATCTGTTCGCAGTCCCCAAAAAGGACGGGTCGGTTCGTCCCGTCCTGGACCTGAAATTACTCAACAGGTTCATCCGTATTCGGAAGTTTCGCATGGAAACTTTGCGTACGGCCATCGGTTCTCTTCGGCAGGGGGACTTCATGACGTCCATAGACATCAAGGATGCTTATCTTCATGTTTCCATCTGCCAGGCTCATCAACGTTTTCTTTGATTCGTGATGAAAGATCAGCATTTTCAATTCGTGGCACTTCCGTTTGGCCTTACCTCGGCCCTAAGAGTGTTCACCAAGGTGCTGGGCAGGGGTGATGGCCATTTTCAGATCTCGGGGCATTCGTGTCGTACCTTATCTGGACGACCTTCTCATCATGGCTCTGTCCCTCAATCAATCGGAGACAGACACCAGGATGGTGGTCTCCACGCTGGAAAGCTTTGGTTGGGTGATCAACTTTCCCAAGTCCTCCCTTGCTCCGGCCAGGGTGGTGTCTTTTCTGGGGATGCAGTTGGACTCTTGTCAACACAGGGTGTTTCTCCCTCAGTCCAAAATTTATCTGATTCAGGAGTTGGCTCGGGTCCTACTTTCCAATCCTCGGCCGTCCATCCGTCTGGGGATGAGGCTGGTAGGGTTGATGGTTGCCTCGTTCGAGGCAGTTCCTTTTGCTCAATTTCACACGAGGACGCTTCAGCTCTATCTGTTGGCGTCCTGGGACCGGCGGCCTCGGTCGCTGGATCGGGCCTTCCAGTTGTCCTCCCGGGTCCGGCAGTCCCTCCAATGGTGGTTGGTCTCGGCCAATCTCGTGAAGGGCAGGTCTTTCCTGACCCCTCTTTGGGAAATTGTCACCACGGACGCCAGTCTTTCGGAATGGGGGGGATTCTGGAAGGAGCTTCAGTTCCAGGGGCAGTGGGGACCTCAAGAGGCCCACTTACCCATCAATGTTCTGGAACTGAGAGCCATCCGTCGGGTGCTTGCCCTTCTGACTCAACACGTTCTGGGCCTTCCGGTCCAGGTTCGTTCAGACAACCGAACAGCGGTTGCTTACATCAATCATCAGGGAGGGACTCGCAGTGCTCTCAGGGAGGTGTCCGGGTGCTCTCAGGGAGGTGTCCCTGATCCTGTACTGGGCGGAGGCCCATGTTCCTTGTCTCTCGGCGGTGTATATTCCAGGGGTGGAAAACCAGGAAGCGGACTGGTTGAGCAGGGGCTCTTCCCGTCTGGGAGAATGGTCTCTCCATCCTCAGGTTTTTCGCTCACTGTGTCTCCGATGGGGGACACCGGAGGTGGACCTGTTTGCCTCTCGTCGCAATTGCACGCTCCCGAACTTCGTGTCGCTCTCCCAGGATCCTCTGGCTCTGGCAGTGGACGCCCTGTCCCTGAGCTGGGGGGATCTGGGGTTTTTCTGTACCTGTTTCCTCCGATACCCATGCTGGGCAGGGTGGTACGGAAGCTGGCTCTGGAAAGGGTGTCCGCCATTTTCGTGGCCCCAAGGTGGCCAAGGCGAGTATGGTTCGCAGACATCGTGCGGCTGGCAGTGGACCAGTTCGTTCTTCCTCTTCGGCCCGATCTGCTCACTCAGGGTCGGCTGTGTTACCCCAATTTACCAACGCTGGGTTTGACGGCTTGGCTGCTGAAACCTCCATCTTGAAGGAGGAGGGTCTTTCTGACTCGGTCGTTAGACTCTGATCAGTGCCCGGAAGAGGTCTTCTTCTATCATCTACTATAGGACTTGGAAAGCCTATATCACTTGGTGTGAGATTAGATCTTTTCCTTGTAGGGTCTTTTCGGTCTCCAGGATTCTGGAGTTTTTACAATCAGGGCTGGACTCTGGTCTTCAGCTGGACTTTGAAAGGGCAAGTTTCTGCCTTATCTATCTTTTTTCAGAAGCGTTTTGCGCTTCATCCTTTAGTTAAAACTTTTTTCCAGGGGGTTACGCATGTGTGCCTCCCCAGGAAACCATTACTCCCTGTTTGGGACTTGAATTTGGTTCTTTCTGCTCTTCAGGCTCCTCCTTTTGAGCCTTTGCAAGATATTGCTTTGTCTACCCTGACTCAGAAGGTTGTCTTCTTGGTAGCTATCACTTCGGTTGGCGGCCTTGTCTATTCAGGTGCCTTACTTTGAGAGGCATCAGGATAAAGTGGTCTTTCGGTTTAAACCAGACTTTCTTCCTAAGGTTGTTTCTGCTTTTCATTTGAATCAGGATATTGTTCTTCCCTCCTTGTGTCCTAATCCTAAGAATGACAAAGAGAGGGTTTTGCATTGTTTGGATGTAGTACGCTGTGTTAAGTACTATTTGATTATCACGCCTCCTTTTCGTAAGACGGATGCCTTTTTTTGTTGTGCCCTGTGGGCCTAAGAAGGGTTTGGCACCGGCCAAATCTTCCATTAGCAAATGGATACGTCAGGCCATTATTGCGGCCTATTCTGCTAAGGGGAAAGTTCCCCCTTTTCGTATCACTGCTCATTCTATTCGCGCCGTTGGAGTGTCTTGGGCTTTTCAGCACCAAGCTTCTGTTGAACAAGTTTGTAAGGCTGCTACTTGGTCTTCTGTTCATACTTTTTCCAAGTTTTATAAGGTTGATGTGCGGGCCTCGGCGGATGCTGTTTTTGGCCGCAAAGTTCTGCAAGCTGCAGTAGTTTAAGTTTGCATTATTGCCTTTTTGGGATCCCCACCCATTATGGGCACTGCTATTGGATGTCCCAGGTGTCCTGAATATTCGGAAGCGGGGTGTGTGACATACTGGGAATAATACCATTTTGTGATTACTCACCTGTAAAATGGTTATTACAAGTATGTCACACACCCCGCTTCATCTCGCCCCTTTTTTGGTTTTCTGGGATCCTTTATATGGTGAACCTTTTTCTTTACTGTTTACATTTGGCTCTTCCTGGTTCCTTTACTGCTTTCTTATACTGGGGAATGGTGGGAGTTCCCAGGTATTTATGGGCCAGGAGGGGCTCCTTTTTTTCATGTCATCTCTGCAAGATCGCCCTCTACAGGACAGTTACCCAAGTGTCATGAATATTCGGAAGAGGGGTGTGTGACATACTTGTAATAACCATTTTACAGGTGAGTAATCACAAAATGGTATTTTCTGGGTATAGGATCACTTTAGAAAAAAAATAAAATTCAAACAACTCATGTATTCTTAGTATACAGTACGTCCTGCTCCAAATATAATACTTACAATCGGGTTATACTAGAGACATCGAAAATAGGCTCCTCCCGGCCCCTCAAATACCCGGGGACCGCCCACAAATCCCCAGAATTTCTCTGCAGTCTGGGTGCGAAGGACGAGAAATTGGCTCTCTACTCGCAGGTGAGCGGGGTTATTAATCTGCGGCCCTGTAGGACTATTCCCACCCGTTCCACTTTTAATATGCCTCCCAGCCTTGGCTGCGCTGGTCGGGTGAAGGTAGGCAGCACCGCTGTTGGTGCTTAGGAGCGCTGCTCCACCGCAATCCCCCACCAAAGGGTAGGCGGTTCAGGCTTATGGTGAGCCTCTATGGGATGCCCCTCCCGCACTATTGCTCTTTGCCCCTGCCTATCGGTGGTCCCTATTTAAGTGGCCGCCGTCCTCCCTCATCCTCCTTGTAGTCTTCGGGGGAAAAGAGGGGTGTGTGTATATGTGTATAGATATGTATGTTATGCAGTCTGTGCTTTCTCTTTTCACATGCCTTTATTCTTGTGTCAGCCGCCGCGCTGACTTGTCTTACTGCTGTTTAAATTTACCGCCACTGCACGCTGACTTGGTTCTGCGCTTGGCGGCGGCATTACCTCAGGCGCTTGTGCGCCATCATTGGCTGTTGGCCGTTCTGGCTTCGCGCTCTTCGGGGGGCAGGGCCCGTCATCGCTGTTACTGGCCCGCCCCTCGAGGTATAACAACGCCATCTTTCCTGCTTGCTTGGCCTATGCGCGAGGGACTCCTACCTACCACGGTCCGTAAGTGCCCTCGTGGGCGGCTTTATCTCCTTTTGTTACAATGTACTTAGACCGGACCTTCAGCGTGATTTAATGAAAAGCCCAAACTCTTAAAAAATGGTTCCCCAGCATCTAAAATTAATATATTTTACGTTTTTAGTCACTAACTTATTATTCTTTCCCCCACTGGGCTGCAACTCTGTTCAGGAATTTAGGATATGGGCGCCGCCATCTTGACTCAGAAGCATCACACTTACTGAGGAGAGGAGAGTGGCATAAGGTACAGGGGGGCGGGTTATAGCTGTGCTTTGCTCAGAAAGAGCAGAGCTGGGGTCAGGTAAAGGTCAGCAGTCCCAGAATGCAGAGCAGCACAGTCAGGAGGCACTTCCTGTTTGCAGGCTGCCTGATAAGATGGCGGCTTCCATAAGCCGCCATCTTGGATGTTTAAAGGCTCATAACATGCAGCAGATGCAGGTAGGATGATTTTTAATGTGGACAATCTGTATGTACAGGATGTGGGAAACATATAAGATAGACTCTTATTCAGAGTGAAGGACCGCTTTAAGGTCTTGTCTGCTTATGTCTTTCAGGTGGGACGAACGCTTCTTGGCTTCTCCCGGCCCTGTTTTAGTATATAACTTGTAGGCCTTGTAAAAATTATACTCCCACTTCCCTAGCGGGTTATTGGGGCATCCAGGGTTGCTATATAGCGTTATTCCCTATCGGCGTATAGCGCCGTTATAATCGCCATATGGAGGCATCCCAGGATAATGTTACCGGGGTCCCTTTGGGACAAGACCGGATGTGTGGAGCGTGTGGGCAGCCTCATGCTCCTGCTGTCAAGGCGCGGGTCTGTGTACCCTGTGCTGAGCAGGTGCTTGCATTGCAATCTGGCCTGCCAGTGGCTGCGCCTCGTTTCACTTCGCCTACTCCCCCAAGCTTAAACCTCACTCCTACTGAGTTGCATACTAGTGGGGATTCTCAGTCTGATGTCTAGACTGGCTACTGTTGAACAGTTGATTGAAAAGTAAGGCCCCTGCTAAGAAGCGGCACTTGACGCACTATGCATGTTACTGTTTTCCCTATGGGAACTGAGGATTTTTTGAATCTGTGTGGCTATACCCCGTCTGATGAAAGGGAGCTCTTTTCTGATTCAGGCTCATCTGATGAGAGACCGAGGGGTCATGACGATTCTGGCTCTGACCCCTGGGCCCCGGATGACACTGACAGATTATTGACCCAGATTTTTGAGGTTCTGTCTATCTCTCTCCCTGTTGAGGCTCCCAGGCAAAGAGGGGAGCTTTTCCATACATCAAAATCACGTTTGGAATTTCCAGAGCAGGCACATTTCCATAACCTTGTGCTCAAGGAATGGGAGCGCCCCAGTAAACTTCCCGGGGTTCCAAAGAGTTGGGATAGGAAGTATCCCTTTCCTGCTGAGGTGGTTAAATGTTGGTCATCCCCCCCCGAGGTGGATGCCCCGATCCTAGGGCTATCTAACACCTCTGTCATGCATTCCCCTGACTCTACTACCCTGCGGGATGCTGAAGACTGGCGTATTGATCAGCTGGCATCCCACGCCTTTGCATGTGCGGGGACGGCGCTGCGCCCGGTCTGTGCCTCTGCCATTACTGCTGTGGCCCCTAGAACCCTTATCAGAAATATGCTTGATAGTGCCCCTGATGATTTGCCTTGTGAGGTGTTTAATGCACTCTCCAGTTGTGATGTTTTTGTAAATTATGTCCTATCAGCATTGGATGACACCATCAGAATGTGTGCCAGAACTTCTGCCCTTGTGGTGGCAATACGCCACTCGGTTTGGCTGCGCCAGTGGGCTGCTGACAACGCTGCCAAGAAGGCCCTCACTGGGTTCCCCTTTAAAGGACTGCGCCTGTTTCGGGACCGCCTCAACCTTTTTGCTAAGGGTGGCAGATTACCCCAGCGCAGGCGGCAATCTCGGCCCTTTCGGGGTAGAGTTCCTTCTCCTCCCCTTACCGTGGTGCAAGACAGGGAAGGGGGGTTTCCTTTCCTGGGGCCCGGGGAGATTTCTGGGGTAGGGGCAGAGGACGTGGACGTCCTGGCTCCTCCTGGGGTCCCAAAGCAAAATCCTCTCCCAAGCCCCCTCAGGCATGATGGGGCGCCCTCACCCATCCGGGTGGGGGACGGCTGCAGCATTTTGCTCACGTCTGGAGCCTTCATGTCTCAGACCGGTGGATTCAGGAGGTAGTGTCCTCCAGTTACAAGTTGGAGTTTGCTGCCGATCCCCCTTCAAGATTCATCAGATCCGGATTCCTCAGGAGCTAGTGCAAGCAGTGCAAGGCCTCCTGGAGCTGGGGGTCATCTGCCAGGTCCCTTTAAGAGAAAAAGGCAAGGGCTTTTATTCCAACCTATTCACAGTACCCAAAAAGGATGGTTCTGTCAGGCCCATCCTGGACTTAAAGATTCTCAACAAGTTTGTCAGGGGCAGGCGCTTTCGCATGGAGACTCTGCGCTCTGCCATCAGTTCCCTGCGCCAAGGGGATTTCATGACTTTTGTGGACATCAAAGATGCTTACCTTCATATTCCTGTGTTCCCAGGTCATCAAAGGTTCCTCAGGTTCGCTCTGATAGATCAACACTACCAATTTGTGGCCTTGCCCTTATGCCTCACTTCAGCTCCCAGGGTGTTCACCAAGGTGCTGGCTGGCGTGATGTCTCTGCTCAGATGTCAGGGCGTCCGCGTGCTTCCCTATCTGGACGACATCCTCATCACTTCCCAGTCTCAGCTGGTGGTGTCCACTCTGGAGTCATTTGGATGGGTGATCAACCACCCCAAGTCCTCACTGTCCCCTTCCTTGGTAACTCCATTCCTAGGAATGAATCTGGATACAGTTCAGGCAAGGATCTTCCTTCCTCAGCAGAAGGTGGACAGTCTGATTGCACAGGCTCAGTACCTCCTAGCTTGTCCCCATCCCTCCATCAGGCAGGGGTGCAGCTGGTGGGCCTGATGGTGGCGTGCTTCTAAGCGGTCCCTTATGCTCAGTTCCATTTGAGGCCCCTGCAACTTCACCTATTGTCTGTATGGGACAAGGACCCAGCATCCCTGGACAGGGTCTGTGTGCTCTCCCCCCTGGTCAGGAGGTCCCTCTTGTGGTGGATGGACTCAAGGAGCCTGTTGGGGGGCAGATCCTTTCTTGCCCCTTCCTGGGAGACAGTCACCACGGATGCCAGTCTGTCAGGTTGGGGGGGTTTCTGGAAGTCCCTGCGGTTCCAGGGGAGGTGGGGCCCTCAGGAGGCCCACACACCTATCAATTTCTTGGAGCTGCGGGCGATCAGGTTAGTTTTGGCTCGCTTGACTACTCATCTTCGGGGCCTGCCTGTTCAGGTGCGCTCGGACAACCAGACGGCAGTTGCCTACATCAATCATCAGGGAGGGACCCGGAGCAAGGGGGCCCTCCAGGAAGCGTCTCTGATCCTGACTTGGGCGGAAGGCCAATGTCCCCTGCATTTCAGCTGTGTACATCCCGGGGGTGGAAAATTACCTGGCGGACTTTCTGAGCAGGGGGACCTGTCGCCAGGGAGAATGGTCCCTATGCAGCAGGGTGTTTCAATCTCTGTGTCACCGTTGGGGCCAACCAGATGTGGATCTGTTTGCGTCCCGCCACAATCACCAGCTCCCAGCTTTTGTCTCACTGTCCAGGGATCCTCTGGCCCTGACCTCGGATGCGCTAGCAATGTAATGGAAGTATTTTCAGTTCCTGTATGTCTTCCCTCCAATTCCCCTGCTGGCCAGGGTTCTGCGCAAGATTGCTCTGGAAGGGGTGCCAGCAATTCTGGTGGCCCCCAGGTGGCCAAGAAGAGTGTGGTTCGCAGACGTGGTGCAGCTGGCAATAGATCAGTACGCTCTGCCCTTGGTGCCAGATCTGCTCACTACGCCATCCCAATTTACAAACTCTGGCTTTGACGGCTTGGCTGCTGAAACCTCCATCTTGATGGAGAAGGGGCTGTCTACCTCGGTTGTGGATACTTTGATTAAAGCTAGGAAGAAGTCTTCCTCTTCCATTTACTACAGGGTTTGGCGTGCCTACATTGACTGGTGTGAGTCTAAGTCTCTTCCCTGTCGTGTGTTGTCTATTCCCAGGATTCTGGAGTTCCTGCAGCATGGGTTGGAGATGGGGCTCCAACTCAGTACTCTGAAGGGTCAGGTTTCTGCCCTGGCTATTTTCTTCCAGAAGTCCTTTGCTCAGCACCCTCTGATCAGGACTTTTTTCCAGGGGGTCACTCATTTGCATCCCCCACGTAAGCCTATGGTGCCTGTTTGGGATCTGAACTTGGTTCTGTCAGCCTTGCAGGGTGCACCCTTTGAACCTGTGCAGGATGCTGCCTTGGCCATTCTTACGCTCAAGGTTGTATTTCTGGTGGCTATCACTTCTATCAGGCGTGTGTCTGAGTTGGCGGCGCCCCCCTACTATGAGAGACACCAGGAAAAGGTGGTGTTTCGTTTCAAACCTGACTTTCTACCTAAGGTAGTGTCTGCTTTTCATTTGAATCAGGGTATTGTTCTTCCTTCTTTGTGCCCTAATCCTAGCAATGCTAAGGAGAGAGTTTTGCACTCTTTGGATGTGGTTAGGTGTCTGAAGTACTATCTGGTGGCTACTGCACCTTTTAGGAAAACTGGTGCTCTTTTTGTGGTCCCTTCTGGTCCTAGGAACGGTTTGGCTCCTGCCAAGTCTACTATCAGCAAGTGAATTCGTCAGGCTGTGATTCAGGCCTACTCTGCTAAGGGGAAGAATGCTCCCTTCCGCCTTACTGCTCATTCCACTCGTGCTATTGGTGCCTCTTGGGCTTTTCAGCACCAGGCCTCTGTTGAACAAGTTTGCAAGGCCGCTACTTGGTATTCTGTTCATACCTTTTCTAAGTTTTACAAGGTTGATGTTAGGGCCTCAGCTGATGCTGTTTTTGGCCGAAAGGTTCTGCAGGCGGCAGTGGTTTAAACTGCCTGCTGCTGTCTTTTTTCTTGGGGATCCCACCCGACTTTATGGACACTGCTATTGGATGTCCCGATTGTAAGTATTATATTTGGAGCAGGACGTACTGTATACTAAGAATAATACAATTCTGTGATTACTCACCTGTAGAATTGGTATTATGAGTATACAGTACGTCCTGCTCCAACCCACCCTTGGTTTGCATTTTCTTGGATCCCCTGTATGGTGATTGTTATCATTGTTATAGTTGATAGTTTGGATTGTTTAATTCTCCCGGCTTCTCGTTAACTGCTTTTCAATGCTGGGGATTTATGGGAGGTCCCCGGGTATTTGAGGGGCCGGTAGGAGCCTATTTTCGATGTCTCTGCAGTCCAGCGCCATCTGGCGGAGTATAACCCGATTGTAAGTATTATATTTGGAGCAGGATGTACTGTATACTCATGATACCAATTCTACAGGTGAGTAATCACAGAATTGTATTTTTTCATTGGTCTGCTCAACATACTATGGTATAGTGCGTTGTATAGAAGGCATATATATATATATATATATATATATATATATCAATATACATTTTTTAAATTATATCATAGGGAAAGTCCATATTATAGATTTTTTTTTTTAATTTCTGTAGACTGATGTTTGCAGATTGGGCCTTCAAATGCTTTTCGCAGTTCCATTAGGGAACATTCAATCAAAATAGTTGTAGATGGTAATTTGTTTGAACCTTCCTGATAAAGCGGCGAGGGTGCCTTGGCTTGTTCGCAGGGGGTTTTTAACTGTGTTTTTCACTGTTTTTAGCCGCCTCGCCGCTTTGTACTACGCTCCGCGGCGGGTGGCGCTATATTTGTGAGACTTTTTTCTTACTGTGATGACGCTGGCGAGGTCACGTGAGTGCAGATTTCGCGTTCTTCGGGGGGGGGGGGCGTATCGCGTTGTCCTCCCGCGGCCCGCCCCTTAAGGCTCCTCTGCCTGCGCCATTTTCTTCTGCTGCGCGCTGGGGCTCTTCTCATCCCGTATCTGCGGCGGTGATCCTGGTCTGCTTGTCGCTTCCTCCTGTGGTCTGGCAGTTGATGCCCTTGCCCTACTCGCTCCGTGAGTCCCCCTCAGGGTTTTTTTGGTCTCTTTTGGGCATGCGCTGTGGGATACTTGTGTGTCCTTATGTCTTTCAGGCGGGACACCTGTGGGTTGTGGTTTCTCCCTATCCTATCCATTACCATCCCTCATCTTCCCTTTCTGGCTTCTGGGGGCATCCTTTGGGGGGGCATCCCGGGTGGCTTTTATTAGCCTTTACCCTGTGCTGGCCTATTGCGCCTGTGTTAATCACCATATGGAGGCTTCTGGGGATAACGTGCTTGGGGGTCCTTCGGGACTATCCCGGCTGTGTACCGTGTGTGGGGTATCCCCTGTGAGTGACAATGTCAGGGTGTGCGTGCCGTGCGCCCAAAGTGTCCTTGCACTACAGTCTGGGCTGCCTGCTTCGCTTCCCAGCTCTGCGCCCCCCTCGGCAATGCCTACCCCCCTTGCTTGCATTTAGCCCCCAGTGAGGGGGATACTGGCAGGGGGTCACAGTCTGATCTGGCACTTCGTGTGGCCAGCATTGAAAGGCAACTTGCTAGGCCTGTTCCACGTAAGGCCTCTGGTAAGGAGCGGCACCTGGCTCCCACGCCTGCCTGGTTTGCTGAGGAGCGTGAGGAAATTGATCTTTTTGATGACCGTTACTCCCTAGAGGAGGGGGAGCTTTTCCCGGGCTCTGATTCCTCTGGGGACCAGCAGGTGGGCTGCGACAGTGATCCTGGGTCTGAGTCTGAGGATTCCTGGTTCTCTGAGGACACTGCTAATCTGTTGTCCCACATTTTTGAAATCTTGCACATTGTCCCACCTGAGGTGGCTAAGAGGAAACAGGGTGAGCTTTTTTGTCCTGTTAAGCAGCGTCTGGAGTTCCCTGAGCAGAGTCATTTCACAAATTTGGTGCTCAAGGAGTGGGAACATCCTAGTAGATTGCTCGTGGTGCCCAAAGGGTTGGATAAGAAATAAATACCCCTTTCCTGCTGACCTGGTTAAGTGATGGTCGGGTCCCCCTGAGGTGGACGCTCCCGTTCTGGGGCTGTCCAATACCTCAGTCATGCCTTCCCCTGACACTACTACACTGCGGGACAGCGAGGACCGGCGTATGGATCAGCTGGCCTGCCATGCTTTTACATTTGTGGGGGCTGGGCTGTGTCCAGCCTGTGCCTCTGCCATAACAGCTATTGCTCTTAAAAGACATTTCAATCGTCTCCTTGATGGCGCTACAGCTGGTAGGGAGGAGTATAGGGCCCTCTTGCTTTGCTCTGAATTTGTTGCCTTTATTCTTACTGCCATGGATGGTGTGGTACGGCTGAGTAGTAGGACCTCTGCCCTTTTGGTGGCTATGCGCCGCTCTCTTTGGTTGCGTCAGTGGGCAGCTGACGCTGCTGCTAAGAAGGCTCTTACTGGGCTCCCCTTTGTGGGGCTGCGGCTCTTTGGTGAGTGTCTGGATGTTTTAGCCAAGGATGGTAGGCTGCCTCAGCGTAGGAGGCAGCCTCGGCCTTTTCGGGGGCCCTCTGCTTCCTTCTCTTCCTCTCCTGCCCCCGGAGGAGGTTGAGGCCCCCTCTTTTCAGGTATCGACAGAGGTTCTTGGGGCCGTGGCAGATCCCGTGGTCGTTCCGTGCTCTCCTGGAATCCAAAGCCCAAACCTTCTCCTAAGCCCCCTCAGACATGAGGAGGCGCCCTCACCCTTTTGGGTGGGGGGACGGCTTCGGCTCTTTGCTCATGTCTGGAGGCTACGCGTCTCAGACTGGTGGATTCAGGAGGTGGTATCCTCCGGTTACAAGATAGAGTTTGCAGTCTGGCCGCCCCCCAGATTCATCAGATCCCGGATGCCTCACAACCCTCTGTCAGCTCAGGGGTTGCGCCTTTCGGTTCAACGTCTGTTGGAGTCAGGAGGCTTTTGCCTGTTGCCTCCCCAGGAATGGGGTCAGGGTTTCTACTCCAATCTGTTCATGGTCCCCAAAAAGGACGGGTCCTTGAGGCCCATCCTGGACCTGAAGGGTCTCAACAGGTTTGTCAGGTTCAAGCACTTTCGCATGGAGACCCTTTGCTCGGCTGTCAGTACCCTTCACCCGAGCGACTTCATAACCTCCGTGGACATCAAGGATGCTTATCTCCATGTGCCAATCTTCCCAGGTCATCAGAGATTTCTCAGGTTTGCTCTGGAGGATCAGCATTACCAGTTTGTGGCCTTACCGTTCGGTATCACCTCGGCGCCTCGGGTGTTCACCAAGGTGCTGGCGGGCGTGATGGCTCTGCTGCGGCATCAGGGCATTCGCATCCTTCCTTACCTGGACGACATTCTGATTTCAGCTCAGTCCCTCCATCAGGCCGAGAGGGATACTCAGGTGGTGACCTCCCACTCTCGAGTCCTTCGGCTGGGTGATCAACTACCCCAAGTCTTCACTGTCTCCATCTTTGGTGAGGTCCTTTCTGGGCATGACTCTGCATACCTCTCAGGTCAAGGTATTCATGCCCCAGCAGAAGGTGGAGGGCCTTCAGCAGCAGGCACGGGCTCTGCTTTTGTGTCCCCATCCCTCCATCCGGCAAGGGATGCAGTTGGTGGCCTGATGGTGTCCTGCTTTGAGGCAGTCCCCTTTGCTTAGTTTCACATGAGACCTCTTCAGCTGCACCTCTTGTCAGTTTGGGATTGGGACCCTGTGTCCCTGGATCAGGAATTTGCTCTCTCCCCCCCTGGCCAGACAGTCCCTCTCGTGGTGGCTGGACTCAGGGAACCTGCTGGTGGGCAGGACATTTCTGCCCCAGTGTTGGGAGACTGTCACCACAGATGCCAGTCTGACCGGTTGGGGGGGCTTTTGGAAGTCTCTGCAGTTCCAGGGTCAGTGGGGCCCCCAGGAGGCCCATGCTCCCGTCAATGTCCTGGAACTGAGGGCGATCAGGTTGGTTCTTTCTCGGCTGACCCCACACCTTCGGGGTCAGACTGTTCAGATCCGCTCGGACAACCAGACGGCGGTTGCCTACATCAATCATCAGGGGGGGACTCGGAGCAAGCGAGTCCTCAAGGACGTGTCTCTGATACTGTCTTGGGCTGAAGATTTACAGGTTTACGGTTTACATTCCGGGGGTGGAGAACCAGAGGCAGACTCACTGAGCAGGGGGACGTCTCGGCTGGGGGAATGGTCCCTCAGCAAAAAGGTTTTTCATTCCCTGTGTCACCGCTGGGGTCAGCCGGATGTGGACCTGTTTGCGTCCTTTCACAACCACAAGCTTCCCAGTTTTGTCTCCCTGTCACAGGACCCTCTGGCCTTCGCCACGGATGCACTAGCAATGCCTTGGATGGAGTTTCGACTCCTCTGTGTTCCCTCCATTCCCTCTGCTGGGCAGGGTGCTGCGCAAGATAGCCCAGGAAGGGGTACCAGCCATTCTGGTGGCCCCCTGTTGGCCAAGGAGGGTGTGGTTGGCAGTAGATCAGTATGCCCTACCCAAGGATCTGCTCACTCAGGGACAACTGTACCATCCCAATTTACAAACGCTGGCTTTAACGGCTTGGCTGCTGAAACCTTCATCTTGATGGATAAGGGTTTGTCGGCCATGATACCATGATTAGGGCTAGGAAGAAGTCCTCGTCCTTTATCTACTACAGGATCTGGCATGCTTACATTGCCTGGTGTGCGTCCAAGTCTCTTCCTTCTCGGGTGTTTTCTATCCCCAGGATTCTGGAATTTTTGCAACATGGTTTGGATTCGGGCCTTCAACTTAGTACCCTCAAGGGACAGGTGTCAGCTCTGGCAATTTTTTTCCAAAGATCCTTTGCCAATCACCGATTGGTTAAGACTTTTTTCCAGGGAGTTATTCATGTGCGTCCGCCACGTAAGCCTATGCTACCGGTTTGGGACCTGAATCTGGTGTTGTCTGCTCTGCAGGGTCCTCCCTTTGAGCCTATACGTGGGGCTGCCTTGCCCATTCTGACTCTTAAGGTGGCCTTTTTGGTGGCCATTAGTTCTGTCAGGCGAGTTTCTGAGCTGGCGGCGCTTTCCATCAAACCTCCTTATTTTCCACTCCTGCTATTGGTGCGTCTTGGGCCTTTCAGCACCAAGCTTCTGTTTGTAAGGCCGCAACTTGGTCTTCTGTTCATGCTTTTTCCAAGTTTTACAAGGTGGTTGTTAAGGCTTCAGCTGATGCTGCTTTTGGCCGCAAGGTACTTCAGGCAGTGGTGGTTTAAACTGCCTGCTGTTACTCTTTGGGGATCCCACCCTACTTTATGGACACTTTTTGCTTTTGGAAGTCGCAGATGTAATGACTTTGTGAAGCAGGCCGTGCCATGCATTGGGAAAACGACAATTCTGTGAGTACTCACCTGTAGAATTGCTTTTACATGCATGGCACGGCCTGCTTCACCCCACCCTTGTTAATCGTTGTTCTTGGTTGCCTCTTTGGTGATTGTTCCAAGTTAGTTGGGGTTCTATTACCTTTTTACCTTTATTATCTCCTGGTTTCTTGAAATAACTGCTTGTCAACACTGGAGAAGTCTATGGTAATTCCGTTTTTATATGGTACCGGGAGGAGCCACAACTCTTCTGCAGTACACTGCGCCACCTTGTGGTGGAATAACCCAGGTGTAATGACTTCGTGAAGCAGGCCGTGCCATGCATGGTAAAAGCAATTCTACAGGTGAATACTCACAGAATTGTCTTTGAGATGCTATTTTGTCCTCTAACAATGCCCGGGCATTAGTAGTCCCCTTTTACCTGCTTACCTTCATGTTACAGCCAACACCCAACAGGGTTCACTTGATGGGCACGTTGTCTCTGGATGTAGCTGCTGAAGTTTTAGGAATGGGGCAATATGCTTAAAAGACGAAAAGCAAACGGAGAGAACGGTCCTGTGGGACATTTTTTGTTTGGTCCCCTTGAAGCTGCTTGGATTCTGACACTTTGCATGAACTGTGATTATCCACATCGATATTTGTAACGCTTTTTTATTACCTTCTACACTTTACTTTATACTAATACATGAAATCGGCAGCGTGTTATATTGTTTCTTTTAGAAGGCGCCTTGGAGATCAGGGAAGCTTTCCTGAGGATTGCAGGCTAATGAATATGAAGTAATTATATAACGTGTCACTGTAGCATTATATCGCATTAATAAGCGGCCATATTTTCCGACTGTAAACTAGCATAAGTAAGGTCCATCTGCGAAAGCTAATTGATTTTTCTTTAACTTGTGTGTGTGATATATAGACCATTTGGGTTTATTATGTTGTGATGATTCATTTATGACCCTTGCAGGCCTCTAAATATAAATTCTAGGCATTAGACCTCCTTAAGTACTTTACTTTGTCGTGATTAAAGCATTCCGAATATCTGCGACTAAGCAAGAGCTATACCAAAGGAGTGAAATTAATTAGCATTCTGCTGACGCTATTTAGAAAGAATTGCAGCGTAAATCGGTTTGCTCAGTTCACATAAAACTCCAGTGGATTTTAGAGTTACATGAGTCAAGAACGAATGAGGGCTTTGCTGCAGATCAGAAAGGCCCCAGGGACAAGGAACAATCACCAAGATAGTGAAAATTCTGGTGACTGGTGACTGCCTGCGGAACAATCACCAAGATAGTGAAAATTCTGGTGACTGCCTGCTGAGCAGTAATGCACACAGGCAGCATCGATTTGGCTCTGCCCATGGCCGGCTTCCGCTTATGTGGGCATTTGGGCAAGAGAGACTCATTGGTCCCCTTTATTGTTGGCATGTCACATGCCATGCCACATCGCACTTCTGCATTGCTGCCACCGATGGATCCTCTTCTGCTGCTAATGGCAGGACTTCCAGTCTTCACTGTCCTTTCCACTGCTACCAGTTTCTTTATTTCTGTATTCTTCTCTGCCACCAATCAACCTCAAGTTCTTATGGCTTTCTCCACTGCTACTGATCATTCTTCATTGCCTTTGCCACTCAAGAGTCCATTATGCTGCCAAATGTCCTTGCCTTCTTCTGAGCTGCCACCAATCTCCCTCCATTCTTCCATACTGCGGATGATCGTCCTCTATGCCTGAGGCCACGCTTGAGACAATGGTTTACTGATCCATTTGGTGGTGCTCATCAGAGAATTTCTTGTGGCAAAATTTGAGTCTCTGTGAAGCTGACAGGGGCCCCGGATTTTGCCAGTGCTGGCACCAACCCTGGTTGATTTGCCTGCCATTCTTTCTACCAATCCTGCCATTGACCCATGTCACATCTCACCACCTCCAACGATGGGCCCTATTTCTGGCCAAGCCCTGTTGTCAACCTTTGCCTCATCTAACTACATCCAGTGCCAAGCCAGTGTCACATCTGGCTATGTCCAGTGTCAAGCCCTGTTGCTGATGCAACATCACATCTGACCACGTCCAGTGTTAAACACTGTGCATCTTCTGACCATGAACAGTAGCCCTTGTCTTGTTTGACCATCTCTGCATTAGAACTTCAGTCCATTGTCCCAGGTTGTAACCTCAGCTACGTGTCCTGCTATCACAACCTAGAAGGTGACCGAGTGCCCATGTCCAGACCACTCGAGTCCTGGCCACTGTGGCAGCTCTGCTAGCTATGTTTCAGTTGTTCTGGTACTCAATCCAGTATGTGACTGTATGTAGCAGTTGTTTTTTTCTTCTTTCTTTGTTGGATAATGAGCAGGGCTGTGCAATATTTGTTATTTAATATTTTAAGACACAGGAATCTCCAGTAAGATATGCATGTCCTTGAAAAAGTGGCCAGGAATCATTTGAACAGAGATGTGGCTGTGCCTACTTAAGTAACTGATCCAGAGAGGAAAGGGGAGGGGGCAGTTTTTGCACCTTTTTATCTCAATATTTGTAGGGTATAATAGTAATATAATTTACTAGCTCAATCGTTTTGATACATTTTATTATGTCCGCTTATAAAGTTATGAAGTTAGTTTGGATAAAAAAAATGTAGAGAACATGAAGCCTAATGGACACAAGTTATTCCAGACAACCAGTGCACATATAGCATTAGATATGCATTCACGATAGAAGGCCAAATAACGGCGTATCGATCTTATGCCCACTCAGTAATTCAGATTCTTGTCCTCAGTGTCTGCAGATGTCAATAGATAAAGATCACCGCTGATTTTAAGAGTGTGCAAAGCATTAAAGGAAATTCTTGTTGCCAAATTTTGGATTGCTGAATATACAAATATTTTTTATTTTTTTTTTATTTTTACTGAGATGAACTTAAAGGAGCACCATTGTGAAGAATGGGCCAATGGTAAAAATACATATAAATATGCTGGATAGCTGGAAGAGGGTTTACTTATGCTCCCAGCATCCAGAAATATATAGCCAGACAGTTTCTGTAACCCCTGATACCCTAAACCTGTTACCCTTGGATTTTATTCCCTAGCCGGAGAAGAAAACCACAAGCTTGCCGGGAGTTTTATTCAGTGTATAAGTACCGCTCCTCTCATTAGCCAGTGTGTTGATGTGGATTCTTTTTTGGCTTGGATAGGTGGGTAAGGGGGCCCAGTATATCTACTCCAGGCTATAGAGCAATGATGTTTATAGTCAAGGATCTGATGTATATTGCGATATACCTGCAATAAATCTACATTTAGTAGATAGATAGTATTAGTAGACGTCATGGACAGACTAACCGTAGGCAGCTTGGGGAGAATTCCTGGTGGGCCACACTGCTTTTATGCAGGCATAGCCTCAGCATGTAAACCACCTAACCTCAAACCTGTGCTGTTATTCACTTCCTCCTTTTCCAACATTCTTCTCCACGCCCTGTCTCCCAAGTCTCTCCCCCATACCTGAACCCATTGTCTCCCCATCCAACATACCGTAGGCCATGTAACCTCGGCATCAATGGTTGGGGTTGAAACACGCACTTGTTGACCACCTCTGACCCACTTAACAGATGAAGGACCATTATGAGTTGGCCGGGGCCAGTAAAATTCGACATTAGTTGATTTTTGGACCCCAGTCCACCTCTGGTAGTCAGAATCTATTAATTAGTAATCCAGGGATCACCCAAAAACTGAAGAATGGAAAATGGTGCTAAAGTAGGATCTGAATCTTTTTCTAGTTATTTTACATGGTGGCTTTAGGCAAATATATATAAGGATTGTAGTATGTGTCTATGTATAGATGTTGCTTCTGTATCCATCTCACTGACCCTCATTCACAGAAAGCTGCCACAGACAGAAGCATGTGACTGCTGCTGCAGTGTGTGATGAAACGTCTCTTCTACTTAGGGACTTGCAGGTCTCGGGATGGGGGAGGTTAAGGTTGATGAGTGGGAAGCCAAAAGCAACAGGCTGATGGGGCTTTACCGAAAGTATTGGCAATGGCCTGGAAATTGCTTCGTTAGCCACCACCAGGGAGCAGAAAGTATTGAAGAATAAACTTGGAAGCCTTGGTCAGCAGATTCTGATCATGATCTATGTCGCAAAAAATGGCTTTTCTTTCAGTAGTAAAAAGCAAGACAGAGTTTTATTGTGTTGTAAATTATAAACATTTTATTGTTTCCCGTAACCTATCAACCCCCCCATTTAATTCTACCACTTTTCTCTCTGGTTTTTCTATAACCCCATAATTTATAAACTGTTACTTTTTGTAGTATTCAAAGTGTGTTACTTGTGTGTTTGAAGTCAAATCAGCCATATGGAATGCACCAACCACCAATAAATATGCAATATTATCGGTCTATTATCTCTGATTTAGTACCTACTGTACAATGTGTTAAAGCTTAAAGTAGTGATGCCTTTTCACCATTGCTATATATTATACGTACTATACTGCCATTGGCTTTTTTCTGTAAAAACCTATTAAACTGATATTAAACTAAATTATATCTGATAATATTGTGATGTCACAATAACATGGCCACGTGTAGTCAAAACTTTGTGTTTGGTTGGTTCTTGTTGATCTTCATCCGCTTTTTAAGTAACCCTAGTAAAGGTTAAGTTTTATTATTTGGTAGTTTCCATGTGGCCCTGAAACAAGTATCAAATCATACCACACATAGAGATTTGCAAGCACTGGAAACATCAGAGAGTCTGCCTGCCTAACTCCTTAACCTTAGGCTTTATGAGCCACACAGCAGGGGCTCTGTGCCACTTCTGGCTTCTGAACTAAAAGTTGGGGATCCTTGCTCTAAAAACAACCCTATAAGAGTAAGAAATAATATGAATGTCTCTTCCACAGTCATCAACGTAAAGGATCAGGGGTTGACCGTTTTATCACCCTATTACTGTAGCAGCCTAGTGCTATACTCTTTTACTTCCTATGTAAGGTATGCTGCCCCCAGAGGGACAGTTAGGTACATCACCAGTGTTCCATTGTCTTCCATATCATCATTGTTAAGTTTAAAACTTTTATCTAAACCAACCCATATAAATATAGCAGAAGAATATACAGAACAGCTGAGGCCGAAATAATTTCCTTTGGAAATGACTTCTACAGCAGTGAGCCTGCATTAACAAACAACTGTTGCTTTCTAGTTTGCGTATTACAGGGCCGACAATTAGCAAAGCTGTATATCTTGTGCCAATTGCTGAAGGGATTCAGCCGCTCCTGCCAAAATCCTCCATGCCGGCTTCTCCTAAAGGAAAATGAGATCGGCGCTCCATACTCCATGTGTCTTGTGGATTGTCCTTAAACATAATTTGTCCAGTGACCATTAATCTCTCCTGCCTGTTTCTCTGCTTTGAGGAATTCATGAAATCATTTTTGGCCACATCCGGCATGATTGTTTGCCAATTAATTAAATTATTTTACATTTTTCCAACTGAATCTGTGCCAGATTCTTCAATTAGGCATTCAACGTGTTCTTTGTTCTCCATCAGTGGCTGTTTTTATTTTTTATCTGTTGTCATGGTGATGGGTGATGCGTCTGCTTCCAAATTTACTTGCTGCATTTGAGATTTAAAAAACGATTCCGAAGCAAGATAACATCGTTTTGTGAAATTGTAAACGTGACTTGACCAGGTGCTGCACTCTATTTGCAGTTCTGGCTGGGGACTAACTGGTCTAGGAGAATGAATCTTTAAAGGGACACTCCAGGCAATGGGAATATTTATGCAGCAGTGTGCTTTATTCGTGTCTGATATTTTTAAATGCTTTTACAAGGTGAATTTGACTTCCATGGAGGAGATGGGGGGGGGGGGGGGTGAACTCTGATTAAAGCCATTCAAAGCTCCTTATGATCATTAACAATCAAAATAGCTCACCAAGTAAATGAATGTATGTTTTTGACTTGTTACACAAGAAGATAAAGTGTGGATATACACTTCCAGTAGATATACCATAAAATAATATTTATGGGAGCAGAGTTTCACCATCACGAGCTCTATCGAGTGTATATTAGGAATAGTTATTGGAAAGAAACCATTTGTGACCTTGAGGTCTTACTTATTGGCACTCAGAAGGAATGGTTTGGGACCAAAGATGGAGGGAACTGTAACCTTCATTGAATGTTGTAATCCAATAGGGTTTGTAATGGCATATATATTCTAAGCAGACAGCACGTCCTGCTCCAGACATAGTCCTTACATGTGGGTATACCTCCGCCTTCTCGCAGGCGAGCGGGGCTTTACAGCCCGAGGCCCTGCGGGACTATTTCCACCCGTCCTCATTGTGAATTAATGCCTCCCAGCCTGGGCTGCGTTGGTCGGGTGAAGGTAGGCAGCACCTAGTGTGTTTACGGAGCTAGTCTCCACTGCAATCCCCCTCCATAGGGTAGGCGGTTTAGGCTGATGGTGAGCCTCTAGTGGATGCCCCTCCCGCATTATTGCCCCGTACCCCGGGTAGTGCTGGACCCTGTGTAAAGGGTCGCCATCCTCCCTCATTTCCCCAACTAGTTAGGGGGAAAAGAAAGGGGGGGGGGGGTATGTGTGTGGCGGTCCCAGTGTACCAGTATGTCACGCTTATGGCCTTATTTCTGCCTTATTGAATTGTCAGAGCCGCGCTGTTATTCGGTTTTCGGCTGCCGCCGTATGTTTTATGCACATGTTGCATGCGTTGTCCAGATGCTGTGGCGCCTTTTCCTTACTAGATGTAACGGTTTTTCTACAAATCCTTAAGCGTGTGATTGTGTCCTTGCCTTGCCGTTACCTCAGAGCTTCGCGCTCTTCGGAGTGGGTGGGGACTTGAATTGGCGCGCTCCGCGTCACGGCAGAGCATCGGGCCCGCCCGCTGGGCGCCATTTTGCTGATCTTCGCGCGCACGTGGTGGCGGTTCCCCTCCTCCCTTGGTCTGTAAGTGCCCTCGCGGGTGACTCCTTTTATATGTTTTTCCAGCTGCGCATGGCTCTGACACCCATTCTTCTCCTTACGTCTTTCAGGCACCAAGACTCCGGTGGCATCCCCCGGCCTGATATATATCTTAAACGGGTTCACATTTAAATTCTCCCACATTCCTAGCGGGTCTTGGGGCATCCAGGGTTGCTTACAGCATAAATCCCTGCTGGCATATTGCTTTGATAATCATCATATGGAGGCATCTCAGAATTATGTGTCCGGGGTCCCGCGGGGACAAGACCGGCTGTGTACTGCGTGGGGTCAACCCCATGCTGAGGCTGACAGAGCACGGGTCTGCGGACCGTGTGCTAAACTAGCACTGGCCCTGCAATCAGGTTTACCAGTGGCTGCTCCTCGCTTCAATACACCTGTCTCCCCTGGTTTAAATCTCACTCCTGATGAGTCGCACTCGAGCGGGGATGACCAGCAGCTGGTGCCGCGCAGGCTACCTACGGCTGAGCAGGTGATGCCTGGTTGGCGGAGCGCTTGGGCGCTGGGAAGAAGCGGTCCCTGACGCTTCCTTGTTCTATGTTTTCCAAGCAACTGAAGAGTCTGCTGCTATGCAGGTCCTCGATCCTTCGGATGAAGGTGGACTGTTCTCAGGTTCCGGTTCCTCAGACGAGATACCTTGGACCTGTGATAATTCTGGCCCTGGTTCCTGGGGCCGGTGTGACACTGATAAATTACTTATAAAGATCTTTGGAGTACTGTCCATCTCTCCTCCGGGAGAGTCTCCCAAGCCCAAGAGGGAGAGTTTCCACACGGCGACGCCGCGCTTGGAATTTCTGGAGCAGGATCGTTCCAGGCTCTTATATCTAAGGATTGGGAATCACCTTGTGAACTTACAGGAGTTCCGGGGGTCTGGGATTGGAAGTACCCTTTTCCCCCTGATGTGGTTGGCTGCTAGTCAGCCCCTCCTGAGGTGGATGCACCTAGTATTGGGGTTGCTAACCCTCCCTTCATGACAGCCTCTACTCATCGTACCCTTCGGGATGCTGAGGACCGGCGCATTGACAGACTGGCTTCCCACGCCTTTTCGTGTGCAGGGACGGCTCTGCGCCCGGTCTGTGCCGCGGCCGTCACTGCGGTGACCGCCAGGACCCTTCTTAGGAAGATACTTGACCACCAACCGGAGGATCTCCCTTGGGAGGTCTTTAAGGCACTGTCTGATTGTGATGTTTTTGTGAGTTTATTCTCTCAGCGATGGATGACACTGTTAAAATGTGCACTAGAACCGCGGTTCTTGTGATGGCTATTTGCCGCCTACTTGGCTGCGACAGTAGAGGGCTGACAATGATACTAAAAAAAAAAAAAAAAGGCTCTTACTGGCCTTCCCTTTAGAGATGACGCTTATTGGGGCCCGGTTGGACCTTTTGGAAAAAAGGAGTAAGGCACCCTCGAGCAGAAGGCCGTCTCGGCCTCCCAGGGGCAGGGACACCCCTCCCCTTCCCTACGTTAGTGTCAAGCGCGAACTAGAAGTGTGCTTCCAATTTTTTGAAATGGAGACCCGCCCCAGGGGGGGCAGGCAACGCCCTGGGCCCCCGGCTGTGTGAAGTCCAAATCTGCCGAAACCGCACAAGCGTGAAGGGACCCCCTCGCCTTGTTGGGCGAGTGGACTGCCGCAGCACTGAGCTCCTATCGCAGGGTGCCATGCTTCTTTCAGGTTGTTACAGGAGGTAGTCCCCCCGGATGCAGAATGGAGTCTGCTGGGCGGTCCTTTTTCTAAGGTTATCAGGGTTCTTCTAGTACCTGTTTTCCCTTCGGGAGTTGAGGCAGGCCAAGTTTGGCGTGTAGGGTCTGAGCTCTCTTACAGGTTGGCCCTTGACCTGTGATTGCATCCACTTTACCCCTCCCCTCCGGGATGAAGCAGTCTGACCCAGGTTGGCATTCTGGGGCCTAGCATTTATACTTTCACAGGCAGTTTCTACATGGTATCTACCTGTTGGGCCGCAGGCGCCCTAGTCCAGTAGACCTCTTGATGCATGTGAGGATTTATAATCCCTTTTTAGCCCCCTGTGCCTTCAGGACACCTAGGCCACTTCCGGCCAGTGTTGAAGGTCCAACTCTGCGCATTGGGGTATTGTTTTGGTTCCTCTCCTGCTCCCAGATGACTCACCAAGGCGAGTATGGGAGTGGTGTCTTGGACGGGCCCGTGTGGCGTCCGCGATAGGTTCTACTTTATTGTCCTTCTTTGCTTCCTATTTTTGCATCAGGCCTTGTTGGCTATTGACTTGTGGCTCCTTTGGGAGTCCTATGGATTGGTGCTCAGGCACATCACTTACTTAGTGTTCCCCGGTTCGGTATCCCCCTACGGGGTGGCATTTAGATTGGTTCATGTTAGAACCTTCCTTCTGCTAAATGTGGACTTGTTATGGAAAGGGCCTTGCCCTCTTTGATGTCACACTTCCTTTACCTTGCAGCTGGTGGGCCTGTTGGTGGCAGCCCAGATGCTGTCCCTTATTCTCAGGAGCCCTTTGGCCCTGCGACACCTTAGGTTACTTATCCTGGACAGGGTTCCAGCACCCCTGGAACTAGGTCAGTACGCTCCCCCTCGTTACGGGGGTTCCTTTTGAGGTTGTAAATTCAAGGAAGATGTCTGGGACCTTTCCTTCCTTCTCTCTTCTCCCTGTAGATGGTCATCATGGGTACCAAGTCTTGCAGGTGGACTGGGGGGTCTTATTTCTCCTGAAATCCCCCGTGGTTCCTAAAGGGGTCCCCTTAGGGGATCCATCTTCATACGTTTTTTTTTGGTTGACACTTTGAGCCTTTGGTGGGCTCTAATTTGCTGGACTACTCCTCTTCAGGACTTGTCCTTTTTGGGGACTCTCGATCAGTCTGAGGACAGTGGCTTGTCCCTTTTTATCTGTGAAGGTCTCGGAACAGGTTGACCCTTCAAGAAGGTTCCGGTTCGGTTCTAAGTGGGGGTTTACATCCCTTGCACTTCATTGGTATTAGCTTGGCTGGCTGCACTAACGTGGCAGGAGGTTCTATTCTAGTATCTCACTGGTGTGGCCCTGTGGGGCCCCTTTGCTATTACAGGGATTCTGTCCTGGGTTATTGTCCCAGGACTCTCTGGCCTTGGTCATGAGGGCCTAGTATTGCTTCTGTCAGGACATTATATTCTATATGTCTTAACTTCGTTCACCCTGCCAGGCAGGGTTCTGCATAAGATTGCAGTAGAAAGGGAGAACCGTTATGCTGGGGGCCCTGGGTGGCCCAGCGGGGCGTGGTTCGCAGATTTTCTGCTGAAGACAGTCGTACTGTATGCCCTCTCAAGAGGGCTGTTCTACCTATTCAGGCTCCCTACTACGTCGCCCTTACCTACAGGCCTTTTAGGCGATTGGTCGGTTGGCTTTTCACCCTATTGGAGATGGGTATCTCTGGGTGTCTTTTCTCTACTGGAGGGCTAGGCCTAGCTCCCTCCTCTTCTTCTCCCTTTTCTGCCGGCTATGTTGGAGTATGCTCTTCTAGTCTGCTTTACTTGGACTAGCTCTTTCCTGCGGGATGTTCCCTATCCCTGGGTCCTAGGATTATTATAGCACGGTTGAAGTTGGCTCCCCAACTCAGTGCTCTGAAGGTTTCAGGGCTCGCCCTGTTCACCTACTGCAGAAGTCTAGTTCAATCTTCTGTGTTGCACATTCCTCAGGGGTTGCTCAGGTGCATTCCCCAGGGAATTCTATGCTCCCTTTTTTGGGGTGGTTACTTATCCGGATGCCCTGCTAAGGGCATTGGGTCTTATTCAGGTTCTTGTCTGAACTGTTCCTTCCCTCATATCGCTCTTCTGGGGCGGTTGCTTCAGTCAGAAATGTGCCATAAAGGATGGCTCTGTTAGCGGTCCTAGTCATTATATATATATATATATATATATATATATATATATATGTGTGTGTTATATATCTGTACACCATGAGGTGAGGGTGTTCCGGCTTACGCCGAATTGGGTCCAGGCGGTGTTCTTATTCTCCTTTAGTCCAGACCCTACGGTCTCTGGGCTATTGTCTGGCTTACTCTGAGCGAAAGGGATCTGTATCCCTCATCAGGTGTTGAAGATTCCTGGCCTTTCTCTTGTCCCTGGTAGGGATTATGCCCCTTGGGGCTTATAGGTTTCTCCATCCTTATGTACCGGATCTGATTGCTAACACGGGTGTAGGTGCCCTTTGGCTTAGTCCTGCTCAGTCGCCTTGTTCCTCTGAGCCTAAAGTAAACGTCTCGGCTCTTGCTGAGCCTTGTTAGCGCTGTTTTTCAGTATTCCTGCTGGTCTCGCCTGAGACCTGGGTTCATATTCTCAGATGGGGAGATCTCTAAGGTTGCCATGGCTGCCCCTTCTTTTCCAGTAGCATGGTTAGGCTGTTACTCTGGCCTACTCGTTAGGGGAAGATCATTCTTCTCTCTTGGTTTTTGCTCTCTTGCTACTTGTGCTTGGCTTGGGCCTTTCAGCACTAGGTTATGTTGAGCAAGCTGGCTAGTCCGCTGCTTGTGTTCAGTTCTGCCTTTACAAGAATTCAAAGGCTGTGGTTAGAGCATTGCTCTCGTTGCTCTTGGTAGCATGGTTAAGGTGACAGCACTTTTATGGTTGTCTGTGCCTTTTTTCTCGGGGATCCCACCCTACTTATGGACACTGCTATTGGATGTCCCACATGTAAGGACTATGTCTGGAGCAGGACGTGCTGTCTGCTTAGAATAATACAACTCTGTGAAGTACTCACCTGTAGAGTTGGTATTATATGCAGACAGCACGTCCTGCTCCACCCCACCCTGATTCACCTTGTTCTGGATCCCCTGTGTGGTGATTATTATCTTGGATATTATTGCCAGTCTCTGGGTGGTTGTTTTCCTCCTGGCTTCTTCTCACTGCTTGTCAATGCTGGGGATTTGTGGGAGGTCCCTCGGTATATGTAGGGCCGGGAGGAGCTTGTTTTCTTCATGATACTGCAGTGCACGGCGCTGAAGGCGGAGGTATACCCACATGTAAGGACTATGTCTGGAGCAGGACGTGCTGTCTGCATATAATACCAACTCTACAGGTGAGTACTTCACAGAGTTGTATTTTTCTGCATTCTAATCTTGTAGTTTTTGGTTGCCCCTGGTCAACCAGAAGGTGAAGGAAAAAAGAAACATTATAGAGTGACTGGACCTGGTGCTGCATTATATTTGCACTAACTGGTGGAGGAGAATGAATCTTTAAAGGACTACTCCAGGCAATGGCAATATTTAGGCAGCAATGCACTTTATTAGAGTCTGATATTTTTCCCTACATCCAGTCCAGGTCGTCCCAAAATGATGACATGTGGGTGTTCACCCCCAAGGGGCGCTCGACTGCAAGATCAAAAGTGTAGCTCCTTCCGGCCCCCTATAAAAGCAGGTGTACCTCTATCATTCTTCAGTTGTTCATCTTGCAGTCTTGGCTGCAGAAGATCGTTTGCACTCTCTCTCAGATAAATGGCAGCAGAGCGGGGCCACCTAGTCCGTCGACCGCTGCGGACCCTATTTCCACGGATCCCTCCTGACCCATTCCTGCCTCCCAGCCTCCGGCTGCTGCGGGATCGTGACAGTAGGGTGAACGCCGGGGTCTGTTGGCATTCGGCAGAGCTAGGATCTGGGCCGCAGACCCTATACTAAAGAGTAGCCAGCCACAGGCTGATGGTGAGCCTTAGGGGTCTTGGTTGTTGTATCCCTCCCTGCCCACAAGCTTTATTGGTATTTTGTGTGCTGTGTTTTGACTTTGTGGACTCTTGTGTTTTTACCACTCGGCTCCTCGCTGGCTCAGCGTGATGCACTCTGACTTCTTACTCACCTCCCTCGCTCCCTCGTCGGTCGCTTGGGCTGCGGGGTCGCTGCGCCCCGTGGGCCTGCTGCATCGCCGCTGGTGCGAATGTTATCATCCAATAGGGTTTGTAAAGGCATATATTTTCTGCATTCTGATCTTGTAGTTTTTGGTTGCCCTGGTCAAAACATAGAATGACCGCAGCTATTTTTTCCAACACTCTCAATTTCTTTAAAGTGGACCAACACCCAGGATTTTGACTATCCTGGGTTTTGGTCCACTTCGGTGGGGTGCCCCGCTGTCTGACACCCCCCCCCCCCCCCGAAAGCCCAGAAACACTCACCTCACCACGCTCCCACATGACCGCTCCAGACAATCACAGCGCTCAGAGCCACTGTGGTATGCGCGTCCAAGGCCGCTTGGACGCACATAGCAGCTCAGCGGCTCTGAGCGCTGGAGGCCGCGTCTCACGCTTCCCTCTAACAGGGAGCGCGCCTGCGCCGGCCATTCACAAACGCCCGGTGCGGGTGCGCGCCCTGCTAGAGGGAAGCGCGAGACGTGGCCGCGGCTCGCGCATGCACCGATGGAACGGGGCTGAGGTAAGGTTTGTGGGCCTCCGGGGGGGTTCCTCCCCGCGGGACATCCCGATTTCGGATGCCCCGCGGGGAGGGATCTGATTGGTCCGGGAATCTTATAGGGCCGATCCCCTCTGGGTGTTGGTCCACTTTAACAGTCTTTTCCTCCTGCCTAAAACTGTTGGGGGTGATAACTCCAAAGACTAGATATCCTTATAACTTTTTATTTCTAACCCCATAGAGAGTATAGTAAGGGCGACATCCAAAGTCGGCTATCATCTCAACTGTCCTTAAACCGGACCTTCAGCTTGATTTAATGAAAAGCCCAAACCCTTCAAAAACTCTTCCCCGGCATCTAAAATTAATATAGTTTACATTTTTAGTCTTACTTATTATTTTTTCCCCCACTGGGCTGCAACTCTGTTCAGGATTATGGATACGGGCGCTGCCATCTTGACTCAGATGCATCACATACTGAGGAGAGGAGAGCGGGATAAAGTGCAGGGGGCGGGTTAATAGCTGTGCTTTGCACAGACAGAGTAGAGCTGGGGTCAGGAAAAGGACAGCAATCCCAGAATGCAGAGAGACACAGTCAGAAGACACTTCCTGTTTGCAGGCTGCCTGATGCTCCATGTGCCGCCATCTTGGATGTTTAAAGACTCATAACACCCAGTAGGTGCAGGTAGGATGATTTTTAATGTGGGCAATCTGTATATTCAGGGTGTGGAAAAACATATAAGATAAGCTCTTATTCGGGGTGAAGGTCCGCTTTAATGAATTGTTTGCTTTCCAGGCATCCAGATCCAATTTATGTCTCATTTGTCTCTTTGCATTTTTCAAAATATGGAGTTGCTGAGAGTGACGTATTAGACGCTACATGAAGAATGCGCTATATGCTCCTATTTTCTGAGTTTTTGCTTGGCCTTCTCTCACTAGCCTCATTGCAGGGAATCCCAAATCAGGATCTCCCCCCTTAAGGACATTTCACTTTCATGGACTTTTTCATAGACCTCAGACCAGCCAAGTGCCAGGGGGCAGAAGACGATCTGTTTACCTCACTGTGTACTGCTGGTTCCCTTTGAAAAAAATTGGCAGCTTTTTCGCACTGGGAACTTCCTGTGCACAGAGGTTTTTAATGGTAGCCGGTTGTACAAAGGCCGCCCCCCTCTCAACGAGAACCAGGAAGGGCAGTCCACGGCTTCACAAACCGGGTCTGCAGGAGAATGGCATGCAAGCGGTTTTGAGGTCAGCGTGTTGCCTTGTGTCCCCTGGCACATGTCTGATCTGAGGTCTGTGGATAGATATTTTTCTTTAGATCTGCTCTATACTTGAGTAAGGATACTCTCCCATCCTTTTAAGGCTAAAAAAAAAAAGTATAAAAAGCCTGGGCTTCTTTCCTTTACTGTAAGTCCCTTGCTGCTCTATTGGTGGTTATCGCCCAGCCTAGATCAGCCCTGCAAGTTTCCTGAAGGACATACCTGTCACCCAATTGTTTCAGTAGCTGGGACAGCTGATTTTGTAACTTAAACCCAAAAGACCATTCCCTGCTTTTAACTAGTTGGTCTCACTTACCTTCAAAGGTAAAGGGAAAGTCCACTTTCAATAGGAATTTTTAGAAATGTATATTTTTGTGTGACAAAGTTATGTTATAAAGGTGCTGATGTGGGCATTTGTAAGGTTGAGTTCTCTCCCCTGAGCAGCAGCCATAGCAGCAGTGTAAAACACATTTGCTAACATAGAAAAAATAAAATATTTGGCTCAGTACCCTGAGCACAAAAAAATTAAAAAAAATTATACACTTTAAAAAATTCCTCCAAAAGTGGACTTACCCTTTAAGAAAAGTTTGCTTTAACTTTAATTCATGTTGTTGCACCACCCATCTGTCATCCTTAAATTACTTTTTTCCTTTTAAAGCGGCTAGCTTTGTTGCATTGATATTGGAATTAATCAAATATGCAAAATTAAGTTTTATTAGTCTTTAAATATTTGCAGGCTCCTTGATTGGTTGGGAAAAGTTCCATTATGCAGCCGTCATTTAAATTAACTTTAAAAATTGTTGATGACTTTCTGTGGATGGGCCTCATATTACCCATCAGTTGCTGAGCTTTTTAGTTTGCTCTTTCATTGCTTGAACATTATGTCTGCCTAGTTTAATTTGAATTAATAAATAGTTTTAGAGTTGATACTAAAGTTTCGAAGAAGCTTTCTTGGATTTTTGCCTTAAAGGAGATGGGTAGGAAGGAGAAGGAAAGTCTGTGTAATGGCTATAATGCGCATTATTAAAAATGATGTAGAAATGTCATATTTCATTTCGGCAATTATTCTTTGGGGATTACTTTGCTTCACCTTGACAGCCTCTAGTCTGCTGCTGCTGCTGCTCCTTTAACAACCACTTAATTATTAGTGTGGTCATCCGAAATTCTTAGCTGACCAACTTTTCAATTATAGCAATGGGTTCATGTAACTGCAATTAACTATTTAATGTCTGAGCCAATATTTTTTAGGATTTCCCATCCTATTTTTATGGAGTTCCACTTCCCATTTCACAATCCTCTCAAATACCACCACCATTAATACAGACTTCTCCAGCATGTTTGAGGTCGTACACTGGCCCAAAAATGCATCCTGCAGCTATTTGAGTTGGTCACTTGACACATTCTACTGGAGTAGTAGCTTTTTGGCAGTGCTTCATGTTCCCCCACCTTTACCCCCAATGGCCTTGAGTATCAACAATGGTACTAGTACCACTGGTTGGAAACACCTGATCTTGCATACATTTGACATTTTTCATGTTACACATTAGATCTTTCTTTTTTGTCATTAGATGACAATTAATAATATACTTTTATATTGAGATATATATATCCCTAAATCGGGATGACCCCATCAGAAGGAACAAAAAGCAAGATAATTTAAAGCGCCTCCCCATCTCTCATGTTAACATCAAACATTTAAACGTTCTAAAATAATGGGATTGACCAGTCAATCCCCCAAGTGATTCCCCCATTGTGTCTAAACTGGTGGTGTACAAGGGATCTTCCCTTTTATTGCTGTTTCGCTTCTTAGGATACCTCCCTCAATTAATGTCACCACATTACTTCACGCCGCCTGTAATTCTGTTTGCCTGTGCAACCCCTCGTAGCGGTCTCCTCCTACGTTTCATCATTACTGAGCCTCTATTTAACCTCCCCCCATTCTATATAACCCTGCCACTGTCCACCACAGCAAGTCAGGGGCCACAGGATGAGCATGTCTGTATCATTCACTAAATATTATAGATTAGACAATTCAAGATATCCTCTGACATTAGGATAAACCAGTTTAGCCATTCCGCTTTTTTTAATATAGGGAAGGTCTGTCTCAGAAATATATTGTATTTCAACACGTATTCTCTTTTCTTTCTTAAAGTTCTTTTACATTTACACAGAGCTTTGTTGATCGCTCCTCTTGTTATTTACTGTATTGAAATGTCTTCAAGGTTTAAGTCATTGCATTTCTTGAAGGTGATCAATTTAAGACTAGGCACAAAAGTACAAAATGTTGAGTGTTTACAGTCTGCAAACAGAATCTCCATTCAGTGTTCTGGTGCCACTCAATACAGAAGTTTTAGTAACTCCTGTTTCTGTTTATAAGTCTAAAGTTACTTTATGAATTCTTGAGTTTAATCATTGCCTAACGTTCTTTTATTTTATGCTTGGTACTATAGTGGAGCATGTCAATGTTGTGTACATATAAAACAGAATATACAAATATATATATATAGTCAGAAAGTGGTAGAAGTCACCTGGGGGGTTCACGAAGAAAAATAGCAGCATTGTTTTACTCCTTACTTAAAACATTTGAACAAAACGAGGTTTTCTTGACTAATTTATGACAACTTATGACAAAATATGGCAAAGCATTCTAGAGGCATTGGTAAAACATATTTTGGCCAGATTTAAAGCAATGTATTAAATTCTCTAGGTAATGAATTGCCATATGATCAATGATATTCACATTTGTCTACTTAGTGCTGCAACTTTTTGAGTAGTGTTAGAAACATAGGTTGACGGCAGAAGGCGACCACATGGCCCTGTATACTGTATGCCTATAGTGGGTATTAGAGATGAGCGAACTTTTGAAAAATTCGATTCGACTGATTCGCCGAATTTTCCGACAAAAATCGTTTCGACCCGAATAAATTCGCGACGAATCGCTATTAAAAACGGCTATTTCTGAGCCTCCTAGAGCCTCAATAGGGTTGTAAACCATTCAGCCTTGCTGTAACACGCACAGGATGCGTGCTGGGTTAGTTAAATAATACTTTGAAGAAATATCACATGCAGATCAGAGGCATCGCTAATAGAATCGCAGAGCGGCACAATTGCAGAGAGTTGAAGTGGCATCACTATGAGGGGCAGAAGGAGCCCAAATATACACTGGAGTTGGCCTCAGGAGCCCAAAAATTGGATGAATCACACCCTGGAGTTGGCAGAAGTTGGCAGCAGCAGCAGCAGCAGGAGCCCAAATATACACTGGAGTTGGCCTCAGGAGCCCAAAAATTGGATGAATCACACCCTGGAGTTGGCAGAAGTTGGCAGCAGCAGCAGCAGGAGCCCAAAAATTGGATGAATCACACCCTGGAGTTGGCAGAAGTTGGCAGCAGCAGCAGCAGGAGCCCAAATATACACTGGAGTTGGCCTCAGGAGCCCAAAAATTGGATGAATCACACCCTGGAGTTGGCAGGAGTTGACAGTAGCAGCAGCAGGAGCCCAAATATACACTGGAGTTGGCTTCAGGAGCCCAAAAATTGGATGAATCACACCCTGGAGTTGGCAGAAGTTGGCAGCAGCAGGAGCCCAAATATACACTGGAGTTGGCCTCAGGAGCCCAAAAATTGGATGAATCACACCCTGGAGTTGGCAGGAGTTGACAGTAGCAGCAGCAGGAGCCCAAATATACACTGGAGTTGGCTTCAGGAGCCCAAAAATTGGATGAATCACACCCTGGAGTTGGCAGAAGTTGGCAGCAGCAGCAGCAGGAGCCCAAATATACACTGGAGTTGGCCTCAGGAGCCCAAAAATTGGATGAATCACACCCTGGAGTTGGCAGGAGTTGACAGTAGCAGCAGCAGGAGCCCAAATATACACTGGAGTTGGCTTCAGGAGCCCAAAAATTGGATGAATCACACCCTGGAGTTGGCAGGAGTTGACAGTAGCAGCAGCAGGAGCCCAAATATACACTGGAGTTGGCTTCAGGAGCCCAAAAATTGGATGAATCACACCCTGGAGTTGGCAGCAGCAGCAGCAGGAGCCCAAATATACACTGGAGTTGGCCTCAGGAGCCCAAAAATTGGATGAATCACACCCTGGAGTTGGCAGGAGTTGACAGTAGCAGCAGCAGGAGCCCAAATATACACTGGAGTTGGCTTCAGGAGCCCAAAAATTGGATGAATCACACCCTGGAGTTGGCAGAAGTTGGCAGCAGCAGCAGCAGGAGCCCAAATATACACTGGAGTTGGCCTCAGGAGCCCAAAAATTGGATGAATCACACCCTGGAGTTGGCAGGAGTTGACAGTAGCAGCAGCAGGAGCCCAAATATACACTGGAGTTGGCTTCAGGAGCCCAAAAATTGGATGAATCACACCCTGGAGTTGGCAGGAGTTGACAGTAGCAGCAGCAGGAGCCCAAATATACACTGGAGTTGGCTTCAGGAGCCCAAAAATTGGATGAATCACACCCTGGAGTTGGCAGAAGTTGGCAGCAGCAGGAGCCCAAATATATACTGGAGTTGGCTTCAGGAGCCCAAAAATTGGATGAATCACACCCTGGAGTTGGCAGGAGTTGACAGTAGCAGCAGCAGGAGCCCAAATATACACTGGAGTTGGCTTCAGGAGCCCAAAAATTGGATGAATCACACCCTGGAGTTGGCAGAAGTTGGCAGCAGCAGCAGCAGGAGCCCAAATATACACTGGAGTTGGCTTCAGGAGCCCAAAAATTGGATGAATCACACCCTGGAGTTGGCAGGAGTTGACAGTAGCAGCAGCAGGAGCCCAAATATACACTGGAGTTGGCTTCAGGAGCCCAAAAATTGGATGAATCACACCCTGGAGTTGGCAGAAGTTGGCAGCAGCAGCAGCAGGAGCCCAAATATACACTGGAGTTGGCCTCAGGAGCCCAAAAATTGGATGAATCACACCCTGGAGTTGGCAGAAGTTGGCAGCAGCAGCAGCAGGAGCCCAAATATACACTGGAGTTGGCCTCAGGAGCCCAAAAATTGGATGAATCACACCCTGGAGTTGGCAGGAGTTGACAGTAGCAGCAGCAGGAGCCCAAATATACACTGGAGTTGGCTTCAGGAGCCCAAAAATTGGATGAATCACACCCTGGAGTTGGCAGAAGTTGGCAGCAGCAGCAGCAGGAGCCCAAATATACACTGGAGTTGGCCTCAGGAGCCCAAAAATTGGATGAATCACACCCTGGAGTTGGCAGGAGTTGACAGTAGCAGCAGCAGGAGCCCAAATATACACTGGAGTTGGCTTCAGGAGCCCAAAAATTGGATGAATCACACCCTGGAGTTGGCAGAAGTTGGCAGCAGCAGCAGCAGGAGCCCAAATATACACTGGAGTTGGCCTCAGGAGCCCAAAAATTGGATGAATCACACCCTGGAGTTGGCAGGAGTTGACAGTAGCAGCAGCAGGAGCCCAAATATACACTGGAGTTGGCTTCAGGAGCCCAAAAATTGGATGAATCACACCCTGGAGTTGGCAGGAGTTGACAGTAGCAGCAGCAGGAGCCCAAATATACACTGGAGTTGGCTTCAGGAGCCCAAAAATTGGATGAATCACACCCTGGAGTTGGCAGAAGTTGGCAGCAGCAGCAGCAGGAGCCCAGCTATACACTGGAGTTGGCCTCAGGAGCCCAAAAATTGGATGAATCACACCCTGGAGTTGGCAGGAGTTGACAGTAGCAGCAGCAGGAGCCCAAATATACACTGGAGTTGGCTTCAGGAGCCCAAAAATTGGATGAATCACACCCTGGAGTTGGCAGGAGTTGACAGTAGCAGCAGCAGGAGCCCAAATATACACTGGAGTTGGCTTCAGGAGCCCAAAAATTGGATGAATCACACCCTGGAGTTGGCAGAAGTTGGCAGCAGCAGCAGCAGGAGCCCAAAAATTGGATGAATCACACCCTGGAGTTGGCAGAAGTTGGCAGCAGCAGCAGCAGGAGCCCAAATATACACTGGAGTTGGCTTCAGGAGCCCAAAAATTGGATGAATCACACCCTGGAGTTGGCAGGAGTTGACAGTAGCAGCAGCAGGAGCCCAAATATACACTGGAGTTGGCCTCAGGAGCCCAAAAATTGGATGAATCACACCCTGGAGTTGGCAGGAGTTGACAGTAGCAGCAGCAGGAGCCCAAATATACACTGGAGTTGGCTTCAGGAGCCCAAAAATTGGATGAATCACACCCTGGAGTTGGCAGAAGTTGGCAGCAGCAGCAGCAGGAGCCCAAATATACACTGGAGTTGGCTTCAGGAGCCCAAAAATTGGATGAATCACACCCTGGAGTTGGCAGGAGTTGACAGTAGCAGCAGCAGGAGCCCAAAAAATGGCCTAAAGACATAAATATGTTTTGCACCATTTGGAAAGTGTAAAACGTGGCACCATGCTGAATCTAGTCGCATGCATCAGGCATTGGTGGGTGGAAATCCTGGCTGATCCATCCCTGATTCATTTTGACAAAGGTGAGTCTCTCCACATTTTTAGTTGACAGACGAGTTCTCCTCGCCGTAACTATGGCCCCCGCCGCACTAAACACCCGCTCAGATGGCACGCTACTTGCCGGGCAGGACAGCTTTTCCAGGGCAAACTCTGCTAGTTGCGGCCACAAATCAAGTTTGGCTGCCCAGAAGTCCAGCAGATCCTCAAGGTGTGTTGGCATGGTCATGTCAAAGTATGACATGACCTGCTGGTTCAGGTCCTGCTCCAGGTCTTCCTGCTGCTCATGAGTAGCCTCACTATGCGGGTGTAGAAAGCTACTCATTAGCGACTGAAGACTGAGGCTGCTGCTGCTGATGGAGCTTCTGCTGCTGCTGCTGCCAACCCCCCCAGCGGCCATGGCAGTGGAAGGTGAGCGCAGAGGTCCCCTCGAGTCAGACCTGCGAGAGTATGGACCATGGCGCAGATAGGCATCGGCCAACTGCCTACGTAGAATGTCTTTGTAGTAGTTGAGTTTGTCCTCCCTCTCGGTGGGTTTAAAAAATGCCCCCATTTTGTGCCGGAAGCGAGGGTCCAATAAGGTGGACAGCCAGAAGTCATCCCGCCGACAGATGGAAACAATTCTGGGGTCACTACGCAAGCACGTGAGCATGCTTCGTGCCATTTGCGCAAGTGACTCGGATGGACTACCTGTCTCCATCTCCACTGCATACTGCCACGGTGTGCCCGGGTCCTCTGTCTCGCCTTCCTCAAAAACCTCTAGCTCCTCTGGCTGCTCCTGCTCCTCCTCTCCTGTCCGCTGACTAGATAAACCAGCCATTTCGCCAAGCCTAAACTGTGTTTCGCTGGGCAACTCCTCCTCCTCCTCTTCCTCCTCCTCCAGTTCAGCTCCAGCGGGGTTCATGTGGCCGTAAGATGTAAACGCCATGTCTCCAGTGCCCTGACCAGCCATGGTTTCCAACATGTGCTGTAGTACATGAAGCAGTGGAATCACGTCGTTCATCCCGTAATCCTGCCGACTGACAAATAAAGTGGCATCCTCAAAGGGCCTGAGCAAACGGCAGGTGTCACGTATGAGCTGCCACTGGTTGACATTGAAGTTACACAGGGGAGTCCCCCTATCTGCTTGGATCATCAGGAAATCTGTGATGGCTTTTCTCTGTTCATATAATCGGTCCAACATGTGAAGGGTGGAATTCCAACGGGTGGAAACATCGCAAATCAGACTATGTTGGGGGATACCATTCTGACGCTGTAGCTCAAGAAGGGTGTGTTTGGCGGTGTAGGAGTGGCTGAAGTGCATGCAAAGTTTCCTTGAAGTTGTTAGGATGTCTTGCAGATGGGGGGAACACTTCAGAAACCGCTTGACAACCAGATTGAAGACGTGAGCCATGCAGGGGGCATGGGTCAGGCTTCCTTGGCGCAGCGCAGACAAAATGTTCTTCCCATTGTCGGTAACCATGATTCCCATTTTAAGTTTTCTCGGAGTAAGCCATGTTTGGATTTCCTGATGAATACATTTAAGCAGTTCCTCCCCTGTGTGACTCCGTTCGCCAAGACAAACCATGTGAAGCACTGCGTGACACCTCCGTGCCCTGCACACATGGTAGACTGGAGGGGCACTGAGACTTGAGCCTACAGTGGAGGGTGAGGAGATGGCGGAGGATGAGGAGGCCGAGTCGCACGGTGTCACAGGCCCAATGGGCAGAGAGCGCGGAGGCCGAAGCGGCGTGACCTGTCCAAGTTGCTGCTGCAAAGGGACCACATTCACCCAGTGGGCCGTAAACGACATGTACTGCCCCTGACCGTAGTTACAGCTCCAGATGTCGGCGCTGCCATGTATTTTGCTACACACCGACAGGCTCAAGGACTGGCCCACCTTCTGTTCAACAAAAGTGTGCAGCGCTGGTACTGCCTTCTTGGCAAAGAAATGACGGCTTGGGACTGTCCACCTCGGCTCGGCACAAGCCATCAGTTCTCTGAAAGGTGCAGATTCCACCACCTGAAAAGGGAGCGACTGCAGCACCAGCAACTTGGACAGGAGCACATTCAGCTTCTGCGCCGTAGGATGAGTGGGCGCATACTGCTGTCTCTTGGACATGGCTTCGCTGATGGATTGCTGGCGGGATGCATGACTTGGAGGAGGAGGAGGAGGAGCAGGAGCGACAGAGGATGGGTATGACGCACAGCTGCCTTCGGCTGAGGTGCTGGAGCCTTGGCTGGCAGAAATTGGGAGCTCACTTGGTGAGGAAGCAGACTGGACCACCCCTTGGGAGCCTCGGTTCTCCCAGGTCGTTTTATGGTGACGCATCATATGTTGACGCAGGGCCGTGGTGCCAACATTTGGACCCTGGCCACGCTTCACCTTTTGCCTACATATCTTGCATGTGGCCATGTTACCTTCCTGCGGATGCCTCAGGAAAAACTGCCACACTGCCGAGTAGCTACTTTTCCCACCCCCTGGCCTCACTGATTCACTGCTGCTGTTGCCAACTCCAGGAACCCCTGCTCCACTACCTCCCGATAAGGTAGACTGCCGCACAGCAGGTGCTCTACCCCGGCCCCGGCCGGCTCCAGCCTTTGGAATTGTGCCCCCATGCTGACTGCTACCACCTTGCTGCCTCAGCTGCTGACTCCGGGGCAACCTGCGCCCCTCTTCTCCTGATGATGACGATGAAGCCCCTTCATCACCCGGCTCCCAAGTGCGATCGGCTTCATCGTCATCATCATCATCATCACCGAGTTGTGGCTGTACGTCACTGATGTTCGTGGATTCGTCAACAGTGTCTGGCGCAGGAGCTGGAACGCTCGCAGCACCCACGACACTGTCCACATCACTATTTGTCTGCCTAGCTAAAGAAGCCACCTCCATTTCTTGGCTGGGCAGTAGCTGCTGACTGTCCTCCTGTATCTGATCGTCCTCCTCACTAAAGAGTGGAGCTGAACCCAAAGCATAGGATACGTCGCTGGGGGAGGGAACGGCGTAGGACAGAGGCAATGGGAGGACAGGGACTGCTCTCGGGGCATGCCAACTCAGGGTTGTGTCAGAGGAACCTACCGACCCTAGACTGGGGGTCTCAGATGTAAGTTGTGATGATGTTGTTGATGAGCGCGTCAGCCAATCTACCACGGCAGATGCGTTACTGGTGGAGACCCGACCGCTAGCAGATACTGGCAGATTAGGTCTCTCAGCGTGACTCCTGCTGCTACTGGCCCCCAGTCTGATGCGAGCTCTGCCTGCGGAATCTTGGCCTCTGCCACTCCTCTTTTCACTTCCAGGCACTTGTCTGCCCGACATAGTCTAACTGGCGTGGTAGTAGGTGATATTTAAAAAAACCCCGGGCAGCGGTGGGTCTATATGAAACCGAATATAATGCACACCAAAAGTGAGCAGTAACACTCAGCCTCCAACAGGCCTGCTTAGTGTAAATAAGAGAGCTGCTTAGTGTAAATAAAGAGGGGTATGCTATGTTACAGAATGGGATGCCTCAACAGAAGTGCACCTGGCAGGCAGCAGTAAGCCTATGCCCAGCAAAAGTGTCTTATAATATAAATATAATAAGAGCAAATGCTTATATGGTCTTAAACAGAGGCTGCTTTAGTCACAGAATGGGATGCCCCAACAGAAGTGGAACTGGCAGGGTCCAGTAGTGCTATGCCCAGCAAAAGTGTCTTTATCAGGCCTAATTTCAAATATGATAAGAGCAAATGCTTATATGGTCTTAAACAGAGGCTGCTGTAGTCACAGAATGGGATGCCCTGGGCAGGAATGGACCTGGCAGGGTCCAGTAGTGCTTTGCCCAGCAAAAGTGTCTTTATCAGGCTAATTTCAAATATGATAAGAGCAAATGCTTATATGGTCTTAAACAGAGGCTGCTTTAGTCACAGAATGGGATGCCCTGGGCAGGAATGGACCTGGCAGGGTCCAGTAGTGCTTTGCCCAGCAAAAGTGTCTTTATCAGGCTAATTTCAAATATGATAAGAGCAAATGCTTATATGGTCTTAAACAGAGGCTGCTGTAGTCACAGAATGGGATGCCCCAACAGGAATCGACCTGGCAGGGTCCAGTAGTGCTTTGCCCAGCAAAAGTGTCTTTATCAGGCTAATTTCAAATATAAGAGCAAATGCTTATATGGTCTTAAACAGAGGCTGCTTTAGTCACAGAATGGGATGCCCTGGGCAGGAATGGACCTGGCAGGGTCCAGTAGTGCTTTGCCCAGCAAAAGTGTCTTTATCAGGCTAATTTCAAATATAAGAGCAAATGCTTATATGGTCTTAAACAGAGGATGCTTTAGTCACAGAATGGGATGCCCTGGGCAGGAATGGACCTGGCAGGGTCCAGTAGTGCTTTGCCCAGCAAAAGTGTCTTTATCAGGCTAATTTCAAATATGATAAGAGCAAATGCTTATATGGTCTTAAACAGAGGCTGCTTTAGTCACAGAATGGGATGCCCTGGGCAGGAATGGACCTGGCAGGGTCCAGTAGTGCTTTGCCCAGCAAAAGTGTCTTTATCAGGCTAATTTCAAATATAAGAGCAAATGCTTATATGGTCTTAAACAGAGGCTGCTTTAGTCACAGAATGGGATGCCCTGGGCAGGAATGGACCTGGCAGGGTCCAGTAGTGCTTTGCCCAGCAAAAGTGTCTTTATCAGGCTAATTTCAAATATGATAAGAGCAAATGCTTATATGGTCTTAAACAGAGGCTGCTGTAGTCACAGAATGGGATGCCCTGGGCAGGAATGGACCTGGCAGGGTCCAGTAGTGCTTTGCCCAGCAAAAGTGTCTTTATCAGGCTAATTTCAAATATGATAAGAGCAAATGCTTATATGGTCTTAAACAGAGGCTGCTGTAGTCACAGAATGGGATGCCCCAACAGGAATCGACCTGGCAGGGTCCAGTAGTGCTTTGCCCAGCAAAAGTGTCTTTATCAGGCTAATTTCAAATATAAGAGCAAATGCTTATATGGTCTTAAACAGAGGCTGCTTTAGTCACAGAATGGGATGCCCTGGGCAGGAATGGACCTGGCAGGGTCCAGTAGTGCTTTGCCCAGCAAAAGTGTCTTTATCAGGCTAATTTCAAATATAAGAGCAAATGCTTATATGGTCTTAAACAGAGGATGCTTTAGTCACAGAATGGGATGCCCTGGGCAGGAATGGACCTGGCAGGGTCCAGTAGTGCTTTGCCCAGCAAAAGTGTCTTTATCAGGCTAATTTCAAATATGATAAGAGCAAATGCTTATATGGTCTTAAACAGAGGCTGCTGTAGTCACAGAATGGGATGCCCCAACAGGAATCGACCTGGCAGGGTCCAGTAGTGCTTTGCCCAGCAAAAGTGTCTTTATCAGGCTAATTTCAAATATAAGAGCAAATGCTTATATGGTCTTAAACAGAGGCTGCTTTAGTCACAGAATGGGATGCCCTGGGCAGGAATGGACCTGGCAGGGTCCAGTAGTGCTTTGCCCAGCAAAAGTGTCTTTATCAGGCTAATTTCAAATATGATAAGAGCAAATGCTTATATGGTCTTAAACAGAGGCTGCTGTAGTCACAGAATGGGATGCCCTGGGCAGGAATGGACCTGGCAGGGTCCAGTAGTGCTTTGCCCAGCAAAAGTGTCTTTATCAGGCTAATTTCAAATATAAGAGCAAATGCTTATATGGTCTTAAACAGAGGATGCTTTAGTCACAGAATGGGATGCCCTGGGCAGGAATGGACCTGGCAGGGTCCAGTAGTGCTTTGCCCAGCAAAAGTGTCTTTATCAGGCTAATTTCAAATATGATAAGAGCAAATGCTTATATGGTCTTAAACAGAGGCTGCTGTAGTCACAGAATGGGATGCCCTGGGCAGGAATGGACCTGGCAGGGTCCAGTAGTGCTTTGCCCAGCAAAAGTGTCTTTATCAGGCTAATTTCAAATATGATAAGAGCAAATGCTTATATGGTCTTAAACAGAGGCTGCTGTAGTCACAGAATGGGATGCCCTGGGCAGGAATGGACCTGGCAGGGTCCAGTAGTGCTTTGCCCAGCAAAAGTGTCTTTATCAGGCTAATTTCAAATATAAGAGCAAATGCTTATATGGTCTTAAACAGAGGATGCTTTAGTCACAGAATGGGATGCCCTGGGCAGGAATGGACCTGGCAGGGTCCAGTAGTGCTTTGCCCAGCAAAAGTGTCTTTATCAGGCTAATTTCAAATATGATAAGAGCAAATGCTTATATGGTCTTAAACAGAGGCTGCTGTAGTCACAGAATGGGATGCCCCAACAGGAATCGACCTGGCAGGGTCCAGTAGTGCTTTGCCCAGCAAAAGTGTCTTTATCAGGCTAATTTCAAATATAAGAGCAAATGCTTATATGGTCTTAAACAGAGGCTGCTTTAGTCACAGAATGGGATGCCCTGGGCAGGAATGGACCTGGCAGGGTCCAGTAGTGCTTTGCCCAGCAAAAGTGTCTTTATCAGGCTAATTTCAAATATGATAAGAGCAAATGCTTATATGGTCTTAAACAGAGGCTGCTGTAGTCACAGAATGGGATGCCCTGGGCAGGAATGGACCTGGCAGGGTCCAGTAGTGCTTTGCCCAGCAAAAGTGTCTTTATCAGGCTAATTTCAAATATGATAAGAGCAAATGCTTATATGGTCTTAAACAGAGGCTGCTGTAGTCACAGAATGGGATGCCCTGGGCAGGAATGGACCTGGCAGGGTCCAGTAGTGCTTTGCCCAGCAAAAGTGTCTTTATCAGGCTAATTTCAAATATAAGAGCAAATGCTTATATGGTCTTAAACAGAGGCTGCTTTAGTCACAGAATGGGATGCCCTGGGCAGGAATGGACCTGGCAGGGTCCAGTAGTGCTTTGCCCAGCAAAAGTGTCTTTATCAGGCTAATTTCAAATATAAGTGCAAATGCTTATATGGTCTTAAACAGAGGATGCTTTAGTCACAGAATGGGATGCCCTGGGCAGGAATGGACCTGGCAGGGTCCAGTAGTGCTTTGCCCAGCAAAAGTGTCTTTATCAGGCTAATTTCAAATATGATAAGAGCAAATGCTTATATGGTCTTAAACAGAGGCTGCTGTAGTCACAGAATGGGATGCCCCAACAGGAATCGACCTGGCAGGGTCCAGTAGTGCTTTGCCCAGCAAAAGTGTCTTTATCAGGCTAATTTCAAATATAAGAGCAAATGCTTATATGGTCTTAAACAGAGGCTGCTTTAGTCACAGAATGGGATGCCCTGGGCAGGAATGGACCTGGCAGGGTCCAGTAGTGCTTTGCCCAGCAAAAGTGTCTTTATCAGGCTAATTTCAAATATGATAAGAGCAAATGCTTATATGGTCTTAAACAGAGGCTGCTGTAGTCACAGAATGGGATGCCCTGGGCAGGAATGGACCTGGCAGGGTCCAGTAGTGCTTTGCCCAGCAAAAGTGTCTTTATCAGGCTAATTTCAAATATAAGAGCAAATGCTTATATGGTCTTAAACAGAGGATGCTTTAGTCACAGAATGGGATGCCCTGGGCAGGAATGGACCTGGCAGGGTCCAGTAGTGCTTTGCCCAGCAAAAGTGTCTTTATCAGGCTAATTTCAAATATGATAAGAGCAAATGCTTATATGGTCTTAAACAGAGGCTGCTGTAGTCACAGAATGGGATGCCCCAACAGGAATCGACCTGGCAGGGTCCAGTAGTGCTTTGCCCAGCAAAAGTGTCTTTATCAGGCTAATTTCAAATATAAGAGCAAATGCTTATATGGTCTTAAACAGAGGCTGCTTTAGTCACAGAATGGGATGCCCTGGGCAGGAATGGACCTGGCAGGGTCCAGTAGTGCTTTGCCCAGCAAAAGTGTCTTTATCAGGCTAATTTCAAATATGATAAGAGCAAATGCTTATATGGTCTTAAACAGAGGCTGCTGTAGTCACAGAATGGGATGCCCTGGGCAGGAATGGACCTGGCAGGGTCCAGTAGTGCTTTGCCCAGCAAAAGTGTCTTTATCAGGCTAATTTCAAATATGATAAGAGCAAATGCTTATATGGTCTTAAACAGAGGCTGCTGTAGTCACAGAATGGGATGCCCCAACAGGAATCGACCTGGCAGGGTCCAGTAGTGCTTTGCCCAGCAAAAGTGTCTTTATCAGGCTAATTTCAAATATAAGAGCAAATGCTTATATGGTCTTAAACAGAGGCTGCTTTAGTCACAGAATGGGATGCCCTGGGCAGGAATGGACCTGGCAGGGTCCAGTAGTGCTTTGCCCAGCAAAAGTGTCTTTATCAGGCTAATTTCAAATATAAGAGCAAATGCTTATATGGTCTTAAACAGAGGATGCTTTAGTCACAGAATGGGATGCCCTGGGCAGGAATGGACCTGGCAGGGTCCAGTAGTGCTTTGCCCAGCAAAAGTGTCTTTATCAGGCTAATTTCAAATATGATAAGAGCAAATGCTTATATGGTCTTAAACAGAGGCTGCTGTAGTCACAGAATGGGATGCCCCAACAGGAATCGACCTGGCAGGGTCCAGTAGTGCTTTGCCCAGCAAAAGTGTCTTTATCAGGCTAATTTCAAATATAAGAGCAAATGCTTATATGGTCTTAAACAGAGGCTGCTTTAGTCACAGAATGGGATGCCCTGGGCAGGAATGGACCTGGCAGGGTCCAGTAGTGCTTTGCCCAGCAAAAGTGTCTTTATCAGGCTAATTTCAAATATGATAAGAGCAAATGCTTATATGGTCTTAAACAGAGGCTGCTGTAGTCACAGAATGGGATGCCCTGGGCAGGAATGGACCTGGCAGGGTCCAGTAGTGCTTTGCCCAGCAAAAGTGTCTTTATCAGGCTAATTTCAAATATAAGAGCAAATGCTTATATGGTCTTAAACAGAGGCTGCTTTAGTCACAGAATGGGATGCCCTGGGCAGGAATGGACCTGGCAGGGTCCAGTAGTGCTTTGCCCAGCAAAAGTGTCTTTATCAGGCTAATTTCAAATATGATAAGAGCAAATGCTTATATGGTCTTAAACAGAGGCTGCTGTAGTCACAGAATGGGATGCCCTGGGCAGGAATGGACCTGGCAGGGTCCAGTAGTGCTTTGCCCAGCAAAAGTGTCTTTATCAGGCTAATTTCAAATATGATAAGAGCAAATGCTTATATGGTCTTAAACAGAGGCTGCTTTAGTCACAGAATGGGATGCCCTGGGCAGGAATGGACCTGGCAGGGTCCAGTAGTGCTTTGCCCAGCAAAAGTGTCTTTATCAGGCTAATTTCAAATATGATAAGAGCAAATGCTTATATGGTCTTAAACAGAGGCTGCTTTAGTCACAGAATGGGATGCCCTGGGCAGGAATGGACCTGGCAGGGTCCAGTAGTGCTTTGCCCAGCAAAAGTGTCTTTATCAGGCCTAATTTCAAATATGATAAGAGCAAATGCTTATATGGTCTTAAACAGAGGCTGCTTTAGTCACAGAATGGGATGCCCTGGGCAGGAATGGACCTGGCAGGGTCCAGTAGTGCTTTGCCCAGCAAAAGTGTCTTTATCAGGCTAATTTCAAATATGATAAGAGCAAATGCTTATATGGTCTTAAACAGAGGCTGCTGTAGTCACAGAATGGGATGCCCTGGGCAGGAATGGACCTGGCAGGGTCCAGTAGTGCTTTGCCCAGCAAAAGTGTCTTTATCAGGCTAATTTCAAATATGATAAGAGCAAATGCTTATATGGTCTTAAACAGAGGCTGCTGTAGTCACAGAATGGGATGCCCTGGGCAGGAATGGACCTGGCAGGGTCCAGTAGTGCTTTGCCCAGCAAAAGTGTCTTTATCAGGCTAATTTCAAATATGATAAGAGCAAATGCTTATATGGTCTTAAACAGAGGCTGCTTTAGTCACAGAATGGGATGCCCTGGGCAGGAATGGACCTGGCAGGGTCCAGTAGTGCTTTGCCCAGCAAAAGTGTCTTTATCAGGCTAATTTCAAATATGATAAGAGCAAATGCTTATATGGTCTTAAACAGAGGCTGCTTTAGTCACAGAATGGGATGCCCTGGGCAGGAATGGACCTGGCAGGGTCCAGTAGTGCTTTGCCCAGCAAAAGTGTCTTTATCAGGCCTAATTTCAAATATGATAAGAGCAAATGCTTATATGGTCTTAAACAGAGGCTGCTTTAGTCACAGAATGGGATGCCCTGGGCAGGAATGGACCTGGCAGGGTCCAGTAGTGCTTTGCCCAGCAAAAGTGTCTTTATCAGGCTAATTTCAAATATGATAAGAGCAAATGCTTATATGGTCTTAAACAGAGGCTGCTTTAGTCACAGAATGGGATGCCCTGGGCAGGAATGGACCTGGCAGGGTCCAGTAGTGCTTTGCCCAGCAAAAGTGTCTTTATCAGGCTAATTTCAAATATGATAAGAGCAAATGCTTATATGGTCTTAAACAGAGGCTGCTGTAGTCACAGAATGGGATGCCCTGGGCAGGAATGGACCTGGCAGGGTCCAGTAGTGCTTTGCCCAGCAAAAGTGTCTTTATCAGGCCTAATTTCAAATATGATAAGAGCAAATGCTTATATGGTCTTAAACAGAGGCTGCTTTAGTCACAGAATGGGATGCCCTGGGTAGGAATGGACCTGGCAGGGTCCAGTAGTGCTTTGCCCAGCAAAAGTGTCTTTATCAGGCTAATTTCAAATATAAGAGCAAATGCTTATATGGTCTTAAACAGAGGCTGCTTTAGTCACAGAATGGGATGCCCTGGGCAGGAATGGACCTGGCAGGGTCCAGTAGTGCTTTGCCCAGCAAAAGTGTCTTTATCAGGCCTAATTTCAAATATGATAAGAGCAAATGCTTATATGGTCTTAAACAGAGGCTGCTGTAGTCACAGAATGGGATGCCCTGGGCAGGAATGGACCTGGCAGGGTCCAGTAGTGCTTTGCCCAGCAAAAGTGTCTTTATCAGGCTAATTTCAAATATGATAAGAGCAAATGCTTATATGGTCTTAAACAGAGGCTGCTTTAGTCACAGAATGGGATGCCCTGGGCAGGAATGGACCTGGCAGGGTCCAGTAGTGCTTTGCCCAGCAAAAGTGTCTTTATCAGGCTAATTTCAAATATGATAAGAGCAAATGCTTATATGGTCTTAAACAGAGGCTGCTTTAGTCACAGAATGGGATGCCCTGGGCAGGAATGGACCTGGCAGGGTCCAGTAGTGCTTTGCCCAGCAAAAGTGTCTTTATCAGGCTAATTTCAAATATGATAAGAGCAAATGCTTATATGGTCTTAAACAGAGGCTGCTGTAGTCACAGAATGGGATGCCCTGGGCAGGAATGGACCTGGCAGGGTCCAGTAGTGCTTTGCCCAGCAAAAGTGTCTTTATCAGGCTAATTTCAAATATGATAAGAGCAAATGCTTATATGGTCTTAAACAGAGGCTGCTTTAGTCACAGAATGGGATGCCCTGGGCAGGAATGGACCTGGCAGGGTCCAGTAGTGCTTTGCCCAGCAAAAGTGTCTTTATCAGGCTAATTTCAAATATGATAAGAGCAAATGCTTATATGGTCTTAAACAGAGGCTGCTTTAGTCACAGAATGGGATGCCCTGGGCAGGAATGGACCTGGCAGGGTCCAGTAGTGCTTTGCCCAGCAAAAGTGTCTTTATCAGGCCTAATTTCAAATATGATAAGAGCAAATGCTTATATGGTCTTAAACAGAGGCTGCTTTAGTCACAGAATGGGATGCCCTGGGCAGGAATGGACCTGGCAGGGTCCAGTAGTGCTTTGCCCAGCAAAAGTGTCTTTATCAGGCTAATTTCAAATATGATAAGAGCAAATGCTTATATGGTCTTAAACAGAGGCTGCTTTAGTCACAGAATGGGATGCCCTGGGCAGGAATGGACCTGGCAGGGTCCAGTAGTGCTTTGCCCAGCAAAAGTGTCTTTATCAGGCTAATTTCAAATATGATAAGAGCAAATGCTTATATGGTCTTAAACAGAGGCTGCTGTAGTCACAGAATGGGATGCCCTGGGCAGGAATGGACCTGGCAGGGTCCAGTAGTGCTTTGCCCAGCAAAAGTGTCTTTATCAGGCCTAATTTCAAATATGATAAGAGCAAATGCTTATATGGTCTTAAACAGAGGCTGCTTTAGTCACAGAATGGGATGCCCTGGGCAGGAATGGACCTGGCAGGGTCCAGTAGTGCTTTGCCCAGCAAAAGTGTCTTTATCAGGCTAATTTCAAATATAAGAGCAAATGCTTATATGGTCTTAAACAGAGGCTGCTTTAGTCACAGAATGGGATGCCCTGGGCAGGAATGGACCTGGCAGGGTCCAGTAGTGCTTTGCCTAGCAAAAGTGTCTTTATCAGGCCTAATTTCAAATATGATAAGAGCAAATGCTTATATGGTCTTAAACAGAGGCTGCTGTAGACACAGAATGGGATGCCCTAACAGGAATCTACCTGGCAGGGTCCAGTAGTGCTTTGCCCAGCAAAAGTGTCTTTATCAGGCTAATTTCAAATATAAGAGCAAATGCTTATATGGTCTTAAACAGAGGCTGCTGTAGTCACAGAATGGGATGCCCTGGGCAGGAATGGACCTGGCAGGGTCCAGTAGTGCTTTGCCCAGCAAAAGTGTCTTTATCAGGCTAATTTCAAATATGATAAGAGCAAATGCTTATATGGTCTTAAACAGAGGCTGCTTTAGTCACAGAATGGGATGCCCTGGGCAGGAATGGACCTGGCAGGGTCCAGTAGTGCTTTGCCCAGCAAAAGTGTCTTTATCAGGCCTAATTTCAAATATGATAAGAGCAAATGCTTATATGGTCTTAAACAGAGGCTGCTTTAGTCACAGAATGGGATGCCCTGGGCAGGAATGGACCTGGCAGGGTCCAGTAGTGCTTTGCCCAGCAAAAGTGTCTTTATCAGGCTAATTTCAAATATGATAAGAGCAAATGCTTATATGGTCTTAAACAGAGGCTGCTTTAGTCACAGAATGGGATGCCCTGGGCAGGAATGGACCTGGCAGGGTCCAGTAGTGCTTTGCCCAGCAAAAGTGTCTTTATCAGGCTAATTTCAAATATGATAAGAGCAAATGCTTATATGGTCTTAAACAGAGGCTGCTTTAGTCACAGAATGGGATGCCTCACAGCAGACTTAAGATCAGTTCAGTATATATGCACAGTTAGTTAGTATAAGCAGCCTGAAAACGCTAACAAAGCCTGGCTGTCAGGCTGGATGAAAAAAAAAAAAAAAATGACAGCCTCCGATTTTCCATTCCTTTCCCTGTTTTCCGCTGACTTTCTGTCTGTCTCCTGTCTGTCTCCTGCCTGTCTCCAGCCTGTCCCTGTCTGTCCCTGCCTGTCTAACTGCCTCAGCTACACAGCGTTCTGTCTGTCACGAATGCAATAGAGAAATGAGGAAAAGCAAGATGGCCGCCGTTAAATACCGCTGTGTGACGTCACCGGGCTTGCTGGCTGCTGATAGGCTGCATGTGACTGCCCCAGCTTGCACTGGCGCGGGATAGATGTCCAGACATGTCCCGTCCGCCATCTTAGAATGCCTGTAAATGTGAATGAATGGATGTTAAAGGAAAATTTCGAGTGATCGAATCGCGGGGAAATTCGGATTCGATCCGAATCGAATTTTTCCTGAAATTCGGATCGAATCCGGGTTCGTCCGGATCGATTCGCTCATCCCTAGTGGGTATGTTTAAATTTACTTTCGATTTTTCAACTACCTCTGCTGGAAGTTTGTTCCAAGCATCTACCACTTTAAAATAATATTTAACGTTGCTCCTGATCTTCCCTCTATCATTGTGTTTTTTTTTTTTTTAAAACTCTTCTCTCCTGAACCCTATTCATCCTTTAACCCTTTGGCTGCCAGCCTACCTGGAGTTTTTGTCACACTCTGTTGCCAGACCATTTTGCACTATTTTGCGCTCCCCATGCGCTCCCCCGATCTCGGATGTCCCGCGGGGAGGGAGGTGATCGGCCCGGGAATCTTATAGATTCCGATCACAGGAGGGTGATGGTCCACTTTAAGTGGAGTGGAAGCAAGCACGTAGAATCTACGTGCTTGGCACTGAAAGGGTTAACATATTTAAAGTACTTAATCTTGTCCCCTGTCTCCCTCTCTCTTCCCTGTACAAATTAAGTTCCTGATAAGTTTTGCTCCTTAAACCATTCTTGTTGCCGGCCTTTGGATCTATTCTATTTGAATAATGTCTTTTTGCAGAACTGCACACCTGTGTTGTCACAAGAGCGGTTCCTTGCACAAATGTAGAATCAAAAGCCTTCAAGTTCTGAGATGCGGCCATGAGGGCAGTTGCTTTTCCACACCTTGTGTGTCCATGCTTGCAGGGTTTCTCTTCAAAGGTCACTGAGAAGATACCTGGGTCTACTTTAAAGGAGAACCTGGCACCATGCCTGCTCCCCCTTTTAATAAAAAAAACTCTCTAACCTCTGATGGCCACTCGAGCTTGCATCTCCACTATGTGGAAACATACAGGGCCTCCTTCAATTTCTCTCTGGTTAGCCAGACTAAATGTGATTCATAAATCCTCACTTCTTCACTTTGCAACACAAATACTACATTTATCCAGGCCTTATTTAGATGGGTTGAATTCAAGAACTCCCCTGATTACTTTACCCTTAAAGTTAATATTCCTACTTGTTTTTGTGTCTGTACCATGAAACAGGTCTTTATTATTATTTTTTTTTTTTACTCTATTCCTTTTTCTCCATTGTTTTTTCCGACCTTTTCATTTTCAGTACCTACAGAAAGTTAAACAACTAACGGCATTGATTAGACTCACTAGGTCCACCCTGCTGCAGCGCTACATACTACATATATATATATATTATACATATGCTGCTTATTATACATATGCTGCTCATATGTGAACTATTTTTTCAATTAAGTTTTACATTATTTAAAGCTATTGTCTTTAATGCTGTTATAAAAAAACATATTTACCGTATGTTTGTTTGTATTCCACTATATTATGACTAGTTAATTGACGGACCAGGGAAAGTGTGTGTGTGTGTGTGTGTGTGTGTGTGTGTGTGTGTGTGTATATACTGGTGTATATATATATATATAAGTGTCTCCACCTCCTGTTGGTTTCATTCTCTCCCTGTTGGTTTCCTTACAGAAAAATAAAGTTAGTGGAAAATTAAAACATTGCCTAGTTGTGCAAATTTTGAAATTCTGAACTTCCTCAGGCCAAGCTGACCTTTTTTAGAGGTATATGGTGGCTGAAATTCTTTACTGAATGGCTCCAAGTCTTGGTCTTGACCAGGTAGGTTCCAGGCTATGTCAAAACCCTTATAGGGGCAGCCAGTGGCAGCTGCAAATTATGTCACAAATCTACTTATTTTTCTCACTTTATAACCTGTAGCATTTTTAAACACATGCAAATCATAACAGTTATAGTGCCAGAAGAAGCTGAAGTCAGATGGGCAACACATGGTGGATCCTATTGGTTGACAAAGGAGGATTTATGTTGTAATAATGTCATACTTTGTCTTAGCACCTGATGGGTTGTGATTCGATCACTGCGCTCATGTGTTCAGAACACGGGTCACCCAGTGTGGCGGTTAAAGCTTTGCAAGCCTTGTCAGTGTTCTCATGCTGAGTTGTAAGAAAGGAAGCGTGCTGGGTAGATGTAGAATTATTTCTGGCCTCAGCAGGAAAAACGTTACCCGGGAGTATCAAGTGGTGACCAGCTGTGGCGCACAATAATTGAAGTGCTAGAACATCCACATTTAACTTATTGTAATTTATTATTTTGCTAATTTTAAGAAAGTCAAATTTACCTTGAGGTAAACAGGCTTTTCTTTGGTCTAATATTTCTCTTTTTTGAGAAGTTCCAGATTTTGAGTTATGTCATAATTTGAAGAGTCAAATTAACCCTTCTAGTGCCAGCTACATGAGTCTCACGTAGCAGCCTCTACTCCACTTAATGCCAGCTACGTGAGACTCGCGTAGCTGTCTCTACAAGGGTTAATAGTACCTATGCATGTTGGGTATTGTTCTGGGGATCTTGCTCTTTCAGATTTAACTTGTTTTTTCTTGTTTGCATATTTATATTTTAGGAAAACATGTTATTTATTCAGTTTTTTAATTCATTTTTTTAGGGAAACCCTGAGCAACCTAAGAATTCTTTGAGGGATTACTTCCAGAAAGGTGAGCCTACTACAACAAGCTGTGTACTCTTAGAAAGCTTAACATGTGTACTTTCAGGGAATATATGGTTTATCAGGGATATTCCAAATGTAAAGGGTTGTTTTGGTTGAAAATTGCAAGGTGCGCACTTTGTCTGCAGAGCTGAAATTTTCAAGTAAAATTACTGTTATGCTTTACTTTGTGGTGTTTGCCAAATCTTCCCTTGACAGTACCTATGCATATTGGGTATCGTTCTGTTCGGGGCATGTTGCTTTTTGAGATTTTACTTGTTTTTTCTTGTTTGCATATAGTGTTTTTTAGGAAAATGTGGCTTGATTCTTCCTTTTTATTCTTTTTTAGGGAAACTTTGTGCAACCAAAGAATACATTGACGGATTACTTCCAGAAAACTAAGCCCACATATACAAGCTTGGTACGCCTAGAAAGCTTGAGGCGTGTACTTCCAGAAAATATATAGTTTGTGGGGGTATTTTAATTGTAAAGGGTTGTTTTTCTGGAAAAACTGCAAGGTGAGCTTCGCGCGTAGCATAGTTGTATTTTATCTGAAAATCTCCTAAAGCTCTGTTTCAGTTTGGGGGAGTCTCCTGGGCAGGAAAGGGTGTCTACCAATACATATGTGGTACCGCTGTGACAGGGAGAAATTGGGGTTTCGCACGCAATAATTTTATATTACAAAAAAACTAATTTCAAAAAATATTTTTTTTTTTTATTTTTTTTGCACATAGTTCACCAAAAAGTATTGAGAATACACTAAAAAAGGCCATACAAGACATTTCATGTTGAAGCCCAGACTGTTGAAAAAAACTATATATCATTTTGCTTGGGAAATCCCTCGAAATCCTTTCAAAAATCACAGTTGAACATGTGTAGCGCAGAATAGTCAAACATGGTCTGACAACAGAGGGTGGCAAAAGCTACAGGTAGGCTGGCACTTAAAGGGTTAAATAGCGATCAATCCTGGTCATAACTGGTGGTATTGCGCTAAAACCAAACCGTGTACAATTTTTTTTTTAAATTAAATCATGTAATTGCATTTTTGTGAAGCTTTTAGAAACTTAAATAGCATCTACCTAAATCATTGTGGTTATAGAGATGTTAAGCATGTATTCATGGTGGCAAGCCCAACTCCATGTTCCCTTGGTGTCCCTACCATGTTCATTGAAGTACTAAGAGAATAATTAACCATTTAAACTTTTTTTGATTGATAATTAAACCCTAAAAAGACCCCTGGGTGGTGCTAATTCAATCATAAACAGAACAAATCATTATTATAAAATTATTTATGTTTATAATGTTAGGCACTAAATAGGCCATAGCATATGCTTGGAATAAGCAATGTGTTCATCTTGCAGAATTACAGATGTAAATGGAAATGTAACAAGTTATACTAAAAGATGGACATGAAAAATTAGGTGCGGTCTGGAAACCATGAAACGTATATACCACCCCGAATCTTTCACAGTTATGAACTGGTAATTTAAGGCCAGTTAGGGATCCCTACTTCATCAACCCCACTCGGACCTACATAGCCTTTTCCTACCCCTATCCATTTTTTCATCTTGTTTACCTTTTATGTATTCAGTAAAAAATTCTCTTATGATCTAAAGTTGTGTTAAAAGAGATAAAACAACTTATGGATACAGCTTGATTCAAGATGTTCTACTGATCTGTAATAATTTAAAACTTTAAAAAAATATATATTTTACCTGTTGCTACATATTTTTATGAAAATGCATAGAAGCAGAAACTTAGCCTAATTTCATCATATCTGATTCTTCGAAATCTAGTGTATCTAGTGTATGTTTACATACATATGTACTAATGCCAAGATCTGTCATATTTACTTCAGCTCACAACCTTCTAAAACATACAACATTGTGCTTCTTAAACTAACACTACTTGACAATTGTATTTTTTAATTTGTTCTTCAGTGTATTTTGCCCTATGTGTAACCATAAGCCACCCTTCTTTCTCTTCTTCTTAATATGATTCTATATTATTGTTGTTCATTTATTGATGGGCTATAAAACATAATCTATCTTTAATCTTCCTAGGAAATGTATTTATACCAAACTAGAGCTCCTTGTCAATTCTTGTAGTTAATACTGCCACCAAGATCTGCCAAGTTTAACTTTTGACCTTCTTAAAGAAATGAAGTGGGATTTTTACTAAAGTTCTAATTTTTTTATTTTATTATTTTATTTATTTGTACTTTTAATATCTTAAATATCTTAGATTCCAGTTATATATTTGGTTGTGCTGGACTTTTATCTTGATGTGCGTTTTACTTCTCTAGTTGTAAATGTGTAGCGCCCGCTTAAAGTTTAATTTACTCCTTCAGTTGTAACATGGTAAAAATGTCCATACATATCTGTAGATTTTAATTTGAAGGCTGTTAACCTCCAATACATATCTGTGGATTTTTATTTGAAGGCCCTTAATCTCCATGGCATGATATTTTTTTTCTTTTTTTATAGTAGCAACCAGTAGGTATTGCAGATTATCTCTAATTAGCTGTTTATATAATTAGGATGATTGTTTGCAATATCGACAATCGTTTATATCCAACAGGAAAAGTGGTATCAGCGGGCTATAACAGCTGTGCAGGACTCCTGCCAAAGCACAGTGGGGTTGACCACACAAGGATTCATAATCCATCAAAAAGGATTAACTTGACATTTCCAGATATTTTGACAAATACTAATCAGTGCCATTTTAAGGGAACCAGGAGACTTAAAATTAAATTGCTATTAAAAGGCAAACAGAAAGGATGAGAAATATTCATGGTGTTCGAATTTGTAGATTTGATATTTGAGAGAAGTAGGGTAATAAACATAAATCATTATTAAAAGTATCCCTTTTCTTTACCTCAGCCTGACCCTGTCACTAGTATAGTATTAACAATGTTTTATATAGCTTATTATAGAAAATACTTTGCTAGATAACCCCTAAATGATGATGTTGGTGTGTTTTGCTATGTGAGTGCGACAAACCTCTTTATATTGCTGCCCTTGATTTCGGGTGACTGCACAATGCCTTCACAACCTGCAGCTAATGACTGTGAAGTTATTGGTGTAAGATACTGTCTGCAAACCTAATATACCATTGTAATCAGAAGGATGTGACTACACTACAGCAGTACACACACTAATGACCGAAACAACGAAAGCTCTAGTATTGCTTCATGTTAAATATCACATGACTATATGGCATGTGTTTTTAGGATAATGTTAATGGCTCTGTAAACCCAACAGCAAAAATAATGCAACCGGTTCGCTCACCTGATACCTTTCCTGTATGCCTCTCCTACATTTCCTGCAGTGCCAAGTTGAAGCAAGCACGGTTCCAAAGTTTGCCCTTTTTTTCAATTTTATTTCTCCAGGATCATGCAGAAAAGTGGTCTAACAGCCACTATGTGAGACTGTACTCTTTGTGAGCGAGCATTTCTGGCTACAGTGGTGCCAAAGCAGCAGAGCATGCACATGGTTCATAAAGAAGCACCATTACATGCCCTTCCCTGCTCAGCCACAACCTGAAATTGCAACTGTTTGGGTCCAGGTCTGCAGACATGCTAACCCACCTTCTTCTTCTGCAGTTTGGCTTTACATTGGAGACACACATTTTCATCATAAAAGGGAGCCAGGAAACAGCTGTTTGCAATGTCTTATGCCTCCTTTTGCCACAAGTTTGAGTATCTTTTGCAAGGATCACTGATGACGTGAGGAGTTTGCAGGAGTTTGAGTTTAGTATCCCTGTAAACCTGCAAACCTCCCTAGTACAAAGTTGCAAAATATGGTTAAGGTTTGTCCATGCACACTCAAAACTATTCCCATTGTGTAGGGTTAGACATTGATTTTTTTATTTAAACAAAGCTGTATTGCAAAAGTAATTCTAAAAAAATGTCACCTCCTGTTGTGCTTTCCTCAGTGATGGGAGTGGAAGGGCTGAATGATGCAAGCATGCTGTATGCATTGCGTTGGAGTGAGGAACAGTGTGGAGGGTTCCACTGTAGCCTATAACCAAGAAAGGGGGTGTCAACATAACACAAGCCTCATGCTTTGATTTGTGGTCATGATCAGGGGCCAACAGCGACATTAGTTAGATAGTCCATTTACATTTAATTGACTTTTTTTAAACCAGGGTTCCTCAGTCTTATTAAACAGAGGGCCAGTACACGGTCTCTCTTTGGTGGTGGGGGCAGACTAAATAGGCAGCTAGTAACTGAGGGCCGGGAAATTTTTAGACAAAATGTGACCCAAGTTAGGAGGCTGGAGAAGGGGTTTTATGTGGACATTGGGTCAGCGGCTGGGAACTAGTGGTAAGTGAGTGGTGATGGGTCAGCCACTAGGTAGGAGAATGGGGGCCATGTAAACCTTGGAGGGCCGCATCTGGCGCTCAGGCAATCGTTTGCGGACCGATACTCTAAAGTAGCAAAGGTGCACCCTATTTGGGGGTGCCCTGCTGTACATCACGGCTCACTAACCTGACAGCAGACTATTACCTCATTTGAGTTTCATGCCCCACGTGACTGTGAGCAGCATGTCACTGTGCAAATGCTGCCCCAGCAAACCTAATAGGCTGCTGGTGGTCATGTGAATGGCAGCTGTGAAATTGAAAAACAATAGAGCTAAATTTCAACAGCTCAGATGCTAAGGTTTTAGGGCATCCAAACTTAGAGATGTCCCCATGCAACAAAGTCTAGAAGAAGTCCAGTCAGAGTGGACTGGGGCATGCCGGGATTATTTTGACTGATGACTGGGACGATGCTGCATTGAGAAGTAGGATGCACCCCACAATTGGACCAGGCGGTGCAGGTTATGGATCGGACAGTCGGGTTAGGCAGCCAGCACCCGACTAGGAGTGATCATCTTTGGGAGACGAAAGGTGAGCAATGTAGCATTTTTTTTATTTTAGCCTGGGCAATGCCTTTAATACTAGGGGCACAGTTTCTTGTTGGAGCCCTAAGCGAATCACAATGGCTACTGTGCTGGCCTTCCAACAGGTTTTCACCTTGTCCACTTTGTTTCTAAAACTATGGCATTCATTGTAAACTAAGTAATTCTGCCTCTGATTTATGTTGATTTCTTTTAAGAATCTGGTTTTCCCATATTACTTCTCCTAACACTTATTTATAGCGAAATTTCAATTGAAACATTTTATTGCCACTTTGAATGGAAGACGGCATATTGATTACTATGCCGGCTTTGATTAATTTGCCTGATGTTGCAGAATGCTGTGAAATGCATGTAAATCACTCCCCGAGCAGGGCTGTGGAAAAAATAGTTTACATATTAAGTGGGCCTCCCTCTTGAAAGTTTCATTATTTGAGGAAGTGCATATCATTTAAATACTTCCTAGGGATTGTTTACACCAGTGTATGCAATAAACCTGTGCTGGGCTAGACTAATGCGTTATTTATGATGTTGGTTGGTTTCATAGTCGGAACATATTTACAGAATTTCCGCACTTTATTGTTACTATAGTTTCCAAAGCTCAACTTTTTTTTTTTTTGCAATATTTTGTATTGTCAATTGACTTTTCATAAGGAGAGTGGTAAAGGGATTATGAATCAAAAAATGCATGAAGCCAAAAAGATTGTCCTACAATATGGGAATTTAACCCGTTTTTTTACTCACCCAACAAAATATCAGAGACAGAAAGGCAGTCCTCTTTTTCTGGCAGCCAGTCGCATGGACATTTAGAGATTTGTCACTTTTCATTCTGTCCTTTGACTCTTACTTCCACTTAACTCAGATTATAACTATGGTCTTGGCCTAATCAAATATAACTCAAAATAAACTATTTTTTTTACTTCTTTACAATCTTATTGAATTGTATGTATTGCACAGGATTCTTCGTATTCCCAGCAGTCTAAAATCAACATTTCACTGCATGTCATTCTATTTATGTATAGATGTGTATGTGACCAATAAACTTGACTTTGATATTGATATTTGGCTTTAAGGCCCAACGCTCTGTTATCTACTGTCTCTCTTTAATCCCCTCATTCATGTTCCCTCACTCCCTCAAACTGATCATAGACAAAACTTAGCTTGTTGTTTCCCCACTTCAACAATCTCTCTTAACCACTGCAGTTCCTCAGACACAATATGGTTGATGCAACACCGTGAGAATTTTTTTACACTCTTTTTTTTATCTCTCTAATTTCTTCCCTCGGTACAATTCAGCACCTTCTTTAGCTTGTACAGAGTAACAAAAATCAAGAGAAAAAGCATTTTCTGTCAACAAAACGTGTGTTAAAAAAGATGCTAAATCAATCCTAATGACTTGGGGTTATCCAATTTTTTATGTTATTTGGCTTTTTTGAGTGCAGGCAGCACTCAAATATATCTCTCAGGCCAAACCTCTGCTCTAATTTCATGTTCCAGACTTACTTAAATCTCCTCATTCAAGTCCTCTTGCTCCCTGGCTGCAAGAAATCCCTGCCCACATGAGCTCCGGTGGCCATTCGCAGTGCTGTATTACCAGTGAGGATTGTGACTAAGGTAGGAATATTGGGCATTTTGGAGGGCACCAGCACCCGTATCCACTTTAAGGATTTCACATGTTTTGCTCCACTGCTTTAAAATGCCCTCCCCTATACAATTTGCTACTCTTCAAATTTAAATGCGTCTATCATTTGACTTCTCCCTGTCACCCTAGGCAGTACTTGCCACCATCATGTTTTGTACACACTTCTTGTGACCCAATCTCTCATTTTCACCCTTGCTCCTAATGTACTCTTTAATCAATGTTTATTTGCTGAATTTCTGTCATATCTGTAATAATATGCTTCTTATAAGCATGTTATCACCCTTCTCCTTCTGTAAATTTGGCCTTGTACAGCACCAAGGTACAAATGAGGTCTTAATATAGATAATTATATATATATATATAAATAATATTAATATCCTTTTCCCTTTTACATCTTGCACTTTTTTACAGCTTTAGAGAAACTATACTTAGTACTGAGAAACGTGACTCTCCTGTAATGTTATTACAATTCCTCACCTTTGTAACTATGTGTTAATTAAATTAAAACTGAAGCTATTTTTTCTAAAATGAGATAATCTGAATGGTAAGACATTGGCTTACAGAGCCGTTGTTAGTGTTTGAAGGGATAATAGAATTACAATGGCTGGGAAAAGTTCTTTATCCTTTCTTTATCTCCAGGAATATGAATCACGGTCACTGTCCTACACGTTCCGTCAACACAAGCAATCATCCACTTTAATCCATAACTCATGAACCCAACGTGAATAATGTTCATGCATAATGCTGTTAATCTTCATGAATGCCAATGAATTCCTAATCTGAATTTTCTCCTTGAAAGATGAGGTTTAAATCTTTGCGCTGTCTATATTAATGGCTTTTAATATCTGCCTCTTAAAGGGGAAATTCAGTCTATAAACATAAATAATGATGAGTTATGCTTCTTTCAATTGTGTTGTTTCTCCGGATTAGCTTTTTAATGTTTATTTTGTATTGGCTTGTTGCTATGAGATACCTACTCTAAATATGTAAATAACAATACTGTTGCTGGACTACCTAAAATTGCTTTTACAACTGGTTATGCTTTGTACAGCTTTAGAAAGCAAAGTGCATATAAAATCTGGTAAAACACAATTTAACCCTTTAAATGCCAGCCACGTAAAATTTACGTGGTTGCCTCTCCGTCACTTAAGTGCCAGCCACGTAAATTTCACGTGCCTGGCATTTACCCATAACAGTTAAAAAATAGAAAAAAAAAACACTTACCTCTGGTATCCCCGTGAAGCTAGGGGTCCCCTCTTCCTGCGGTGGGCACCCGATCGCCCCCCCCGTCGTCCTCCGTCTTCAGGAGGGGGCCCGAAACCAGCCGCCCCCCCCCCCCCCGTTTCCAGCGCTGACATCGCCGTTGTGAAAAAAAAAAAAATAACAAACTGTCATTTACTCACCTCCGCGCCCGAGCCTTCTGTCGGGTCTCCTATTCACCAGGGGGGGGGGGGTCCGATCCCCCCCCTGGGCTGCGCAGGCTTCAGGTGAGGACCCTCTTCTTAGGAGGGCCGACGCCTCCTAGCCCCGCCCATTGTGGGAGGAGCGGGATGACATCCCACTCCTCCTATACCCCCTCCGAGCTCCGGCATCTGTCAGGAGGAGGCCCCCTCGCCTGTCACCCGCCCTGCGCCGATCACCACCGGTATCTGTCAGTGAAGTGACAGCGGCGAGGGACGCCGGATCGGAGGTGAGTACAGTAAAAAAATAAATAAATAAAGTTTTTTTTCTCTGTGTCAGTGTGATTATTTACTTTTAACCCCTTGTGAACTGGTAAGGGGTCCATGACCCCTATACCAGTTCACAAGGCTGGGGGGATGGCAAGTCACCTGCGCTAGCGGGTGACTTGCCATTAACCCCCGGCACCCCCATTACCTGCCTCCCCAAAGGCCAGGGGGGGCAGAAGAGCCCGGGCCCACGGGCTATGCGGGCTTGTAGCCTGCAGGGCCAGGGGCCACAAAAGCTGGCCCCTGCGCCCTGTTCCTACAAGCCCTGCATAGCTGGTCCCGGGCTGGTTACTTTGGGTAAGGGGGACCCCACATCAATTTTTTTCTTTGATTTTTTTAAGGGTTTTTAACCCTTAAAAATAAAAAAGAAAATGGGGTCCCCCTCCCCTGGGAGGGGGGACCCTATCTCATTTTTTTTCTCGATTTAACCCTTTGTAGTGTGGATGGTATTTGTATTTTATTTGTGAATGTTATAAATTACTTGTTTCAGTTAGAGGGGTCTCCTGGGCAGGAACAGGGGGCTACCGATAAATATGTGGTACCGTTCTAATCGATAGAAATGGGGCTTTCACATGCAATATGCTTTTCCTTAATAAAATACATTTTTTATTTAAAATAAAGGAGTCAATTTTCTAAAAAAAATTTTTTTATTTATTTATTAATTTACTTTACTTAATAATATTGTAAAAAAAATAAATAAAATTTACAAACAAGACATTTCATGTTAAAGCCTAAACTCTGCTGCAAAAAAAAAATATATATAATTTTCCTGAAAGTTCCAGCAAAACATGGCGCAAAACATGGCGCAAAATGGGGAAAAATGGCCTGTCAACAGAGGGTGACAAAATCTCAAGTAGGCTGGCAATTAAAAGGGTTAAACGTAGCTATGCATGTTGGGTATTGTTCTGTTCGGGGGACCTTGCGCTTTCAGACGTAGCTTGTTTTTTCTGGTTTGCATATTTATATTTTAGGAAAAGGTGTTTTTTATTCAGCTTTTTTATAAATTTTTTAGGGAAACCCTGCGCAAACAAAGAATTCTTTGAGGTAATAATTCCAGAAAGATGAGTCCACTAGAACAAGCTGGGTACCCTTAGAAAGCTTAACGTGTGTACTTTCAGGGAATATATGGTTTATGGGGGATATTCCAAATGTCAAGGGTTGTTTTGGTTGAAAAATCGCAAGGTGCGCACATTGTCTGCAGAGCTGAAATTTTCAAGTAAAATTACCGTTACGCACATGCTTTACTTTGGGGTGTTTGGCAACTCTTCCCTTGACAGTAGCTATGCATGTTGGGTGTTGTTCTGTTCGGGGGATGTTGCGTTTTCAGATTAAACTTGTTTTTTCTTGTTTGTATATAGTTTTTTTTTAGGAAAATGTGGCTTTGATTCTGCTTTTTTATCCTTTTTTTAGGGAAACTCTTTGTAACCAAAGAATCCATTGAGGGATTACTTCCAGAAAACTATGGCCACATCAACAAGCCTGGTACGCCTAGAAAGCCTGAGGTGTGTACTTCTAGAGAATCTATAGTTTGTTGGGGGTATTTCAAATGTAAAGGGTTATTTTTCTGGAAGAACTGCAAGGTGCGCATATTGCGTAGCATAGTTGTATTTTATCTGAAAATCCCCTAAAGCGCTGTTTCAGTTTGGGGGAGTCTCCTGGGCAGGAAAGGGTGTCTACCTATACATATGTGGTACCGCTGTAACCGGGAGAAATTGGGATTTCACACGCAATAAGATTTTATTGACAAACTTACATTTTTTATTACAAAAAAAAATACAAATTGTAAAAAATATATATATTTTTTTTTTGCACATATTTCACCCAAAAATATTGAGAATACACCTAAAAAATGACAAACAAGACATTTTATGTTAAAGCCCAGACTCTGCTGAAAAAAACAATATATCATTTTCCTGGGAAATCCCTGGAAATCCCTTCAAAAATCACATTTGAACATGGGGAGCGCAAAATAGTGCAAAATGGTCTGGCAACAGGGAGTGGCAAAAACTCCAGGTAGGCTGGCACTTAAAGGGTTAAAGGTAATAAAATATAACCTTCTCCAAACCTGTCCCTCGGTTGACCTTGATGGACATATGTATTTTTCCATTGTATTAAATGTGTAACTATATAGTTCTACCCTTGTTAGGTGGGTCTTGGCTTTTTATTGTTAATGGAGGGGGTTAATACTAATATTACATTAGTAGTATTAACCCTTTAAGTGCCAGCCTACCTGGAGTTTTTGTCACACTCTGTTGCCAGACCATTTTGCACTATTTTGCGCTCCCCATGTTCAAATGTGATTTTTGAAGGGATTTCCAGGGATTTCCCAGGAAAATGATATATTGTTTTTTTCAGCAGAGTCTGGGCTTTAACATGAAATGTCTTGTTTGTCATTTGTTAGGTGTATTCTTAATATTTTTGGGTGAAATATGTGCAAAAAAAAAAAAAAAAAAATTTTTTTTACATATTGTAGTTTTTTTTGGAATAAAAAATGTAAGTTTGTCAATAAAATCTTATTGCGTGTGAAATCCCAATTTCTCCCGGTTACAGCGGTACTACATATGTATTGGTAGACACCCTTTCCTGCCCAGGAGACTCCCCCAAACTGAAACAGCGCTTTAGGAGATTTTCAGATAAATACAACTATGCTATGCAATATGCGCACCTTGCGGTTTTTCCAGAAAAACAACCCTTTACATTTGAAATACCCCCAACAAACTATATATTCTCTGGAAGTACACACCTCAGGCTTTCTAGGCGTACCAGGCTTGTGGATGTGGCCATAGTTTTCTGGAAGTAATCCCTCAACGTAATCTTTGGTTGCAAAGAGTTTCCCTAAAAAAAGGATAAAAAAGCAGAATCAAAGCCACATTTTCCTAAAAAAACTATATACAAACAAGAAATAACAAGTTTAATCTGAAAACGCAACATCCCCCGAACAGAATAACACCCAACATGCATAGGTTCTGTCAAGGGAAGAGTTGCCAAACACCCCAAAGTAAAGCATGCGCATAACGGTAATTTTACTTGAAAATTTCAGCTCTGCAGACAAAGTGCGCACCTTGCGATTTTTCAACCAAAACAACCCTTTACATTTGGAATATCCCCCATAAACCATATATTCCCTGAAAGTACACACGTTAAGCTTTTTAAGGGTACCCAGCTTGTTGTAGTGGGCTCATCTTTCTGGAATTAATTCCTCAAAGAATTCTTTGGTTGCGCAAGGTTTCCCTAAAAAATTTATAAAAAAGCTGAATAAAAAACACCTTTTCCTAAAATATAATTATATATATATTTTTTGCAGCAGAGTTTAGACTTTAACATGAAATGTCTTGTTTGTAATTTTTTTTTTTTTTTTTACAATATTATTAAGTGAAAAAAAAAATAAATAAATAAAAATTTTTTTTTAGAAAATTGACTCCTTTATTTTAAATAAAAAATGTATTTTATTAAGGAAAATCATATTGCATGTGAAAGCCCCATTTCTACCGATTAGAACGGTACCACATATTTATCGGTAGCCCCCCGTTCCTGCCCAGGAGACCCCCCTAACTGAAACAAGTATTTTATAACATTCACAAAAAAAATACAAAAACCATCCACACTACAAAGGGTTAAATCGGGAAAAAAAATGACATAGGGTCCCCCCTCCCAGGGGAGGGAGACCCCATTTTTTTTTTTATTTTTAAGGGTTAAAAACCCTTAAAAATCAAAAAAAAAATTGACGTGGGGTCCCCCTTACCCAAAGTAACCAGCCCGGGACCAGCTATGGGGGCTTGTAGGCACAGAGTGGGGGGGCCAGCTTTTGTGGCCCCCCCACCCTGCAGCCTACGAGCCCACATAGCCCATGTGGGCCTGGGCTCTTCTGCCCCCCCCTGGCCTTTGGGGAGGCAGGTAATGGGGGTGCCGGGGGTTAATGGCAAGCCACCCGCTAGCGCAGGTGGCTTGCCATCCCCCCAGCCTTGTGAACTGGTATAGGGGTCATGGACCCCTTACCAGTTCACAAGGGGTTAAAAGTAAATAATGACACAGACACACATAAAGAAAAAAATATTTTATTAATTTTTATTTTTTTTTTACACTGTACTCACCTCCCATCCATCCTGGAGCACTCTGTCCCTCGGCGATCACTGGCTTCTGCTCACTTGCTAGAAGCCTTTTATAGCTGCTGGATGACAGATTACAAAGGGTTAATCAAAAAAAAAAATGACATAGGGTCCCCCCTCCCAGGGGGGGCGGACCCCATTTTTTTTTTTGATTTTTAAGGGTTAAAAACCCTTAAAAATCAAAAAAAAAATTGACGTGGGGTCCCCCTTACCCACAGTAACCAGCCCGGGACCAGCTATGGGGGCTTGTAGGCACAGAGTGGGGGGGCCAGCTTTTGTGGCCCCCCCACCCTGCAGCCTACGAGCCCACATAGCCCATGTGGGCCCGGGCTCTTCTGCCCCCCCCTGGCCTTTGGGGAGGCAGGTAATGGGGGTGCCAGGGGTTAATGGCAAGCCACCCGCTAGCGCAAGTGGCTTGCCATCCCCCCAGCCTTGTGAACTGGTATAGGGGTCATGGACCCCTTACCAGTTCACAAGGGGTTAATAGTAAAAAAATGACACTGACACAGAGAAAAAAAAATCTTTATTTTTCTTTTTTTTACACCATACTCACCTCCGATCCGACGTCCCTCGCCGCTGTCCCGCGCCGATCACTTCACTGACAGATGCCGGTGGTGATCGGCGCAGGGCGGGTGACAGGTGAGGGGGCTCCGATCGGAGCCTCCTCACCTGACATCCGCCCTGCTCCGATCACCACCGGCATCTGACAGATGCCGGAGCTCGGAGGGGGTATAGGAGGAGCGGGATGACGTCATCCCGCGTCATCCCGCTCCTCCCACAATGGGCGGGGCTAAGCGGCGGCGGCCATCGCCGCCATTACAAGAGGTGAGGACCCGGAAGAGGGTCCTCACCTGAAGACTGCGCAGCCCAGGGGGGGGATCGGACCCCCCCCTGGTGAAGAGGAGACCCGGACAGAAGGCTCGGGCGCGGAGGTGAGTAAATGACAGTTTTATTTTTTTTTTTTTTTACAGCGGCGATCAGCGCTGGAAACGGGGGGGGGGGGCGGCTGGTTTCGGGCCCCCCCCTGAAGACGGAGGACGACGGGGGGGCGATCGGATGCCCCCCCAAGGAAGAGGGGACCCCAGGCTTCACAGGGATACCGGAGGTAAGTGATTTTTTTTTTCTATTTTTTAACTGTTTGGGGGAAATGCCAGGCACGTAGTTTCTACGTGCTTGGCACTTAACGGTAGGAGAAGCAACCACGTAGAAACTACGTGCTTGGCATTTAAAGGGTTAAGTGAAACTGGGTCACTGTTGGGAAAAAGGGGCTGCATATTTTTCCATAGCCAAATCAGTTCATGTAATGTTATTGTATGAATTATTTAGAAAAGTACATTTAGAACAGGCATGCTCAACCTGTGGTCCTCTAAGCTATCTGATGTGGCCCACAACAATAAACGTAAGTGAAGGTGGTAAGTAATGTGAATAGGGTCATTATGCGTGGAAAAATGTAAGTACTTTGCTGTGGGGAAAGTGGGACAGGTAGATAGAACTGGCACATAATGGGAGTTAAATATAGACCTGGTAACTAAGGGTGGTAGGAGAATGATATAGGATGGACACACCACAGGCTTCCCTGGGTGGAAGGATATAAGTGGGTAAAAATAAAGTCTTTAATGGTTTGCATACTAACAAGTCAGGATCACGTGTGTGTATATGAGGGTGGGAGTTGCTATAAGAGGTTAAGTGGAAGTCTGCAGGGGTTGTGGGTGTCTGATGCAATGGGCATGTATGATTTGAATGAATTTAGAAGATTAAGACATGTAATTGCATTGGAATCACTCCTCTTTTCCCAATAAATGGAACATTCACTTTTGTAGACTTTCTCAACAGACTTTAGTGGTAATTAGTGGTGCTATAACGAGCATGATGTTCATCTGATTACTTTTGCCTGTGATGTGTTCAAGTTGGCTGGAAGTGTGGCAGTGTACGAGCTTGGCAGACCCTCACCCTGATTTGGAGCCTACCTTGAATGTTTCCCCCACCCCCTATCACAAACGACTAGCGGGCCAAATGGGATATAAATCCGGGAGGCACCACTCACCCTCTACCCATCAAATGAATAACACCAATGAATCATAATAATCCTCTTTTCTTTATTGCATGGCATGGCCCGCTTCGGTATTCATAATAGTTGGCTTATTCCGCCACAAGGTGGCGCAGTGATACTGCAGAAAGCTGTGGCATCCCCTGGCTCCCTATAAAAATTGGACTAACCATAGAGTTCCCAGTGTTTCCTCTGCAGTGATACTGCAAAGTTAGAAGATGGCTCTCTCTTGCGCAGGTGAGTAGGGCAACCAAGCCTGCGGCCCTGCAAGTCTGTTTCCATCCGTTTTTGGACCCTCACTGCCACCCAACCTCGGCTGACAGATTGGGTGAAGGTAGAAGAGCACTAGGGTCAAGTGCTCCAGGAGCGCAGCTCCAGCCGCAGACCCTGTACCACAAAGGGTAGCCGGCCATAGGCTTTATGGTGAGCCTAATAGGGATGGGGAGTTCATGTTATGGCTTTTGAGGGGGTGAGTGTTTTTGTTGTCTCCTTCTTTGCCCCCCCCCCCCCCCCCCGGACTAGGTTACTCGCCGCTGGCCTCTCGTCTCTCTCTTCCCCCCACCCTCTGGCTTTGTTGGGGGGGGGGGGGGGTGTGTCGCATTAGCTGAGTGGTGTTCTATGTGGTGTTTTGGCTTTTATTGTGTGTTTTTTGGTGTTTTTCTGCCACCGCGCGCTTTGTACTGCACTCCGTGGCGGTCGACGCTACAACCTGAGGCATTTTTTGCTTTGTCATGGCGCCGGCTGGGTCACGTGGTCATTGTTTTTGCGCTCTTCGGGGGGGCGGGGCCTTGGGATGACGCATATCGCGTCGTCTCCCTGCGGCCTGCCCCTCGAGGTACCTCTGCCGGCGCCATTTTGGACTAGCTGCGCGTCTGGATTTCTCCCTTCCTGGCTGCAGCGCTGCTTCCTTTGGTGTGTCGCTTCATCCTGCGGTCTGTGCCTTGGTGACCCTGCGGTGTCTTTGGTCTGTAAGTCCCCCTTGGGGTTTTTTTTATTGACCTTGAGGGTATGTGCTGTGGGATGCTCATGTGTCGTTTTCACTTATGTCTTTCAGGCGGGACACCATTGGGTTGTGGTTTCTCCCGGCTCTACTCCTTCCTCCCCCCTCATCCCCCCATTTCACTGATTTCTGGGGGCATCCCATGGGAGGGCATCCCGGGTGGCTTCTGTATTAGCCTTTCCCACCGCTGGCCTATTGCGCCTGTGTTAATCACCATATGGAGGCTTCTGGGGATAGCGTGCTTGGGGGTCCTTCGGGACAAGCTCGGCTGTGTTCCATGTGTGGGGTATCCCCTGTGAGTAACAGTGTCACGGTGTGCATGCCATGTGCTGAGAGTGTACTTGCGCTCCAAGCTGGTTTGCCTGCTTCGCTTCCCAGCTCTGCGCCTCCCTCGGCTTCACCTACTCCCCCACTCCTGCAATTGGGCCCTAGTGAAGGGGATATTAGCAGGGAGTCACACTCTGATTTGGCTCTGCAGGTGGCCAGCATTGAGAGGCAGCTTGCCACGACTGTCCTAGGAAGGCCTCGGGCAAGAAGCGGCACCTGATTTCCACTCCCTCACGCTCTACAGAGGAGTATGAGGAATTTGATGTCACTGCTGGACGTTATTCCCTAGAGGAAGGGGCACTGCTCCAGGACTCTGACTCCTCTGGGGACCAGCAGGAGGGTTGTGATAGTGACCCTGAATCTGGGGAGGATTCATGGTATCCTGAGGACACTGATAATTTGCTGTCTCACATTTTTGAAATTTTACACATTGCTGCCCCTGTGGCGGCTAAAAGGAAACAGGGTGAGCTGTTTCGTTCTAGTAAACAGCGTATGGTGCTTAAAGAATGGGAACGTCCTAACAGGCTGCCTGCTGTGCCCAAGGGTTTGGATAAGATGTATCCCTTTCCTGCTGATCTTGTTAAGAGGTGGTCATTTCCCCCTGAAGTGGACGCTCCCGTGCTAGGCTTGTCCAAAACTTCGGTCATGCCTTCACCTGACACTACCACTCTGAGGGACAGTGAGGACCGGCGCATGGATCAGTTGACCTGCCATGCCTTTACCTGTGTGGGGGCTGGATTACGCCCGGCCTGTGCGGCTGCCATTAAGAAACTGCTCAAGCGTCTCTTTGATGGTGCTACAGATCGTAGCTGGGGGAGGAGTATAGGACTCTCTTGGTTTGCTGATTTTGTGGCCTTTATCCTTACTGCTATGGATGACGCTGTGCGGCTCAGCGGTAGGGCCTCTGCGGCGCTCTGTTACGTCAGTGGGCAGCTGACGCCGCTGCTAAGAAAGCTCTCACTGGACTCCCCTTCGCGGGGCTGCGGCTATTTGGGGAGCGTCTTGATGTTCTAGCCAAGGATGGCAGGCTACCTCAGCGTAGGAGGCAGTCCCGGCCCTTTCGGGGGTCCTCCATCCCCCTCACTTGCTTTAGTGCTCCCAGAGGAGGCCGTGGCTCCCTCCTCTCTAGAGGCCGCAGAGATTCTTGGGGCCATGGCAGATCCCGTGGTCGTCCCGGTCTCTCCTGGAGTTCCAAGCCCAAACCCTCTCACAAACCCCCTCAGGCATGAAGGGGCACCCTCACCCATCCGGGTGGGGGGACGGCTTTGGCTCTTTGCTCACGTCTGGAGGCTTCACATCTCAGACCGGTGGTAGTGTCCTCCGGTTACAAGATAGAGTTTGCAGCCTGGCCGCCCTCTTTAAACCCCCTGTCTGCTCTGGTGGTTCAATGCCTGTTAGAGTCAGGAGTCATTCGTCAGGTGCCCCATCAAGAACGGGGTCAGGGGTACTATTCCAATCTTTTCACGGTCCCCAAAAAGGACGGCTCTCTGAGGCCCATTCTGGACCTGAAGGGCCTCAACAAATTTGTCAAATTCAAGCATTTGCTTATGGAGACGCTGCGCTCTGCTTTCAGTACCCTTCGCCCGGGCGACTTCATGACCACTGTGGACATCAAGGATGTGTATCTTCATGTGCCTATCTTCCCAGGTCATCAAAGATTTCTAAGGTTCGAGCTGCAGGATCAGCATTACCAGTTTGTGGCTCTACCCTTCGGTATCACCTCGGCGCCTCGGGTGTTCACCAAGGTACTGGTGGGGGTGATGGCTCTGCTAAGGAACTAGGGCATACGCATAATTTCTTACCTGGACGACATCCTGATTGTGGCCAAGTCCTTTCCTCAGGCCGAGCAGGACACTCGGATGGTGACATCCACTCTAGAGTCCTTCGGCTGGGTGATCAACTATCCCAAGTCTTCTCTGTCCCCGTCCTTGGTGAGGTCCTTTCTGCGCATGACTCTGGATACCTCTCAGGTCAAGGTGTTCCTTCCTCAGCAGAAGGTGGGGGGTCTAACAGATGCAGGCTCGGGCTCTGCTATCGTGTCCTCATCCCTCCATCCGTGCACCATCCGAGACCTCTTCAGTTGTACCTCTTGTTAGTTTGGGATCGGGACCCTGTGTCTCTGGATCAGGAATTTGCTCTGTCTCCTATGGCCAGACAGTCCCTCTCGTGGTGGCTGGACTCGAGGAACTTTCTGGGGGGCAGGACCTTCCTGCCCCCGTGCTGGGAGACGGTCACCACAGATGCCAGTCTGTCCCTGAAGTTCCAGGGTCGGTGGGGCCCACAAGAGGCCCATACTTCTATCAACGTCCTGGAACTGAGGACGATCAGGTTGGTTCTTTCTCGCCTAACCACTCACCTTCAGGGTCGGGCTGTTCAGATCTGCTCAGACAATCGGACGGCGGTTGCCTGCATCAATCATCAGGGAGGGACTCGGAGCAAGCGAGCCTTCAAGGAAGTGTCCCTGATTCTGTCTTGGGCGGAACGGCATGTTCTCTGCATCTCAGCGGTCTACATTCCGGGTGTGGAGAACCAGGTGGCGGACTCCCTGAGCAGGGGGACGTCTCGTCTGAGGGAATGGTCCCTCAACAACCGGGTGTTTCTCTGCCTGTGTCACCGCTGGGGTCAGCCGGACGTGGACTTTTTTGCGTCCCGTCACTATCACAAACTTCCCAGATTTGTCAGGATCCTCTGGCCTTCGCCACAGATGCCCTGGCAATACCTTGGATGGAGTTTCGGCTTCTCTATGTGTTCCCCCCCGTTTCCTCTCCTGGGCAGGGTCATGCGCAAGATAGCCCATCCTGGTGGCCCCTTGTTGGCCAAGAAGAGTTTGGTTCGCAGACGTCGTGCAGTTGGCAGTAGACCGGTACGTCTTGCCCAAGGATCCAGATCTTCTCACTCAGGGGCAGCTACGCCATCCCAATTTACAAACGCTGGCTTTAACGGCTTGGCTGCTGAAACCTCCATCTTGAAAAGGGGTTGCCTGCTTCTATTGTTGATACCATGATTAGGGCTAGGAAGAAGTCTTCGTCCTTTATCTATTACAGGGTCTGGCATGCTTACATTGCCTGGTGTGAGTCTGTCTCTTCCCTGTCGGATTCTATTCCCAGGATTCTGGAATTCGTGCAACAGGGTTTGGATCTAGGCCTTCAACTTAGTACCCTAAAAGGCCATGTTTCAGCTCTGGCAATTTTTTTCCAAAGATCACCGGTTGGTGAAAAATGTATCGTACATACATTTTACACTGAGGTGAAATATTGGTTACCTTGCTTATTTTTGTAGTTTGCACATATATCTAGGTTGCCACTTGGCACTTTGTTATTTGCACATATTGCATTGGCACTTTAGGCAGTTGATAGTAGGATTTAATATGGAGAATGGTTATTTGATTATATTACGGATTATGGGGGTTTATTAGGTCGCTCCTGCTGGGGGATGAATTGTATATGTCTTTTTTAAATTGTATGTGATTGCATTGTCTATGTTGTTTTAATCTTGATGAATTAAGAGGATTATTATGATTCATTGGTGTTATTCATTTGATGGGTAGCGGGTGAGTGGTGTCTCCCGGATTTGTATCCCATTTGGCGGTGTTCTGGAACCGCTAGTCGTTTGTGATTGTGATTTAACATTTGGGATGCCGGATTGGCACACTTTTCCCTCTTTGATATAGTATTTTGCGGTGGTGCTGGACAGGTTTAATTCTGTGCAGTGTTTTCGTGTGATTTCTCCCACCCCCTACATACAGATTGCCACATTAAAAATCATCCTACCTGCACCTATTGCAGTTTTTAAACCTTTTAACATCCAAGATGGCGGCTCATAGCGTCTAAGTGTCTTCTGACTATGCCACAGCTCTGCTCTGTCTGTGTAAAGCACAGCTATAACCCTGCCCTCTGCACTTTTTTCCCTTCCTCTCTCCTCAATATGTGATGCTGCTGAGACAAGATGACGGCACCCGTATCCTAGATTCCTGAACAGATTTAACAAGAATAATAAGTAAGCAACTGAAAACTTAAAATATATTAATTCTAGATGCTGGGGAATAGTTGCTTAAGGGTTTGGGCTTTTCATTACATCATGCTGAAGGTCCAGTTTAAGTACCCTTTTTTGTTTGGCTCTTGAATGACTGATTGAATGAATTTAATTGAAGCTGCTGTGGGGTTGCATGAGTAAATGCCTTTTTTTGGGCTGCACGGTTCCTTTAATGTCTCCCGCTAGGACACGTTCACATCCAATCTATTGCTTTGCATTTATTCCATGGTCAGTGTTTCCTATACATTTTGCCCCTAATTCTTGCCGTTTAAAGTGGACCAACACCCAGGATTTTGACTATCCTGGGTTTTGGTCCACTTCGGTGGGGCACCCCGATCGGGGGTGCCCCGCTGTCTGAAACCCCCCAGAAAGCCCCAAAAAACTCACCTCTCCCCGCTCCCACGTGACCACGCCAGCCAATCACAGCGCTCAGAGCCGCTGTGGTATGCGCGTCCAAGGCCGCCTGGACGCGCATACCAGCTCAGCTGGCTCTGAGCGCTGGAGGCCGCGTCTCGTGCTTCCCTCTAACAGGGAGCGCGCCTGCACCGGCCATTCACAAACGGCCGGCGCGGGTGCGCGCCCTGCTAGAGGGAAGCGCGAGACGCGGCCGCGGCTCGCGCATGCGCCGATGGAACGGGGCTGAGGTAAGGTTTGTGGGCCTCCTGTGGGGTTCCTCCCCGCGGGACATCCCGATTTCGGATGCCCTGCGGGGAGGGATCTGATCGGTCCGGGAATCTTATAGATTTCCGGGCCGATCCCCCCTGGGTGTTGGTCCACTTTAATGGCAGCAATTTCTAGTAAATTCCACTGGCAGCTATTTGAAAAGGTAATAGAAGACAAATTTATCAGAGATGAACCAGAGGATTGAAAGATTTGGAGTCAGGAAAGACAGCTGCTTTTATTAGTACAAGTGGAACCTCCAATATGTATCGAGTGATCCAGTAAGGTTTCAACGCTAAATTGAAAATAGAACACCTGAGCGATGCTTTTGAGCTGGAATCATTGGCATGAGCTAGAATCAATGACATGGAAGAGAATTTCTTCAGTTTTCAGTCAGATTCAAATCTGACCTGACATGCCAAGATGACCATGAACAGCTCTCCAATCCACATCCTCATATTGATGCTGCAGGCCTGCAATGCGTCTGTATTGATATTCAGTCACCATCAATATGGTAGGGTAGATTCAATCCAAGACGTTTGGATTTGAGGTTAGGTATATGTGACACCCGATCAGATCGATCTTTGCTAAATGTTTGTTCTTCACCAGTTTGTTTTCGTGTCACATTAATGCAGTTAATTAAAACGGTGTGTTATTCGTAAGTGAAGTTCATTACTGCTGTGCACTTCCTGTGTCTGCACCATGAAATATTCATGGTTATCTCTATGCCCCATAGGAAGAAAATGTATGTCATGTTTTAGCTGACTAGTGAGAAACAGCATGGTTCCTGTTGTTGTCCTTTCCAGCTGCACTCGGTCTTCATATATCACTTTAAATGAAAATATATTGGCTCTCGAGCCGGCTGCTCTGCACAACGCATATTCCCCCTATTGTTTTCCCACTATTACATAGTTCATATGGTTGAAAAAAGACATATGTCCATCAAGTTCAACCAAGGGTGTTGGGGTAGGGGAAGTTATTTTTATTTTATTTATTTATTTTACTGATAACAGTTAATAGTAACTTTTAAAGTTATTTTGATTGATTAAAGATTTGATTATAGATAATTTTGACTATCCTGGGTTTTGGTCCTTGCCACGGGGTGCCCCGCTGTGTGAAACCCCCCCAGGTCACATGATCTCATTTACCCTTCCCCGGTCCTATAGCTCATGTGCAGCCCTCTCGTCCAATCGGCGTGCTCAGATTCGCTCCAGCCCCTTCGTCCAGGAACTCATCTAATGTGAGCGGATCCGAGTACGCTGGCAGCCGCATCCCTCACTACCCTTTAACAGGGTACCCGTGCCGGCCATTCACAAATCTATGGCGCAGGCATGTGCCCTGCCAAAAAGATAGCAGGGAAGCAGCTGCTGCTCGTGCATGTGATGTTGGACTGGGAACAAAGGTGAGTTTTCATGCGACCTGGGGGGTTTGACACAGCGGGGCATCCTGTATCTGAATGCCCTGGGAGGAGAGTGTATTCCTGCCCTGAAGTCTCATAGACTCCAGGGTGGGTCTTGGTCCACTTTAATGTTATTTTTTCAGTTGAAAGGAGTGCCCCCTTGTCCTTAGAGAGGATTTTACCTGAAATAGTGTTTCCCCATATTTTTTGTATTGGCCATTTATAGATTTATACAAGTTAGTCATATCCCCTCTGTCGTCTCCTCTCAAGACTAAACAGATTTAATTCTCATAAGCTTTTCTCATAACTAAGATCCTTTATTCCTCTTATTAGTTTGGTGGCTCTCCTCTGCACCCTTTCCATAGTCAGAGCGTTCTTTCTCTGAACTGGTGCCCAGAACTGGACGGCATATTCCAGGTGATGACGCACCGCTGCCTTGTAAAAAGGCAAAATTACATTCCTATCCCATGATTCCATGCCTCTGTGAATACATAATAATATCTTGGTGACCTTGGAAGCAGCTGCTTGACATTGCACACTGTTATTTGGCCTTTGATCTACCAGTACCCCGAGATCCTTCTCAACAAGTGATTCACCCAGTTCTAATCCCCCGAGGACATATGTGCCCTTCAGGTTATTAGACCCCAAGTGCATGACATGTCTCCACATTGAACTTCATTTGCCAAGGGGATGCCCAGACACTCAGTGTCCAAGTCAACTTGGACTCAACTCAAAGCTTGTGAACATCTTCAAAAGGCTGCACTGTGCTACATATCTTTCGGTCGTCTGCAAAAATAGAGACCGTGCATTTAATTCCATCTTTATGTAGTTTATAAACAGGTTGAATAAAAGTGGGCCCAGCACTAAACCCTGGGGTACACTGCTTAAAACTGGTAACCATTCAGAGTAGGTATCATTTACCACAACTCTGTGCACACGATCCTTCAGCCAGTTTTCAATCCAGTTACAACTCTTGGGTGAAGTCCATCTGGTCCTGCAGTTTTATTCACATTTAAATTTAGTCTTTCTTGGATGATATCCATGTTTAGCTGTTGAGTATTATACTTGGGCTATTGCTATCAGTGGCATCTCCTGGGTTGGCTCCTTGAGCCTCTCTTGTGTACACAGAGACATGCATTGAACAGCTCCGCCTTCTCTTCATCCCCAGTGACCATTTCCCCGTTATCATTAATTAGGGCACCTACCTGTTCTGATTTAGTTTTCTTTGAATTTATATATTTAAAAACCATTTAGGGTTTGCCTTTGGTCACATCTTTGATTTTGTGCTTTTAGAACATTATTTCTTGTTTACATGCTTTTTACTAATTTATATTTTTCAGATGAGAGCACTCTCTTGTAATTTTTAAATGCCCCTTTCTTGTTCTTTATTGCCCTTTTAACTGCAGGTCCATGCCATTCCACTGACTGTTACCTATCAGGTTATCATCATTTGATATTACCAGATCCAAAGAGCATCACCCCTAGCAGATGCCACCACAGACTGGTTCATATACTTATCTTGTAGCAAGCTGGGGAATGCTGTCCCCCTTGTAGTAGAAGGAGAACCATGCCTCCAGTTGATACCTGAGTAGTTGAAATCCCCCATCACCACTATTTCCTCAGTTATGTTTGGGGGTCTATAGATTACACTAAATTGTATTATAACATCTACTTCTACCCACAGGGATTTTACATCCTCACAATCTTCTGCTAGTGTCCCCTCATTAATATATGCTTTGAATTCTTGCTTTACATAGAGACACACTCCACCCCTTTCCTTTTTGCTCTGTCTTACTGAAAGAGAGCAAAACCTTGATGATTGACAGTCCAGTCATGTGTGGAATCCAGCCACACCAATAACATCAATATTTTCTTCAAGTACCAGAGCCTCAAACACACTTTACTTGACAGCCTTCTTGCATTTGTGAACACTACAATACACTTTAAGTTCCCATCTAGTTTAACGCATTTATCTTTAGTATTAGCTTCTGCAGTAATGCATTTGCCAAAATTTTCACTGCTGGTTTGCAACACGTGGATCTTTTTATCCTTGATAGCAGTCCTCCCCACTCCACCCACTGTCATATGCTTTTCCTTTAAGTAACCTGTCTTCCCCTTTGTTTTCTTTTTTGCCCTCCCCCCTCATCTCTAGTTTAAATACACATCCACCCCTTATAGTATCCTCTTACCCAGAACAGCAGCCCTCCTTTCATTCAGGTGCAAATTTTCTGTAGAATTCACTTTGTACGCCAATGAAAAGTCATCCTAGTGCTCTAGGAACCCAAATTCTTCTGTCCTGCATCAGGACTTGAAACAAAGAAAGTTAACCCTCTGTTATTTTCAATAGTATGAGTGTGCAGAGGGTTAACTTTCTTTGTTGCTTGGTGTGTGTGGTCACACCCCTCTAGCACCTCTTGACTGCTATATATTGACTGGATGAGCACATCCTATTTTTCTTTTTGCTGTTGCATTTGCAGGTCAGTGGCCAGATCTGCTGGATTGTAGCTCTCCCAATGTATCAGGGAGTCCAATTGACCTCTACCTAAAAACCCCCTTTTTGAACTGTAACACTGTGCAGGCAAGTAAAGCATTTTTCATTGCGTGTGTGCAAGCAAGTTAAGTTATTGCAATTTCTTTAGACTGGCTGATTCATGTATTGCATTGCTTGTGCACACACAAGTAAAGAAGTAGCAATGTCTGCACAAACTTTTAAACTTATTAATGTTGGGGACAGGGTACTAATTGGACGGCCTTGACGTGGCTACCTCGCTTCTACATTCATTGCAATCTATGTTAACTAACAGTCCATGTTCTTAAAGTGGACCAACACCCAGGATTTTGACTATCCTGGGTCTTGGTCCACTTCGGTGGGGCACCCCCGATCGGGGTGCCCCGCTGTGTGAAACCCCCCCGATCACCCTAAAAACTCACCTCTCCCCGCGCCGACGGACAAGCGATTTGACAGCCGCTTGTCCGTGGCTCCTCCGCCGCCGCCTCCCGCGCGTCCCTCTTGACGCGCCCGCGCCGGCCATTCACAGACGGCCGGCGCGGGCGCGCGCACGCCTAGAGGGGCGCAAGGGAGGCGGCAGCGGCCGGCCGCCGCCGAAGCTAAGGTAAGGGGGTTTGGGGGTTTTGGGGGGGTTTCACCCCGCAGGACATCCCAATCTCGGATGTCCCGCGGGGAGGGAGGTGATCGGCCCGGGAATCTTATAGATTCCCGGGCCGATCACCCGAGGGTGATGGTCCACTTTAACAAGTGTTAGCTAGGTTTTTCAATAGTATGAGTGTGCAGAGGGTTAACTTTCTTTGTTGCTTGGTGTGTACCTCTTGACTGCTATATATTGACTGGATGAGCACATCCTATTTTTCTTTTTGCTGCTGCATCAGGACTTGAGCCATGTGTTTAACTCTTTAAGCTCCCACTGTCCATGTGTAGCGCATGGCACAGGCAGTATTCCAGAGAATACAACCTTCAAGGTCCTTCTCTTCAACTTGGTGCCTAATTCCTGCAGTCTCAACCAACCACTCACTAGCTGGGCTGTCCTCTCGACTGTGAGGGAAAGCAGTATCTGCTAGGGCTCTGCTAGAGAGTTGTTCGGATCCACCGACTCCAAAGAAAAGGAAGCATTTAGTTTCCTCTGATGTGGAAGAGGATATTTTTGCTGCTGTTGTCTCCCAGGATTAGTTATCAGATGGAGATGTTTCTTCCAATAGGGAAGGAAGTGATTCTGATTCAGGGTCTCTTCCCTTTCTCGTCTCGTCAAGGGGGCTCTCAGGTTAGAGTACAGATGGAGGGTCTGATTAGTTCCATTTTAGAAATTTTGAATATCTTGGCTCCAGAGACCCCCAAGAAGAAGAAGAAGGGGGATTTGTTAAAGCTGCTTAAGTTCTTATTCAAAAGGAATGGCAGGAGTATATAGACTTCTGGCCATTCCTAAGGCATTAGATACTAAGTACCCTTTTTCTTCAGATCAAATTGATTTATGGTCTTGCCTTCCTGTGATAGACGCTTCAGTTGTTATGCCATCCACTGATGGTGCCTCCCAAGTGATCCAGTGGATAAGTACATAGATCAGGTGGCACGTCATGCTTTTTCTATTGTAGGATCGACCTTACGGTCAGCCTGTGACATGTACATAGCATCCTTGGCGAGCAGGAAGTTGTTAAAGCAACTGGATTCTAAGACTTGTTCGGGTCACTCACAGAAGTCATGCTCCCATTTGATTAAAACCAGTTTGGATATTAAGGTATGTCATATCTGCTATGGATGATTTGATTAGCTTAAGTGCCAGAAGTTTTGCTCTGTTAGTGGCTTTAAGGTATTTATTATGGCTAAAGAAATGTTTGGCTGAATCTGATGGGACTTCCTGTTTGGGGAGCACTTGGATGACATGATAAAGGAAGCTCCGCCTCTTCAGTATACCGTAAAGATCAATGATTTACTTTAGAATTTTTTGGCGAGAATTATCGTTTGCTGTATCGCTTGTAGAGTAGAGTAGAGTAGTAAACTAAATGTTTTTTTTTTGTTTGATTAAGATTATTCTTCATTAAAGGTTATAGGTCAATACCTGGGATCCCGTCCTGAAGTAAGGGTACTACTATTGAAGGTCCCATGCGTATCTAAATCATCTGACGGCCTGAAGTAAAATGAAAGAGAAAATACAATTCTGTGATTCTCACCTGTAGAATTGCTTTCACCTTCATTATTTCTTCAGCACCTACCTAGTATTCCTAGGTGTTTGGTAAGCCAATTAGTTTGTATGCAGTAAGGTAGGTGCTATGCAGCATCCTCAGTGTGTTAGGTGGTATACTGCTGAATAAAGTTGGTGCTATGCGGCTTCCCTAGATTATTGGGCAATGTCATGTGGGGCTTAAACTTTAAGGCTGGGTTGGTCCTATTTAAATAAGACCTACAAGCATTATTGCTAATTTGGTCATAAGGTCTGAGGAAATCCCTGAATTACTTTAATTTAACAAGCCACCCCTTTTTCACGTTGTTAATCTGCCCTCACTGTCAATTGCAACTACTCTGCATTCTGAATGCTCACCTTTGTCTAACTGCAAACTTCTTCTCTTTTGGGATATTGCAGGCATGCAGTACTTCTTACTAGCCTATTTGTTTGGAAAAGGCCAGGGTATAATCTGTGTTTAGAGATATTAATTTATAGCCAGTAAAGAAATCATTAGTTTATCAGGCCTTATATATCGCCTCTGTATTTGGCACAATTCATTCTCACAGGGGATCTATGCCTCTGCATAGTATTTTTTTATCCAGTGCTTAGCATTGCACAATGTAGGCTGTTAGGCCACATAAACTCTGTTCTCAACACAACATCTCTGTATATAGTTTCTTCCCTTAATACCCTATAACTAGGTTTTTACTGGAAAATAACGAAGAATGTTTTTACTTCAGTCTTTTGTGTCCATATATATTGTTGACCTTGTATTAAAATCGCGCCTGTCTTTTAATGAATATGTCTGTTTGTCGCAACTCTGCCTGTACATTTTAGAGCTCTTAATGTACCCACTTATGTTTTTTATTTATTCACTTGTGTAGGAGGGTCAGGAACAGCATTGGAAACAATGTCTGATGAACTAATGCTCTTAATCTAATGTATTTCATTATTCCTTTTTTTGTGTATGTCATGGTGAAGCCTACCTTAGGTTAGCAAATAATTATCTGGTTTTGTGTACCATGCTCCCATTGTTATCCCTTTATACATAGCTTTTAAAGTGTACTTGGTATGTACAATTTAGCTATGGAAAACACACTAATATCGACTGTGGAGTTCTGTTTTGCTTCTTTTTTTTAACCTGGTATTTGGCGAGATTTACAAAGCGCTGTATAGTAAAATACACTTAATTCCCTAGGAGGCTCATTCAAAGGGTTGTTGCAAAAGATCTATGGCTTGAGTAGAGATTTAGACTGTTGACTCATTTAACTTTCCATCCTGACCACAACCCCTGCAGTGTTCACTATTCTCCTTTGAGTGTTTATCCAACAGGGCCTTCCCAAATAGGAGCACTGACTTCTGCACTGTGCGTTAGGTGACTTGAGGGCAGGATTTTTAGCAGGGTCTGCCTTTTGGCTTTTTTCACCATGTAGGTTTGATTTGAAGTATTTTTTGGTTAACTTATTTGCTGAGCCTGACTGTGGTATTTCTCATGCTTATATGGGTCCCTAAGCCAAATAAGCCCCAAAAACATGCTCTTTTTTGTTCATAATTCTGTAATTTGAACTTACTGGACAATTTCTCCTGGGGTATAATTGTGAGAGCAACGTGCTTGAAAACTTGTTACAGAGCTTTAACAAGCCAAACATCTGAAACAAAAAGTGCAGAATAAAAATAGGGTGAAAGGAGGGGAGGGGGGGGGGTTTATACCTGAGAACCCTAGATAGTAGTATATGCTACTATATAGTATATAGATCCCTGCTTTGCCCACTGGCAGCTTCCGCTTTCCATTACAGGTAATTAATTATACATAGTAATTATACATTTCATTAATTCTTTGTTATAGCTCAACAATACAAATATACAATACATCTTAAGTGGATCCTGAAAGTGTTTCTACAGGATTTAATAAAATCTATTCTATAGATTAGGTAACATGCAGGGTCAAATGTAATGTGAAGAATCCAAAAATCTGCTTATTACAGAAGTACATGCACTTTTCTACAAAATGTTTATACGTTGTATTGTGGAGCTGTCATTGAATCTAAAGTGCCCATTTCTAATCCCCATGGCCAGCAAAAATCAGAGACCACTGGGAAAATAGATTGCCTTTAGGCTGCTGTAGCTGTCAACCCCCTAGGATTTATAATTTGATGAGACTTGAAACGCACACATACATCTGAAATAGAGATTTTCAAAGGGGTGGGAAACCCCATCATAGGGTCCACTTTAAATGCACCAGTGTGTTCCAAGTTTCTGGTTGTAACGTTAAATTGTTAGTTATTCAGAGAGTCTATAGCAGCGCTGCCATGAGATATTTTCGGTCTCTTAGCCACTTGAAAGCCAGTCATCAGCTTCCTCTTATTCCCTATCCATCTCAGTTGATCCCTAACGATCCAGGGCTTCCTTAGCTTTTAAAATCAACTCTTAATTCCATTTCCCTCCTCAATATTTTTTTTATTTTGGTCACCCTAAATTCACACTTACCTCCTTTTTGTAGGTCTGTTCGCAGGCACACAACACGTTTGTCCTGTGGACCCCTCCATCTGTCTTAGGGGCCATGAGAGTAGCACAGGAGCATGGGCCTGGTAAATAGCTTTATCCTATTTGAGATGCCATTGGTAGTGCAATCAGAAGCTTGACATTTAGCCATATTTGACTGGAAGTTTGCTTTAAAGAGGCCCTATTGTCTAAACTGCTACAGCAGCCTGCTGGTTCGTTGCACACCCCACTCTTAGGGCATCTTGAACTGAAATGTCCACAGCCATACGTTAGCTAGAAAATGGCTAGTGGCCAATGTGATTTAAAGATCATGCATGAGCAGCAACTTGTATAGTGTGTGCACAATCACCTGATTGGTCGCCAGTGGAGTGGTGAATGCTCCTTCTGTGGCCATTGTGAAAATGTTTAAGAATTCGTATTATAGGTTTCCCAGGCCTCTAAAAGTTGGGATGACTTTTAATGGCCTAGACATGCTCAGCCCTGTCCTACATAAGGCCTTCCTTGCCCATAACCCCCACACAGAAGTTATAGCACAGTGCTTACTAAGTGGGCCTTTGTACTGCAGAAAATTTGCCCAGGGCCCATACAGGAATGACAGCATTTTGTGTGTAGTTTGAAAAGCATTGTGGTGCCGTATACATGACTGGAATTAATAAGGTCTCCTACACGTTGGCATTGGTGTGTAATTATTAACAAAATGCATTTAACTTCATTTTCACACCATCCTGAACAGAAATAAGTGAAGCTTGATTTATCACGGGCTCCCTCATATTTCATACTGTGTGGGATTATGATGGATTAATTCCTTATACGCAGATTATATTAATCGTAAACAGACAAATTGTATTACAAATTTCTGTATGAAAATAACTGAGTATACAAGTGATGTCCTTTAACCCTTTTAACCCCCCCAACCACCTCCCAGATATTCGTAATATCATGCATTCATGATACTGAATCATTGCCAGTTCTTACATTTGCTCCTTTATCCACTCAAAGCTGAAATGCTGCCTCACCACCTTTTTTTCTGGTCACGGTCACTGAAGCACCCCGAGGAGGGAGTTACAAAGACACATTACTTGTGTCCTCTGAGAGGCTGTGGAAGGGGTTCGCAGCAGCATAATATACTTTACAATTGGAAATGGACAGAGCAGTTAGTGGAGTATGCAAACATACTAATTCATTCATCATTTTAGGGCATGACTCATTCTATGGCTTCGATTTACTAAGAATTCAAAAAAAATTCTCATAGTAGTAAAAACAAAAGGTATTTATGAGAAGAAAAATTAGAATTTCACTGTCAGTGAATCACCATATAGGAAGACAGTGAAAGTCAGTGACTCTTTTTACTACAGTTTAAAAAGGATTAAAAGGTTTTCTACTTTTCTTAGGAGTACAAAAAAATGATTTTCAGCGTTTTTTTTCTATATGGTGATTCAGTAACAGTGAAATCCTCAGGATTTTTTCTCATAAAGTGAATTTTTTACTACCATGATAATTTTTTCAATGTTTATTAAATTGAGGCCCATGAGGTTGGTTGGTTCCTCGTATGTCTTCTATCACCTATATCAATCAGCTATAAATTAGAAATAAATACGTCAGTCAATTCTGTTTTTGGCCGCAAAAGTATTGCAGGTGGCACTCTTGGGTATCTGTGAAATGAGGAGACTTTTTGCTCCAGGTGGCTGCAGTTGTGGCAGCCAATTAAAGGGACTCCCTTTTGCCCTTGGGCTTGGGTGGTACAGGAGTTGATCTGACGTTCTGTTAATTTCCCAAAGGCCAAAGAAGCACCGATCAGCTGCAGGGGACAAAAGTGGAGAATCCCTTTTTTGTTTTAGTTTTCTGGAAAGTCCATTTACTTCCAAAAACGTACATGTATGGTGGTGCACGTTGTTTTCAATGGATGCCGCCATACACAGGAGAGCGAACAGCAGCCTGGGAATGGGGAGCAGGTAAATAAAAGGAGTCTCTGGAACTTGCCTGATCTAAAGTTTTAGGGAAAATACACGAAAGAACTCGTGTATTTCTCACAAATTGGTTGCCTTAGGACATCTTCATGGTGTCTGTTGCTAGAAGTGAGTTTTGAAAATAAACTTTCAATGTATCTCTCTCTATATATTTGTGTTGTCATATACACTGGCAAAGCAAAGAATTCGCTTTTTTTTCATTATTATGGGACAGAAACCCCCCAGTTGTCCGATAAAATCCTTTCCATGCTCCAAAGGCCCATGTGTGGGCTCTTGTCCATTGAGAGCCTCCTGCTGTGATGAGATGAATATTTGAATGGCTGGGGCAGGAGCGTGCACATAACATCGGGGATGCCGCAGCATGCACTGCCCATACAAAACAATGAGAGCTGTCTGCCGAATGACATAATCACAGCAGGCGTCTCTCATTGATCAAGAGCCCGCATTTGCACTGATGAAATGTGGAAAGGTGAGTTTTTATCGGTAAACACAGGGACATCCAGATTCAGGATGCTCATAGTTTTAACAGCCCTAGTATCCTGTCTATTGAGCTTTGGTCAGTCATATGTACAGCCTGCAGCACTTTAGGGCATCTGTAGATAATATAGAAAACATTTCTTGCTCATTATCTCCTGGATCGGTGTCTCAAAACATGGATCCCAGTGAAATCTCTGGAGAAAAGCCAGCAGTCCAGCCCTGGAATCTTTTTTTTTAGATTCCCTTCTCTGGCCATTAGTGAGTTTTGTTCCGCTTTAATTCAGAGTTAGGCGAATCATACAGTGTGACCCTCTTCTCATAGCTTGTCACTGAAGAAGATGGAATTGGGTGATTGGGTATGGTGGGAGGAGTATCCGCTATGTAAATTCCAGGCAACATAGTTTTAACCCCTTGTTGTCAGTTTCACTATATGACGACTGAATAAAATAGATTACGGTGAGTACCTACCAAAATGTTGTTCTCGTAACTTTATATTCCATTTCCCATTTATTTTGCATGCTGTTTTCTCCTTTTTTCTGTCTCCTCCTTCTCAGCCTGCTTTCCCATTGTGTGAGCATCAGAGATGATTAGAGATATATTTTATACCTGTATTTAACTTCCCTGAAATGCAGCTCTTGTTCCTAATGGATATTATACGGTAGCTGATAAACGGCTAGGCAGCGACAAGGCTCCAGCGTCTATTTGTATGTTCTGAAAACTGCTGAAACAACAAAATGCAGCTGGAAACAAGCTTATCTCTCTAAATAGGACCTACTCCATGATCGGTTTTTACCCTATAAGTGCCTGCAAAATGATTACTTTCCTTTTTTATATATGTAGTTAATCATCAGTGCCACAATTACAAAGCTGCCTTAAGTGTTTTTACCATCCGCATGAATTATGGGTAACACCGGCATCTCTGATTCAATGAAAATTAGAGGTTGTGGTTGCTGGTATTAAAAGCGTCTGCTTCAGTATCTTACAAGCTGTTTGGATTTTCTAACAAGAGTAGGCTTGGATTAGCCCACTTTGGAATCCCCCAGCTGTGGTCTATGCATTGTGTGTACTCTATGACATGGTATTAACAGCCCTAGTATCCTGTCTATTGAGCTTTGGCCAGTCATATGTACAGCCCCCAGCACTTTAGGTCATCTGTAGACAAAATAGAAAACATATCTCCTGGATCGGTGTCTCAAAACATGGATCCCAGTTCCATTTATTTCCCATGACTCATGACTGAAGTGCTCTTGAGCAAGGCACCTAACCTCCCAACTGCTCCCTGGGAGCTGTGGTTTGGACAGCCCCCCCATTCCGAACAAGTGAAAACTGCTTGTGTTTGTCTCACTGTACTGAGGGGTTAAATGAGAGGAAGAATAACTGTGTGTGCAAGCTTACAATGGCCATATATGCACAAAAATCCCCTCGCCACTAAGAAAAAACATTGGGTTCCTAGTGTACCATTATGTCCCTTGATGTACAGATGTATTATCTGTTATCACTCTGCTGGGATATGCATGTCATTCAATGCGCACCCCTGCACAGTGTATGATTTGTCACCGGGAAGAATATTACATCTATATCTCCATCATCTTAGCTGGCAGCTATTAACATATCTTGCCAGTAATTTGACAAGATGCCACTCATACCTGGAGTCCACATTTAGCCCAGCTTGATGTACAAGGTGACATGTTGCCATCTTGGCAGACTCTATCTCTTTTGTTCCATTTCTTCCAGTCATATGTATATTTTGGCACCCTAAAAAATAAGGTTTATAAGTCACTTACTTATTAATCTTTTCCCCACTGGGCTACAACTCTAGGACTTTAGGTTATGGGCACCGCCATCTTGACTCAGAAGCATCACTTTTACTGAGGAGAGGAGAGTGGTATAAAATACAGGGGCCGGGGTTATAGCTGTGCTTTGCTCAAACAGAGCAGAACTGGGGTCAGGAAAAGGTCAGCAATCCCAGAATGCAGAGCAGCACAGTCAGAAGGCACTTCCTGTTTGCAGGCTGCCTGATATTCCATGAGCCGCCATCTTGGATGCTTAAATGCTCATAACATGCAGTAGATGCAGGTAGGATGATTTTTAATGTGAGCAATCTGTATGTACAGGGTGTGGGAAACATATAAGATAGACTCTTATTCAGGTTGAAGGTAGGCTTTAAGTTTGTCACCAGCTGTTCCCATTGATATCTGTCTATCTATACCTGTCTCTGTCCATCTATATGTCTCTTAACTTTTTTTTTGCTTCTATTTTCTACATTTATTTTCTAAACACTGCGCTATTAATTATTTCACAACAAAATATGGCGTGTCAGAGTGTGACATTTATTTGCTCGTCGGACTTCTTCCAAACAGAGCAAAGAAAAAGAAAAACTATTTAGCAATAATTTCTGGGAGCAGTGAAAAATTCATGTGCTGGGCCTGCAGGAAATTAATTATGCATATACTCTTCAGAGAAAATGGCAGCCCAGAAAATGTTTCTATTAATAAAATATAACAATTGACTGCGCCTTTGTGTTGGGCGTACAACACTTTTTCATCTTCATTAAACTAGTATGGCGCAAATGTACTTCAGCCTCATTGTGGTCTATTAAACAGAGCGCTGGTGCAGAATGCTTGACTTATTCCTACAATTGCGTGCTCTGCTCTGTCCTGGCCGTTATTTCGTTTTCCAAGCTTATGTCCCTGTGTGGTTAGTGTGTTTTACTGTGTGTGTGAGTGACAGAGTGCCTTTACTGGAATAACAGGGCTAGTGGCAGCCTGGGGGAGCTTCTCCCCCTCAGGCTGCTTTCGGGAAGGGGGCGGGGCCGGGCCCTCGGCACGGCCGCGGTAGCCCTGCCCCCTTCTTTGGCGCGATTGCTCTGCTCGTTTCTAGGGGTCCGCGTTGCTGGGAGGGGGGCGTGGCCTCAGCAAACGCGCGTTCTGCGCTGGCCTGCCCTCCCCCTGCTCTCCCTCTTCAGGCTTGAGGCTTCGTGGGGGCCATCTTCTATAAGCAGGCCGCATAGCAGATTGGTGTGGTAAGGACCCGATGGCCACTTCCTTAGCTTGTGTGTGGGGGCTCCTCTAGCGGGGGACCCACTGGTCTAGAGCATGTGTGTGTGTGTGTGAAATTCACACTGTCTGGCTGGGATATAGTTAATATATATAGTGTGGCTGCAAGATCAAATGCTGTGGTCTTTTATACTGTAAGGTTATGGCCATTTTTACACAGCTCTGCACTTATGTTGCCTGTTTTGTGTGTTACAGATTGCCCTGTATATGTGCATATTAAGGGGTTCCTCCTGGTCCTGGGGTCCCTAGTGTAAAATTGTCCACCTAAAATCCTTCCACCGGGACTTTTAAGGGGCATCCCGGGTTACTTATTCGTAATTCCCTGCGGTCTTGCGACTGACCACAAAAATTCACTATATGGAGGCTCCGCAAGATACTGGGCTCGGGATCCCTCTGGGACAATCCGGGCCATGTGTGGGGTGTGGGGTATCCTTTATGGGGGAGAATGTGCTGATCTGTGTACCATGCGCACAAAAGGCCATAACGCGGCAGTCTGGTACCCAGCTTTCTGGGTCGGCTCCTCCCGCTTCATCGCCTTCCCCTCCCCACCTTATCCGTACCCCAAGTGACATTGGTACCAGTGGGGAGTCGCTTTCTGATGTTTGGGCTAAGTTGGCCAGCATCGAGAAATTTATTGCTAGCACTGTGGGCAAGAAGGCCCAGGCTAAAAAGAGACATTTGTCATCTGCCCAGCCCGTGTGGGATGTTGACGACGATTCCGCTGATTTGTCAGATTATTCCCCGTTAGAGGAGGGGGAACTGTATCAGGAAACAGAGGCCGACTATGTTCAGCCTGGGAAGGCCAATGTCGAGCAGGTGCTGGGGGATGCCGTAGATACGGCCACTGTTTTGTCACATTTATTGGAGGTGTTGGATATTGAACCGCCTGAGGCATCCACTCTCAAGAAAGGGGAATTTTTTTGGGCCTGCAAGCCCCGTCTGGAATGCCCTACCCAGGGTCATTTTGATGCGCTGATTCTTAGAGAATGGGAGAGGCCCAGTCGGCTTCCTGGTGTGCCTCAGGGTTGGGATAAGAAGTATCCTTTTCCGGTGGAGGCGGTTAAGCGCTGGTCTTCTCCTCCCAAAGTTGACGCGCCAGTTTTAGGCTTGACCAACTCTTCTGTGCTGAACACCCCTGACGCCACTTCCCTTAAGGATGGCAAGGATAAGCTCCTTGATCAGATGGCGTGCCACGCATTTGCCAACGTGGGCTCGGCCCTGCGGCCTGTTAGTGCATCTGCCCTGGTGTCGCTTGCTACTAGGTCTCTTATCAGGGACTGGCTGAATAACGCTCATTTTGATACAGCTGGCGCTGAGTTCGCTATCCTTAAAAAATGCGAATTGTTCATGGATTTTGTCATGGTTGCGATGGAAGATTCTATTGTCGTGTGTAGTAGGACTTCAGCCTTATTGGTGGCTATGCGCAGATTGGTCTGGCTCCGCCAGTGGACAGCGGACGTTGGGGCCAAGAAGTCGCTCACAGCTCTTCCCTTCTTGGGTTTGTGGCTGTTTGGAGATAAATTGGGTAGGTTGCCTCAGCGGATGAAACAGCGCCGCCCCTTTCGGGGGGCGGGCTCGTTCACTCCTTCCTTCCGAGGGGCCAGAGGGGCTAGGGGATTGGCCTTCTCGGGTGTCAGGGGCTCGTCCTGGAACAGAGGAAGAGGTCGGGCTCGTACCGCGCCTGCCTGGGGTTCCAAGCCCAAGCCGGCCGTTAAACCGGCTCAGCAATGAAGGGGCGCCCTCACCCGCAAGGGTGGGGGGACGGCTGCGGCTCTTCTTCCAGGTCTGGGCCCGGGAGGTCACAGACAATTGGATCTTGGAAGTGGTCTCCTCCGGGTACAAACTGGAGTTCGAGTACTGGCCGCCCTCAAGATTCTTAAGGTCTCGGGTGCCCTCGGACCCTCAGGCTGCACAGGGGCTCCTGTTAGCAGTCAGAAACCTTCTGGACATGGGGGTGATATGTCCGGTGCCTCTGTCGGAGAGAGGCAGGGGTTACTACTCCAACCTTTTCACTGTTCCCAAAAAGGAGGGTTCGGGGAGACCCATTCTAGATGATCTATCTGGTGAAGGGCAGATCCTTTCTGATCCTTTGTTGGGAGACTGTTACCACGGATGCCAGCCTGTCAGGCTGGGGAGGTTATTGGAAGAGTCATCAGTTCAGCGGGGTGTGGGGTCCCCAGGAGGCTCACACCCCCATCAATGTCTTGGAGCTCAGAGCCATTCGACTGGTTCTGGCTCGGCTGACCGCACATTTACGGGGTCTTCAGGTTCGTTCAGACAACCGAACGGCAGTAGCTTACATAAATCACCAAGGAGGGACTCGCAGCAGGAGTGCCCTCAGGGAAGTCTCTCTGATCCTGCACTGGGCGGAGAGCAATGTTCCTTGCCTTTCAGCAGTCTACATTCCGGGAGTGGAGAACACGGAGGCGGATTCCCTGAGCAGGGGATCCTCTCGCCACGGAGAGTGGTCTCTCAATCCCGAGGTTTTTCTGGATCTTTGCCGCAAGTGGGGGACTCCGGAGGTGGATCTCTTTGCCTCGAGGCACAATCACAAACTTCCGGCCTTTGTGTCTCTTTCTCAGGATCCTCTGTCTCTGGCAGTGGATGCCTTGTCACTGGCTTGGAAGGAGTTGGGGTTTCTGTACCTGTTTCCACCCGTCTCCATGCTGGACAAGGTAGTTCGCAAACTGGTTCTAGAAGGGGCACCAGCGATTCTGGTGGCTCCAAGGTGGCCAAGACGTTGTAAGGATGGCCGTAGGCCAGTACCGGCTTCCCTTGTTGCCGGACCTGCTATCTCAGGGTCATCTACTTTACCCCAATTTACAAACGCTGGCTTTGACGGCTTGGCTGCTGAAACCTTCATCTTGAAAGAGGAAGGTTTGTCTGAGGCTGTTGTTCAGACCCTGATTAGCACTAGGAAGCGATCCTCTTCTGGCATTTACTATAGGACTTGGAGGTCCTATATTGATTGGTGTGAGGCTAAGGCCTTGCCTTGCAGGGTTTTTTCTATACCCAGGATTTTGGAGTTTCTTCAGCATAATCTGGATCTTGGGTTCCAGCTTAGTACTTTGAAAGGACAGGTTTCTGCTCTGTCGGTTTTCTTCCAGAGGTCTTTTGCTTTACACCCGCTGGTTAAGACCTTTTTCCAAGGGGTCGCGCATGTGCGGCCCCCTCGGAAGGCTGTGGTTCCTGTTTGGGATTTGAATTTGGTTCTTTCGGCTCTGCAGTGTCCTCCTTTTGAGCCGCTACAGGATATTGCTCTTTCGGTTCTCACTCAGAAGGTTGCTTTCTTGATGGCTATTACCTCTGTTCGGCGTGTCTCTGAGTTGGTGGCTCTGTCGATCCAGGCCCCTTACTTTGAGGGACACCAGGATAAGGTGGTTTTTCGTTTTAAGCCGGATTTCCTTCCTAAGGTGGTGTCTGCTTTTCAGCACCAGGCTTCTGTTGAACAAGTTTGTAAGGCTGCTGCTTGGTCTTCTGTTCATACTTTTTCCAAGTTTTACAAGGTTGATGTCATGAAGACCGAAGTGGAGTGTATGGCACACTTAGAAGAATACCGTTTTGTGAGTACTCACCTTTAAAACAGGTATTATGAGTGTGCCATACACTCCACTTCGCCCCATCCCTTTTTTTCAGGTATTCTGGGGCTTTCATATGGTGAACCATTGGTTTTGATTGTTAAGGTTATATTTGGTTCTTCCTGGTCCCTTTACTTCTTTTATACACTGGGGAATTGGTGGGAGGTCCCAGGTATATATGGACCGGGAGGGGATTCTTTTTTTGCATATTCATCTCTGCAGAAGTTTGCCCTCTACTGGAGATTACCCAGATGTCATGAAGACCGAAGTGGAGTGTATGGCACACTCATAATACCCGTTTTAAAGGTAAGTACTCACAAAACGGTATTTTTCCAGCCCTTAGACCTTCGACAGCCCCACTTGCATCTAAAAAGATTCTAACTTGTATGACCTCAACTGCCTAGCGTGGGAGTCTGCAAATCAGTAACATTTGTTCGGCCTCCTGGGTGCACCACAGCAGCAGTAGTGATATTTCTGGAACAATCTGGGAGATTGTCATCAGTGCAATGTAAACCTTGTAGTAACTTGGCAAGATCTCGCTGAAATGTAGCCAGAAGCTTAGCTGCAAGATTAATTGATTTGATAAGACCCTAAAGCACTCTGATTTCTCTCCCCGGAGGTAATCCCACCAGTTGCCTGGCTCCTTCTTTTTAAAATCTTCTAATCTACGGAGAACAGCGACATCAGGGCAGCTTTAATAAAATCTTAAGCAGCGGATTTGTCATGCAGTATATTTGTTTCACTGGTAAGATGATTTGATAAATGTACTAATGTACGATTCATCTGTTTCAAATGGCAGATTAAGCCTCTGCTGGGTGTAATTGCAGTTTGTTTTATTTTTTTTATTAAAGCAAACCTGTCAAACATTTGATGGCTATAAAACAACATACTTGCTTTAGAAAAGGCAATTAAACCTGATCCCCAAGAAGATGAGAACATTGCTTTTAGAAAGTTTAACCTTCAATAAATAAGGTAAAGAGCACTTTATTTAAGCAAAGTGTTCATGGAACGTACAGGCTAATAGTAACAGGATTTGCCTATTACAGTGGACATACAGTCTAAATGTAACTTTCCCCCACTCTGCACTGCCACCCTCCCCTGGCGCTAAGGCAGGTTGTGGATGGGTTGGGTTACAAAAAAAAAAATACTTTTTACCGACCTGGGTCTAGGGCTGATTCAGCAATGGCTGCTGCCCTCTTGGATGTGTTGCACAGATCAGCTTCCCCCACTAACCCATTCACTTGAATTGAGGGGGGGGGGGGTCGAGCATGCACAGGTATAGGGGAACTCGCTTCTGTGTCTGTGCATCAGTGACAGCTCTGGATCCCAGGTAGTAATTTTTTTTGTTGAGGTTTTTTTTTTGGTGGGGTTACACTTAGAATGGGCATCCACGTTAATCTTAGCAGCAGGCAGAGCCATGCAGATCCTCTTCCAGTCTCTCCAGAGACAGCTGGATGTGCAGTGCTTAAGTATATCTTCTAACTTGTACACAGCCATCACTTCCTACCTGTGGACCAGTTTTTTGTGGCTAGTGGTCTTTATCGGCACAAGGCAGAAAGGGATGGCTGTGTGGAGTCCTGTAAAAAAGAGCATAATCCATTTTGGGAGAGACTCATGTTAGGAATAACATTGGGCTACAAGGGACCAAAATACTCTCTTCAGGGGTACAGGGTAAAGAGTGCTTTCATAAAACAAAGTATTTACATGGCACATACAGACCAAGAATAATCTTACCTATGATTATTAGCAGTTGGCAGAGCCATGTAAATCCTCTTTGTGTCTGTGTGATATCTCAAGCTCCCAGAAAGAGCCTACTAGCGTTGGAAACACCATAACACAGGGTGCAAGCCACTTGGGAAAATTCCCATGACAGGCCAAATATATTGGGCTGAAAGGTACCATGAAGGCCCCTATTAAAGTGTACAGGTTAAGGAGTGCATTCTTAAAAATAAAAATTACAGACCAAGAATAACCTGTTTTACCCATGATTCTTAGCAGTAGGTGGTGACATTTAACTTCTCTCTTTATTTTCCTAATACTTCAAACACCCATAAAGAGAAGGATGGATGCAATGCCTAAAGCATACCAACACTCATTTCCTACCTAATGGACACACTCGGCAGCGCTGCGATTGACTGCCAGAAGTCACATTCTCTTTTTCCGTCTGGCTCACATGACCGCCGGTGACCAATTACGGGGCAATCTGGATGCCGCCCTGAACATGTCCCAATGCGGCCTGGGCCCTACCCACTCACATTAGGTAGGAAATGGGTGTGGGCCTACTTTAAGTATGGACTAATGAACAATTTATCTTTGTTTTTGCCTTTGTGACATCTTAAGTGTCCAGTAAGAGCAGAGTGGGCTATAATGTTTGAGTATATTCTAATATTTACCCAGCCAGCCACTCCTACCTGTGGACATGTTTTTTCAGGCTAGTGGAATTTTTTCACAAAAAAAGCTAAAAAGTGATGGCTCTATGGTAGGTAAGCTTTGGGAACACTGTAACAGTGAGGACACTGTAGTTTACTTTTGGTCCATTACTAAGGTGCATCTCGATTTGGGATGCCTCATAGTCGGAACCCTATGTCCGAGCAGCAAACTTGCCTAGCTGCCATCTGTCTCTGTAGAGGTTGATGCGGTGGCGTCTCCTGCTTCCCTGCAGAAGATGTAGCAAAAGGGAGAGGTTACTATTGCAAGGGTCCCTAACCTGTACTGGTACTCAAAATTTTGTCAAGTGCTACTTAGCAAGTTTGGGGAATGGTCTGTACACAGTTTAGCTCTAAAAGGTGTTTAAGGTGGACCTATCACCACTATGAACTTATGGAGCCTTTAAAGACACACTGCTGGGACATCCTGATTTGTGATATCCCACTGTGTGAAACCCTGCCAGACCCAAAATGCACGCTGCCACATGCCCTGCATCTCGTTGCTTAGATACGCTAGGGGTGGGAGCGTGTACAACATCAAGAACATCAGCAAGATCATTGATCACTCCTGAACGTAACATCATATATTTGAAACATACATCCCTTTATTATATCCTCCCACCCGAAAGGGTCCTAACAATTCTCCTCCAGCCTTGTGAATCCTTTAAACTCTTCCTTATTGTCCCTGACATCGTGATTTAATTGTTGACTCTGTACAAATTCCAGCGTTCCCGCATTGTTAAAGCATTACAATGTAATCCCGACACATTTTAATAGCAGATTTTCATAGCGCCATCCTATTCCATAGTGGTTTACCTGTCGGTAATTACAGAGCAGTACAGATGGTGTGATCGCAGAGGGGAGAAGCAGGCGAGAAATCCTGGAGGCGAGAGTGTGAAGAGGTAATTCCAGAGGAGGAGAAGCAAAGGTTTTGAGACGAGCAGTTATATGTAGTTTGGTATCGGAAGACTAATGATAAAATGTTCAGAGTAGCCAGGCAGCATTTTTTGGTTTTAATTAATGGTCAAGGAATACCATTAATATAATTAAAGGGACGGTCCAATCGTTGGCAATGATAAGTCAGCAAGGAGCTCACATATGCCTCTCCATTTCCTTTTCTTTCAGCAATGGTTGCCCTTGCCATGCTCACTCACATTGTGAATGTTAAAGTGGACCTTCAGCATGATTAAATGAGTAGCCCAAACCCTTAAAAAACTATTCCCCAGCATCTAAAATTAATATATTTTAAGTTTTTAGCCACTTATTATTCTTCCCCCCGCTGGGCTGCAACTCTGTTCAGGACTCCAGGATACGGGCGCCGCCATCTTGCCTCAGAAGCATCACATACGGAGGAGAGCGGGATAAAGTGCAAGGGCCAGGGTTATAGCTATGCTTTGCACAGACAGAGCAAATCTGGGGTCAGGGAAAGGACAGCAATCCCAGAATGCAGAGCAACACAGTCAGAGGACACTTCCATTTGCAGGCTGCCTGATGCTCCATGAGCCACCATCTTGGATGTTTAAAGGCTCATAACATGCAGTAGATGCAGGTAGGATGATTTTTAATGGGGCAATCTGTATGTACAGGATGAGGGAAACATATAAGATAGGCTCTTATTCAGGATGAAGGTCCGCTTTAAGGGACAGCAGTAACCGTGCATTTGGATCATGGTGGTGGTAAAATGGAATTGGAGCCCTGCTTCAGCATATACAGTGCACTTCACAAAAAAAGAGGAGAGGCACATGAGAAAGGCTTCAGGTGAGCTCCTGGCTGCCCCTATTACAGTGGTGCTGTAATCCAATGTCTGGATTGTCCTTTTAAATATTAATGGTATTGTCTAGGTTGAGTTGAGAAATGAAACTTTTTTTTTTTTGATTACCTGCTGTGTAGACTTAGAGGCCGATTCATTAATAGCGGCAGGTAGCGACAGTTGAGCGACTGTAGCAGTATTTTCACAGCGCCCGCTAGTAGTCGCTGTGCTTTTCCGTTGTTCGGTTGTTGACAGCGACTCAGTCGGTGTGCGGTAATGTTGAATATTGGGTGAGGAGTCTCTATTTGACAGGCTCCACGATGTATGGGAGCGCATGACAGCGAATGGCCATAGCGACCGGCTCCCAGCATATTCATTAACAAATCACGCTCAAAAAATTATCGCGCTGTGAAATGCAACAACCATATTTTTGGAAACCAAAAAAAACAAGTTTGTAATATTAATACATTAATATCAGACCTGTAATATCAATTCTGCAGTTTTTTTTTTTTTTTTTTACCTTAAAAAAAAAATCTAACATGGCAGAAGTGGTCACAGAATTTTTCACATTTAAAAAAAAATAAAAAAAAATAACATTAATATGAATTAATTATGAATATTTTGAAGATTGTTCCATTGAAATGCATTGGAGAGCGCCAGGTAGCGAGAGGTCATACCTGTCGCTGTTCAAGGTTGGACGCTGGCGCTGTGGGCTGAGGCTGGAATAATGATGAATGAGTGGCTATCTGGCGCTATCTCAGTCGCTAAGCAGGATTGGCTTGATAAATGTGTGATTGTGGTGGGGAGCCGGCGTTCTCGTGGCTGTGCCCGTCATTACCGGTCGCTCACCAGGCGCTACCTGTCGCTATCCCTTGTTAAATAAGGGCCACAGTATTGCGCAATAAACATATGCAGGAAGCTTTAAACTGTTACATTGTAAAAAGCTGGACAGTGTCCTGCTTTGTTACATTGTAATAGCCAGGCATGTGGCTAATGTTATAGATGCAAGGGCTGCTGAGTTACATTACAGCAGACATCCTCCTGCTCCTACAATGTTAACAGCTTACAGCTTTCTATGATGTGTGAGGGAAACTGGGGATACATTTGCCTCTGCCCCTATGCAGGCTATCTGTTGTAACCAATGTATGTACTGTGCTGATTGTACGGCATGCGCCATGGAGAGGTGAGTTCAGTGGGCGACCTGGGGGGTTCACAAAGCAGGCATCCCAAATTGGTTTGCCCCAAGTAAGAAAACCAATCAGGGATAGTCAAAACCCTGGAAATTGGTCCGATAAATGGATGATTTTACTTTTACAGGGGAGGACTCGTAATCGGCTATTAGGGTGCTTAAAGTTACCATTTCCCTTAGGCTGGCTCAGTAAAAGGTGATCAGTTCACCCCTAAAAGGTTTGTACGTTCAACCCATGTTTTTTTTCCATCTTCTTTTGGAATAGAACAACAAGCATTGTTGGAATGTTTTCAATAAAGGTGTATTAGTAGGCCTCCTCATGCCATTTAATATTTATAACCCTTTTAATATTAGACGATCACGATAGCTCTTTAAGCGTACATACAAATGGCTTTTGAGCAGCGCTAGCTTTAATCTTTTAATAAACAAGAACAGCAGCACGCAGCCTTCAGATGAGTTTCTCTATTATAGGGAGTAATTAGATATTCACTGTTTGTTGTACGCCTTTCCAGCTAGATGTTTTTGTTCATGTGCATGTACCTAAAATAGCTCTGAAATGACCCTTCACAGGATGAGAGTATGATTACATTAGAAATTGCACTTAATGACTGTACACAGTAATCAATTGTGCCTCAGCCACCCACGAAGTAAACCTGTCAAACATGCACTTACGCGCATTTTGCCCTGTATATAAGGAAAGTGTATTTATGCTGCCTGTGGGGGATATAGGAGTCGATTCAGAGCCAGGTGAGAATTCGCACCCGTTTTTTTTAGGAGAGAAAATTGCCATTGACTTTCATTGTCTACCTTGGGGCTGATTCTGAGGCAGGTGAAAATTTACACCCGGTAGACGATAAAAGTGAATGGCGGTTTTTACATTTCATACTTCAGTCTGACCACAGGGAGAGATTATGCTCCACCCCACTGGGAGGAAACACAAACTGAACATAGTTTAAAAGCCCCACCCCATCCTAGCTCTCCTCAGTTCTTTGTTTTTCCTCTTTGGGGGAACCACTGGACAGAAGATCTCTCACTATTAGATGTTAGAGCTTTAATTATTTATTTAGAAAGATCCAGAGAATGAAGGCGGGGGGGGGGGGGGGGTCTCCCCCCCAGAGGTGTATGCCTATTCTACACAAGCAATGTCCGCATCCTGGGCAGAGAGGACTGGGGCCTCATTGGAAGAGATCTGCAAAGCAGCAATGTTGCCATGCCCCCACACCTTCCTCAAACATTATAGAATTGATTTACTTTCTGCAAAGCATCAGACCTTCGGTATAAGGGTACTACTTGCAGCGTCCCATCCCCAAAGGTATAGTTAGTTGTCTAATCCTCTCCCGTGTGGTCAGACTGAAGTATGAAATGGAAAACCCCCCATTAGACTTACCGGTAACAGCTTTTTCATGAAAACTTCAGGCTGACCACATATTACCCGCCCATAGTCCAAGGAGTTACATGGGTTTCTTTACAAAGACTGAGGTGGGCAGGAAGGGGTGGGCCTTTTAAACTCTGTTCAGTTTGTGTTTCCTCCCAGGGGGTGGAGCATAATCTCTCCATGTGTTCAGCCTGAACAATTCATGAAAAAGCTGTTACTGGCAGGGCTGGATTAAGTGTGGAGGCCCCAGATGCAATATTTTTTCCTTTAAAATAATAGCCCAGCTAAGTAATTGATTGGTGGTTGTCTGGCACCCGCCTACTTACTGGAACATCAGATCGAGTCGCTTATGCCACCCTTGTGTGGGTGCGTGCTGCTCGGGGACTCCTGCTTTGCCATTCTGGGTGGGGGGTGGTGTAGTCGCCCAGCTGGTCCAGCAGAAAACAGTTCCCTGCATTGAGCTGCCAGCGGCTGTGCTTGGTGGCTTATGTGCAGTGAGCCCCCACTGCCGCCAATAGCTTTGTTGCTGGCCCTGCGGCCCGTCAGATCAAAGACTGATAAATATCCTGGACCAGACCATAACCCAAAGGGTGGTGGAGGCCCTGGGGCTTTTGCCCCTTGCGCCCCCCTCATAATCCGGCCCTGTTTACCGGTAATACTAACAGGGTTTTCTCTCCTTAAAAAGGAGCAAGAATTCTCATATGACCCCATAGTGTCAAAGCAAGAGTTTAGATTAGGGTGAAATATCACCTATAAAGTAAGATGTAATGTTGGAGTTTATATCAATCTGGCCATTAATGAGGCAAATACTATACCCTGTTTTATTACCATTGCTGCCACCTGGTCAGTAAGAGGCACTATAGTCAAGTCACCACATCCTCATTCACTTGCATGGCAGTAAATGGCAACCAATCTTGTGATTTGCCACCATTGAGGTGGACATGTGAGACCCTGGCACAGCCCCTCCATTGCAGTGAATAGAGAGGGCATGGCTGAGCCCCTGTGACTGATGGCGATTTGAAACAACCCTGAAACAGAGTTCCGACCCTTCTGGTGCAGGATGTGATCCAGTTATTGGGTAAGTTGCTAATTGAGTCGGACCGATCATCTGCGGGGGACAAAAGGTGAAAACAGTTCCTTTAAGCAACACACTTGACAGCCTTTAGAGCACTTGCCAGCATGCTTTGTACATGACACATTTGACCCAACCTTTTGCCTCTGCCCCCTTAGCATTTCGATTGTAAGCTTGCAGGGTTGGGCGCTCTTAAAGCAGAAGTTCAGTCTCTATGTAACTCCCAATGCTGTCTCCCTTCCGTGATGCTCAGACAGGACCGGGGATGGTTACTAAAATTAAATGCCTTACCTTGCCTGGAAACGAGCGCTGTTTTCAAAGCATCTCTGGTCCTGGGCATCTTTGAGAGAACACACAGAGTGGCAGGTCTGTCACCCAATCCCGTGCAGCAGTGTGACTTTACTAGTCATTCGACCAAGTCCCACTGTTACTCAGGTCTACAGCTGCCATTCAGAGTCCCGCTGCTGATGGAATAAAGAGAGGATTGCGGTGATTGGGTTGTTTTATCATTTTAATGCCCAAATTGGGCCTTACACAGGGGAAGGGCAGGGTTACAAAAAGCTTGCAGTTCCTCTTAAAAGCGGAACAAAAACCCAGATTTTGACTATTCAGGGTTTTGTTAATTTCCCTAGGACATCCCTATTTGGGATGCCCCGCTGTGTGTAACCCCCCAGACCACCCATACAAGCTCCCTTTTGCATGGCCCTATGGCGCCATGTGCAGGCTCATTTCCACCATATTGCTTGGTTTACACCAGAGTTTGGCAAACAGAAGCGAGAGTGGCCACATTTGCAGCTTAATCTGATTGTTAACATTGCAGAGGAAGCCGGAAAAAAGTGTTTTGTGGCAACTTGGGGGGGCTTCACAATCAAGACAGGCCAGCAGCCACTCCCAAAGTCTAAAAGGGACAGCTGCTTAGGGTTTTGTTCCTTTTTAATGTACTCCTGTGTCACACGTCAAATCTAGAATATTCTATATCATTTGTTTTACCATGTCTACCTCGTATGGTGCCATGGAAGAGGATGTCGCTTTATAAATCAGCAATAATAATCAAAAGTGAACTTTATTTTAGGTTTACTTCAAAAGCCATATTGCGGTGCTACCTGTGATCTGTTGCCACCCATATAATGGTGCCATTGACACAGATTAAACCCCCAATAACCACATTAAATTGGTGCATGCTGTTTGTCATTGTTAAGAGTTTAATCCTACATGAGAGTTAAGGGCATCAGCACCATGTCATTCCTCTATATCCGTAGGAGTCTGTTTAATAACTTTTTTTTTTCTCCCTCTCGCTGATACAGTGATCCTTCAATTTTCTGAAATGTTCCCCATCTTCAGACGCTGATTGAATTCTTGTTTGGCTTCCTGGAAGGGCCGCTAGATTAAATTAACAAGTTTTGTTCTGCTTGAGAGAAATGACCCTCAGCCACCTTCGGTTTGTAGAAATAATCATCCTTTCAGTGATTTATTGATTGGATTTGTAGCAACACATTGCTTTTGTCAATAGCCTCAGTCATAGGTCTTGCAGATCTAATAGGCTTGCTCTTATTTTAGTCTGCTCAGCGGCAGCAAAAGCCTTGTGGCCCCGGATAGGGCGGCTATTTAGCGTGGTGGTAAAATGATGGCTTATCAGGAGACGTGCCGGCTGACACTATTTTACCGGAAAGCGACTACAGTTCACTTAGTTGGGTGGCCGAGGCACAATTAATTACTGTGTACAGTCATTAAGTGCAATTTCTAATGTAATCATAATCTGATCCTGTGCCATTTCGATGCTATTTTAGGTGCTTACAAATGAACAAAAACATCTAGTTAAAAAGCTGTGCGAGAAAACAGCGAATATCTAATTACTCCCTATAATAGATGAACAAGTTTGAAGGGTGTGTGATGCTGTTCTTGTTTGTTAAAATATTAAAGCGAATGCTTTTTAAAAGTTAGTTGTATTTCTCGTTCGCTTAATATTTTTTGGGGTAGACACTGTGCAGTACATTTGCAGCCCAGCTAGGAATTTCTGCCTCCACTCTACCCCAGTAGCAGTGGGTGTCTAAACTGCACCATGCAACTGATCCAACACAGTTTGAAATACTCCAGCGAGGTCTTGTTTATTATTTGTTATTCACTTTAATAGTTTAAGCGCGGTGTCTGATGGAATATATTTTAAATATTTTTTCATCATATATTAAATGCAAATGGTTGGTTGGGGTTTAAAGAGGAACATCAGACCTTTTCTGATGTTCCTCTTTGAACCTCTCTCCCCCCTCCCTCACTGCCTTTTGGATGTCGGCGTTATCTAAAACGCAGACATCCGGCAGTATTCCTGGCCCGATTCCACCCCTCTTCCAGTGTGGTGCATGCTGGGATTCAAAAATGGCACTGCCTGACGGAGGATGATAGGGAGGGGAGGGATGCAGATGCGCCTGGAGAGGTGAGTTTATATTGATCTTTTTGACCAGCGGAGGGGCAGGGGAGCAAGGCAGGTCTGGGGAGTTTTTATCAACGGCCCATTACCTAGAATGTTCCTCTTTAATAGGAAAGTCCGCTTTTGTGAAGACTTCAGGTCATGGCTGACAGTGGGGCATAAGGGACTCCTGCTTACCTTCACCATGTCCTCCCACAGCTTTAGTATTTGAAACTGGGTGTTCTCCAGAGGTGTGCAGATGCTCTGACTTCTAACATGCCTACCTACAGGCTGAAACGCAAAAAATGTTCAGATACTGGGGCTGCAGGAGGGCAACATCACAAGATGTGTGCAAAAGCCCACCCATCCCCCTATAACAAGCAGTGTGGCAGAATCCCCACAGTCCTCCTATAATAGACAGCGTGCAGATTCTCCCAATGCCCCTATAACAGGCAGTGTGCAGAATCCGCCCACAATCCCCCTATTACAAGCAGTGTGGCGAACCCCCCCCCCAGCTCCCCTATAGGGGCCCATTTACACCAAGGCGATTGCAGCTTGATCACACTTTCAAGGCAGATATCCCACAATATCCTACAGATCGATTGCAGTCGCCTTCAGAAAGCCTTGCCTGCAGTGTTTTGGAGGCAGCTGTGATAGCGATTCCACTGCATTGAGTGGTGAACACCAGCGATTGCAGGGCGCTTGCACTGCTAGCGTGATAGGCCCGCAATCACTCAGTGTGAACACAGGCTTACGGGCCGTGTGCAGAATCCCCCCCCCCCCCCCCCAATTCCCCTGCCCTATCCAGCCAACTGGAAGCAGGGTTGCGGTAGTCAATCAAGAGAACAATCAGGGATGCAGGCGCCAGCACTAAGGTGTGTGGACTTTTCTTTTACATTTGCTCCATAAGACAGACACCCTCCCCCCTCAGTTATTTGGGTGGATGCGTCTTATGGATCATGTATATTGGTTGTTATTCTCCTAAAACCAACATAAAGTGAATGAAACACAACATAATCATAATCCGTCTGAGAAATGTTGTACTTACAGAGCAAATCAGATTTGGGTAATAGATGGCAACATAAGAAGTTGGAGTACAGGTCAGCCTGCAGCCTTGTTGAGTAACTCCAGTTGTACTTCATTGGTTTGGAGCCTTTGATATAGAATATAATTTGCTTATTGAATAAGATGGATGTTAATTTCTCATCATCTTTTATTCTTGAGCCTCTGCTGTTCAATACACAAATTAATCAACCATAGTGCTTCCAGACTTAAAAGTAGTTTTTTAACGCTACAATATAGATGGTGTCCGCCCTTTAAGGCTTATTGAGTAGTGATTTAATTTTTCGCCATTGCTCTTTTCTTGATTGGCTGCCCGAGCTTGCTCAGACTTCATGGTTTTATAGAATTCTGTACCCAGCAGACATCTCACATTTCCCCATAAAATACTGAGCCATTTATTATGTCATTTTGGAGATTTCTCAAATCTAGTCAACTGCTACTCACAGTGACAGCAGGGAAAGGTTACGTGTTCTAGATGGCAGATTCATCTCCTCTTATGAGCGAGCACGACGTAGGTTGTGTGAGGTGTTCTCTCTACTGGAAGGTACATCAACAAGGTAGATTTTTTTTCTCCAATTATTGGCTGCATGTTCTCGCATGCCCGTAGAAACTTGCCTTAATAAACTTTGCTAGATGCTGTTTGCATGTAAAGTAGCCGCAAAGCAGTGCTGCTGCAGAGGAAAAGAATAAATGACCTTTGAGGCTCCCTGTGCTACCCATCAGGAGCGTAACTATAAGGGATGCTAAGGTAGCAACCTCACTGGGTACCAGATGATCAGAGGGCCACCATTATTGTGGCCTCCACCATGTTTATCATATTTGTGCTTTTATTGCATCATATACAAATGAAAGAAGCAGATTTTGTCTCGGCACTACTTAGAGAATGAGAAGGGAACATATTACCGTATGAGCCAGGATGGGGCCCCATTTAATGTTAGAAAAGACTCCAGCGACGGCCAATTCCCACTGCCTGGGGCATCCAGAATCATCTGTGTGAATCTTTCTAAGATTGATGTTCTTCGGTGATCCCACGCCAGATCCGCAGGTTGCAGTGACATCCCTTAGGGAAGCGCCCGGAAATACAGAATAGATTTCCATGTAGCCCAATCTATTCTTGATGCTCATGCACTGTTAGATCGCCAGAAAAATATGTTTTATGGCAATCTGCGACCACCATTAAGAAAAAGTGTTTAAACTGGAACAACAGCCTGGCACAGTTTGAAAATAAAGGCCGCGGCCATTTTGGAGCTTTCTCTCCCACCATCTCAGCCATGCTGCTGCCTGGATTCAACTGACATAACTGACAATGCACAGTAACAGGAAGCCCAGTAGCACTTCTGTTTGCAGGTGGCCTGCACATCCATGAACCACCATTTCTTTTCTTAAATGTACTACAGCAGGAGTTAGAAAAAGGTTTGTTGTGTTGGTCTGGTTTAAGTCATTTTTGACTGTTGGTCCGCTTTAAGGTGAAGAGGGGCACGAACAATGCTGACTCTGTACTGAAGCTACCGTACTAGAAGAAAGCTGAAAAGGGATTGAAATAAAATGCAATGCTAATAAGCTTTTTGCTAAGGCCATCATAGTACATTGTACTAATCACATTATACTATAACAATTGTTTAGTAAGTGCTTAGGGGGAAGAGGGGACCCCAGCAATAGTTCCCTATATAGAAGCCTACCACTAACCAAGTGAGAGCAGTGCAATATGCTGGTTATAGTTTATTGCAGTCATGCATTAGTTCAATGGCTTCATGAGCCTTTGGCCATTTTGGAGCTTCCTCTCCCACTAACAGGAAGCCCAGCAGCACTTCCTGCATGCTGGTGGCCTGCACATCCAAGATACCGCCATTTTGTTTCTAAAATTTACTTGTGAGCCACGGTCACATCCCTGCTATCCCTTGAACAGGGTGCATGCCTGCGGGCACACTCCCTGTTAAAGGGAGGCGTGGGGGTGCAGCTGTCAGCGTGCTCGGAGCCGCTGGCCTTAGACGGAGGCGTGACATCAGTGGCTCTGAGTGTGCGGATTGGAAGAGCTGTAGGACCGGGAAGAGGTGAGTTGCGATCTGGTGGGTTTCAAACAGCGGGGTGCTCAGGGGCAAAGGACCAAAACCCAGGATAGTCAAAATCCTTGGTTTTGATCCACTTTAAGAGGAAAGGGAGTGTGCTCAACAAAAGCATCAGTTACTTAAACTATTGACTTTATGTATTAATCCAGATTTTCTTTTAAAACATCTAGCCCGTGGCCTTTTGTGTTATTGTTACCCAATGTATCACATCCTGAGCTCAAGGTTAAATAGGAGATGTAAGCAGTACAGGGGAGGGTAAATCTCGATCAACCTTGTTGTGATAACAGATTGATCTTGCAGGGCACTGATGAAGGGCAGCGTTCCTGCAGCCAGATTGGCGAGGTAACAGCCTGTTACTTTGCTGGTGTCTGTTAGAACTGATAAGAGCCCAGCGGTTTTATGAGCCTATACCTCCTCCTGTATATTGATTGCTGGACCTCGGGCGGCTCCTTTTATGATACGGCCATTCATTACTTCACAAGGAGCACGCTGCCTCATTGCGGGCACCGCTGCGCTTGGCGCTTCCTGGAGACTCTGCTGGTAATCAAACGTCAAATGACAGCTAAGTGGAACCCATAATTGTTTCCAGGAAATTTTCTGTCATGGTTTGTATTATTATTATTATTATTATTATGAAGGTTGGTTACTAGTTGAAAAATTGATGATGCTAATTTTATAAATGAAATCTGTGTACCACAATACATATATATTAATATTAAATTGAAATTTGTTATTTAAGGACATTTACTCCATTGTGCAGTTTTTATAATGAATGTAATTTGTATACAAGGCACAGTACTTACCATGCATAATTACTTCCCGAAAGTGGACCGAAAGCCAAATATAACGCTAAAGTGTAATTAACTTTTAATGGCATTTTAAAAAATGTCCATTACTTTGTGCCAAAAAGTGCTGAGAATTTATTTTTTTCTTTCTTTATTTGTTTGCAACTTTAAAGTGGACGTGCTGACCATTCACAAATGCCTGGTGAGGGCACGCGCCCTGCTAGAGGGATAGCGGGGATGTGTCTTGCGCATGTGTCGTTGGACCGGGAAACAAGGTAAGTGTATGGGGCGACCCTGGAGGTTTCACACAGCGGGCCACGGCGATCTTATAGATTCCCGGGTCATTTGATTCCCTCGACCCAGGGCATCCAAAATTGTGATGGCCCGCAGTGTGAAACCTCCAGGTCGCCCCATATACTTGCCTTGTTTCCCGGTCCAATGACACATGCACGAGACGCATCCCCGCTATCCCTCTAACAGGGTGCGTGCCCGCGCCAGGCATTTGTGAGTAGCCGGCGTGGGCACGGTCCCTGTTAGAGGGAAACGGGGGATGAGGTTGTCGCTTCGCTCGGAGTAGCAGGTCTTAGGCGAAGCCTTAGACGACATGACTTCAAGCTTGCTGATTGAGCAATCTGCTGCGTATGCGCAGTAGAACGGGTAAGAGTTGAGTTGGCTTCGGCGATCTGGGGGATTTCATGCAGCAAGGCACCCTCAAACGGTGTGATAGTCAAAATCCTGAGATTTGGTCCACTTTAAAAATAACGCTAGCAACGTACACCAAAGTGGTGTTTTTGGTTGGTGTACAGAGCAGAGACTTCCTGACTTATCTGAATGAGGCAGAGATGGGGTTAAACCCCTCCTGCTCTAATTTGGCTTCTTCAGATGAGAGGCTCACAGGCTTATGTTTCAGTTCTGCTTTGTGTGTGGGTGGGGGGTCACCGATGTAAGTGGAAGGATTTGGGGACTTGCAGTAAGAAGCTTTACTCAAGGCCAGGAAGGTCACTCCCACTTTATTAACACAGAGCCACAGGAATAAAGGAAACATGGAAACAGCATACTAATGATTACCATATTTTTCGCCCTATAAGACACTATTTTTCCCTTTAGTGGGAATATCAGGGTGTCTTACATGTTACAGGCGCGCCAACGTTGCTGTCAGGGCTGCCTGCCACACTGCGGGAGGCCAGAAGAAGATAGTGGAGCTGCGGGCTCTTTCCCCCTCCCTGCCGCTGTCTTTTCCGGCAGCGACAGCAGCAGCAGGGACGAAGACAGTGCCCGCCGCTCCTCCATCATGCATCCAGCTGCTGCCTGTTCCGGCTGGGGCACACGTGAGCACCTAGGTCCGTGCAGCAGGTCGGCGTGGCCTGCACCCTGACCTGGGTGTTCGTGCGTGGCATGGTAGGAAGAGGCAGAAGATGGAGGAGTAGCAGGCGCTGTCTCTGTCCCTGCTGCTGCTGTTGCTGCCGGTAAAGACAGCGATAGCAGCGGAGGGGACAGAGCCTGCTGCTGCTGCTTACTGGCCGAGTCAGTAAGCGGATGGGTGTGGCTGATGCGGTGCAAGCCACGCCCACCCGATTCACTGAGCTGGCTGCTTGTGTTCCCTGGCTGTCAGTGGGGAGTAAACTTTTGCCTATATGGGGAATGGGGGGGGGGTGAAGGGGTGCCACGCTGCTTATATGGGGGAATGGGAGGGGGGATGCCACACTGCCTATGGGAATGGGGGAAGGGGGAATGCCATACTGCCTATGGGAATGGGGGTTGCCACACTGCCTTTATGGGGAATGGGGGGGAATGCCACACTGCCTATGGGAATGGGAGGGGGGAATGCCACACTGCCCATATGGAGAATGGGGGGGGGGGATTGCCACGCTGACTTTATGGGGAATGGGGGGATTGCCAAACTGTCTATATGGGGAATGGGAGAGGGTAATGCCACATTGCCCATATGGAGGAGGGGGGGAAATTCCACACTGCCTATATGGGGAATGGGAGGGGGTACCACACTGCCTATATGTGCAATGGGAGGGGGATGTCACACTGTCTATATGGGAAATGGGAGGGGGAATGCCACACTGCCTATATGGGGAATGGGAGGGGGAATGCCACACTGCCTTTATGGGGAATTGGAGGGGGAATGCCACACTGCCAATATGGGGAATGGAATGGGAGGGGGAATGCCTCACTGCCTATATGGGGAATGTAATGGGGGGTGCCACACTGCCTATATGGGGAATGTAATGGGGGGGGATGCCACACTGCCTATATTGGGAATTGGAGGGGGGAATGGGGGGAATGCCACACTGCCTATATGGGGAATGGGAGGGGGGAATTCCACACTGCCTATATGGGGAATGGGAGGGGGGAATGCCACACTGCCTATATGGGGAATGGGAGGGGGGAATGCCACACTGCTTATATGGGGAAGGGGGTATGCCACACGGCCTGAGGAAATGGGGGGGGGGGGGGAATGCCACACTGCCCATGAGGAATGGGATTGGGGAATTCTACATCAAATACCCGGGACCTCCCACAAATCCCCAGATTATTCTGTGCAGTCAGGACTGCGAAGGACAAGAAGATGGCTCTCCTCGCAGTTGAGCGGGGCTATTAGCTTGCGGCCCTGTAGGACTAGCCTTGGCTGCGCTGGTCCGGGTGATGGTAGGCAGCACCGCTGTCAGGTGCTTAGGAGCGCTGCTCCACCGCAATCCCCCACCAAAGGGTAGGCGGTATAGGCATATGGTGAGCCTCTATGGGATGCCCCTCCCGCCCTTTTGCCCCTTGCCCCTGTCTATTGGTGGGTCCTATGTTAAGTGGCTGCTGTGCTCCCTCGCTCTCCCTTGTAGCTCTCGGGGGGGGGGGGGGGGGGGGGGACGTGCGCGTGTGTGTGTACATATGCCTTGGTGCTTCACTGTATTATGTTTTGTCTGGTTGGTGTCAGTCGCCGCACTGACTTGGTTGCACTGGTTGCGTTTCTAAATTTGCCGCCGTGCGCGCTTCCACTGTGCTGGTGTGCCGTTATTGGCTGCGTGTCACGTGTGCTGCTTTGCGCTCTTCGGGGGGGCGGGGCCCGCGGTTGGCGCGTTACGCGTCACTGTCTCCGCGGCCCCTCGAGGTATACCCGGCGCCATTTTCTCTGGATTCGGCTGCTGCGTGACTGCCGTCTACCTATCGCGGTCCGTGAGTTCCCTCGCGGGCGGTTTTTATTACCCTATGTCATTATACATGTCACTTATGGGGTTCTCTTCGCTTATGTCTTTCAGACGGGCCGACCTCTATTGGTTTCTCCTGGCCCTACTCCCTCTATTTAGTTATTAAACTTGTGAGGCCTAGTGTGTAAATTACTCCCACTTTCCTGGCGGGCTATTGGGGCATCCCGGGTTGCTTTTTTAGCGTGAATCCCTATCGGCCTATTGTGCCGCTATAATCACCATATGGAGGCGTCTCAGGATAATGTGCTCGGGGTTCCTTTGGGACAAGCCCGGCTGTGTGTAGCTTGTGGGGTGTCCCCTACTAGTGCTGACAATGTGCGGGTCTGTGTACCTTGTGCCCAGCAGGTGCTTACGCTGCAGCCTGGTTTACCTGTAGCTGGGCCTGCGCCTCGTATGGCTTCACCTACTCCCCCAAGCTTAAATTTGACTCCCATTGAGTTGCATACCAGTGGGGATTCTCTGCCTGATGTGTCTTCCAGACTGGCTAGTGTTGAGAAGTTGCTTGCTAATACCTTGGCGCAAGGCCTCTGCTAAAAAGCGGCACTTAACGCCTGATGTCGCTCTCTTCCCTATGGAGGCTGATGAGTTTTTGGATCTGTCTGGCTATACCCCTTTGGAAGAAGGAGAGTTATTCTCTGACTCAGAGTCATCTGATGAGAGGCCCAGGGGTCATGATGATTCTGGCTCTGACCCCTGGGCCCCAGATGATACTTATAGGCTGTTGGCTCAGATTTTTGAGGTGCTGTCTATCTCTCCCCCGGTTACCGCCCCCAGGCAACAGGGGGAACTGTTTCATACTGCTAAGCCACGTTTAGAGTTTCCCGAGCAAGCCCATAATAATCTCGTGCTCAGGGAATGGGAGCGCCCCAGCAGGCTTCCCGGTGTACCTAAGAGTTGGGATAAGAGGTATCCCTTTCCTGCTGATGTGGTGAAGCGTTGGTCATCCCCTCCTGAGGTGGATGCCCCGGCCTAGGGCTATCTAACACCTCTGTCATGCATTTCCCTGACTCTACTACGCTGCGGGATAGTGAGGACCGGCGTAATGATCAGATGGTGCCCCTGCTTATGTGTCTAGTGAGGAGTTTAATGCACTCTCTTGTCGTGAGGTTTTTGTGACTTATGTCCTCTCTGCCTTGGATGATACCATTAGGATGTGTGGCAGAACCTCTGCCCTGGTGGTGGCTATATGCCGCTCGGTTTGGCTGCGCCAGTGCGCTGCTGACAACACTGCCAAGAAAGGTCTCACTGGTTTTCCCTTCAAAGGACTACGCCTGTTTGGGGACTGCCTGGACCTGTTTGCTAAGGGAGGCAGGTTACCCCAGCGCAGGCGGCAGTCTCGGCCCTTTCGGGGACAGGGCTCCTTTTCTTCCCCCTACCGTGGTGCCAGACAAGGGGAGGTCTCCCTTACTGGGGCCCGAGGAGATTTCTGGGGTAGGGGCAGAGGACGTGGACGCCCTGGGTCCTCCTGGGGCTCCAAGCTTAAGTCTTCTCCCAAGCCCCCTCAGGCATGGGGGGACGGCTTTAGCACTTTGCTCACGTCTGGAGGCTTCATGTCTCAGACCGGTGGATTCAGGAGGTAGTGTCTTCCGGTTACAAGATAGTTTGCTGCCTGGCCACCCCCAAGATTCATCAGATCCCGGATTTCTCAGGACCCTGTGTCAGCTCAGGCTCTAGTTTTGGCGGTGCAAAGCCTTCAGGAGCTGGGGGTCATCTGTCAGGTCCCCTTACGAGAAAGGGGCAAGGGGTTCTATTCCAACCTTTTCACCGTGCCCAAAAGAGATGGGTCAGTCAGGCCCATCCTGGACTTGAAGATCCTCAACAAATTTGTCAGGTGCAGGCGCTTTCGCATGGAAACTCTGCGCTCTGCCATCAGTTCCCTGTGTCCAGGGGACTTCATGATTTCTGTGGACATCAAAGATACTTACCTTCTTATTCCCGTGTTTCCAGGTCATCAAAGGTTCCTCAGGTTCGCTCTGGAGGATCAGCACTACCAATTTGTGGCATTGCCCTTTGGTCTCACTTCAGCTCCCAGAGTGTTCACCAAGGTGCTGGCAGGAGTGATGTCTCTGCTCAGGTCTCAGGGCATTCGCGTGCTTCCTTATCTGGATGACATTCTCATCACTTCCCAGTCCCTCCAACAGGCAGAGTTGGATACTCAGCTGGTAGTGTCCACTCTGGAGTCATTTGGCTGGGTGATCAACCATCCCAAGTCTTCCCTGTCTCCCTCCTTGGTGACATTCTTCCTGGGAATGAATCTGGATACAGTTCAGGCAAGGATTTTTCTTCCTCAGCAGAAGGTGGACAGTCTGCTAGTGCAGGTTCAGTTCCTGCTATCTTGCCCTCATCCCTCTATCAGGCAGGGAATGCAGCTGGTGGGCCTGATGGTGTCATGCTTCGAAGCGGTCCCTTATGCCCAGTTCCACATGAGGCCTCTGCAACTCCACCTCTTGTCACTATGGGACAAGGATCCTGCGTCCCTGGACCAGGTCCTTGTGCTTTCCCAATTAGCCAGGCGGTCCCTCTCGTGGTGGCTGGACTCCAGGAACCTGTTGGTAGGCAGATCCTTTCTGGCCCCCTGCTGGGAGATGGTCACCACGGATGCCAGTCTGACAGGTTGGGGGGGTTTCTGGAAGTCCCTGCAGTTCCAAGGGCGGTGGGACCATCAGGAGGCCCACACACCTATAAACATTCTGGAATTGCGGGCGATCAGGTTGGTTCTGACTTATTTGACTCATCACCTTCGGGGCCTGCCTGTTCAGGTACGCTCGGACAACCAGACGGCGGTTGCCTACATCAGTCATCAGGGAGGGATCCGGAGCTAGAGGGCCCTCCAGGAAGTGTCTCTGATCCTGGCCTGGGCGGAGGACAATGTTCCCTGCATATCAGCTGTGTACATCCCGGGGGTGGAGAATCTGCAGGCAGACTCTCTGAGCAGGGGGACCTCTCGCCTGGGAGAATGGTCCCTCTGCAACAGGGTGTTTCAATCTCTGTGTCACTGTTGGGGCCAACCAGACGTGCATCTGTTTGCGTCCCGTCACAGTCACAAGCTCCCGGCCTTTGTCTCCCTGTCCCTGGATCCTCTGGCCTTGGCCACGGATGCTCTAGCAATGTCATAGCAGGACTTTCAGCTCCTGTATGTCTTTCCTCCATTCCCCCTGTTGGGCAGGGTTCTGCGCAAGATAGCTCAGGAGGGGGTGCCAGCAATACTGGTGGCCAAGAAGAGTGTGGTTCGCAGACGTGGTGCAGCCGGCAGTAGATCAGTATGCTCTGCCCAGGGTGCCAGACCTGCTCACTCAGGGTCACTTACGCCATCCCAATTTACAAACTCTGGCTTTGACGGCCTGGCTGTTGAAACCTCCATCTTGATGGGAGAAGGGGCTCTCTCTGTCTCTGTTGTTGATACCATGATAAAGGCTAGGAAGAGGTCTTCTTCCTCCATTTACTATAGGGCTTGGCATGCCTACATTGACTGGTGTGAGGCTAGGTCTCTTCCCTGTCATGTGTTCTCTATTCCCAGGATCCAGGAGCTCCTGCAGCATGCTTTGGAGCTGGGGCTCCGACTCGGTACTCTGAAGGGTCATGTCTCTGACCTGGCTGTTTTCTTCCAGAGGTCCTTTGCCCTGCATTCTCTGATCTGGACTTTTTTCCAGGGGGTCACTCATGTGCGTCCCCCACGTAAGCCTATGTTGCCTGTTTGGGATTTAACCTTGGTCTTGTCTGTCTTACAGGGTGCTCCCTTTGAACCTGTGCAGGAGGCTGCCCTGGCCATTCTTACTCTCAAGGTTGTCTTTTTGGTGTTTATCACCTCTGTTAGGCGTGTGACTGAATTGGCGGCGCTTTCCATCCAGCCCCCCTACTTTGAGAGACACCAGGACAAGGTGGTTTTTCGCTTGAAGCCAGATTTTCTGCCTAAGGTTGTGTCTGCCTTTCATTTGAATCAGGACATTGTTCTTCCTTCCTTGTGCCCTAATCCTAGTAATGCTAAGGAGAGGGTCTTGCATTCTTTGGATGTGGTTAGGTGTCTGAAGTACTATCTGGTGGCTACTGCTCCATTCAGGAAAACTGATGCTCTTTTTGTGGTCCCTTCAGGTCCTAGGAAAGGTCTGGCTCCTGCTAAATCTACTATCAGCAAATGGATCCGTCAGGCTGTGATTCAGGCCTACTCTGCTAAGGGGAAGAATCCTCCCTTCCGCCTTACTGCTCATTCTACTCGTGCTATTGGTGCCTCTTGGGCTTTTCAGCACCAGGCTTCTGTTGAACACGTTTTCAAGGCCGCTACTTGGTCTTCTGCTCATACCTTTTCAAAGTTTTACAAGGTTGATGTTAGGGCCTCAGCTGATGCTGCTTTTGGCCGCAAGGTTCTGCAGGCGGCAGTGGTCTGACCTGTCTGTTGTTACCTTTGGGGATCCCACCCTACTTTATGGACACTGCTATTGGATGTCCCAAGTGTAATGATTTTTATCTGGAACAGGACGTACTGTATTCTAAGAATAATACAATTCTGTGATTACTCACCTGTAGAATTGATATTATGAGTATACAGTACGTCCTGCTTCACCCCACCCTTGGTTTGCATTATCCTGGATCCTCTGTATGGTGATTGTTATCATTGTTATAGTTACTAGTTGGTTCTGTTTTAATTCTCCCGGCTTCTCGTTAACTGCTTTTCAATGCTGGGGATTTGTGGGAGGTCCCGGGTATTTGAGGGGCCGGGAGGAGCCAATTTTGCTGTCTTTGCAGTCCAGCGCAATCTGGCGGAGTAATACCCAAGTGTAATGATTCTTATCTGGAGCAGGACGTACTGTATACTCATAATATCAATTCTACAGGTGAGTAATCACAGAATTGTATTTTTTCTTATTTTTCTCCTCCAGATCCTTGGTGCGTCTTATAGGGCGAAAAATATGGTAAATACTAGAAATGAGGGCAAACCCCAACACAAATTTTTATTTTACATTCCAGAAAAGGAAGACAGTAAGCAAACACCAAAAACCTGACAAAACCTCAGGTTTTCTTTTTAAGTCTCCTAAATACATCCCAAAGGCCTCCAAAATCTGCCCCCCCCCCCCCCACACTGCCCAAAGCGAAAGCTTGAAAACTGCCTACATCTTTCACACGGACTCTTGACAGGGGTTCCTCCATACATACAAACAGGAATGATTTGAAGAGTGGATGAAACAGGCAGACAGCAGTACAGCACGGGGGAGAAGAACCTTGTAGTGACATCAGAAAATCTGATCATATCATGCAAAATGTAGTCTGCACTTTAACTGGAACAGACTTACAGTGATTGTATCAGTGGCTCTTTACGAAAAGACAGATTTAAATAGAACCAAGATCCTTAATTAATGCCTGATTTGCCCCACGGTGTGAAACCCCCCCGCATTAGGCAATTCACACTGCTGGGGGAGGGTGGGTTTAATTCTGTGATGTTTTTGTCCTATTTATTACGTTTTAGTAAGTTTGGTCCTAATGCTTAAAGTGGACCAAAACCCAACCTGGAGTCTGAGACTCCAGGAGAGACTTACCGCTGTGTGAAACCCCCCCAGAGCGCCCAGTAAACTCACCCTTCCCCCAAGCCCTGTGTACAGCCCAGGGCCGTGGCACCTGAATGGCCGTATGTGGCTGCACCAAACTGAAGGGAGGAAGTGATACCACTCATAGGTGTGGCTAGAGGTTACATTCAGCTTCGCCAGCTGCACATTAATATGCATGGCGGGAGAAGCTGATTGGACAAAGGGCTATGTCCACACCTTGGGCTTGAGGATAGGTGAGTTAGCTTAGCGTTCTGGGGTGCGTCGCATGGCGGGACACCCCAAACCCCAGGGGTACGGACAAAAACAGGGTATAGTGAAAATCATGGGTTTTTGTCCACTTCACTAGCTTTGTCATTGCTGCATAGTACTGTTAAAAAGTACTCCACTCCTCCTGTGCTAAATCTCATTTGGACATTAAAATAATAAAAAACTCATCTGATCACCATTATCCTCCCCTCATGCTGTCATGCCGGTTGGGTGGCGTGGGCGGGAGTCTGCATGGCAGCCGTAGACTTCAGTGATAGACCTATACAATCACACTGTTGCACGGGATTGAGGGACTGATGCTGACCTGTCCTTTAAACCGGGCCAACAGCCTGGCACAGTTGGAAAAGAAAGGTAGCGGTCATTTTGGAGCTTCATCTTCCAACTGACTTAACTGAAATGCACAGTGACAGGAAGCCCAGCACGATTTCCTGTTTGCAGGTGGCCTGCAAACTCATGAGCGGCCATTTTGTTTTTAAAATTTATCCTAGTAGGCGTTAGGAAAAGGTAACTTTTTTTTAATGTTCAGCAATCTAAATTGCTGGCCTCATCTCCTTCCCCACCCTGCCTTATCCGTACCCCTAGTGATGTTGTCACAGGTGGGTAGTCGCAATCTGATGTGTGTGCCAGACTGGCTAATATTGAGAAATGTATTTCTGGCTCTGTTGCCAGAAAGGCCTCAGCTAAGAGAAAGCATTTGTCTCCAGCCGCGCCGGCTTTTGAGTTTGATGATTATGATTTTCTTGACTGGTCTGATTATTCCCCGCTAGAAGAGGTTCTGACAATCAGCAGTTTGTTGGTGCTGATACTGAGCAAGGGCAGGGGGATGCTGTGGATACCCCGAAGGTCCTGGCTCACCTTTTTGAGGTTCTGGCAATTTCTCCTCCTGAGGAGGCCGCTCCGCAAAAAGGGGAATTCTTTGGGACTTCTAAGCCGCGCCTGGAATTCCCGAATCAAAAGCATTTTGATGGCATTATTCTTAAGGAATGGGAGAAGCCTACTCGGCTTCCAGGTATTCCTCAAGGTTGGGATAAGAAGTATCCCTTTCCGGTGGACGTGGTAAAACTATGGTCGCCCCCTCCCGAGGTGGATGCCCCGGTGCTCGGGTTATCTAATACTTCTATTTTGCATTCTCCTGACTCCACCACTCTCAAAGGTGGTGAGGATAAACACATTGATCAGGTGGCTTGCCAAGCTTTTGCTAGTGTCGGTTCAGCCTTGCGGCCTGTTTGTGCTTCGACGCTTATGGCAGTGGCTACCAGGTCTGTGGTTAGGGACCTGTTGAGTACTTCCAGGCTTGACCCGGCTAGTGATGAGTTCGCCGCCCTTAAGCGGTGTGAATTGTTCATGTCCTTTGTGCTTGCCGCCTTGGATGACACCATGGTCATGTGTGGTAGAACCTCGACCTTGCTTGTAGCTATTCGGCGGTGGGTGTGGTTGCGCCAGTGGGCGGCTGATTTTGTGGCCAAAAAGTCGCTTACAGCACTTCCCTTTGTGGGGTTGCGGCTCTTTGGAGAAAGATTAGATTCTGTCACGAAAGGAGGGAAGTTACCTCAGCGTAAGAGGCAACGTCGTCCCATTCGGGGGTGGCCTCCTTTAACCCTTCCTTTCGTGGTGCCAGAACTGGCAGAGTTTTGGCCTTCTCTACCCTCAGAGGTGATTCCTGGAGTAGAGGCAGAGGTCGTGCCCGTCCAGGTCACAATCGGAGTTCCAAGCCCACTGCCAAGCCAGCTCAGCAATGAGGGGGTGCCCTCACCCTTGCGGGTGGGGGGACGGCTGCGGCACTTCTTCCAGTTCTGGGACCAGGAGGTCTCAGACAAATGGATTCTGGAAGTGGTGTCTTCCGGTTACAAGCTGGAATTCGAGATCCGGCCTCCTCCCAGATTCTTCAGGTCTGGAGTGCCTTCGGATCCACTGGCCGCACAGGGGCTCCAGGCGGCAGTAAGTTATCTGCTGGACATGGCTGTCATTTGCCCAGTGCCTTCCGCGGAAAGGGGCTTGGGATTCTATTCCAGTCTATTCACGGTGCCCAAGATGGACGGCTCCGTTCGACCCATTTTGGATCTGAAGCTCCTCAATCGGTTTATCCGCTTCAGGAAGTTTCGCATGGAAACCTTGCGGTCAGCCGTCGATTCTCTTCGTCAGGGGGACTTCATGACGTCCATAGACATCAGGGATGCTTATCTGCATGTACCGATCTTCCCGGCACACCCGAGATTCCTCAGGTTCGTGGTGGAAGATCAGCATTTGTGGCCCTTCCATTCGGGCTTACCTCGGCTCCGAGGGTGTTCACCAAGGTACTGGCGGGGGTGATGGCCCTCCTCAGAGTCCAGGGCATTCGCATTGTACCATATCTGGACGACCTTCTCATTTTGGCTTCCTCTCTCAGGCAAGCGAAGCTAGACACCAGAGTGGTGGTATCCACGCTGGAGAGGTTCGGCTGGGTGATCAACTATCCCAAGTCCTCCCTCTCCCCTTCCAGGGAGGTTTCGGTTCTGGGCATGACTCTAGATGCCTTTCAGGCCAGGGTGTTCCTTCCTCAGCCCAAGATTCTTCTGATCCAAGATTTGATTCGGCTTCTGCTATCCAATCCTCGCCCGTCTATCCGGCTAGGGATGAGATTGGTAGGTCTGATGGTGGCTTCCTTCGAGGCAGTCCCTTTTGCCCAGTTTCACATGAGGACGCTTCAGCTCCATCTTCTAGCGACTTGGGACAAGTGTCCGCTATCATTGGATCAGTCTTGTCTGCTGTCTCCCCGGGCTCAGCAGTCCCTTCAGTGGTGGCTAGTGTCAAGCAATCTGTTGAAGGGCAGATCTTTTCTGACCCCTTGTTGAGAAACGGTCACCACGGACGCCAGCCTGTTGGGCTGGGGGGGGGGGGGGGCTTCTGGAGGGAACATCAGTTCCAGGGGTTATGGCTGCCTCAGGAGGCTCATACCCCCATCAACGTTTTGGCTGCGGACCTTAGGAAAAGGTGTTTTTATTCAGCTTTTTTATAAATTTTTTAGGGAAACCCTGCGCAAACAAAGAATTCTTTGAGGTAATAATTCCAGAAAGATGAGCCCACTAGAACAAGCTGGGTACCCTTAGAAAGCTTAACGTGTGTACTTTCAGGGAATATATGGTTTATGGGGGATATTCCAAATGTCAAGGATTGTTTTGGTTGAAAAATCGCAAGGTGCGCACTTTGTCTGCAGAGCTGAAATTTTCAAGTAAAATTACCGTTACGCACATGCTTTACTTTGGGGTGTTTGGCAACTCTTCCCTTGAAGTAGCTATGCATGTTGGGTGTTGTTCTGTTCGGGGGATGTTGCGTTTTCAGATTAAACTTGTTTTTTCTTGTTTGTATATAGTTTTTTTAGGAAAATGTGGCTTTGATTCTGCTTTTTTATCCTTTTTTTAGGGAAACTCTTTGCAACCAAAGAATCCATTGAGGGATTACTTCCAGAAAACTATGGCCACATCAACAAGCCTGGTACGCCTAGAAAGCCTGAGGTGTGTACTTCTAGAGAATCTATAGTTTGTTGGGGGTATTTCAAATGTAAAGGGTTGTTTTTCTGGAAAAACTGCAAGGTGCGCATATTGCGTAGCATAGTTGTATTTTATCTGAAAATGAAGCGCTGTTTCAGTTTGGGGGAGTCTCCTGGGCAGGAAAGGGTGTCTACCTATACATATGTGGTACCGCTGTAACTGGGAGAAATTGGGATTTCACACGCAATAAGGTTTTATTGACAAACTTACATTTTTTATTACAAAAAAAAATACAAATTGTAAAAAATATTATTTTTTTTTTTTGCACATATTTCACCCAAAAATATTGAGAATACACCTAAAAAATGACAAACAAGACATTTCATGTTAAAGCCCAGACTCTGCTGAAAAAAAACAATATATCATTTTCCTGGGAAATGCCTTCAAAAATCACATTTGAACATGGGGAGCGCAAAATAGTGCAAAATGGTCTGGCAACAGAGTGTGACAAAAACTCCAGGTAGGCTGGCACTTAAAGGGTTAAGTTTGCATTATTGCCTTTTTGGGTTTCCCCACCAATTTTGGACACTGCTATTGGATGTCCCAAGTGTCATGAATATTCTGAAGCGGGGTGTGTGACATACTGGGAATAATACCATTTTGTTATTACTCACCTGTACAATCGTTATTACAAGTATGTCACACACCCCGCTTCATCCCGCCCCTTTTTTGGTTTTCCTGGATCCTTTATATGGTGAACCTTTTTTCTTTGCTGTTTGCATTTGGCTCTTCCTGGTCTCTTTACTGCTATCCTATACTGGGGAATGGTGGGAGGTCCCAGGTATTTATGGACCGGGAGGGGTCCCTTTTTTTCATGTCCTCTCTGCAAGATCGCCCTCTACAGGACAGTTACCCAAGTGTCATGAATATTCGGAAGCGGGGTGTGTGACATACTTGTAAGGTGAGTGACCATTTTGCAGGTGAGTAATCACAAAATGGTATTTTTACTGTTGGTCCGCTTTAAGGTCTCAACTTCTCTGCAGATTGCCAGTCCTCCCGTTGAGTTTTTTTTATGACTTTGCCCAAGTTGGGGAGCGAAGAGTAGGGTGTTTGGATGCTTGGACTTCAACTTTAAGCTAATGATAGACTAATTAAACATTAGCAAATATTAGCTGCAGACCCTATACTAATCCTGTGATGCTTCACACACAACAACGCAAAGGTTTTTGTTCAGTTTGAATTTCACACATTTTTTTTGCTTCCTGACAAAAAAAAGACATCTTGAAAAACTTAATCTTCAGTCTTTTTTTTTTTCTGCAGCTCGCTTAAGCAACACGATGATGTACTCTGTAACATAAATTAAAGAGTTAGGACAAGTTCCTCGGCTGTGTGATTATATGAAACTAAATGAAGTAAAACAATTTTTTGCTTCAGCAAGCATTGTTAATGAAAGGCGTGAGGATTCAGCCCGCGCTTAGAATTTGGTTTAGTTTACTATTATAAATGTCTAATAATGCAATAAAATCTGGGAGTGTTAGCTGTATTGTAATGCAAAGCGCTTGTTACATTTAAACCTACAAGTGCATTAGCACATCCCAATATGACACATTGTGAATTTTACAAGATCTTTTTTTTTTAATATATATATATATGAAGACTTTCAGCTCTACTCATTACTGATGTCAGCACTGGTCATACCTGGGCATAAGTTGGGGGTAGGAGCCCTGACATCTTCAGGAGCCAATACCATACAAAAGCTTGCACAACCACTTTAAATATCCTATACATAAGCCTAAAAGTGCCACTCCCAAGATTGCATCCGCAATCTTCAGGAGCCCACTCAAGATTGGACCGGGCTGTGGGATGAATCTCTGGAAGGCCCATCGGACTGGTGAGCCGGGTGCCCCTTGTGCAGACCCAAGCCCATGCTGCCTGTTGGCCCTCCAACTCCATTTACTGGTGCTTCCATTCCCGGACCACGGGAAATAATGAATGGAGAAGGCATTTCAGCGCGTCTGTGGCTGAGTCACAACCTCGACCTGCTATCAGTCCCATTTCTGGATGCCGTGGGCTCAGCTCCAGCAATCAGGTAAATTACTTATTGCCTGACTAGCACCAATCAGCAGCGGGGGACAAAAGGCAAGTACTTTTTTTTTTTTTTTATAATAGTAAGATACAGATGCCCGTCACATCAGTGGTGCCAATAACCTCAGTGTGCAGTATTCTGGCTGCATTAAACAGAACAGATACAAAAAAGGTGGAGGCGGCTCCACAACTTTACTAGAAACAAACCACTGCACCACAATATTGTTCAGTGGAATTATACAGTGGTGTGGTGGTTTGTTTCTGGTAATGTTGTAAGGGCATTTGGGCCGCCTCCACCTTTTTTGTATCTGTACTGTTTAATTCAGCCAGAATACTGCACACTAAGGTTATTGGCACTGGTGCGGCGAGCATCTGTATCCTGCTATTATAAAAAAACACAAAAGGGTACTTGCCTTTTGTCCCCCGTTGCTGATCAGTGCTAGTCAGCCTCCACCTTTTTTGTACTTTTTATTTTTTATAATAGCCCGCTGAGTCTGGGAAACTGGAATGCCCCAGGGGTGAGTGTTTTTTTGTAATGTACTGTTTGTTCAGTGTTTCGTGCATGCATATGGAACTGTAAGGTTGTGTAATGTCTATGTGCCATGCACACATATTGAAATGTTGTCGTGTCTATAGGTCAACTTGATTTAGGATTATGACTGCTTGTGGAAAGAAGCTACGTTGCTGGCTTAATCAGTTAAAGCAGCCCAAAACCCACTGAACTTGTAAAAATACATGTGGCCAAAACCCCTGTCGATAATCCCTTCTTAGGGTGTAGAACTAGAAACCTATATTTTTGCTTTTCGATTCGCCCCTTTTCGAGATGGCAGGCGATCAGTCATTGCATAGGTGTGGCAATTACATCATCATCATTGCCACGCACAACAATGGCAATGGCTTTACAGCTAAAACAGACGCCATTATCTGGGATTAGAGTGACACAGGAGCAGTGAAAATTGGCAAAAAGTACTCTTCATGGGGGGTGCAATTCAGGGAATGCTAGTTAAAAATGTGGGTTTTGGTCTGCTTTGTGCCCCAGATGAAAACCCCAGTATTGGGATGATTGGGGTCCAACATAATCTTCCTGGCTTTAGTGCGCCATGACCTATTGTAGATTGTCTGAAGGCTCGGCAGATGAGTATGTAATGTCCGTTCTTTTGAAGAACATGTCTGTCATGCCTGGTACAGTTTCCATACCAGACTGTAATGTTCCATGGCAGAATACTATCCATGACATGTGTGAACATTTTCCAGGACTTCCTGGGGAAGTCTTTCAGTTGCTTTCCAATGAAGAGCCTTTGCTGGCGTTCTTCACTACAGTGGTAGTGTCGTATCCTGAGAGATGTGAAAATTAATGGAGACTTGGTCGACAGAGATTCTTTTTATTGGAAGAAGAGTGTAGTTACTAATCTGTGTTTTACTGCCCTTTGGTCCTGCAGGTGTTGAGGATGTAGGTTGTGGCCCTGGCACCAATTCTCCAGGTTCTTAAATTCATCAAAGACTCCTCATTGTTATCTAAGATCAGCCCAACTACCACAATGTTGTTCGCAAATTAGATGAATAGTGGTGGAGCTCAAGCTGTCATATAGAGTTAAAATTTTATATCAATGTTGGTTTTTAAAGTGACCCTCTAATCAAATAAAATGTGCCAGATACCTACATGACCCCGGGACATTTACTGACAACTGGATAGTCACACGGGGCAGCAATTGGCAATTTCCTGTACCGGTTGTGCACTTGGGTGCAAAGCGGAACATCCCTTATTCGCATGTGCCCCTGTTGCCCTGTACAGTGACTCTTCAGTCTACAAGAGGCCCAAAACTAGTGAACTAGTTATGGCTTTTAAAATCTATTCATTCTAAATGGGACTCTCTTGGAAGGAAGGGTTGAAGAGCCCTGTTGTATGGTGATTATTAATGAGCCCTAAGCAGGTTTTTGGAAAGCAAAAAAGGAGTAAACACATACCGTAAATAAGTTGTAAACACAACTAAAAGACTCTAAAAAGCGAAAGTAGGTGTATGGATTTGTGTGTTTTGTAAGATTTTAAGCCTTCTAGTCCCACACTTGAGGGGTCTGTAAGGGCAAATCTGCATCTTTTCTGTTGATCAAGGTCACCCGAAAGTTATTTTTCAGTGATTAGACCTGGATGTGATTAGACCTGGATATGTTGCTTTTTTTATCAGTGGGCAAATTTGGCTTCTTTTAAGTGAGGCTTCAATAGCCACATGGTTTCTGGTCTCAAAACAATTGATTTGTGCTTATTCTAAATCTAAGATGTGATTAGGAGCTGGCTGGGCTGGAACAGATGTTCACTAATTACAGGAGCCCAATGGTGAGCTATTAATGAGAGACAGCCGGTGAGGAAGGTGGGCGAGGGGGATTTTAAATGATCTGTTTCCAAATCCATTAATCACAAGGAAACAATCAGACCTATTAATGGTCACCTGTCAGGCAATCAAAGATTACCGCTTTCCTTTACAGAGCCATTTGTGGCCAAAGTTGGCAGTCATAGGGTTTGTAAAAGCAATCAAACATTACTTACCTTACCACCTGAAGGTTCCCACTGAGTTTGAATGTGGTTTTTGGGCTGTCTGTTCTGATGCTGATAGTTTGATTATTTTTCTTCTGCCCAGAGGACCTCTGGAAAATCCTCTCTATTTGTTCTTTATGACTTTTATCTTTGAGCTATTGGCAATAGTTCTATTATATGTACTTTCTCAATTGCAGAGGTGAGCTGTCTGAACAGTGGTTATTCAGTGCACCTCTATTGTCAATTAGCAAGGGATCCTGCTCCTTTATGGCTGGGGGTCAGGGCATTCAAAGTAGCCAGAAGGTGTACTGTCACTCAAGATCAAGGAACATCGGCCACACGTCCTCCAATAGGAGAAATGGTACGGTACTGATCACATGCTTCCCAGTCAGCCTCAGTGCACGTTTGCGTGCATGAAGAAGCAGGCACCCTTGTTCATTGGTTGCAGGGAGATTATCAATATATTCGCTAACCTTCTGGCCTACAACACTTAGTTCCCACGGGGTTACCTCTTTCTTGGTCTTTTAAGGGAAATCCTTACACATTACCACAACCTTCTCCCATTCCTCTTGTTTATCTCCTATATTTCTTGAGAATGTAGAATAGTTTAGGTCTGATTCCATGGTTTGGAAATGGCGAAACACACCAAGTTTGTTCTAAAGAAAGCCCAGCAATTACTTTTTTTCCCTTCACTAATTTGTGAAATATATAATGTCTCCAAGTGTCTTGGTAACATTCGGTAATGCTGCTACTGGGTTTATCTAAAACTCATCTTTCACGGTTATGTGCTGTGTGGAGGCGCTACTACTAATAACAAGCATCGGTCGAAGAGAGTAATAAGGGCTGTGGAGAAGTTAACAGACTCCTTCTCTGGAGAAACAGTTTAACCACAGGCCCATTTTTCGTGCACGAAAAGTATTTGAGGACTCTTTTGTTTAGTGTTATGCCTTTGGGTTGCAGAGGTAACCGGTCGATAAAAAAAAATTCAGAAACCAAACGGCTTCTACCCCATGGCCGTAAATGAAATGCTTGAATCAGTCTTAGCACAGGTGGTGGGCAGGGGATTGCTAAATGATTGAACTTCTTCATTCCAAGACAGGCTCTAGTTCAAATGCGGGTTGAAATCATGTACATTTGCTTTGTATGCTAAACCAGGTTATTTATATTTTATTAGGTTATCTATTATTTAATAATTTCCTCAACCCTGTTCCTTGGTTAACTTTGATGGACATATGTCTTTCATCAATCGTATTTACAACGTAACTACTTTAAGTTGTGGTTTTTAGCTGTGAATTTTGTTCTCTTGTTCTGTATCATGGGTATCTCCTAGCGGCATAACATTCCTTGTGTACAGTTTTAATGTAAGCCCATAAGGTCAAATCTTTTCCCCTGCTGTATTTTGTAACCAACAACTTCCGTTACCAGTTTCCTGTTACTATATTGTCCAGAACCTTGAAATATTTAGATACTTGTATTACTAAATCAGGTAAGGAATAATCCATTTCAATTAAATATATATATATATATATATATATACAATATATTTTTATTAAGTAAACAATTAAAATACCCTTAATATCTAATGATTAAAGAGATTGTCTAAATTAATATAATTTGTTAGGCAGCTTACCTGATGCAGTGTCAATCCCGAACGTTCTCTTTGCTCTATTCACAGAACAGAATTTCTTCTTCCTCTTCCTTTACCTCCGCCCTGATATGGGCCATAAATACAATCCTGAGACATGTCCAGTTGACACCCCCTCTGTTAGTGACCATCCCCGAATGCTTAAATTAAGGCAACCCTGTATAACAGCAGGCGAGAAGTACATCTTTGAGAACATACTTTACTAAAAGGTAAATTCTAAATCTGACTAACCCAATTGACTGAGTGGTTCTTATCCATTGAGCTGAAGTCATCAGGAATAGCAGGCCATGTGCACATCTTTCATTACGCAGATGGTCAGAATTGGTATTTGCCTCCTTTTTTGGTAAAGAGTGTAACCGAGGGCTTCTCTATTGTAGAGGGTACGTTTTTTTTTTTTTTCATTTAACTAGTTGATGGTTCTCTTGTGTGACGTAGTCAGTGGCTTTATTGTGTAATTCATAATGATTAACATGTATTAATAGCTTAATCTCAGGTTTAGTTTGTGTCTTGTAGTTTTGGTACTGGTTTACCTATTACTGGATTTGATTTAGCAATACCATTGTATATAAGTCAATAATATCTACCATAATCCTTCCAATCTATTGCTGGGTATACTGCCCTATGCAAAGTAATGTTTCAGCTTTTGGTGGGAAGTTAATGTCATTCTTTTTTTTTCTACAGTAATTGTTATCCTTTTTTACCTACAAAGAGAGGGCCAGGCTGTTCTCATTTAATGAAGAGAGGTGGTTTCCTCTCTAATTACTTAGGAAAAGCATCACCAAATGAGCCCTCAAAGCAAAGTTTAAGAAGGTTACAGCCTCCAAGGGAGAGCCGCACATGGTGTGACCCTGAATACTGAACTGGAGCCAGACATTTCTAGGCATTAGCAGTCCTACCTTATAAATTCTTAATGAAAGATTTTCTTTCGTATGTAGCGTGGACAGAATGTCAAAATCATTAGCAACTAGATTCATGTCCTAGACTAGAAACCTTGCCTAGATCTTGTCCTTGTCTATAAAATCAAAAGCTGCTTTGTTAAGTAGATTATAACTGATGATCTTGACTTCACTATGGAATGATTATGGTGTTGGCGATGGCGTAGCTTGTTTCTCGGGTCTGTTTTAGTCTAAATGTTGATGCTTTTGTGAAACTTGTATTTTACAGATCCATCGCCAATTAGGTCCTCATGATCTTTCCTTCCACTCCACAAAAACAATGTCTTTGCATGTGTTTCTGGGTAATGGCTGAGCTGGGAAGGGTATGCCATGGTGCAGCTTTGAGTCTTAGACATGCTGTTGTATTCAGAGACAGCTGCATGACCACTTTGGCTTGTTCATACTAAGAGCAACAAGGGAGAGAGTGGCTGTATGACATTTTTTTTGTATGGCTCTGGAGAAATAGAATTGAAAGGAGAGCAGACGTTGGAGCCCTGCTACTGATTCTACCGAGCACTGCAGGAAATGGAGGAGAGGCAAATGGGACAGACATCAGCGTCTTGCTGGCTAATCATTGATGTAGGGTTTAGAGTCCCTTAACTTTGGGCTTATTGTTTGGCCCTTGAAGTCATCATTGTTGACTGAGCAGATTATTTTGACTGTCTAATCATCTTTTATATCTTCACCTGAGCATGAGTTTCAGTGGTTTGGAATGAATTTAGCCAGACATGCTAATGAAGCTCTATCGTGAAATGGTCTTATTTTATAGAATCCACATGAACATGCAAGATGGCAAGTGGGGTTACTTATACATCCTGTATAAAAACAACTCCAGCTAATCTTGTTTTTTTTTTCTTTACTGGAATGTTTTATTCCACACAAGGGAGAACTGCTCACCTCTGACTCCTTGTCCCCTGAGCTAGTTTGTAGGAAACAGTAGCAAAGATTGGTGTAGAGGTTTTTACCCATCATACAGTCATCAGAATTCCAGCAACCATACATTGAAGTTAAGCAGTCATCTCCTGTAATGTCCCATGACCTGTGCTTAAACCTACATTTTGCTCCTTGCAGCTGATTATTTACACTCCTCAGGCTCAGCAACTCAGCTGGACATTGGATCAAATATTGTGATGCCCAGGCCCGATCCCCAGTCCTCGCTACCTCCAAGTCCCCCACCATCAGTCACAGTGATACTGCTATGCCTCCTTTATATTCACTGCAATAAGGTGTCAGTCCTTAGCACTATTAGCACCTCTAATGCAATGAATGGAGAGGATATGGAAGCTTCAGTGTGAAAGATGTCAGGGGGCCTGGGCCTGACCAGGAGGCACCAGTGACTAGAGCGGGATTAGATGTAGTGATCAGGTGAGTTGTTGAACGGCCAAGTTGGACCAATCACCTGCGGGGACATAGCTGAGTTCCCATTAGTTTTTTTTTTTTTTTTTGTGGTCAATCACTTTTAAATTTACTTTTTTACAGTTTGCATACATATTGCTGTTTCAGTAGTTTTTTTATGAGTTCCTGCCATATCTTGGCTTCAACAACCAGTTACATTGGACTAAAGCATAAAATGTCTGAATCCAGGAAGAAGGGGAGAGGCTGCTTGGGTCACAGCTAGGCTATGGCAGCTTACCTATATTCAGCCATTTTATGCTGTATTCCAATGTGACTGATTGCTCACACCGAGCTCTGGCAGAGAACACACTTTTGTACTTGCTGTAAGAGTTTACGTCAAGATTTCTTCACTGGAAAATAAAGCTCGTTAGAAACCTTTCTGCGTGCCTCTTCAGCCGAGTAACCTATATGCCATAATCATTTCGTCCAAGTTTAAAGTGTAACTTCAGTCTAAAGTCTATAACCCCTGTCCTTGTCTCCATAAATTGACCACTCATTTGCCAATATATGTAATGTGTCCATTTTTTTTCTAACCATGTTTTACTTCAACACCTTTCCCATGACCATGTGGAACAGATACATTCTATGTGATCCTAGGATGGTTTATAAATGAATGTAAATTGTAAAATGGTAATGTTGACCTTTTACAAAACACTCCCTTTCAGAGTAGTTGACAGAAATGACTAAGAAGCATGTCATAAAGCGCATCCATAGTGTGCAGGAAGGAGGTGAGTTTCCAGAGGCTGCTTTCGCTCCTTCTTTATGCACCTTTTCCAGTCAGTCCTCGGAGAGCTGGAAGCAAAATATGGCTACACGAAGTAACCGTGTATAATGGTGCAAAATTTTAGAAGAGGAGGAGCTCATGTGTTACTATTACTTGGGTGACCAGCAGAACTCCCGGGTGATGTGCATCATGGCAGCGGCCATATCCCCTGTTTCCATTTAGACTGCGGAGCACTACCAACCCAGCCTATCTGAATGGCTGGGGACGTGAGTGCGCCTCAGCCCAGAGATGCCGGTTATGCAGACGACATTGTTTCCAGCACCATGGGATGAGTTTTGTGGCAACCGAGGGGGGTTCACATAGGGGCGTCCTGATTTAAAATGCCTCAGGGGAAGGCCAGCGACTTTGAAACAGAAGTGGAGAAGCTGTGCTCTCACCACCTTCTCAGTCTTGCAAAGAAGCTTTTGAAAAAGAGCTGTGGTGAAAACAGAATTCCACTCCCAGTGTCTGGTCTCCCCAAGCCTTAATTTGGTTGAAAGATGAGGTCATTTGTGACCCCCTGAGAAAGGAAACGGAAGTTGTGGGCCTCTTTGTAAGCCCATGTGACTTGGCAGGTTTGTAGATATTTTACATTAGCTAAAGTTTAAAAAGGCTGTGTTTGCTAACAGCTGGTGGGAGGCCGTTGTCGATATTCACTGCTTCCATTGCTCTATCTGGGGTTTCCACTGTCCAGCCTCCACTGTGAATTTAGAGATCAAAATTAAAAAGCTTGCCTAACATTATTGGCTTGAGCTACCCAACCCCTCGTCCAGAGGGAGAATGCTTGCCCCAGTGTTGACAAAGTGTCTAGCCAATCATTAGAGCAGCAGTGGGGCTGTTGCACACTAATTGATTGGCTAGGTACTCCGTCACGGTTGGGGAGCGAGCTCAGAATGTGGAAGGGCTGTTCCCAGGAAGGGTAGCAGACTGCTCTCTCCGGTAAGTTAAGCGTTGTTTAAATAGTTTAGTAATAATTTAGGTTGTAGCAATTTAGGAGACACCTGCACCTGTCATTTCAGCCTACGTCAACACCCACCTGCTATGTTAGCACCCCGAGGCATTTATAAGCAGGTCCTAGATGACAATAAGATGGCACCAGATTTTCTCTAGTTTCAACTGTGCTACCTTGTGTCCCTGGATTTACCTGCATGATAAACCTTATCTAACCCTTACTTCATTTCTGCCTTTTGTGTTTGCCCTTTGGACTTGTTTGGATTAATCACTCACGACTTTGGCCCACTCTCTGACTATCCCTCTCGGATTCTCTGTCACTGAGTATGACCTCAGCTGTGTTTGGATCTGCATGTTTGCCTCATACTCCTGTATTTCGGCTTTGTCTCCAGATCTGCTGCTGTTCTTGTGCCTTTCTGACCTCGACTAACTCCCTTGACAAGGCAAAGTACTATCTTTACCCGGGTGACCACTGTTTTCCTGCTCAGGTCCTTAATTTCTCCCAGGGGACCTCCAGCAGCCATGTCTAAGCTCCCTTGCAGGAGCCTCTGGACTGAGCATCTTGTATTTTGGGCAGTAGGTTCCAGGGCTCCACATCCGAGGCAGGGAACCTGGAGAATATTTGTGTGTCGGTGCTTGTCACCAGGTATGTGGAAGTCGGTTTTGATGCTATATAACCAGCAAATCCAGAAAGTATTCGGTTCTAATTTGCTTTAATGATGGCAGTTCTTGGCCCCAAATCCTTGGCTCCTATTGTAGTATTGCCTGACCCTCCTCCTCATTGAAGGCTTCCCTATGGAACCGAATGGGAAACCTCACTTATTCAATTCTTCAATTCATTTTATCCTTTAAGGCTTGATCTCAATCATGTTTTGTCTCTTCGATTCACAGAGGAGCACTGGGTTTTTTGTTTAATTCCCAGTTTATGGGAGTCCGACAGCATAGTCAGTCACTGAAAGCTTACTACAAGGTTATAAAACGAGATGGATAGAAGTGGTTCCCAAATTGTTAAAGTTTTAAGGGACTCCATAAAATGCGGAATGGGAATAAAAACACAGGTATAGGAAATCTCATCGTCATAAAAGTCCACTGTAGAAGTGAGCATTTTAGCGCTGGCTTTAGTATGAATGCGCTACACAATTGGTGTGTAGGTTATGGTTTTGTTTGATTATTTCACTAATCTCTTTTCTCATCAAGTTTTCTATGTTGCATTGCCTGCATTTTATATGTTTAGATGCCATAAAAAAATGTTGCTTTACATAAGGCAGGAGAAGCATGATAAAAAACAATTCCACAATCCCTCCTGGAGACCACTGGATCGCAACAAGTGGGGATTTGCACGGTGAATGCACTGTGGTAGCCCACTTAGTGTGTCCTTCACTGACTGCTGGCCATTGTGTGAGGTTTTGAAGCTACATGGGAACAAATACGGGCCTGCCTACACATGCCCATAAGTAGCGTTGTGTGTATGCAGGGCTCACTTCTCTCTTCTTGTAGATCTTGGTTTACAGACTTGGTGTGCAGTTGCCAAAAAATACTAGATCAGCTCAGCACATCAAGGATATTTTGGCACAAAAAGTATAAAGTTTCAAAAATTCCATCAAATGGTGAGCTTTCCGTTTAAAACCCTTTTCCTTTTGGCCCACCTCCCCAAAGTCTAGCTGAGCTTCCCTTGCAGTGTGTCATGGCTTATGCCAGAATAGCTGTCCAAGGTGGGGCTTTGTTCACTGGGAATCTGTGGCTGTCTGCTCTGCTGAACAGTGGTTGAGGGGTTTGTAGCTCTCTGTGGTGCTGAACGTTGTACTGACTCTGTAGTAACACATTTCTCAAAGCCTCCTGAACGTGAAATGCATAATCCGTTTACTTTTCTACACAGTACATGACACACATGGAGTTTGTTTTGCCTCTAGTGGAATACTGTGCACAAAAGAACATAATAGGTGATAGGCAGGGTGGAACAGGGTTCAGTGTCCATGCAGTTTGTTCTCCGTAGAACTGGTTGTGAACAAATGCCTTTAGGCACTTCATAGTTGTATGACCTGTGGGACTTAACCCTTTGTCATCTGTGCCATATGAAGTGTAGTGGTGGAACCTCTGACTCCAGCCTTAGCATTCACTGTTCTCCTTGGGGCTGTGTGTGCCATTATCCATCAGGGTGCGGGTAAATTGCTGGGAGGCTGGCAATGTGCATGTTATAGATTACGACTTACATGCTGCCCACTTACTGGCTGCTTCCCTGCACAACAGAACTAAATAAAAGCAGCTGTGGTTCAAATAAACAGCATCTGACAGGTGCCCTGCGTGAACACTTTTTTAGGCCAGTAGAACTGTCTTTGAGGTCCACCGTATGTTTATGTGTAATTGTATGAGTCGGGTGCTCTGCTGTACATCCCCCAGTTGGAAAGCCCAAGACCAGGGAACCACGCAGTTCACTCCTCCTGCAAGTTCAATATCCACCTGACCACCACCTTTACCCAATGGAATCGTACATCAGAGGGGGGTGCCTCAGGGTGGGTGCCCATTGTACACAGTGCTTAATCTAGCCCTGATTTTTTTGTTTTTATCTTGTCCTGGTGTATATGGTCGACTCGAAGGGTGCCCTTCAGGGCTAGATTAAGCACTGTGTACAATAGGTGTCTGGGAAATTGACCATGTCATCTTTGATAATGTCATTGGTTGTTGGATTTGGGACACCCTGCAACCATACACAGACACAGCGTGCAGTACCATACTTCTCAAGGAGCGTACGTCGTCTGTCCTTTTGACTTTTATTTTATAGTCAAGCAGAGGAAACATTTTTGGATCTATATGTCTTTTGTAACCAATCACAGAGTACATGCCTTATAGTACACATGACATCATGCTTTCACATTTTTATACAGCATATGTACTTGTGATAGATGCATGCCAGCTGTTCTGCTAGTGTGTAAGCCAGACAGGCTATATATACATTTAGCTTCAAGGACAAACTTAGAAGTTAACTTTGCTGACAATACTATAAATTAATATAGATCGAATTGAATTGAAACTGCATTGGTCAGGTTTTAAACCTATATTTGCTGATCATGGACACAAGCTCGTCTGTTACAATCTTTTCAAATAATTTCGTCTGCACCACGTTTAAATAGGCGTGCCAATAACACTATATAACCAAGCAGTGGATTTACTAAAGCAGGAGGAACAGTAGCTATTAATAGTGCAAATATACCTTTAATATATAACGATTTCAGAAAAAATTGCCAATACCTAATATACATACATTGGACCAAAAAATGTAAATACACAAAAAATCTTTCTTATTTCTTGCACAAATATTGTTTTAGGTTCATAGTAATATTAGTGATTCACATCTTAGGTAGGGCTCATATTTATTGATTTGTTCACCTATAGATAATATATATTCACTGATGAATTTGTCATTATTGTATTGGCCTATTTAATGGTGTCCCCCCTACACCTCACTCTCTGTTTTGTGTATATTTTAATAGGTTTTAATTGGTTTTATTGTTAAACACTCTATGTATATTATTGGCTTTATTATTTATATATTTCAATACTTTGTTATTAATACTTGTTGTGCTTCCCATGTACTGCTTTGATCCACTACTTATATTGTGACAATCTTTTCTGCTTTTTTGGGAATAAAGTTCTCAAACTGAAGGCAGGGAGCAACCAATGCTTGTCTGTGCAGAAACCGCCGTTATGATTTAACTATGCTTTGAAGATTGCTGAATCAGAATGGCTCAGACCCAATATCAGCACATTTACCCTTTCCACTTCCCTTTCAGAATCACGGGGAATCCATGCAGTCAATTCATACACTCTAACGCTATTTTTTGGGCATAACAAATTATGTATAACTGCAAAAGCAAACAAGTCACTGAATGGAACACATGAGGGGCTGTAGGCCAGCGTGTAGGTAAAATAATGCCCCTGTACAAGTCCCTGCTCAGGCTACACTTTAAACATGGAGGGCAGTTGGTGCCCACACTGGTAAAAAGAGCTGGATTTCGACATTGCAATGGAGAGCGACTAGACCTTTAAAATAGACAGGAGGCTTTTCCTATAGAGAAAAGTTGGAAAAAATGAAGATGATAATAGGTACTTTAGGAGGGGATCTAATAATTATGTATAAATATATATAGATTGCAAAGAACTGGCAGAAAAACATTTTACTCCAAGTATGATGCAAAAGACAAGCCAGGAGCAACTTGAAGGACTTTTGGCAACATGTGCTTGCCTGTTCCCGATTGACGAGGGAGCCCAGGAACTTTATCGGAGGTAGGGTTTTGTATGGGGTGTGGCTTCTGGAGGGGGTGTGGTTTTTGCATTCATCAGCTGCCAAAGTGGTGAACAGAAGGGTGTGACTGCTGCAGGAACACTGAAGAATACATTGCAGGATGTTTTGGGTGCTGCTCCTGAACTACTTGTTACTGGACACCCAGTAACGGCACCTCCTCCAGCCTGCACTTCCTGGGATGTGTCCTGAACTCCACAAGCTTGCAGCTCCCGTGTCCTCTTACCTATTCTTCCTGATCGCCACTTTCCTTTGAGAGCTTCTTCCATTTTTTACATGGGTGTTGCCTGGCTGCATATTGTTGTTAAAGTGGACCAATCACCCTCTGCAGCTAGACTTCCCCCCGGGGCATCCTATATTCGATGTGGTCTTCCTGGCTGGCGCACTCGTCAGGGGAGCTGGGGTTTTTGCCGCCAGTGTGACTATGCTGGCGCAAAGTTCAAATCAGCAGCTTTATGCCACACATTAGTATACATGTTATAAAGCGCTGATTGGACAAGCGCCCACGCATGCCGTGTGGAAATGGCAAAAAGTTGAGTGAAAGAGGGGTTTCACGCGGGGGCATCCTACATTTAGGTGCCCCTGGGGCAGGAACCAGTCACCAGGATAGTCAAAATCCTGGTGATTGGTCCACTTTATTCCATCCCCTAATGCGAACATCATCATGGTCAAGCTGCACCCAGGAGCTCTGTAAACACCCTGAGCAGCACTGTGCTTTACCAGGTCTGGGGTAGGACTGGGATCCAGAACCCTTGACCACCCCTTTGGCTCCTCCCCTGCTACCTATCTAAAAGCAAATAATAGTACTTTAACCCTTGCTTGGATGCTGAAAACAAAGGGAGTAAAAGCTGCTTTTTGTTTGTACCGACTTGGAATAAACATTTGTTGCAAACTTCCCACTTCTGCCCCCTGCTTGTTGTTGCAGTGAGTTAACCTTTCAATTAACCTTGTGGGCATGGGTGTGCATGAGTCTCCATCTGTTCCCTTCACTGTGACAATGGGAAGCCATGTGACTAACACTCGAGACTGACAGATATTGACCTGGACATATTTGCAGTGGGTGAGCGGGATAACTTTTTATTTCATACTTAAAGATGCCTTTTTAAAATCTACATTTTTCTAAGAAATCTGCTGTAAAAGGTAATTTGATGCTATTTTTTGTTGATTATTGCTGCTTGATGTGCATGCAAAGCAAGGAAACCAATCAAATCACCTGTCATTGTTTTTGAGACAAATAAAAATCTGTAGACAATTCCCGGCACGACTGATTATTAAGCAGCCCTGTTTTTATTTTTGTGTTGAAGTGATAAGGTTTCTTGAAGAGCCGAGGCATTATTTGCCTAATGATGATGTGTAATTAAGTTGTCACTGATTTCTGATGAGGATAACAATGGCTTAGACCAGGAATTGTTCCATCAGGGCAGAGATTTGACATCTGTTGTTTTTAAGGGCAGATCTGAAGGATGAAGAAGTTAACATGATGTTTTAATGACTCATTATATGCAAGTTCACGTTATCCGCACAGTTCTATTTTCTCTTATGCCTTGATAATAATGTTTTACGCAGCCAGGAGGTGGTTTGCGTGATGCTATTCAGCAGTGCTCTGCATGGTGGCAGAATGACCTGTACACCAACTTTCTGCCATCTATACGGATTTGCTCTAGAAGTACAAACTGATTCAATTTATGTGCATTTTACACAATTGAAATGGTTGTTTTAATTGTTTGTACCAAGGTTTTTGGTGACTGACAACACATAGGTGCCCCGGGAAACTTACCTCCGCTCCAGTCCCGCCCGGCAGCCGCATCCCCAGCGAGCATGCCTGTCCCCTCCTCTTCTCACCGCTTCCTCAGCTTGTCTGACTGCACAGGTGCACTGGCACGAGCACGGCTTTTTTAGGACCTCCGGCTGCGCTTTAGACAGCATGCCCGTCAGAGGTTAGTTTAAAGGGCCAATGAGCCCTAAGAATATTAGGAGTCACACCTGATAAAGGTATTGAGCCAATTAGCCTGAGTGCTCCGCTGACCAATTCCCTGCACTGTTATCCTACATAAAAATTCCCATGTCACTTGCTCACTGCCCATGATAGCGTGCCACTGGGGTCATAGTATCTGTGATCTTTGTTCATTTCCGTTGCCGACCTCATCTTGTTTGACCCTCCGGTGATTGCCGTCTGGGCCGACACCTGCTTGTACCCTGACTACGAATCTGTCTCATCCTTTGTGCTGTGTACCTGTGACCCCCCGGCTTGACCCTTGGCTTGACCTTGACTCTTCTCTTGTCTCTTCCTCTTGTGCTGCACTGGTGTACCCAATGTCGCCCAGTCTTGCCTTTGGCTCATCCGCCTTCACCCCTGTAAGTTCACATCCTGTGCTACGTGCTGTAAGTCCTGGGGGCAACCGTGTCCGGCGAGGCTTGTAAAGCGTCCCAGCAAACAGGGGTTTGGCTATAGGTGAAGCTAGCAGCAGAGATTGGGGGTTGTGAACTTACCTAGAAGGCGGGTGTCCCACGGGGCTTGGCAATAGGTTTCAGGTGGTACTTGAGAAAATTAGAAAAAAGTTTGGGAGCCCTTTACTTAGACTACACCTCTGCATGGCTATAGACCATACTGCTTCTCCCTTCAGAAATTGCCATGAGGGTGTTGCCACTCGTGTCTTTTGGACATTCGCCAGTTGTGATGATGTTTACATTTTTTTTTTTATACATTTTTATTTATAATTTTCAAGTACAAAAGTACAAAGAACAAGTGCAAGTTTACAAGTTACAAAATTATTGCCCTCCATCCAAAAGGGCCTCCCAAACCACTTTGGTGTCAACCACTTTTCACTTCTGTTTACGCTAAACTACCGGCAGAAAAAAGTATGCCCCCCCTCCCCAATCCTAATTACAGGCAGTGAGGAGCTTTCCAATTACAGGCAGTGTGAGGAATCACAATTTCAGGCAGTATTATGCCACACCATTACACGCAATGTGCAGCATGCCCCTGCCCCCCCAAAAAAACGTACATTCCAAGTGCTCCCACGCCGCTGGCCTGTGGTTTCTTCACACGCCCATCTCCCACTGACAGACAGACCCACATCTAATCGCCACCCACCACATCTGCTCACCGTCACGTGGGGTGTGGCCTGTGACTCGGGCCAATGAGTACATGTATGTGCTAACATTCACTGTTTGCCTCCCTCAACTGTCTCCCTTATCTGTTGTGGGGTGATCACATTTGTAGATGCTCTTAAATGTTTTTTGTAGTATTTACAGATTTTCCTTTTGTAATGAAAATACATTTCGATTATATTCTGTAGTACTCCCCATAGTGCCTTTGTTTAGTCCATTAAAGTTGTTGCAAGATGCTTTTTGGCTTTGGGTTGGAGCTCACCTTGGTGATGCATTGATAGTGCTGTGTCAGCATGTTTTCTTTTTGTGTTTGTTAAAAATATAAAAACTCTTCAATTTTTAGCCCTTCAGACCAGTGCTGCTAGCCAACATACCTAATTGGTTGATCCATGTTCTGTGCCGCCAGGCCACCAGCATCAGTATCCACCTGCTTGGGTCAGTCCAACATCCATGGACTGCTCCGTACCCTTCACCATAGGCGCTATGGCATGTCACCCTCCATTGCCATGAAAAGAAGGGGTGTGCTACATTTCCTGTGACGATGGCATGGGGAGGTCTATCAGTTGAATAGATGCAAGCTGCTGAAGATGGCGGAGGCGGTGGCTGCACAGACGGCACGGGACTGGGATCAGGCGTTCCGGTAGCATTGAATGCCTGCAGGGTGAGTTTAGCATTTTTTTTTCTGCGTACACAATGTTAGGTCGCTGTCTGTGAGCTAAAAAAAAAATGTGTGGGGGGCAGAGAGGGTCCCTAGACACAGGAGTCACGTGGCCATAGCAGTGGAGGGAATATGCGTCAGAAGCTGCAGACTATGTTTAACCCCTCTGGACACACATAAGCTCGTGTCCTAGCCAAGCTCTGGCATCTGGATTTTTTTTAGCAGTAACCACAGCACATTCCTGTTGGTGGCCACCCTAGGCACAGGGTTGCCTAATAGGAAATGCAGGAGCCGAGTTTGGAGTGTCTGTGTGTCTTCTCATTATAACAATGCACCTAAACTACACCAGGTGTCACAAATGAAACTGGACCAACAGCCTGGCACAGTTGGAAAAGAAAGATAGCGGCCATTTTGGAGCTTCCTCTCCCAACTGGCATAACTGACAATGCACAGTAACAGGAAACCCAGCAGCACTTCCTGTTTGCAGGTGGCCTGCAAATGCATGAGCCGCCATCTTGTTTTTAAAATTTACCATGGCAAGAGTTAGAAAAGGGTAAATTAATTTTTATGTGCAGCAATCTAAATTGTGCTGGGGAGGCATGCATAGGAGCACTGTTTGTTGTGTTGCTCTGTTGTTTATGGAGTTTTTGACTGTTGGTCCGCTTTAACATTACAAAGGAGACCTTTATTGGTTGGGAACTGTCATTGGCCAAGACTTGTGACTTATAAGAGTAACTTTAAGCTGCATTATAAGCTTGCAGCTCTGTTTTCTAAAAAGCCCTCCACTTCTCCTGAACAGCGGTTCCAACTTGTGACCTTGACTGTTTCCCTCATTATTGGGCTTTGGCTCACAACTGGCTTCCTCTTCATTGGAATATGGATGTAGCCAACACGTCTGCCATTCTGAATGCATTTTGACTCCAGTGAAGCTTATATTTTAGTGCTGCCAAATATATGCTCCCTGTTTATACCAAAACAGCGATTTGTTTCTGTGCCATCCCGAAGCCATTTCTTCTAATTTCAGCCATCTTGTATAATAATGTATTTCATAAGGCAGAACATACCTTGAATACACAATTAAGCCTTTACGGGCGTCCAGACAATGGCATCTGCTTTTTCTATGTGTTTCATGTCATTGACAAATTGGTAAAGCTGCTGCGCAGTAGAATTGGATTCCCAAGTGGAAAATCTGCTGCCGAATCACCTGCCACCTTGCTGCGTTGCCTACATCACTGGTGATTTTCAGATATCTAAAGCATCCCAAATGGGGACCTGAAGAAACAGGAAAAAAATAGATGAAGACAGGTAAAAAAAAATAAGGTAGATTATGGTTTTCTGCCTCATTGGCCGCAGCCGCTACTTCTATAATTGTCTTCCCTTCATTGTCTGCTGGAGTGCCACATCCCACTAGAGCAGCCGCCGCGTTCCAGGAAGTTGCTCACAGCGGTGACAGGAGCTCCCCTGAGACAAGAAGCATGAACAGGTATGAATGTTAACTAGAGCAGATTGTATGGTAAATGCGAATGTTACAGAGTTCATCTCAGAAATTGTATTGCATTAGATTAAGAGTATAAGAAGCATTTCATGGGCCAGGTCTTTATTAACCGCAGCAGGAAGAGGTGTATATTACTAGCCAAACATAGGGGGTTATTGTATAGCAGTGATACTCAACTGGCGGACCAGGGTCTGAAAGCTGACCTCAGCGCCAGATTTCCGGACCCCGGCCCTGACAGCCCTGCACTCAGTTGCTTCTGTGTTGCCGTGCTCAGAGCTGCCTCCTTGATTGGCGATGTAGTGCTTAGTCTCTCTGCCAGTGTCATGGCTCCCTGGCACCTAGCATTGCAATATGAAGTACTGCACAGGCGGGAAGTGGCATTGCAAGGTACACACAAACTTTGTTTCTCGGGCTCTTTGCCCCATCCAATCCTTTTCCCCAGCCCCCTCCCCAGCTCAGCCCCATCTATCCCTGTTCCACCATTATGTCTCCCCAGCTCAGAATATTTCTGCCCCAACCATCCCTACACCCTCCCCAGCTCTGCCCCATCCAGCCCAGTCTCTCTGCCCCATTTATTCCTGTCCTCCCAGCTTTGCCCATCCAATCCCTGTCCCCGCAGCTCTGCCCTATACAGCCCAGTCTTATGCCCCATCCATTCCTGTCCTCCTAGTTTTGCCCATCCAATCCATTACTCTTTCCAGCTCTGGCCATCTACCCTCCCCCCAGTTTTGCCCATACATTCCTGTCATTCAAGTTCTGCCCACCATCTTTTTTTCCCAGCTCTCTCTCCATTCCTCCCTGCCCTTCCTGTTCTGTCTATCCATCCTTGTTACCAGACCTTATTGGCAGTAACATTTTGGGCCCTAGTCCACCCCTGTACACGACCGGCACAGAATGCGGGGGGGGGGGGGGGGGGGGGGTTAAAGCAGTGTGCTGCAGGCCAGAGCCCTAGGTTCTGTGGGGCCAAAAAAAGGCTCCCGTTTTTGACATCCATATGATGCTCACCTGCTGCTCTCTTCTGCAGATAGTTTTTTACCTACTGTAGTATGGGTTACACTACAAGTTTTCTGCTGAAAGAAGTTTGCTGCAAGATTCTGCACTAAAATAAAGCTTTTAAAACGTATCCACGTGATCCTCGAGCAGTTGAGTAAGCTATCTGCCAAACCTTATGGAGTAAAGAAAACATCCATCACAGACACACACAAGGATGTGGAGATGCCTACAGGATTTCATTTTCTGCCATTTGGTAAGTCAGAATAGGGACAAAACATGGGCTTGGGGGGTTGGTTTAGGGAGGGCAGTGAGGCTTGGTGGTTGAAGGTACATTAGTTAGACATGTATTGGATAGGTGTATTAGGAGCAGCAGCCCAGCTGGCCCCAAAGCAGTGCAGACCACTGAATATTCTCCTGGGTCTCCCTGTGGCCACACCCTTATTAGCGGTATACTGTGAGCCGAATGAATGAGAACTTTCACAGACCAGTTTCTGGAGTGATTTTGGCACAGAATGGTTTTGATTTGGTCAATGCCTAAGCGTTGAAGTCACAAGGCTCTATGCTCTAGATCCTACATAGAGTTAAAATGAACTTGGATGTTCTGTTGTATTCAGGTAAAGGTCTTTAGTATTGGACTGCTTCTACTTTGTAGTTAGTCTTGTGACTGTTGTCTCCAAAGCCCTATGGAGAGAGGATTTTCATCCTGTTTGCTTTGTAAAGTGGATCAAAGAACCTCAGTGACACATTTTAAAGAGTTTTCCTTTGAGTCAGCAGCAACCGAAAAAAAAAAAAAAAAGTTTCAGCACTTTCCCAGAAGCAAAGCAGAAGCGGATTTTATTTTTCCCATCAAGGCGGCTCTTTCAACTGTCCAGAGACTCGAACGGAGCATTTGAATTACAAAGAGCACCTCTGGTCGTTTTGGCGACCACTGTGATTACACACTTCTGCTGATACTGTTCTGCTGAACGGGAGACGCTTCAAGTCTTAATGTCCTCCATTAGTGAGGTAGTAAACGCTTTGCATCTATTTTTTTTGTAAGTTTTTTCTATCTTATGGCTTTTTTGAACAGCCAGCGAGACTGCGGAATGGCACGCCTGCAGCGTTCCAAGTAGAATTCCATTAATGGTGTCTCTTCAAAATTCTGTACGTAGTCCGTACTGTTACTGTGGGTATACGGGGCTGGTGTACTGTACTGGTGTACTGATACGACAGACAAGACACTTGCATCCTCCTGCATCAGAAGGAAGACCCTTAAACTAAACCTTCATCATCATTTAATGAAAAGCCCAAACCTTTAAAAAATTATTCCCCAGCATCTAAAACTAATATATTTTAAGTTTTTAGCCATTTACTTTTTATTCTTTCCACCACTGGGCTGCAACTATGTTCAGGATCCTAGGATATGTGCACTGCCATCTTGTATCAGAAGCATCACATACTGAGGAGAGGAGAGGGGGGCAAAAGTACAGGGGGCGAGTTATAGCTGTGCTTTGCTCAGACAGAAAAGCCCCCTTTGTTAGGCTCTATTCTGTGTGTGTGATGATTATGCAATATATAGCTTGTTTGGCTCTCCTGTCTGTTTGTGCGTTTTGGTTATGCTTGTGATTTATTTTGACGCCCTGTGGATAAGATAATATAATATGCCGCATTGTGATCATTGGTGAAGGGAGTGGGCTGCCGTTGTGAGCCAGCGTGGTGCCGGTGCATGGTTGGGTGTGTGGGCACGCCTGATATGGACGACTTTAAGGCTGTGTTTGAATATGAGCAGCTGGATAGGTGTTAAAAGGTGAGGAATGTTAGTGCGGCTGCGCAGCCCCACGGGACTGCGGTTTGGCCGAACACACTGCACCTGTCATGAAATGATTAGATGAAAGGATCAACGATGTCCAAGGGGCGGAGCCTAACTACGCGATGTTAAGAGGCACTGCGATTGGCTGGGCGTCACCCTGACAAAGCTCCGGTGGGCAGAGCGAAACGCGCGTCGGATGTGGGCGGCCCTACCTCGCCTCATGTCCCTCCACCAAGTTCTGTGCTGATCGGGACTAAGCATATGGCCGGAAGACGCGGGTCACATCAGCGCACAGCAGCATGAAGCATTATACTTGAACTGGCCAGCAACAGCAAGTACATGAAGGCTTTGAGCTAAGTAGACCTGTTTGTCTGTCAGCCTACCAGCAACGGTATAAGCCTGGAATGTGACATGCGTCATGAGTGGGCGGTTCGGCCCGTGCAGTGGAAGCTGGGTTGTGTTCTGACATTGTGTTGCTGTTATAGCCATTGACACATGAACTAAGCCACATCACTTCTGTGCTGCGGTGTCTCTGACATCTTTCCTGAGGAGTTTCCCCGTTATTACACCGTGTGGCGCTTTCGGGTGCTGAGGTCACCCATTTATGAGACCGTCTGTGTGAGGAGAAGTGCGGTCTGATCAGCTATACGTTCTCCCTGGCCATCTGGAAGTTTGCACATGCACTTTACTAATAGTTTTGAGCCGTGAAGGAATGCTGTCACTATACCTGGACTGCAAATATCCCCTCAACAGTTTGAGACTCTGTAGCCTGGCGCCCTTACACTTTGAGTAATACTCCCCTGGCATTAGGCCAATATGTTTGTCCCTGAGGCATGATTCTGTGTGTGGGTAGTGGATGAGATTTTTGAGGCGGTGGCGCATGTGCGGTGTGGGGGCCCCCATTTTTTAGCAGCACAACGTTGTGTGATTTTATCATTTTTTGGTACAATACTTGGTGCTTTGAGGGTTGTGTGCATTACTTAATAAAGATGTTTTTGCTACTTTCTCCAACTGTCCTCTGGCTTTACTATTACTAGATTTCTCAAATGTCATAGTGCCGGTCCCACAATTAACCTTGTCTTTGGGTGTCATTTTGGGTACAATATTTGGTTAGTGGGACGCCACATATCTGTGTGGCAGTGCACAGGCTATGAGTGGGGGGAGTCTCCCTGGTTTTTATTTTCTTTGCTCAGACAGAGCAGAGCTGGGGTCAGGAGAAGGACAGCAATCCCAGAATGCAGAGCAACACAGTCAGAAGACACTTCCTGTTTGCAGGCGGCCAGAGATTCCATGTGCCACACTGCAGTAGATACAGGTAGGATGATTATTAATTACATGGTGAGGTGGGCTTTGGTTCTGGGAGGTGGTTGTGAGGCATAGTGTTGTACACACACACACACACACACACACACACACACGGTTATCGGTTAGATAGCAGTCACTGAAGGATCTCCCTGTACCAGGAGCTACTTACTTACACAGTCATACCAAGGTACCACTTGAATGAGTCTTGGTCAAGTTGGTTGGATGTACAGTTGGGTACATTTTAATAAGTCTTAATAAGACTTTGGAGTAGATATGAGGAATGTAAGGACCTTCCCATGCCAGGCACTACTTGCTTGGGCAAACATTCTAAAGAAGGCAGGAGTCCTTGTTCCTCGTAGATGTGGTTGGAAGAATACACAGCATAGGTTATGGATCCTATAACTCCACAATTATCAGCACCCTCTCACAAACCTCCACTACATTTTGGAGTCCAATTTAAAGTAAGACTGTAATAAATTCAGCCAGGACACCATTGGGTGTTTGCACCTTCAACCATCACTACCACTTCATTGGTGTTTTTGCTTACAGTAGCCACCAGCAGACTGGCCTCTTTAGGCTCTGGGGTGATAGTGAACAATCAATTTCATCTTTGAATATAGAGACCCGGCAAAGCTGAACATTTGGATGCGGGCAACGCTTGGAATATGCAGCTGCAGTCACGTTCCGGTGAACAATTTTTCTCTCTGCCGTCGGTTGGACAGCCAGCTATTTAATTCAGGTTCACTCTAAAGGCATTTTTTTTGTATTCCACAGCATCCGCTCTGTCTCCATCCTCAACTTTAGCCCTCCTTGCTTTATGCTGCCTGGGCTGTAAATTGAGTCTATAATCACAGGATTTCTTTTATTTGATCTCCTGGATTGCCTGTTAGCTGCATTCTGCCGTTTATTTAATTGAATTGGACTGCGGCTTCAGGCACATAAAATTCACATCTAAAATTGTGTGTCTGAATGAGCCCTTAAAGACCAACTTGGCTAAGCACTATTTTTTATCTAACATGCCCACATTTCATAACCCCAGAATCATTTGAGAAAAGTACATGTTTTGTAAATCCAATTTTCATTTTTTAAGAAAAGTATGATTTGGTATGAAAAAGTATGGTTTTTGTGGTTATGTTTTGAAGCTGTAGAATTACTTTTAAACTTTTAATGCTAGGAAGGATCCCTAGAGACAAACCTAACCTATACCTTTCTGTAAGCCTTGTATTTCATTGATACTCACTGTGAGGAAGAGGGTAAATATTATATTTCATTGTATTGCTGATGCCCGGCTTCCCCCTTTAAAATTCTTTGTTCTTAGCAAATGTCACCCTTTATTTCCACTGTAGCATTAAGGCTTTCTAACCATAAACACGCACCAGACCTAATATCTCCAGGAAGGCAAATTAGCATCTGTTAATTGAGCCCTGGCTCAGATCAGACTCCCTTCTGATTCTCCCACACCTCTGTGCTGAGAAGGCCCAGCTGAGTCTGAAGCAGAGGTGACCCCTAGAGAGAACTCCTTCGTATCAAACACCAGTGCCTCAGACATTCGGCACCAACACAAGTCGGACCGTAGCTGTGTGTCCCAGCACCAGAACAGGCTCACAAAACCGCACAGAGACGTATTATTCTCACGGCCATGTGACCATGCAAACCTAAAGAAACGGAGATCTCGTGTTCTGAACCATCTAGGGACTCCGTTTTTGGGCTCATCGGATGCCTGGCATCCAGCCCAATTGTTTTGTGCCATATGACCCCCCTGCCCAAAGTTATAACCCCTAAAGGGTTTTAGGTTCTAAAGCAGGTTCCACAGCAGGGGATGGGAACAGTCCGTCCCACAGAAGGGGGATGGCCCTGGGCCAGCGGTGGTCACTCTCTTGAGGAAGGTCTCGTTGCATGCGTGCTGGAGGTGCCCAAACCATCTATAAGCTCTTCACATACCTCCTTGTGGGAGCCCATCATCACTACTCTACAGCTGCATTTTAAGGTAACTCTGACTGCTTTATCTCTGTGTGTAACCCACTGTAACCCACTACTCTGAACAACATTTGTATTCATTCCATCATAGCCAAATGTTTATCACTGCCTAGTGTGCTCATTGCATTAAAACCTTTATTAAACTTGAGCAATCTTTTTGCCTTAGCCAAGATTATGCATGTCCGGGTCATTGTTGGGCCTGGTAGTCCTGCTAGGGGGGCGAACAGACAGTGGGTTGCGTGATCGTAGTTGCTCGATTGTTAGTTGGATCACATGACCCCACATTCTCTAACGCGCAACTTTTACTAGACACTCCCACTCAAAGCGGGATAGCTTGTATCTTTTCCAATAGGAGATCTGTTGCAATGCAGTGTGTGTTGCCTAGTCCCCTATCGTATATTGCTTGCAGTGTGGCTTCAAGGCAGGTATAAATTCAGCATATAACCCCCCCTGCACCTATGCTGCACCCTCCAACCATCATGCCCTTAACTGGGTAATAAAACACACTTTGCCTTGGCTTTTTATTTGCTTCCATGCCTCTGAATCTCTGTGATGCATGTCTGGGCTTCTGATCCTGCTGAGCTGTTGGGGTCTCATCACCTAGTTGCAGAGCTAATGAAAAGGGCCTAGCTTCCGACAGTGGACAAAAAGTAACTTGGCGAGTTTTTTTTATCTGGAGACAAGTGCGTGGTGCAGGTTTTTGGTTTATTTCTGGTTTGTTGTTTACAGACTGGGTAAATTTAGTAGTTTTTCTGTATGTGGACTTTTTTCACTGCTGTAGCCACACACACAGCAAATTTGAGGTCGCTGATTGCTTGATCTTAAATTTGCTTGGTGACGTGACCAGCCTGCTGTCTGCACCCCCAGGCTTGCCCGGCCCTCAGCCTGTCTGATTGGCTGGGCACAGGAGTGCTCCTTAGCCCACAGATGCTGGTGATTTGGCCGCAAATGTGTTATGGGAGCCCTGGGAAAAGAGTTTTGTAAGCGATCCTGGGGGTTTCACACAGTGGAGCATCCCAAATAGTGAAGCCCGGTGGTAGGCAAGTAGCCTATCCTGGAATCTTTTAGTCTGCTTTAAAGTTATTGTCCAAGCAGAAAAAAAAAAAAAAATGTATACATACCTTTTGTTCCCGCAGCACCTACATTGGTCCAGTGATCTAAAACTTACCAGTACTGAAGAGCAAACACCATCGTCCTGTATTTTCTACCTCCTCCCAGGTAGAAATCTGCCCCTCTGCTCACCCACTCCATTAAAATCATACTTCAATCAAAAATAAAAAAACACTGTACTTGCCTTTCATCCCGTGCAGGCTATCGCTGCTGGTCCGGTATATACACACTTGATTGCCCGATCCGAATTCCACGCTGGGCACACCTCCCTCCACCGGAATCGACTCAGCGACACCGGTGTGCAGAAGGGACTTCGGCTCGCCCTGCCACCTCATCACAGAAACTATGGCAGGCCCCTCTCCATTCACTTTAATAAGGGAGGGAGAGGGGCGATCTAGTAAGTGTGCATACACCGGACCAGCAGTGATAGCCTGCGCATGATGAACGGGTGAGTATATTGTGTTTTTAATCTTGAATGAAGTATGCATTTAATTGCTAAATTATTCTGAAAACCAAGACTGACCACATTGTTTTCAAAAAAGAACTCTAGTGCCTCAGTATGTTATGCAAAACAATGAAACTCCTATATGTGTGGTCATATTGTGTTCTGCACCCCCCTTCCTCATTGCAATAAATCCAATATGTATGTGGAGGGGCAGAATTCTGTATAGATGAAGGCCTGCCATTTCGGGTGCTCGTTTTCAGCATTCAGAAGTTTTAAAAAGCTGGAGCTGCTGGGACAATAAGGGACCATAGATTTTTACCTGGACAATGGCTTTAAAGCGGACCTTCACTCTGAATAAGAGTCTATCTTATATGTTTCCCACACCCTGTACATACAGATTGGCCACATTAAAAATCATCCTACCTGCATCTACTGCATGTTATGAGCCTTTAAACATCCAAGATGGCGTGATGTGATGCTTCTGATTCAAGATGGCGGCACCCGTATCCTAAATTCCTGAACAGAGTTGCAGCCCCGTCGGGGTGAAGAATAATAAGTTAGTGACTAAAAACGTAAAATATATTAATTTTAGATGCTGGGGAACCGTTTTTTAAGAGTTTGGGCTTTTCATTAAATCACGCTGAAGGTCCGGTTTAAGCTCATCCATAAGCTTTCCATTTCTTTTGGTTGGGAGTAAAACACTGCTGCAGTATCATAGAAAGCCATTTTTCCTGAGACGGCTAAAGAATCTGTTGCTATTCAGTGCTGTAATCAAATCCCTGTTTTGCTTCTCTTTCTCTGTCTGATTTGAAGGCGCGATCCAGGCTCCAGGGAACAAACTGGCTGAGCTAACAATTGAACTACCACCTCTGTCGCTTGAGACCCTGTTTCAACTTACCTTGTTCCAACTAATCTAGCCGGGATGATGCCTCAAGCATACCAGCTTGCAGTATCTCAATTTTTTTTTTTTTTATCTCATGGCAATTTGTTCATTGGACAGTCTAGTAAGGAAAAACCATTAACAAGACATGTTTTTTAGTAGGATTGAGGAACACTTGAGGTGTATTAGGCTACCAGTAGTCTAATGGTGTTTCTCTGCTTTATGTCTATGCACTTGAGATACTTTCACCATATTTGTATATATTGAATCATATTTTGTAATTTTTTTTTTTTGTAACAGTTTTTCAGTTTTGTATCATGGCAAAAGAATTACCTTGTTCTCCTTTGATATACTTAGCGAACAAGTGAATCAGAGTTTTAGAGATTTTCCAGTCAGGGGTTACATTTCTGAGAAATCCTTTTACCCAGGACCTGTTACTTACCTTATTTTATTTTGCTGAAATTGGACTGTTATTTCGGTCCCTCTCTTGCCTTACCCTGCCCTCGTCCAATCCTTTATCTTCAGACAAGGTTCCACCTATTTGCTTTCATTGCGAATGAAAGTGATTCTGAGATTTTGAAAAAGCAACAGAGATTAAAGTATGTTTATTTCTATAATGGAGCGTCATAGAAACAAACACAGGTTGGTTTGTTTTAGGACTTTGAGGACTTTGTACCTGTTACATTTAATATTTGCCTTGATAATAACTTTAAAAGAAAGCTCTCTTTTGTCAGTTTTTGGAGTTTTGCCTTATTGTTTTCCTCTTCTGTAATGTAAAATAAACGTGTGTTGGGCTTGTGCCCCAAGGCATGTAATTTAGTTATCGGCATGCTGCTTCCATGATACTCATATTTTAGGGGCTCTGTTTTGCTACTGCGGGAGTGGTTTTTCTGGCCTTGAGTAAAAACAATTGACTACAAGTCCCACATTTCCTCCGATGTAACAGCTGAACTCTTTAGCAGCTTTGGCCTAAGTCTAGACAGCCTATGATCTATCCAGCTGAAAACCCAGCAACAAACCCTTGCTACGGGAACACACAACTGTGATCCTTCCAAATGGAAGTTACATTTCAGCAGAATGGGTTAAACATGTCACCCATGCCTTAGCCAATAAGATGATTAGCAAGCTAGAGTGAGGAAATCTATACTGTATACTCAAAATCACCACTTAGTACATTAACCAACAATCACATATTCTTTTAAAAATGCCATCAAAAGTGAAATTGCCCTTTAAGAACACAGGGTCATAATGCCAGGAGGAAGGTATCATAGTGGTCTATCTCAACCAAGTTCCAGCAGAGAGGTAGTGGGTCATTTAACAGTGAGTGGGTTGAGATAAACACGGGTCCATTCTCTGACCTATGACAGAACATAAGGAGCATGCTCGATGGACAGCTTGCTCTTTTTTCTGCCACTAGTCTTTCAAGTGCCTGAGAACTGGCTGCTGTTTCGTCAATGGACTAAGTAAATTAGTTTTTGTCTACAGTAACTCTTTCAAAGTGCCACAAAGGTTCAAATTTAAACAACTTTTGGACAGTCTGTAAATTCCCACCGTGACTGTAACAGTTCATTAGAATATCTCAAAATGGAAAAGGAAGACTTGCCTATTGTGTGGCAGAGCGCTCAGCTTCAAAACATCTACACTCTGGGGCTTTGGCAAAAATCTAAATTCCATTATCAGTTCAGAGCAATTGTTTGCCTAAGTAATTATAAGCGGAACATAAAAATAATTACTGCGGAGTGAGATTACACAAAGCTACAGGAGAGTTTTGTCACAGTGTCCCCACTGGCAGTTATCTGCGCTCGTCAGGAAGGATTCGTAAAATCCAGTGTTGATCTAATGGGTGACGAGCGGCAGACTCTGTACTTTAAATTGGAGGCTTTGCCGTGGGAAGAAGATGGAACGGTAATGAGCGTTCCGTATGGGGGTCAGCACCTCTAACGAGCACCATAAGCCAGCAATATGTGCCTGGGCCTGCCTTACTCCTTATGGTCTTTTATATAAGTGCTCTTCTAAGGGGTGCTTGACTGTGCAAAGCATAGCACCTGAGCAGCCGTGACCACCTCGCAACTGTGTCATTGCTTTCACAGAGAATAGATGCTCAGACACCTATTATTACTCGAGAAAGAAGGATAAACTAAGACTTCTGGATAGGAGAAAAAAAATCCATTTGAGTGGTTATGGCTTTGTTGGTTTTGCTGCCATATAGGCCATACCTCTTGTTTCTATGGTTACATGTCTAGTCCAGGGTTTCCCAACTATATTTTATGGAGTACCAGTTACTATTCTCCAGTACCACCCAGTACACCCTTCCCCTGTGAAGTTGGAGGACAGATTTATATAGAACAAATGTTTGGATGATTTTACAGGTCTGTCATGCAAGATTATGCATGTTTGCAACTTTACGACTTGACCACCTGGTGCTTGCTAGAGGACTAGGTTTCAAATGCAATGTAGGTCTTCTTTAAAGACATACCCTTTCTAAAACAAACTTGCTTACAAGGGACCTATTCTGCACACCGGTACTTCTCCAGTTGGATGCGCTGGGTGGCCAAGTCCTCAAGCTGCAAGCGCACAGTATCATGGAATTAGGCGATGAAGTGTGCACTCTTGGGACAGGTGGAGCACAAAGTACAGGCCTCTCTAGACTGTCCATGTAACTGGCTAAAAAAACCAACAGCCTCCTCACCTCTTAAGTGAATGTTGTTTAGTTGTCTTTGTATGTGCAGTTTGAAGCAAGATATATATTGCAATTTCTCTCTCCCCCCCCCCCCCCCCCCCCCCGGGCTTTGCTGTGATGGTTAACAAATAAAAATCATTGTCTCCTGTGACCAAGGGCTGCCCCCCAGCTTGTGCACAGACAAGGCATTACATCGCCCCTGCTCTGCATGGAAACACCCACTCTTCCCGTGTGTGAGAAAGTGAAAGAAAAATGCTTAAACTGTATATTTCGGCAACAAATGTTTTTATTTCTTAAATGAAAAATAGTTTAGGACATTGCCAGGGGGAGCCCTACACAATGGGCATTGCCTTCCGAAACTGTCACTTGATTGAACTTGATGGACATATAGACCTATGGTATTTTCTACTGTAGCAACGATGTAACTATCTTTATTTCAGTGACACAATGTACTACAAAATACATTTAGTGATATCTACAGATACTTATACAATATTAAGCAACAAATAATTGTAATCTTACATCGGAATTTTTTTCCTAAATTTCCATATGAAAATGGTTTAAAGGCTCAATGTTGCCTGGAAGAAAAGAAAGTCTCTATTTACCTCTTGACATGTTTCAGCACAAGAACAGCTCCAGACACGGAACCTTTTCTAGGCCCCCCTTTTCAGGCTCTGTCAGAACACCGGGTGTGAACCCTGATTGCGGAGACTGCAACTCTGCTCACCTCTCGACCGGGAAGCCTGGAGTCTAAGGACCAACTTGGTATTCACTAGAGCCTCTGATTGTGAGGATAGGCTGGGCTCCAGGTCAGGCAACCTAGGAGTGGGTTTTGCAGAATTCCGGGTAGGAGACAGATCAGAGCTGATCTGGGAGTGTGAGGCAGGCTGAAGTCGTGGGCTGGCAGATCTGGATCAAAGTCGAGAAACAAGCAGAGGTCGTGGGCAGGCAGAACAGGATCATGGTCACAAAACAAAACCGAAGTCGCCAGGAAAGCAGGATCGTAGTCGGAAGCAAGCCGGGTCGGTACACAGGAAGGAATCACAGGAACTCAGGAGCATGCAGGAAAAAGACCAACTGGCAATTGAGGACAGGCCTTGTCTGTTTTTTTATAGGCCCCTGCACATGCTCAGTAGAGAGGACTCGCAGGCAGCCTCTGCTGGTCAACAGGAGGAACAGTCCTGGTTCTCCGACATAAGCGAACAGGCGCCCTCTGCTGGACTACAGAGGGAACAGTCCTGGTTCTCTGACAGGCTCGATGCTCACTTCCTCATTATGTCATTATGGAGCAAGCTTCCTTGCTGATTGGGGAAGTCTTGTTCCTCACCAACAATCCTGGAAATCCTTCTCATGCAGCATGCTTGCTCTTGGCATGCTGATGCTGGCAGGGGTAGTGCACCTGTAGCTGAAGTGAATCAGCATATGCTGAATGCTGGTGGATAAGAGGAGAATACTGTATTTTTTTGCCCTATATAGGACACTCCTGTCTGTAAGATGAACCTAGGGTTTAGAGGTGGAAAAGATAAAGATAAAAATATTCTGAACCAAATAATGTGCTAAAATACCAAATAATAGGACGTGTGCAGAATCACCACATAACAGGCAGTTTATGGAATCCACACCATTCACCCCATAACAGGCAATTTGGCTGAATCCCTCCATTCACCCATTAACAGGTAATGTGCAGAATCCCCCCAACCTCCCTTAAAGCAGGAGGTGTGGCAGAATCCCCCTCAGTCACCCCATAGCCATAGCAGTCAGTGTGTAGACCCCCCAGGTGCCTCAAAACAGGCAGTATGTAGAATTCCCCCAATCACCCCATAATGGGCAGTGTGCAGAATCCCCCCCCCCCTTCCAGTGTGCAGAACAATGAACTGATGCACAGGTGAAGTAATTAGTGCTTTGATCAAGCTATAGCCCTAAATACTAAACTTGTGAATCAGTTTGGAGAGCTGCAAAACTTGACTTGTATTGGCCCTCAAGGAGGAGGTTTGAGGACCGCTAACCTGCATGAATAAGAACCTTCACAGACACATTATGAGAAAGACCTCTATCCTCTGGAACAACATACAAAAAGTGGGTGTTGGGGGGGCATGCCAATTTATGGGTTCCTCCCTCTATTAACCCGCTGAATCTTACTTGTCAAAGTGCCCTTGGCCAAATGCGTATGATTGGCCAGCGGTGGTCATATGTTGCGTTCTCGGGCATTGCTGGCCAATCACTGGGTCGCATTTCAGCAGGGAGAGTGTGGTGACATATGATATTTAGGGGGGTTAATGGGGGGTGGCAATCGGGATGCCCCCCTAGAGTGAACTGTTTTTTTAGTAAAATGGGTGTTGGTCCAGTTTAAGCTTACATTCTCAAGGATATATAAATATGCAATCAAAAGCAATTTGAAAAAGAATTCCGTAATAATGTGACTGTAAAACGTGCCATATTCTGGATCAAGGTGCTGAGCTAAAAATGCTAAATTGCACAATTTCTCTAAATTGCTGTAAGGAACACTGAGCAATGAGAGGCGAGCAGAACAGTTGGATGCAGCTGCCTGGTTTAGTGAGGAACCCATTTTGTTTATATCGCGATACAATTACACCCGTAAGGGAGTTCTAACACAAAGATTTGCAATCTGCTTAATCCAGACCTTTGCTAATTACAAGAATCATTTAAAGGGGAGTAAGCTGTAAGGTGTAATTAAGTTTGAAATGCTTTCACGGTTTTATCCCTGAAAGACTTCTTCTTTATAAGTGCTCTGTAGAAGGGAAGTCATTTGCAGTGTACTAGATTGCAATTTAGCCTCTATCGAGCTGTAATGTTATTTCTGTCTGATTTCAATAGGTCTAACTTATTTGGGTATTATCTGCTTTTGCTATGTGCCTTTTTACTTAAAGTATTTTTCACAGAACATGCATGATAAAGAATACAGTAAACTTTTACAATGCTCGTTGGTCTTAGAAAACGACATGCTGTAGCTCAGACTACATACTGTAGAATCATCCATGCAAACAGGTTATTACAGCTTCCAAGGACTCAGATAAACGAAGCATGTATATTTAAATTGACATATATATTCTCCTAAGCTCAAATTCCTTTAACTCCTTTACTTCCCTCCCCCACCCTAGCGGCTGCTCTAAGCTTGTCCCAGAATGGGTTAATCAATCTGCTAGAATCCTAATTATCAGTTATTGTCGAGTCTAATTGTGCCATAATGTGTCTTTGAATGGATTTGTGATCTTTAAGGGACTGTAAACCCAACCAAAATAATAAGGAAGCAAATAGCTTGCCTGAAGCCTGTCCTGTGTGCCTCTCCTCCATTTCCTGTAGGGCTCCAAAGATTTCCCCTTTTTTAAATTCTGCTCCTTTGGGCGTGCCGGATACTGATATTGACCATGTATAACGGGACTGATAAGCTTCAGAAGCAGTGGCATTAAATGTCACAAGGTCCTGAATGGGGTCCTCTTAAGGCTCATACAGTAAACATTTCTGCCTTTTAAAGTGGACCTTCACTCTGAATAAGAGTCTATCTTATATGTTTCCCACACCCTGTACATACAGATTGCTCACATTAAAAATCATCCTACCTGCATCTACTGCATGTTATTAGCCTTTAAACATCCAAGATGGCGGCTTATGGAAGCCGCCATCTTATCAGGCAGCCTGCAAACAGGAAGTGCCTCCTGACTGTGCTGCTCTGCATTCTGGGACTGCTGACCATTACCTGACCCCAGCTCTGCTCTGTCTGAGCAAAGCACAGCTATAACCCGCCCCCCTGTACCTTATCCCACTCTCCTCTCCTCAGTAAGTGTGATGCTTCTGAGTCAAGATGGCGGCACCCGTATCCTAAATTCCTGAACAGAGTTGCAGCCCAGTGGGGGAAAGAATAATAAGTTACTGACTAAAAACGTAAAATATATTAATTCTAGATGCTGGGGAACCGTTTTTTAAGAGTTTGGGCTTTTCATTAAATCATGGTGAAGGTCCGGTTTAACTAAACTGGATGCTACTAGAAAACAAAAGAATGTGCTTCCTTTCTGTAAATGAAGGCAAGTGAACACAAATCTGTTAAATAAGGTGGAGGAGCAAAAATGATGGGCCCCCCTGACCTTCTGGGACCAGATGCAGTCTCCTTTCCTATAGTTATGCCCCTGCTCGTAAAGTTACTGCTGCATAGACTGAGGTACAGGAAGCACCAGAACTTTGGCTCTAGATATGACTCTAATTGAGACACTGGTGCGGCCTATGGCGGGGTAGGTCCCAGGATGGCGTGAGCCCACTGGAGCGCTGATGGTGGTTACCCTGGTATGCTGTGCAGAACAATCAACTGATGCACAGGTGAAGTAATTAGTGCTTTGATCGAGCTATAGCCCTAAATACAAAACTTGTGAATCAATCTGGAGAGCTGCAAAACGTGGCTTGTTTTGGCCATCGAGTAGGAGATTTGAGGACCTCTATCCTGAATGAATAAGAACCTTCATAGACAGGTTATGCGAAGGACCTCTATCCTTTAGTTATGCCCCTGCTCGTAAAGCTACTGCTGCATAGAGGTGCAGGAGGCACCTGAACTCTGGCTATAGAGATGACCCTATTTGAGAGACTGGTGCTGCCTACAGCAGGGTAGGTCCCAGGATGGTGTGGGCCCACTGGGGAGTTTGAAGGTGGTTACCCTGGTACGCTGTGTGCCAATGATTAAGGGGCATGAAGGGCAGATGTGCCTAGAGACACTGCCGGTCTGCAGGAAGAGGACTTTTGCTATTTGAATGTGTTCAAGGAATGGACCAGTAGGCATTGGAATAAACTTGCACGTACATGCTCTTTTCTGTTGGTGTTAAAATCAGCCTTGTGGCCTTCTGCTGAAGAAAGATATTTACTTTTTTCTTGGAGTTAAAAAATAAACTTTTAGAGCTACCCTCCCCCCAAGTTGAGCCAGTATTTATGCCCAAAAGTCCCTGTCTTGTCATACACTTCATGTTCATAAAACTTGTCCTTTACATGTGTAATGGGTTTCTGCATCTGATGCTTTTGGCCTTGCAGTGTATAAACCAGCGTAAGAGACAACTTCATTTTAACCAATAAAGGCTGTGTCTGTAAAGCTATCACCTTAAAATGATATTTGTTGTCCTAACCCACAGAAGTGTTACTCTTGGTGACCCCTATTTCAAGGGCCTGAATAACTGAAAGTAATTAATGATTGTGACTTGTCTTCATTTCAGTCCATCCCTATAATGCTCCCGATCAAGCGAGCCGTGACTCCACTAGATTGCTTCCATCTAATGATGCTGCTGGTGTTTAGCTGCGCTCACTTTTACCGAGCAATAACAAGATCTCTTCTGAGCATGAAGTATGGATGAGAGACTTGGCTTGACCTGGCGTCCTTTGCTTTGAAGTTGATAAATGGAGCCTTGTAAATGGAATCTCCATCCATGTTCAGATGAATGGCTAAATCACACTCGCTACTTATGTCTCTTTAAAATATATGTGGCTGCTGAATTACGCTGGCAATGTCTATAACCCAAAAATGAGAAATGGCCTTAACCCTTATCTGTGTAATTGGCAACACTTTTTACGATACAATGCGTAAAACCAGTATGGACTTCAGAGGACAGATTGTGACCCTAGTGAGGCAGTTTTAAGGGCTGCAAGATTGATCATTGTTAGAGTTTCAGATGTGAAGGAAAAGAATAGTAAAATAAGTAAGTCAGTTTACGAACTTGACATACATATAAAATAATCTTAGATACCTAAGATTAGTGGTGCCCAACATGTGCCCTCTAGTACCATCCCTGAACAAAACCCTGCAGTTCGTGATGCAGGGGATGAGGCTGTATGAATAGTATTCCTAAGGTCTTCAAGGTTCTGGCCCAAGTGTAAACTAGCTTCTAAAAAGTATTTTTCAGATTTCATCATTATGATCCATGCTTGACTGAATCCTACATTCAATCACAAAAGGGTGTAGAATAAACAATCTTAAGAGCACGTGCTGATAGCATTATATTTATTGGTACATATGACAGCAACATGGCACTTACCACACTGTAATAATAGTTTGTGCACTTTTGGGTTATTTTGCATGCAACCTCATGTAGAGTAAATTATGAGTTTCGATTATAGCTTCCACTAACCAGAGATCCTCAATACACAATTTCTACTCGTTCTGCAATTTCAAAATCACAGCTGGAGAAAGGTCTAGATGTCAGAAGTGAAAGTGTGATTCCGGTGGTACATGTTTTTGTCTGCAAACCTGACTGCTAATGAATTGTCACACTGAGCACTTTTGAGTGACCTTAGTAACGAGTCTGGTCTGCATTTTATGGCTTCTTTATGTTTCTGGCTAGATGGCCGTGTGCACAGAGTTCTAGGTAATCCTACTGGAAGAGTGCTCTTGTTCTGCATGCCTAGTACTGCAGAGGACTGCTCCCTAAAAGCTCAAGCTCTTAGCTTTAGAGGTGTGCTAGACAGGACAAAGATTTAAGGGCTGGTTCAGCACTGGGAGAATTGTATTTTATCACTTTTTTGTGACTTTTACATTTTATTCCTTAGAGCAATTTAGCACCATTTTGGCTGTGCACATATTTTAATAATTCCCACAGTGAAAAACGGTTCTGAAGGAAAAAATCATTTTTTTTTAGAAAAAAAATTAACCGTTACGTTCGGGTTCGGAAGTTCTGCATGGAATTTCTAAGGTCCTCTCTTCAGCCTTTATAACTGTGGAGTCTGATCTTGTTCTTGCTCGAACCAGAAGGTGAGAAGCCTAGGACTGAGCTAATGATCGAATTATAAAAAGTAAAGGTCTTCTTGGGAAGGCCGGCCCTTTTCAGTAGACACAGAAAGAAAAGCCGCTACTGCACCTTATACAGAAAAGGGAGGATGTTTCTGTCCTACTTAAGATAGTCTGATAGTGATGTCCAGATATGTTGTGTCCCTAATATTTTGTGTCTTCACTCCACCTATGGATATGGCTGGGGGTGATCATCGTATGATGAGCTCTACTGTTTTTGTGGTGTTGAGCACCACCTCTCAAGTCCAGCGACACTGCTCCAGTATGTCTCCTCCTCTTCATTCCTGATCAGAGATCAGCAGAGCTTCACCCTGTGTCTGCAATAATACTCCAATGTTTATAAAGGCTTTAATTGTCAAGGATATGATGAACAATATAATCCCTAAAGGAAGAATGGTATGGAAATAGAAAAAGCTGGATTGTAATTCTCCCTGAGAAAGGCAGTTGGGTTAAGTGCGTTTGAGGAATCTGACACAAAAGAATAAGCTAAATATAATATCTAATATCTAAACCAGCCAAAGCCTAAGATTGAACATTTATGTAATGTATCATGTTGAAAATTGTGCAATAATTTTGTGTATATAAGTGTGTTAGAGTAGACATTAAAGATTTAAAACCTTGTTTGATGTGGTCATTACCTTGATTGAGGATAAAGTGGGCATTCCGCTTACGGATAAATTTAATTTATACCCATACGGTCAGGGTTTAACCCCTCCATCAACAAGCACAAAACAATTATTTCTCACGGTGGAGCCAGTAAAAATTGGGGTGAAGTGGACCCCTTTTTGCTTCTTCTGGTGATCAGAGAGATGTGTCAAATATTTCAATTTTTTTAACCATATCGGCCATAGAGACTGTTCAGTAAAGTATTTTTACCAAGAAACTATTGCTCTGAGTCATAATCAAAGCTAATCATATAGTCATTGAAAACACAGAATAATAGCACCCAGTGATCTGGACTGCTGAGTTGACATTTGACATCCACCAAATGTCTGCAGAACTCTACATGGGTAAATGTCTGCAGGTAGCAATAGTAAAGCGCCACAGATTTTTTTTGATGTGTTTGAAGTCATTGTTATGCTTCCAGATGAATTTGAGACTCCCTGTAATTCCCAACAGCGAGGATGCCATGAGGTGTAACTGAATGTCCATGAATGAAACCCTCACACTTGGTTTGAGCCTCTGTTATGCTTTGATGTTGCTAGTGTTGCTATTGGTGTCATGCAGTTCAGAGCCAATACTGGTTAAGATGGAATTCCAAATTCACCCTTCATCTCTACCAAAACCAGATCCATTTGGCAATGCATGATATAGCCTTTGAGCTCTGCCCTTAGAAATAATAATAAGTCATACTTCAGTCAAACAAGAAATAAAAACGCTATATTCCCCTTTCATTCCTGCTAGTCAGGTGCTGACAAACTTACCGGATCGATTGATGCCGGACCGGCGCCGCTCCCTTCGCCGCCGCATCGGCGTATTTCACCGCTGTGCTGTTGCTGACTATAGCCCTGCACCATTGTCACAGGAATTATGGCAGCCCCCCTCTTCCATTGCAGCAAATTGCAGGGGACAAGTCCTAGGGTCTATATAGTCACCACTAGTGCAGAATACGATATATTGGGAAGGAATATCTCATGTTTGAGTGAGTTGCTTGTCAGTTGCTTGTTAAGAGATTTAACCCCTCCCCCCAGGGAATCCAATTTTGGCTTGGTCTTGGGGTTTATAGTACAAGTGTACAGTGGCAAGATTAAAATGGATCAAAATCTGGGATCTTGGGGTCTGGTCCTTGCCCCGGGGCACCCCGATTTGGGAGGTCCCATTGTGTGAACCCCCCCCCCCCCCCCCCCCCACAGATTCCCCGGGAAACGTACCTTTCCCTGGTCCTACAGCAGCGTCTCGTCCAATCAGCACGCTGGGCTTTGCTCACATCCAATTCGCTAGACTCTAATACAGCCGAGAAGAGCCGAGCAGTGCATGCCAGTGGCTGCATCTCTGCTACCCTCTAACAGGGTTCATGGCCACGCCAACCATTCAGAAATGCCCAGTGCGGCCACGATCCCTGCTAATGGTATAGCAGACTGTGGCCACAGCTCGCGCATGTGCCGTTGGTATGGGGAGGGGGGTTAACTGGGTGACCTTTGGGTTTATACACTGCGGGGTATCCCAATCCTGGATGCCCCGGGGGGAACATGCAGACCTGGAGTCTAATAGACTGCCGAACCCCTTTTGGTCCAATTTAAAGGGACTGGAAAAATAGGGCAGCATGCAGCTCACCTGATGCTTGTCACAAGTACCTCTGCTTGATTTCATGCAGCGACCGCTAAAAGTCATGGCAGGGCTTTAAAGCTTGCCCTTCTATCGATTTCATTCCTTCAAGGTCACAAAAATTGAAAGGCAAATGGCTCTGATTGGACGTGCAAGTAAAGCATGTGCGTAAGGGTAATTTTACTTGAAAATTTCAGCTCTGCAGTGCGCTTTTTCATCCAAAACAACCCCTTACATTTGGAATACTCCCCACAAACCATATATTCCCTGAAAGTACACACTTTAAGCTTTATAGACTTACCCAGCTTGTTGTATTGGCTCATTTTCTGGAAGTAATCCCTTGCACAGGATTTCCATAAAAAAATGTATAAAACAGAATAAAACACATTTTCCTAAAATTTAATATGCAAACAAGAAAGATGAAGCTAAATCTGAAAGAGCAAGTTCTCCCGAACAGAACAATACCCAACATGCATAGCTACTTTTAACTGCCAGCCTGCTTGAGATGTTGTCACCCCCCGTTGACAGGTCGTTTTTCACCATTTTGTGCTATATTTAACTGTGATTTTTGCAGGAATTTACATGAAAATCAATATATTTTGCTTTAAATAATTGACCCCTTACCAGTTCACAAAGCATTAAATGTAAAAAGAAACACACACAGAAAATGTTTTCATTTATTTTTTTAATACTTACCTCCCATACATCACAAGCACTGTGTCCCATGTTGATCACTCTGGCCTCTGCTCTCCTGCTGCTGCTGGAAGCCTTTTCCACTAGCTGTGTTACAGAATAGTAATTAAAAAAAAAAAAGACATAGGGTCCACCTCCCAGGGATTTTTGTTGGCTTTTTAAGGGTTAAAAACCCCTTAAAAATAAAAAAATGGCATGGGTCCCCCCTACTCAACAAAACCAGCACAGGCGCCAGCTATTCAGGGCTTGTAGACCAGGGTGCAGAGACCAGCCATTGTGTCCCCCGGCCCTTGAGGCTACAGGCCTGCATAGCCTTTTGCGGCCCCCAGGCTTTTCTGACCCCCCCCAGCTTTGGTGAGACAGGTAATGGAGGGCCAGGGGTTAATGGCAAGTCACCCACTTGCCACAGGTGATTTGACTGCCCCCCCAGATCTTGTGAACTGCTATAGGGGTCTCATGGATCCCTTACCAGTAGACAGAGGGTTACAAGTAAAATAAACACACACACACAAAATATTTATTATTATAAAACATTTATTTAAAAAAATATATATATTTTCTTTACCTCGATCCTGTGTCCCACGCTGATTTGTTGACAGATAGCGGTGATTGGTGGAGGGGGGTTGGGGTGGCAGGAGATTAAAGTCCCCTACCCCTCCACCCTCTCTCCACCTGAGGATTGGGGGCTGGGAGCTGGATGATGTCACAGAATGACATCATCTGCCTGCGCACAAACGGGGGGGGGGGGTTACAGGCATTGATGGCGAAGCTGGGTGAGGGGGCCCTCTCCCCCTGGCGTAAGAGGCCAGGGGGTGGAATGGAGCCCCCCCCCAGGTGGAGAAGAGACCGAGCAGGAGAGAACACGGGCGCAGGTGAGTAAATGTCATTTTTTTGGTCCCAGTTAAAGTATCAGTGCTGTCAGAAGCACGGGGGGGGGGTGTTCTGGTCCCTCTCTTCAAGATGGAAAACCTCGGGGGGAGGGATCAGATGCCCCCCTCCTGCCAGGGTCCCCGTGTGAAGAGAAGACCTGGCCAGATCGATCAAGGGGGCTCAGGTGATTTTTTAAAATGTATTTTCATTTTATTGTCAGCTACATGAGTCTCGCGTATCTGACACTAAAAGAGTCAAGACTGAAACAGTTGAGACAACTGGTGCTAGACATTTCTGTACATGATGCTATGAGAGCACAAATCTGATAAATAAGGAAGGAAGTCCTAAAGACTGGGGCCCCCCTGACCCTGAGCCCCAATGTGGTCGCTACCACTGTCACTCTGTGGTTCACCTACTTACCTACTTTAACCAACATTCCAATACCACATGCACAGGCCTCCCCCAACATCCCATACGTGTACCCCGCAACAGGCATTTCTAAATGGCTAGAGATGGGTCTGTGCAGCCAGAAGGGATTGTACAGCAATAATCATTCAATGAATAATTAGAGGAGCCTTGTTCATGTTCCGCTTCACTAGCCGATATAATATCCATGCTTGACTGAAACCTACGTGTGGCAACAACAAAGGTAGAATGAACATTGTATCAGAGCACATGCTGAAAGCAACACATTTATGCAGCACTGTAAAAATAGTTTCGCATACTGACTGTTCATGTAGAGTAAATTGAGTTTCGATTATAGTTTCTAGTAACCAGAGATCTTCAATACACAATTTCTAATGGTTCTATAATTGCAAAATCCCAGCTGGAGGAAGCCCTAGGTGTCAGCAGTGAAAGTGTAACGCTGGTGGGGTTCCGGGTCTATGAATGAAATCGTCACACTGATCACTTCTGAGTGGCCTGTGTAACTAAACAACTACAAAGGGATCCTTTCTAGTTGCCTTGCCGCTATAATTAAAGTCATTGTCCATGCACACTCAAAATTATTCCCATTGTGAAGGGCTACACATGGCAATGCTCTCATTTATGTTTCCTTTTTAGAATGCCCCCAGGCACGGTTTTGTTCTGTGCCTGGGGGCATCCTGATTTAGGATGCCCCATTGCAGAGCAGAGCGCAACTCACCTCTTCCCAGTCCTAAGGCGCATGCGTGACCGCTCGTACAATCAGCGCACTGACATCATGTTGTACAACCCTTCGCCTAAGGCCAGTGTACTGGCGGGCGCATCCCCTTCTTCCCTCTAACAGGGAGCATGCCCATGCCAGCCATTCACAAATGCCTGGCTTGGGCACGTGCACTGCTAGAGGGATAGCAGGGATGCGTCCGCGGCTCGCGGCAAGTGTAAGGGGCGACCTGGGTGGTTTCACACAGCGGGGCATTCCGATTGTGGACACCAGGGGGGAGGGAATGGATCGGCCCCGGGAATCTTATAGATTCCCGTGCCAAAGGGCGTGGGTTTTGGTCCACTTTAAACTGGACCCCCACTAGAATTTAAAGTTTCACCTCATGTTGTACTGTCCTCTGTGATGTGAGTGGCACGGCTGAATGATTGTAAGCACACTGTGTGCATTGCATTACAGTGAGCTGGGCTTGATTCTAGCCTATCAAGGCTATCAGTAACAATGGGAGGTTGGCAACCTGACAGGAGCCTCAGAATTGAATTGGTTGTCAAGGTTGGGGGTCACTGGAGGCTGAGCTTGATTCTAGTCAACTCTAACAGAGGAGTTGTCAACCTGACCTGAGCCTCTGGATGTAATTGGTGGTCAGGGGGAAGCCGCACAAGCAAGAGGAAAAAGAAATCCCCCTTCCTTTCTGTTACCAATGCAGAGAACATGGGACTGACTGTGCATCAGGTAGGCTGCAGGGCAAATTATTTTAATGTTAGTATGCCTGTTAGAGGTCATGCTTGAGGCACATGTCAACTTTTCATCTTGTCTATGTTCTTGTAGAGAGTTCTAAAATTATTCAACAAGTAAACATTTTCTAACCAATCCGTTTAGCGTGTTCTTGGTCAGCCTGCCCATTAATGCTTTGGCATGCGTAGGAGAAAAAGTTGTGCAACCCAATCCTAGGCACATCTCCTTTGTTCACCCCCCATAAGGCATATCTAAATAGCGGGCGGCACTGCAATGATAATTCAATCAATAATTATTGGAGGAGGCAGGAAGAAGTGGGCAGATTTGGAAAGAGGGGAGCAGAGGTAGGTGGAGGTAGGCAGAAGTTAGAGAGATAAACATAGGTGAGCAGACCCCCCTCAGCTGGACTCCTCTGTACAGTCTATTCTGCTGCAGGGGAGCGCATGCCCTGTGAATTACCCATCTCGCATAGCTGCCTAATTTCCTTGCTGGGGACTGTACCGGGGGGGGGGGGGGGGGGGGGGGTTGGGATTGGATATTATTTTAAACTATGATGCCCCAGCAAGGGTAAACAGACTGCACTGCTTGCAACTTGTAAGTTACTAGTGCAGCAAAACACACGACAGTTATATGAGGCAGCCAAATTTTGTTCTAGTATTTGGACAGGTGGTGAAGTTCAGACCCCCCCCCCCCCTTCCCGGGTGTGCTGTTTTTTGTGCACCCCTTACCGTAACTGTTATGCTGTGCACGTGCCTGTTCAGGGTTGTCCCAATCTCCCTGTGGAAGCTTTATGTAGAGCGATTATAGGGCCACCCCGCTGCCTAAAGATGGCATGTGCAGTTCTGCGAATCCACTGCAGTGATTTAAATGCCATTGGAGACATTTTCTGCAGTCGGATCTCATTATGAGCCAGATATATAGTATATAGAAAATAGGATAGCATGGCTGGTCAAAAAAAAAGAAAGGGAATGTTTTATTATGCACAGCTCATTTTGTGACCTTTTTATGTAAGAAGTATTTTTTTTTCTTTATTATAATACTGACCGGGTAAGGGCATTACACAGAATGGAGCTATGACCCGGCTGCCAGGGGTTTATCCCATTGAGTTTCTGTCCCTTTCATGTGAATGTTATCACTCCGACAGATAATTGCATTTCTAGAAAGCCGGTGTTTCAGTGACAATGAAGCCCGGCTGCAATTCATCATTTTAAGGTAAGACTCCGCTAGATCAAATGGCCGATAACTGTAGGAGCTTTACCACTAATAAACACCACTGTAAGTTGCCTGAAAATCGTTACATCTCACACAATGAAGCATTAATTCTTTACTTGTACAGCTGACAGGTTATCTGTCTGATCATAATCTAAAAAGAGAACACTTTTTGTATATCATGTCGAGAGGAAATTAGATAGATCACAGTATTATAATTTTTTTTATACCCCGTCGTAATCTAATTGATCTAATGCTAAACATTTTTTTTCCATTTTTTAAAGAAGAGCTAGCATATCTCGCGCTATTGACAACAGTTTCTATAAAACTTCTGCCATAATTATGCATAGGATTCCGTGTGTGAAAATCAGGGGTGGTTGGGTCAAGGCAACAGAATTACTTGTGTGTCTACTGTAGCCGCGTATCTTCATATAAAGCATGCTTTTAAATAAAATATTGCTGTCAAGGCGACAGGATTTCTTCATGAGTAACTGCCACTAGGTAACCTGCAAAATCGGCTCATTTGGATACCTGCAAAATCGACCACATTTGGATACCTCTGGGAAAATGAGGGTTTTGGGGTTGGTTGCTGTTTTGCATTTCAGCCGCATGTCCGTATTAAATCTGGGAGTGGAATAAGTGAAAGACTTGTTATTTTCACTGTATGGGAACAAGAGCAGACCTCTCGCAACAGATTATTAGAGCAGAACAAAACCTTCTGACCATCAGAACCCCTGCCCCCTCTCCCTGCCTGAGTATCTCGGGCAATGAATCTTTGTCGCCGGTGGCCCGAATTTTCCGCCTTGGCTTCTCCCCACCCCCCGGCTATTTTTGAGTTTTCTGATTTACATTTGCACGTTCAACACTTTATTTGGGGACACTTTCTCACCTCAGCACTTAGTAGTCCATTATTCCTTCTTTTAAACTTATTCTTTTGTCTATATGATGGGTTCCCAACCACTTTCTCTTCTGGGTGTTGGAATGGGTTGTCGGGCACCTGAAACTGGCCTTTAAAGTGCATGAAGCACAAACATAATCTGAATATTAGTTTTTATCACCTTTTTGGGGCAATTTTGTACTTTAACCCTTTAACTGCCAGCCTACCTGGAGTTTTTGTCACCCTTTGTTGCCAGACCATTTTGCACTATTTTGCGCTCCCCATGTTCAACTGTGATTTTTGAAGGGATTTCCAGGGATTTCCCAGGAAAGTGATATATTGTTTTTTCCAGCAGAGCCTGGGCGTTAACATGAAATGTCTTGTTTGTCATTTTCTAAGTGTATTCTCAATATTTTTGGGTGAAAATTGTACAACAAAATAAAAAAAAAACTATTTTTTACAATTTGTAGTGTTTTTTGTAACAAAAAATGTAAGTTTGTCAATAAAATCTTATTGCGTGTGAAACTCCAATTTCTCCCGGTTACAGTGGTACCACATATGTATAGGTAGACACCCTTTCCTGCCCAGGAAACTCCCCCAAACTGAAACCGAGCTTTAGGAGATTTTGAGATAAAAATACAACTATGCTATGCAATATGCGCACCTTGCAGTTTTTCAAGAAAAACAACCCTTTACATTTGAAATACCCCCCACAAACTATATATTCCCTAGAAGTACACACCTTAGGCTTTCTAGGCGTACCAGGCTTGTTGACATGGGTGCAGTTTTCTGAAAGTAATCCCTCAATGTATTCTTTGGTTGCACAGGGTTTCCTTAAAAATGAATAAAAAAGCAGAATCAAAACCACATTTTCCTAAAAAAAACTATATGCAAACCAGAAATTTTGAAAAAGCAACATCCCCCAAACAGAACGATACCCAACATGCAAATGTTCTGTCAAGGAAAGAGTTGCCAAACACACCAAAGTAAAGCATGCGCATAGCGGTAGTTTTACTTCAAAATTTCAGCTCTGCAGACAAAGTGCGCACCTTGTGCTTTTTCTACCAAAACAACCCTTTACATTTGGAATATCCCCGATAAACCATATATTCCCTGAAAGTACACATGTTAAGCTTTCTAAGCATACACAGCTTGTTATAGTGGGATCATCTTTCTGGAAGTAATATCTCGAAGAATTCTTAGGTTGCACAGGGTTTCACAAAAAAATGTATAAAAAAGCAGAATAAAAAACACCTTTTTCCTAAAATATCAATATGCAAATAAGAAAAAACAAGGTAAATCTGAAAGCGCAAGGTCCCCCGAGCAGAACAATACCCAACATGCATAGGTACCTGTAACCTTTTAACTGCCAGCCTACTTGAGATTTTGTCACCCGCTGCTGACAGGATATTTTTCACCATTTTGCGTGATGTTTAACTGTGATTTTTGCAGAAATTTCCAAGAAAATGGCATATTTTCTTTTTGTGGCAGAGTTTAGGCTTTAACCTGAAATGTCTTGTTTGTATTTTTTCTACTTTTTTTATATATTGTTAAGTAAATAAGTAAAAAAAATAAAAAAAAATATATATTTTTTAAATTGTCTCCTTTTTTTTAACAAAAACATTTATTTTATTAAAGAAAACCATATTGCATGTGAAAGCCCCATTTCTCCCGATTACAATGATACCACATATGTATCGGTAGCCCCCCGTTCCTGTCCAGGTGATCCCATAAACTGAAAAGGGCACTTTATAACATTTACAAATAAAATACAACTACTATCCACATAATAAAGGGTTAAATAAAAAAAAATTGGTGCGGGGTCCCCTTGCACAGGGGGGGGGGGGGGGGCACCATTTCTTGGGGGAATTTTAAGGTTTTTTTGGGGAGGTCTCGGGTTAATGACAAGTCACCCACTAGCCGCAGGTGACTTGCCAGACCCAGAGCCTTGTGAACTGGTATAGGGGTCTCGTAGATCCCTTACCAGTTCACAAAGGGTTAAAAGTTAAAAAAAACACACACACAGAGACACACTTTAAAAATAACTTTATTTAAACTGAGCATTGGGGGGGAGGGTAAAGGCTATTACAAAGGGGAAGTTAGGAAAGAAAGTGACAGTGGGTGTAGACATGAAACTGGGGGTGGAGAGGGGGGAGGGGTTAGCACATCTAGCAGGAATAAGGGCAATATACAAAATTATCAAAATTCTCATAAGCATTTGAAATGCATGCTTACAAATGCTAGAAGTTTGACTAATAAAATGGATGAACTAGAACTGATAATAACAGAAGAACAATATGATATTGTGGGGGTAACAGAGACCTGGCTGGATGAAAGCTATGACTGGGCAGTAAATTTACAGGGATACTGTGTGTTTAGGAGGGACCGTAACAAACGCAAAGGGGGTGGAGTCTGCTTAATTGTAAAATCCTCTCTACAGCCTGCTCTGCGGGAGGATATATGTGAGGGGAATGACCATGTGGAGTCGGTATGGGTAGAAATACATGGAGGGAGAAACAAAAATAAAATACTGATGGGGGTTTGCTATAAACCTCCAGATATATCCGAATCCATAGAAAATATGATGCTAAGGCAAATAGATATAGCCGCTAAAATAAATGAGGTAGTGATTATGGGGGACTTTAACTACCCAGATATAGACTGGGATGCTGAAACATGTGTTTCGCAGAAAAGTAATAGTTTTTTATCTAAAACAAAAGATGGCTACCTTTCCCAACAAGTACAAGCTCCAACAAGGGGGAAAGCCATATTGGACCTAATACTAACCAATGTACCAGACAAAGTAATAAAGGTACAGGTTGGGGGACACCTTGGAAGCAGTGATCATAATATCATTAATTTCCAATTAGCAGTCACTAGGGTGCCTTATCAAGGAGTCACAAAAAAGCGGGACTTCAAAAAGGCAAAGTTTGACCAACTTAGAGATGCCCTACACTGCACTGACAGGGAAAATGTCCTTAAGAACAAAATCATGGACGCTAAATGGGATACTTTCAAAGGAATACTTAATTTTCAGTGTGACAGATATATACCTTACAGGAATAAAACTATTAGACACACATGTAAACCGATGTGGCTAAATAAAAAGGTTAAGGGGGCAATAAACAACAAAAAAAAGGCATTTAAACGTTTAAAGCAGGAAGGGACAGCGGAAGCGTTAAAAAACTATAAAGAAGAAAATAAACAATGTAAACAACAGATAAGGGCAGCTAAGCTGGAGACAGAAAGACTGGTCGCGAAAGAGAGTAAAACTAACCCTAAATTATTCTTTAGCTACATAAACCGTAAAAGGTACAAACCTGAGGGTGTGGGCCCCCTGAAAAGCAAGGATGGGACCCCTATAGAGGGAAATGAGGAGAAAGCTAATTTGCTTAACAACTTCTTTGCTTCTATATTCACAAAAGAATTTGACATGCCGAGTGAAATGCAGGGGAATAACCGAAACCCTCCATTAAATGTCACTGGTCTAACCAAGGAAGAAGTCCGGCACCGTCTCAAGCAGATGAAAATCGATAAATCACTGGGACCAGATGACATACATCCTCGTGTTTTAAGGGAGTTATGTACAGTAATAGACAAGCCGTTATTTCTAATATTTGTGGATTCCATAACTACAGGGTTTGTTCCGATGGATTGGCGCTTGGCAAATGTGGTGCCAATATTCAAAAAGGGATCTAGGGGGGAACCTGGGAACTACAGACCGGTAAGCTTAACATCTGTGGTGGGCAAGCTGTTTGAAGGTTTCTTAAGGGATACTATCCTGGAGCACCTTGGGGAAAATGACCTTATTACTCCATATCAGCATGGATTTATGAGGAATCGCTCCTGCCAGACAAACCTGATCAGCTTTTATGAGGAGGTAAGTTCAAGATTGGATCAGGGGGAGTCATTGGATATCATATATCTTGACTTTTCTAAAGCATTTGATACTGTGCCACATAAAAGGCTGGTACAAAAGATGAGAATGCTTGGACTGGGGGAAAACGTGTGCAGATTGGTGGGAAATTGGCTTAGTGATCGGAAGCAGAGGGTGGTTATAAATGGTACACACTCAGATTGGGTCACTGTTACCAGTGGAGTACCACAAGGGTCAGTTCTGGGACCAATTCTCTTCAATATATATATAAATGACATTGGGTATGGATTAAACAGTAAAGTCTCAATCTTTGCAGATGATACTAAGCTGAGTAAAGTAATTAAAACAAAGGAGGACAACAGGCAACTACAAACAGATTTAGATAAATTGGAAGCATGGGCAGTTAAATGGCAAATGAAGTTTAACACAGATAAATGTAAGGTTATGCACATGGGAAGGAGAAATCTGTGTCATGATTACACACTAAATAAAGAAACACTTGGTAAAACAACAATGGAAAAGGACCTAGGGGTTTTAGTTGACAATAAGCTCAACTGTAGTAATCAATGCCAGGCAGCTGCTGCCAAGGCAAATAGGATCATGGGGTGCATCAGGAGGGGCATAGGTGCTCATGACCAGAACATCATTTTACTCCTGTACAAGTCACTGGTCAGACCCCATATGGAATACTGTGTACAGTTCTGGGCACCTGTGCTTAAAAAGGACATATCAGAACTGGAGCGCGTTCAAAGAAGGGCAACAAAGTTAATAAAAGGAGTGCGGGGGCTAGAGTACCCGGAAAGATTGTCCAAGTTAGGTTTATTTAGTCTAGAAAAAAGACGATTGAGGGGTGATCTAATAACTATGTATAAATATATTCGGGGTCAATACAAGGATCTGTCCCACAATCTATTTATACCCCGGAGTGTAACCATAACCCGGGGGCATCCACTAAGGTTAGAGGAAAGGTGCTTTCTCCACCGACATAGGAGGGGATTCTTCTCTGTAAGAGCAGTGAGACTATGGAACTCGCTGCCAGAGGAGGTAGTAATGAGGGATACATTAAAAATGTTCAAAAGTGGCCTTGATGCCTTCCTGGCATGTAATAACATTTCCGGCTATGGCTACTAGACCACTGGAAGGAGTTAAACAGGCTGAACTGGATGGACTAAAGTATTCAGCCTTACATACTATGTTACTATGTTACTATGTTTATTAAAAAATAATACTTTTTTTAATTTTTTTTTTTTAATACTTACCTCCCATCAATCCCTGTGTCCCACGCTAATCAGGCTTCTGCTCTCCTGCTGCTGCTGGAAGCCTTTTATACCTACTGGGTTACAGGTAGCAAAGGGTTAATTAAAAAAAAAAATGACATAGGGTCCCCCCTCGAAGGGAGGGGGACCCCATTTTTTTTTGGATTTTTAAGGGTTGAAACCCTAAAAAATAAAAAAAAAATGGCGTGAGGTCCCCCCTACCCAGCGTAACCAGCCTGTGACCAGCTATGGGGGCTTGTAGAACAGGGCGCAGGGGCCAGCTTTAGTGGCCCCTGGCCCTGCGGCTACAAGCCGTCATAGCCTAGGGCCACGGCTCTTCTGCCCCCCCCCTGGGCTTTGGGGAGGCAGGTAATTTGGGGGGCCAGGGGTTAATGGCAAGTCACCCACTTGCGCAGGTGACTTGCCAGACCCCCGAGCCCTGTGAACTGGTATAAGGGGTCACATGGACCCCTTACCAGTTCACAAAGGGTTAAAAGTTAAAAAAAAGACACACACACTTTATTTAAAAACATTTTATTTAAAAAAAAAAAAAATGTTTTTACTTTACTCACCTCCGATCTTCATCTTCTGTGTCCCGCGGCGATCTGCTGTCAGTGACGGCTGGGCAGAGAAGGGGGGAGGCAGGCGATCGGAGGATCGCCTACCTCCCTCCTTCCCCGCCCAGCTGTCACCGGCATCTGAGAGTTCAACTGCCGGGTGCCCCGATGACACCCGGCGGTGACGTCATCTGGCCCCGCCCCAAGATGGCGGCCGCCATAGGAGGACAGAAAGGGAGGAGGGCTGTTATGCCCCCTCCAGAAGACGGAAGAGCGGGGGGGGTGATCGGAGCCCCCCCCCCATGAAGAGGAGAGGCGGCGGGAGCCGGCGGGAGTGGAGGTGAGTAACTGTCATTTTTTTTTTTTTTTTTTTTTACAGGCAAATGCCGGCGGCTGCAGAAACGGGGGGGGGGGGGGCACCCTATTCCGGGCCCTCCCCTGCAGCCGGAGGAGCCCCAATCAGCAATCGGAGCCCCTCTGGCTGAAGAGGAGACCCGGCCGGATCAAACAAGGGGTCAGGTAAGTGATTTTTTTAAATACTTTTTACTTTATTGCTGGGGAAAGTCAGGCACGTAAATTTTACGTGGCTGGCGTTTAACAGTTGGAGAGGCAGCCACGTAAAATTTACGTGGCTGGCAATAGAAGGGTTAAAGGAGCACTATTGCAAAATTGTGTAATATCACAAATCCGTATAAACACATCGCCTAATGAGAGGAGGGATGAGTTATACAGCTGAACTGAATAAAACTCCCACCAAGCTTGTGGTTTTCTTCTTCTGGTGGAAATAAAATCCAGGTGTTACAGGTTTAGTCAGTGTGAGGCCTGTCACCCGTGATTCCGTCTTTCTACCATTAAAATAAAAAATACAAACCTGGCTGGATATTTCTTGATGCAGGATGTATAATTAACCCCTCCACTCGCCGTCCAGCATATTTATACCGATTTTTATTACTGGGCCATTTTTCCCCGATAGTGCTCCTTTAAGTGATCCTATACCCAGGAGGGAAGGTTGGCATCATTTTCTATTCCCACCCCAGTTTTTTTTTTTTTTTTACTGAAGCCTTTGCCCAATATTCATATAAACAATAACAGAAGTCTGTATGATTTTCGAATTGCGGCCATGTGCTAATTAGTTCAATTACTACTAAACTGTCACATAATGGCAGTTAGTTTGAAGTGCTCCCCTTTGCTGAGCTGTGTGTACTGTGACTAAATGTATCATGGAAAGCACCAGAGGTCGAGGCTGCTCAGTCAGGGAGTTTTATGGCCAACTGCATAAAGCTCATGATTTTATGAATATAACACAGGCCGTTTTGGGGCACTGGGTTTGGAGTTGGAAGGTGACATAAGCTTCCTTCCTGGGTATAGGACCACTTTAAAGAATAATCAGATGTGGGCAAAGTGTAGATGGAAGTAGATCAGGGTTGGCTACAAGTCAGTCTGCAGCTTTGAGTGCCACCAATGATACTAGTGTCACAGACTGGGAACCCCTGGTCTATATCATGCATTATCCCCCCTTGGATTTCTACTGCTTATTAGCTGCACTTTCCCTGTATATACACAGTTTTCACTGTATACTAGTATTTTTATATTTATTACATTTCTTACATTGATTACATTTACTTTCATATTTAATGTATCCATTAATGTATTTGTTTCCATTAATAATATAGGCTAGTGCGTGTTTTCTTAGGGGAAACTTTCCCGCACCCTGTTTGCAAATATTTCTTACCACATCTTATCACAGCCTTCTATACCCCATTATATTTCTTTGTGTGCAGAACCACCACTCATATACTTAAAATGTGCTTAACATCCGAGCAGGCTTTAATGCAGGATTAACTGTTCCTAGCGAAAAGAGTGTTTGCCTTCAGCGACCTTTTATGGGACCTTGGGTCCTGTGCTCATTGACTTTTTTTGAAGTTTTGATCAGGTCCATTTGGGAGTCATAGGTTAAGGTTCGTGTCGGGGTCAGTATTTTAAATGATGCTCTAAAAAAAAAGTTCACCAAAAGTCATAGACCTGATTAGGAATGGTTATGAAGGAACAAACCGGGACAATGGAAATGTGCACTAGGAATGACCTGGTCCTCAGTTCCTCTAAGACAGTCGAGTTAGTTGTGGATTCTAGGAGAGTCACCTATATCCATATATGGGGTATAAATTAAGGGATCCCCCTGTGCTAAGCCATATTTGGTTGTTAAAATAATAAAACAAATAACCTGATCACTGCAATTCTAGGCTCTGAATGGCGGCTGACGTCCTGAGTGATAGTTGGCCTTGAGTGACTGTCACACTGATGCAAGTGCCAAAATTCAAGCTGCTCAATTTTTTGTGGCTATGCTCTCAGCAGCTGATTGTAGAATTTTGACTTTTTATATTTCTTCTGAATCTCAGAAGCCGGCTTGTTGTTCTATTTAACCAGCCAGCAGCTACATAAAATTGACATGGCAATTTTGGGTGGAACTGGCCTTAAACATTACGATGTGAAATTCATCCGGTGCGATGGTAAAAAGTTAAAACCTGGCCTGATATTAGCGGCTGCTTATTTCATTGCCGCTTCCCCCTTTTGCGAGATTAAGATACAGCTTCTGTGGAGAGAAATTGAAGTGCCATTCCTCCAGATACAACCTGTCATAAAGCAGCGTTCTCCTGATTGAGTCAAGATGAGAGCGGAGGATCTCTCGAAGAGTAATAACAGGTTTGCTGAAATAGAACAAATTGCGGTGGCTGGCAATTGTATCCATTTCACCAAATTGTCTCGGCGTTGCATGATGTGATGAGCCCATGGTGAGTGAATATTCCTCTGCAGATTTGTATTGTGCGCCAGGTCAGCCATATTCCATTTTCAAGCTGGAAGAAATCAGAAATAGCCGTAATTTAGAAAATCACAATGCTCTTATTACATGTCGTTTAGGCCCCCCTTCCCCGTTTTCCTGCCGGCTGTGTTTGATTTCAACATGAAATAAAACTGTCTGTGAACCATGTTGATTATTTAGTGCTTAAGCTGCAGCTTTATTATGCTGCAAATCTGGGATCATTTTCCGCATGTAACCCCATGCAATAAAAGATAAGCAATATAAATAAATAAAACAAAATGCAGTCCATGGCATATTTGTGTCCTGTGTGATGGCTCGTGCTTTAAATAGCACGATTGGATTTATTGTATTGCAGGGATTGAGGGTGGCAAGATATTCCCAAAGATTCTTAGTCCAGCAATCTATTCCCACCATGACAAAGCTAGATTATTGTGTCATGGAATGGCAGGGGCTTTTCTTTGTTTAAAGTGCATCAAAACCCACGGAGATTGGCCCAGGAATCTGTAAGATTCCCAGGCTGATTGATTCCCTCCCCCTGGGGTATATAATATTGTGATGCCCCTTTGTGTGAAACCCCCCAGGTCGCCCATAAACTCACCTTCTTTTCCAGTCCAACGGCACATGCTCGAGCCGCGGATGCATCCCCGCTATCCCTCTAGCAAGGCGCAAGTGAATTGTGAACACCAGATGCCAATGTTGGCCAGTGTTTTCTCCAAGACCACATAAAAAAAAAATTGGTCAAACAGCCACTCTGCTCCTTTGTGCTCTCAGTGTGAACGTGCCTGGCAAGCCACATTGGGCCCCACAGCTGTTTCCAACCATGTGAGATCATACTCTGTACTCACAAACTGTGCCACATGCCAATCCCAGCTCTGCCACGGCTCAGAAATTGAAGCTAAGAAAGGGGTTTTGCTTAGAATACACAAAGCATTAGCGGAGCCGCTGAGCTATGGACGTCTAACCCGACGTCCTAGCTCAACGGCTCCGAGCGCGCTGGTGGCCGCATCTCTCGCTTCCCTCTAACAGGATAGCGGGGGTACGCCCATGGCCCGCGCATGTGCCATTGCACTGGGATTAAGGTAAGTGTAGCGGGCGACCTGGGGGGTTTCACACAGCAGGGCATCCTAATTTTTGATGCCCTACGGGGAGGGGATCTATAAGATTCCTGGGCCAATATAGCGGGGTTTTGGTCCACTTTAAGTTGAACAGATGATCAGTATTTCAGTCCAGCTCTGCAGCCTATGTACATGATACATCTATTATCCTTCCAGTCTAATTTCACTCTGGGTAGACAGAGGAAATAGCGCGCCTATGGAGCAGTCTGAGCCAAGGATACGGATATGTTCAGCTTCATGCGTTGCCCTGACATTAAAGTCTGCCGCTATGGCTCCTCTGTGTTTATGGGCTGTTTTGATTACCTCTTATTGTCTATGCAACCAGTCTAAACATCTTCCTGTCTGCTCTTAGAAGTGTCGTGGGGCAAGTAAAAGGCAATCATTCAGCATTTACACCTCAGTGCCTGACTCATTTTACAATGTCTGCAATTTTCCGAAAAATACATTACAGAAATGTTAATCTGGGATTTAGCTGCGCGTCTCAGGCAGCAGCAATTGTGCCTTCATGTCTATTGACTTATGACTGGTTATTGACTGGAATAAGAGTGTCTGTTGGAGCAAACCTTTTCCTTTACAGCCCTTCTTTCTTTCCATCCAATGTTAACTCTGCTCTTTCTCAGGTCTAGACATCTTTTTTTGTTTGGTCACGTGTGAACAGGGTAGCACCCAAGTGGGGGGGGGGGGGTGGTCCAGGGACCACCCCCCTCCCTCCTGCAGGCCTGGTATATCACATTGCCACACCATCTGCCTATTGTGGCACTCTTGGGGCTGTCATTTTAGTTCTAGAGGTGCAGGGAAGTCGCATCCTATTGTTCCCCACTTTGGCAGCTGGGGAAAGCCATGCTCCATCTGTGCCACACCCCCTGCTGGACCCCCTATCCCCACATTCCTTGGTGGCTCATGGTTTGTGACCTTTATATTTTTGAATGACATGTTACCAACCCTATCCTAATTATATTTACTTAACTGGTGCTGGGATCTCCTGTGACTGTAGGGAAAATCCTGAAAAATATCATTTCCAATAATTTCCACATCTCTGAGATGTCCAGTCCCCGGACAAAAGACCCACTTAACGGAAGCTTTCCAGAAACAGGAATGACTGTATTTGTGCAAGGGCAATTGACATTTGCTCCGAGAGATGAGCAAACCCAGGCAGTTTACAGTTCAAAGAACCCCCTCCAAGCCGCCTTACACCTCTGTTGCTTCGCTGGCTGCAATAAAGAATGGCAGTATGCCTCCTCCTGTGTGACAGGCCTCGCAGGGCCACTTGAAAGCCTAAGATCTAACATACCGGTGCCAATCTTTTTTTGAGGTACTGAAAGGTTTCATTGAGCTTGGCCTATAATTCAGTAATGTATTTACAATCTGCAAGTCCTAATTCTTGAGGGCTCAGGGCTCGAGGTTTGAAGAACTCTGTTGCAGATCCATAACAACCCACCGTGTTTGGATCTATAGCACCTTCCTACTCAAATGTATTATCCAGAAATGGTTTTAACAGTTCTCCAATTCGTTCTAGCAGGGAGGGAACAGCACATTCTAGGAGGGAGAGAACAGCCCTCCTCTAAGAAGGAAGGGGGGTGAAAGACCTGAGCATAAGAGTCTCCAGTGGTGTAGGTACCAGGAAATCCGCACACTGCTTCACACCTCTCTTGGCACTTTAAAACAAGATTTGATTACATGACACTTATTGACTTACACAGCCAAGGAGTGAACAAAAATATTGACCGTCTCTCTTCAGTATCATTACACACATCCTCTCATATGCCAATAACACCACTGTGTTAAGAGTTACGTTTTCACCGCAACACCGAGATCAGAGAAAAATCATAGCTGTTAAGTTGATCACACAGTGCCAGATTTCATGGGGCATATATGGCCATTGTATGCTTTCACACATAGTGAGACCAACACAAGCAGTGAGTGCACATGTGGGCTGCCATAATTATGGTGCCTGGGGAGCAGTTTGGGGGTCAGGAGCCTTGCTCAAGTGCACTTCAGTCATGTCCCAACCTGAAATCGAACCTCACCTCTCCAGTCACAAGATTGCTTCCATACCTCTATTCTACGACTACGCCTTAGGCCATTTCCTGACTTTATTGCCTTCCAAACTGACATTAAACTCTTGCTTAGAAGTGGAATTGTGACTGATAGATTCTATTTTTCAAAATGGAATTGTATTGAAGAGAATATATATATACTTTTCATAAACTTGTGGGTCATATATACAAGCCTTGGTGGATGCAGTAGTATTTACTGCTCTACTTAATACATTCAAGTCCCTGTCTAGTTCCCCCCCTGCACCTCTCCCACCAAGTTTAAATTCAAACTGAGCAAAGGGGGTGGGAGGTGCTCCATCACTGCTAATTATACAATTTACCTAGGGGCTGGAAACCAAGTAACAGCCTAATTTAACCTTCTCATCACTATATTATCTTCAGCGGGCATGCATATGAATTCTGTAAAGAAACCAGGGGCCTTAGTTTGCATACAATTGGAAACACGTGTGTTAAACCCTACGCCATGTTAAGGTGCCCCTTTTGGTGGGGTTCCTACTCCTATTTTTGAGTCCCCAAAGTATTGCCATTTTTTACATTTGGAGGTGGTCATAAAGGAATGGAATTGAGAGGAGGGGTACACATTTCTGACCTTCTATGGTATCTAGAGAGTGCTGAACGAAACAGAGGAGAACCACATGGGACAGGCTTCGGGTGATCACCTGGCTGCCTTATTATTGCCATTGCCAGGACTCTCACTTAAATGCCTTCTGTCAATCACACTAGAATTGTTGGAACCTTAGTGTTGTGCATTCTGTAAAATGTTTTCTAATCATTTATTGTTTGCACCAGTGAGATAATAAAAATTATTTCCCTGGTAGCTGCCAGTAATCCTGCCAGGAATCACGTGTCTTTTTTAACAAAACATCAATTAAATCTGCCTGTACGGCTCTCCAGATTGTAGACTAAACTCTTCTTCTTACTGACTGTTTTGCAATAAAAGATGATTGCCCAAACAGAACAATTTAAGAACTTTACTTTCTCTGCCTGATTTGATTGTTACAGGATTACGCGGTTTATGGTTGAAAAACAAGGGCAGGATTTTGGGTTTCATGGGAGATCAGAAGTTCTATTATTCTTGACATGCCTGATAATGTTGGTCCTGTATTGTAATATCAGAAGAGGTTGAGATAATCTTCCAGCTGTAACTTGGCATTTAAATCTGCAATTCAACTTGTGACATTTCCTATGTGTGAAAGGTTTGCTTTGTGTTTTCATTTCTTAGACATTTTAATCTTTTTCTACGCATGTTATATTTACCAGCATAAAACATCCTAACCTAGGGTATACCCACCATTTTTTAAGATTTTTCATGTACCACCCAACACAGATTTCCCCTTTTGCTTTCCCTTCCTTCTTGACCACCTTCATGTAAGGTTGCTTGGCGGCCCCTCCCTTAGCGATCTCAGTGTGAGATAGGTCTGGTAAGCTATATTAGTCACACTTGCTGGGCTGGCTCATGCTGGGAGTGTGACCACATTTGGAGTGTGGTCGTATAAGGAAAGCAGGAGCAAACTTTGGAGAATTGCTACATCATCTACAGCGTGCTGCAGGAGATGAAGGAGAGGCACATGGGCCAGGCTTTAATGGAGGAGAGGAATATCTGAACAGTGCTAGTCCAGTCCAATAAATTAACGAATTGCAGGATCCGAGCCTGTCGCTCATCTCTAGCTTCCCACGTCCTCCTTTGAGCCTGAAATCAATTCACCACCACTAACCACACCCTATGTATTGCCTTTGATCCAGCAATCGGATGAGTCTGATCGGATCGTCAGACTAGCACAGATCAGCTGTGCAGGACTAAAGGTAAGTAACTTGTTTTTTAACGGACAGTCCACCTTCTCTGGACATGGGCTTGACTTCCATCTCTACTTTCTCACAAAGCCAATAATAATCTTGTATTTTTACCCCTGGGTCTAACAGCTTAGAACATGTACATTTATTTAGTTTGTTTCTACCTGTAATTGCTACAAATATTTTTACTACCCACACTTGCATGAACTCGGACCTTCTATGGCCATAGGCAATGACGGCCGTGGCCAAATCTCTTTCTGTTGGAACTCTCACGTTTGGGTTTAATAGAGAACCAATAAACCTCTTTGAACAAGACCTCCAAGACCAATTGTACATTTGAAATGCTTATGATACTGATTGTATAAATCATTCATTTTGTTTGCCAAATATGCTTTCAAGCTTGAGTTTTCTCTGTGAATTTTTTATTTGATGGGTTATACTTTTATTACTCATTTTTTTTTCAAAGACTTTGATTGAGTAGCCATCTGCTTGCTCTTAAAGAAACTACATGTAAAGCTTTTACAAGGTTCCATGTACCATCAAAGACCCACACTGAATTTTATTTCATAGTGTCAGCCCGGTTCAAGCTTTACATTTTTCCTCTTCTAATTTATTGAAGTCAGTTCATCTACACAGATGTAGCTCTGTTGGTTGGCAGCGTCAACATATCCAAGTCTCGGTAAGCCGCTCGCAGATTTGGCACGCGCGGTTAGTCATACATCATGCTTATTTCGGAGCTTTCTTTCAAATTGTAGATGGCAGCTCCTGGTAAATGTTCCCTCTGGTGCTGCCACCAAGAGATTCCCAGTTTGTGCAATAATCAGATGCGACCAGATGGTGATGAGTCAGGCTATCTTCTTTCCATCAGTGTTTGGCTTCACAATTTCAGTTGATTTAAACTTGCATTATGATCTATACTTACTTTGCCAGTTTGAATAATGCTACATTCTGTTCACCATCTTCTGCAATTGCTTTACAAAGGGGGAAAAAAAAGTAAAGCCAAGATTACCAAATACTCTTGGTGCTTTGGGACCTTACTGTTATCCAAGTCGAGGGCTGTCTAACCTTGAGTAGTTAGTAACTTTGTTCAGAATGCTGAACGCTCAGAGATATGGTAACATTTCCTTTCTAGACCACCCTATACAAAAGGAAAACAGGCAATATAAGAAATTAAATATTTCTGTGAAATATTCTATTTACTTAGATTCTCCAACCTGTATTTAGGAGCCACTTAAGGCTCATGGACCCTTGCTGTGCGGCTCACCATCTGTCTGCTAGACCAGAATACCTTAGATGGTATAGGAGGCATTTTGGCTTAGTCTTTCAGTGCCTGCCGCCATATGGAGGGGATTCACCTCACCTCACTACTCCGCCTGGCCTGCCTGCCTCCTGCGGGCCACCTCAGTCTTAGGTCGCTCTTCAACCTGGGGTCTCCGTGCGCTTCTGTCCTGTCATACTTCAATCGGCTCTGCTGTGGATCTGGTAGGTCCTTATTATTTTATTTAAATGTTTATTATATTCTATTGTGTGTGTACTATTTTTGAAATTTAGGCTAGTCTATTTCTGTTTTGTGGATAATGGATATTAGGTTGTGGTCCACCCCTAGTTTCTCAGAGTAGTCACTTAGATTATCACATAGTCACGTAGATTATCGATATTCCTCAGGCCTCAAGAAATGAACAGTCCTATCTGCTCAGAATCTGCTGCAGCTGTGGTACTTTCCAGATTAGGAAACAGCTGCCACCCCCAGAGGTATTACCTGGGGGAAAATTTGCATGAAATGTTTAAGATCTAAAATGGCAACACTTAATCTGGGGGGATTTTATGACCACAGTGGATATAAGGGTTTCCTACCTGCATATCCCTATCTTTCCAGGCCATCAAAGGTTTTTGTTCTTTGCAGTAGATGGTCTACTTTTTCAGTTTGTGGCTCTGCCTTTTGGCTTGTCTTCGGCCCCAAGGGTTACCAAGGTTCTGGCAGTCTCATGACCCTTCTAAGGAACCAGGAAGGGTACTAATAATCCTTTATTTAGATGATCTTTTAATCAAGGCCTTAATAGATACAGAGACTGTATTATCGACTTTGGAAAGCTTTAGCTGGATATTCAACCATCCAAAGTCCCATACCATTCCCTCAAGAGTTATCTCCTTCCTGGGAATGACATAACAAAAGAGACTCTCACTTCAGGCCAGGGTACAGGCTCTCCTGACCTGCCCTCACCTGACGATCCGTCAAGGAATGCACCTATTGGGCCTGATGATGTCTTGCATTGAGGTGGTGCCTTTAGCACAGTTTCACTCAAGACCCCTGCAGGAGGAATTACTCTCGATCTGGGATCGAACCACGGGGACTCTGGATCACCCCCTTAACTTGACACACTCAGCAAGTCAGTCTCTAGCCTGGTGGCTAAAACCTCAGCCTCTTCAGGTAGGCAAATCCAAACTTCTGACACAATGGAATACGGTCACTACGGATGCCAGACTAAAGGGTTTGGGGGTGTCATGGGGTCACAGAAGATCCGGGGACAGTGGGGGCCAGGGGAGAGTAGGCTTGCAATAAATATCTTGGAACTGAGAGCAATTCTACTGTCTCTCACACATTGGATCTGAAGGGTCATCCTGTCAGGATTAAATCCAACAACCTGATGGCGATGGCATATGTTAATCATCAAGGGGGCACCAGAAGCAGGAGAGCTTTCAGAGAGGTGAGCTGGATCTTATACTGGACCATCTCTGTGATCCACATGCCCTATGCATGTGCTGGGGGCTCCCATAGATCTCGTCCCCCCACATTTAGAATGTTCCGAAATGTGTGTCCCGGTCAAGGGACCCTCTAGCTATAGCAACAGATACACTGGGCCTTGGTCAGCAATCATGCTTTATTTTAAGTGTGCCATACACTCCACTTCGATCTTCATGACATGTGGGTAATCTCCAGTTGAGGGCGAACTTGTGCAGAGATGAATATGCAAAAAAAGAAAGCCCTTCCCATTCCATATATACCTGGGACCTCCCACCAATTTCCCAGTTCCTTCTCTGCAGAGAAGGCGACAAGACAGAAGATGAAGACTTCTTTTACTTGCAGGTAAGCCCGGCCATTTATTGTCCCTATTGCTGCCAGGACCCTTTCTAAATTGTCCCTATCTGAGCCTCCCAGCTTAGGCTGCGGGTCCTGGTGAGGGTAGGAGCACCCTATGGGTACGAAAGGAGCATTGCTCTACCGTGAGACCTCATTATAGGGTAGGCGGTTACCCAGGTTTTGGTGATCCTGGTGTGGGATGCCCCGTCCCTACATGCCTGTGGCCCTATTCGGGCCGGGTTCCCCCCCCCAATCCGGGTCCCTTACTTCCCTCTGGGGGGGAGGGGGCTGGCGGGCCGTCATCCTCGGCCTCTCCCTTTTACTTTATATATATATATATATATATATATATATATATATATATATATATATATATGTATATATGTGTATGTGTGTTCGTGTTACCACTGTAAGTTGTGTGAGTTGGTGTGGATCACCTGGAAGTTATTCCTTGATGAATTGGTGCTGTTGCTTGGCCTAGCCTGCTGTGGTTTCTCCTGTCAGCCTGGGGAGCTTCTCTCCCTCAGGCTGTGTTTAGATAAGGGGGCGGGGCCTGGCGCGGTAGCCCTGCCCCCTCATTCGGCGCGTTTTCTGAAGGGTCTCCCTGGCCAGATCTGCGCTGCTGGGAGGGGGAGTGGGGCCTGGAAAAGCGCGCCTTCGGCGCTGGCCCGCCCCCCTTCTCTTCCTGCTTCTTCCTGATCACCTCAGAAACGGGGGCCATCTTGCTGCATTGCTGCTGTCGTTTCTGGGGGACGGTAAGGGCCTGGTGGCCACTTCATTAGTTATTTGGGGGTCCCTCTCTGGTGGGGGGGCCCCCTATGGTACAGGCTTATGCTTTTTGTTTGTCATTTTGGTATTTGTGTGTATATATATATATATATATATATATATATATATATATATATGTATTTTGAATGATGTTGTTAAGCTGTATAGTAACTGATATGCCTTATTGTGTGTTGCAGATTGCTTCATAATAGTGCATATTAAGGGGTTCCTCCTGGAGTTGGCCGCATAGCACAGGCATTAGAGACTCCTTATTTGGAGTGCTGCTCCCTCATGGGCGTGTGCGGGTTCGAATCCAACTCTGTATTTTCCTGGGGTCCCTAGTGTTAAATTGATCACCTTAAATCCTCCCACCGGGACTTTTTAGGGGCATCCCTGGTTGCCTTGGCATAATTCCCTGCGGTCTTGCGACTGACCACAAAAATCACCTTATGGAGGCTCCACAGGATACTGGGCTCGGGCTCCCTCTGGGACAATCCGGGCCATGTGTGGGGTATCCCTTACGGGGGAGAATGTGCTGATTTGTATACCATGTGCACAAAAGCCCATAACGCGGCGGTCCAGTACCCAGCCTTCTGGGTCGGCTCCTCCCGCTTCATCGCCTTCCCCTCCCCGCCTTATCCGTACTCCAAGTGTCATTGGTGCCAGCAGGGAGTCGCACTCTGATGTTTGTGCTAGGTTGGCAGCATCGAGAAATTTATTGTTAGCACGGTGGGCAAGAAGGCCCAGGCTAAAAAGAGACATTTGTCGTTGGCCCAGCCCTTGTGGGATGTTGACGATGATTCCATTGATTTGTCGGATTATTTCCCTTTACAGGAGGGGGAATTGTATGAGGAAACGGAGACTGACTATGATGCTGATGTCGGGCAGGCGCTGGGGGGTGCCGTTGATACGGCCACTGTTTTGTCACATCTATTGGAGGTGTTGGATATTGACCCTCCTGAGGCACCTCCTCTCAAGAAGGGGGAATTTTTGGGGGCCTGCAAGCCCCGTCTGGAATTCCCTACCCAGGGGTAATTTTGATGCACTGATCCTGAAAGAATGGGAAAGGCCCAGTCTGCTTCCTGGTGCGCCTCAGGGATGGGATAAGAAATATCCTTTCCCGGTGGAGGCGGTTAAGCGATGGTCTTCTCCTCCCGAGGTCGATGCAGCAGTTTTGGGTTTGACTAACTCTTCTGCGCTGAACACCCCTGATGCCACTTCCCTTAAGGATGGCGAGGACAAGCGCCTTGATCAGATGGCGTGTCACGCATTTGCCAGCGTGGGCTCGGCCCTGTGGGCTGTTTGTGCATCTGCCCTAGTGTGGCTTGCTACCAGGTCTCTTATCAGGGGCTGGCTGAATGACGCTCAGTTTGATCCGGCTAGCGATGAGTTTGCTACCCTTAAGAGATGTGAATTGTTCATGGGTTTTGTTTTGGCTGCTATGGAAGATTCTATTGTCATGTGTAGCAGGACTTTAGCCCTATTGGTGGCTATGCACAGATTGGTCTGGCTCCGACAGTGGACGGCGGATTTTGGGGCCAAGAAGTCGCTTACAGCTCTTCCCTTCCTGGGTGCGCGGCTGTTTGGAGATAAATTGGATGCTGTTGCTAAGGGAGGTCAGTGGAAGAAACAGCGCCGTCCCTTTCGGGGGGCTGGCTCGTTCACTCCTTCCTTTCGAGGGGCCAGAACTGCTAGAGGTTTGGCCTTCTCGGGTGGCAGGGGCTCGTCCTGGAACAGGGGCAGAGGTCGGGCACGTCCTGCGGCTGCCTGGGGTTCCAAGTCCAAGCCCGCCATTAAACCGGCTCAGCAATGAAGGAGCGCCCTCACCCGCACGGTGGGGGACGGCTGCGGCTCCCGTCTGGGCCCGGGAGGTCACAGACAATTGGATTTTGGAAGTGGTCTCCTCCGGGTACAAACTGTAGTTCGAGTACTGGCCGCCTCCAAGATTCTTAAGGTCTCTGGTGCCCTCGGACCCTCAGGCTGCACAGGGGCTCCTGTTAGCAGTAAAAAACCTTCTGGACATGGGAGTTATTTGCCCGGTGCCTCAGTTGGAGAGAGGCAGGAGTTACTTCTCCAACCTTTTCACGGTTCCCAAAAAGGAGGGTTCGGTGAGACCCATTCTAGATCTCAAGGTTCTCAACAGGTTTATCAGAGTCAAAAAGTTCTGCATGGAGACTCTGCGCTCGGCTATCAATTCCCTTCACCAGGGGGATTTTATGACGTCCATAGACATCAAGGATGCGTATCTGCATGGTCCGATTTTTTCCGGCGCATCAGCGATTCCTCCGGTTTGCGGTAGAGGATCAACATTTTCAGTTTGTAGCCCTTCCCTTCGGACTGACCTCAGCGCCGAGGGTCTTCACCAAGGTCTTGGCGGGAATAATGGCTCTGCTCAGAGCTCACGGCATTCGCATTGTGCCTTATCTGGATGACCTGTTGATCTCAGCTTCTTCCCTCCGTCAGGCGGAGCTGGACACCCACCAGGTGGTGTCGTCTCTGGAGCAGTTCGGATGGGTGATCAACCGCCCCAAGTCTTCTCTCTCTCCGTCACGAGTGATTTCATTTCTGAGCATGAATCTGGATACCATTCAGGCCAGAGTGTTTTTGCCCCAGACCAAGGTGCAGGGGATTCAGGATCTGATCAGCCTTCTTTGGGCCAGTCCTTGTCCCTCTATCCGATAGGGGATGAAACTGGTGGGCTTGATGGTGTCCTCCTTCGAGGCGGTCCCGTTTGCACAGTTTCACATGAGATCTCTTCAACTTCACCTATTGACGCATTGGGACAGGTGTCCGCAGTCATTGGATCAACCTTTCAGGATGTCTCCCAGGGTTCGGCAGTCCCTTTTGGTGGTGGCTGGAGTCGAGCAACCTGTTGAAGGGCAGATCCTTTCTGGTCCCTTATTGGGAGACGGACTCCAGCCTGTCGGGCTGGGGAGGTTATTGGAAAAGTCATCAGTTCAGCGGGGTGTGGGGTCCTCAGGAGGCTCACACCCCCATCAATGTCTTGGAGCTCAGAGCCATCCGACTGATTCTGGCACGGCTGAACTCACATTTACAGGGTCTACCGGTTCAGGTTCGTTCAGACAACCGAACGGCGGTAGTTTACATCAATCACCAAGGGGGGACTCGCAGCAGGAGTGCCCTCAGGGAAGTCTCTCTGATCCTGCACTTGGCGGAGAGCAATGTTCCTTGCATTTCGGCAGTCTACATTCCCGGGAGTGGAGAACACGGAGGCGGATACCCTGAGCAGGGGGATCCTCTTGCCAAGGAGAGTGGTCTCTCAACCCCAAGGTTTTTCTGGATCTTTTCCGCAAGTGGGGGACTCCGGAGGTGGATCTCTTTGCCTCGAGGCACAATCACAAACTTCCGGCCTTTGTGTCTGTTTCTCAGGATCCTCTATCTCTGGCAGTGGATGCCTTGTCCCTTGCTTGGAAGGATCTGGGTTTTTTTTTTTTTTTTACCTGTTTCCGCCCGTCTCCATGCTGGGCAAGGTAGTTCGCAAACTGGTTCTAGAAGGGGCGCCAGCAATTCTTGTGGCTCCAAGGTGGCCAAGAAGGGTTTGGTACGCAGACGTTGTAAGGCTGGCCGTAGATCAGTACCGGCTTTCCATGTTGCCGGATCTGTTATCTCAGGGTCTACTACTTTACCCCAATTTGCAAACGCTGGCTTTGACGGCTTGGCTGCTGAAACCTTCATTCTGAAGGAGGAAGGTTTGTCTGCGCCCGTTGTTCAGACCTTGATTAGTGCTAGGAAGCGGTCCTCTTCTGGCATTTTCTATAGGACTTGGAGGTCCTATATTGATTGGTGTGAGGCTAGGGCCTTGCCTTGTAGGGTGTTTTCGATTCCTAGGATTTTGGAGTTTCTTCAGCATAATCTGGATCTTGGGTTCCAGCTTAGTACTTTGAAAGGACAGGTTTCTGCTCTGTCGGTTTTCTTCCAGAGGTCTTTTGCCTTACACCCGCTGGTTAAGACCTTTTTCCAAGGGGTCGCGCATGTGTGGCCCCCTCGGAAGGCTGTGGTTCCTGTTTGGGATTTGAATTTGGTTCTTTTGGCTCTCCGGGGTCCTCCTTTTGAGCCGCTACAGGATATTGCTCTTTCGGTTCTCACTCAGAAGGTGCTTTCTTGGTGGCTATTACCTCTGTTCGGTGTGTCCCTGAGTTGGCGGCTCTGTCGATTCAGGCCCCTTACTTTGAGAGACACCAGGATAAGGTGGTTTTTCGTTTTAAGCCAGATTTCCTTCCTAAGGTGGTGTCTGCTTTCCACCTCAATCAGGATATTGTTCTCCCTTCCTTGTGTCCTAGGCCTAACAATGACAAGGAGAGGGTTCTGCACAATTTGGATGCTGTTCGCTGTGTGAAGTACTATTTGGTGACTCCTTCTTGCTTCCGCAAGACGGACACTTTTTTTGTGGTTCCCTGCAGGCCCAGGAAAGGTTTGGCGCCTGCTAAGTCTACAATTAGCAAATGGATTCGTCAGGCCATTGTTGGGGCCTATTCTGCTAAGGGGAGGACTCGCCCTTTTAGAGTCACTGCGCACTCTATTCGTGCTGTTGGTGCATCCTGGGCTTTTCAGCACCAGGCTTCTGTTGAACAAGTTTGTAAGGCTGCTACTTGGTCTTCCGTTCATACTTTTTCCAAGTTTTGCAAGGTTGATGTGCGGGCTTCAGCGGATGCTGTTTTTGGCCGCAAGGTTCTGCAAGCTGCAGTGGTTTGAGTTTGTCCCACATGTCATGAAGATCGAAGTGGAGTGTATGGCACACTTAGAATAATACCGTTTTGTATGTACTCACCTGTAAAACGGGTGTTATGAGTGTGCCATACACTCCACTTCGCCCCACCCCTTTTTTTCAGGTATTCTGGAGCTTTTATATGGTGAACCATTGGTTTTGTTTGTGAAGGTTATAATTGGTTCTTCCTGGTCCCCTTACTGCTTTTTTACACTGGGAAATTGGTGGGAGGTCCCAGGTATATCTTTTTAGTACTTGATCTAGGAGTGGAACTGGAGGGAATCCCAATCATTTTGGTGGCACCCTGTTGACCAAGGAGAAGCTGGTTCTCGGGCATGGTAGGAATGTCGGAAGGCGACCATTGGCGGCGCCAGTTCTCCTCACACACAGACCTCTACAGCACCCCAATTTACGAGTTTTGGCTTTGATGACCTGGCTATTGAAACCTCCATCCTGGCAGAAAGAGGTTTACCTGCTGGGGTCATTCGGGCCATGATTCAAGCCCAAATGCAGACTTCGTCAAAGATTTACCACAGAGCCTGGGTGTTCTTTCTTGCTTGGTGGGAATCTAGAGGTTTCGCTTGTAGGTTTCCTTTCTGTCTCCAGAATTTTACAATTTTTGCAGAAGGGTCACGGGACACTGTAATGGGACAGATATCTGCTTTATCTTTTTTCAGAAACCCATTGCTGAAAATAAACTTATAAAGACATTTTTGCAGGAAGTCGCCCATGTGCAACCTCCACAAAAGCCTCTTCTACCTGTCTGGGACCTGAACATAGTTTTATCAGCCCTTCAGGGTCCTCCCTTTGAACCACTGGCAGAAGTGACACTAAGGTTAATGACACTTAAGGGCATCTTCCTAGTGGCAATAACCTCTGTCTGACGGGTTTCCGAGTTGGTAGCTTTATCTGTTAAGCCTTCTTATTGAGTTCTGCGCAAAGACAAGGCTGTCTACCATTTTAAGCCGGCTTTTCTTCCTAAGGTGGTCTCCCCTTCCACTGCTTTTGGAGGTTTTGTTTCTGACTTCCTGACATCCTGGAGTGGAATATGAGAGAAAATACAATTCTGTGATTCTCACCTGTAGAATTGATTTCTCTCTTCTTCCACTCCATTGTGTCACGTACGTCCAACCTATTTGCGAGGTAACTATTTCCATTCCTGAGATGCCATAGTCCTAGTGAAACTTGAATATATGTAAATATTTTGAGTACTAGCATAAAAAAAAGAAGAGGAAAGCGAAGGAAAAAGGGAGGAAAAGAGAGGAAAATAGGAAGAGAGAAGTTCTATCGTTTCTTCTGGTTTTCCAACTAAACGTGGGATCTCTTAGGATGCCTTCATCCTCCCATGTGGCTATGTTCTACTGCTTTTCAATTACCCAATTGCGGAGAGCAGCCAGACGTATATATAGGGCCGGGAGGAACCACACCCTTTTATCTTGCCGTCCCACTCTTCAGACAAAAGTTAACACATTTGTATCTGATTCAGTGACGCCCTGGAGTGGAAGAAGTGATAAATCAATTCTACAGGTGAGAATCACAGAAATGTATTTTTACTAGATGCTTAGGGTAGTTTAGCTGGTCACCCGATCCTACAAGGAATGCGTGAGAATAGTGGCCTTCCCAGCGTCTTATGAAGGGAAGTATACAGATGCTGTGTGCCTGCAATGAAACCTGGCTTCCTGTTTCGCAGCTAAATTGAACATGCCGAGTGGCCTTTAAACTGTGACTATCACTTCAAATGATGCAGGTCAACTTATGTTTTATCTACCAAATAAGAAGGCGACATCTCAGACCAATTATGTTCTTCTCCTCTTGTTTGGTGTCATGATTTATACATCAAAATCTGAAATCATTTTACTCAGCTTCTCTCTCTAATTGCTGTCAAGACCTTTGTTGTAAATCAGGAAATTATTTTTGAATGTCTAACAATTTCCTATAATTAAAATCACATCTCGCCTCTGTCTTGGTTAGAAGATTGCATGTCTCCGGGAGCTTTTCCCCTCCCCGCTCTAAAGGCATTGCATTCACTTGTGTCATTTGTGATGCTAATTCTGGTCCGCTGTGCCTTAAAGAGGAAGGCTAATGTTTGTTGCTTTGCTTGGGCATCTATGTGTGTGTACTTAAAGCACCCCTTCAGTCAAATTACGTGTCAAGCCTGGGCAATTCATGGCCCCTACCAGACAGATTTGAATGTTCACAATTAAAGTACACTTACCCATCTCGTGTTTATTTTTTTGGTATAATTCAGGGGTTCCCAACCTTTTTTCATCAAGCACCACTTTCCATTTTCTAAATATCTCATGTAACACCTTGGTGGAACATATAGCTTGCCACACCAAGTGTAGTGTTAAGACATACAAAGCAACCTTATAATGTGTTTGAAATGCACATACATAATTCTCGTCACTTTTTGGAGCAGTTTTTATCGGAACAAATCAGGTTGGGGTACAGATTAGTCTGTGACCTGGCTGAGAACCACCTAAAAGGATCTAGAGTACCACCACTGTTTGGGAACCCCTGGTCTAACGTCTTTTTGCATGTAATAAATGTAAAGTTCTTTAGAGTTTTGGTGTTCTGCCTTATTGTTTTGCTCTTCTGGGATGTAAAATAAACATTTGTGTTAGGATTGTGCCCCCAGACCCGTGATTTACTTATCAGCACAATGTTTCCAAGTTTCTTTCATTCCCGTGGTTCTGTCTTGGTAACCTCTACTGTAGGGTGCACCACCAATAAGCTATAATTATTGTGCTCACTCAAAAAATTTCTAACCAGTCCAATGGGAGTGGCCGTGAGAAACACGCCTCCCTCCCTATAAGGAGCACCAAAAACACATCAAACCTCTTTATGCAAAATGTATTGTTACATATAAATTCATAAAATACACATACATAACACAAGACAATTAAAAACAATTATTGGGTCCCAATTCATATCAATATCTCAATATATCTCCAAGCCCCAATCTTGGGGAAATCGGTATTGCAAATGTTGTGATGCAGACAAAAAGCTCCAGAACTATAAATAATGCCAAATGGGCAATAGAATACCTATGAATGAAGTACTGGGGTCTGTGCATGCAGAGGTAACAAACCTCTGCACCCACTTACCACAGTAACTGTGCCGGCACTTAAAGGACCCCACATAGGGTCTCTATTGCGTTCCACTATCCTATCCCCTATACAGAGTAAAAGTATGCAGACTAAAAATAGTGATCCAAATATTTACAAAATAGCAACTCCTAATCAAAACTGCTGTGCAAAAACATAAACCTAAAGTGCTAAGTGCTGAATAGAAATATCTGTGAATACATAAATAGTACATCCATTAAATCTATATCAATCCATACCCCAAATTAATTTCTTAAAGATATAAGTGATAAAAAACTGAAGTGATGAATAACTATATATACAATAAACTATATACAACCCCTCTATATTGCAAAAACTACTGCATATATAATAATCAATATAACAGGTGGTATAGGATGCACCACAAGCTCAAAAGGCACAACTGAACATGTCTGCACAGTAAACAATAGTTATACTACCAGTGCCCAAAGTACTCATATAAGGCAAGAAGCATGTCAGCAAAGCATCACAGAAGAGGGACCACACGAAACCCGGCCACCCGCGCCCGCCGCCCCCATGCGGCTTCAGAAGGGTGAAGGTGAAATATGGTAATGTCTTACTCACATTTATATGGGCACCTCCTTGTTACTGCCTCGCCGGCGTTCCCGCCAAACCACGCCGTCCAGGCGCGTGCACCCGAGAGGGGACGCGCACCCCGTCCAGGCGTGATGACGTCTGTCCAGGGCCGGGGCACATGACCACAGCCTCTGACAGACGTGCCGTCAAATGACGCCTCCCCGTCACCCGCCCCCCAACGCCGCGGGAGTCTCCCTACAGCTGAGGGAACTCCTCACAGCAACGAAGCAGATGACGGGCCCCACCAATGACAGGAGGCCCGCCCTCTGCAGCGGGGAGCGCCGGAGCCGGAGACCGCCATCCGACAGCGCGAGCCTGCCGTCGGGGCAGAAAGCAAGCAGCAGCCCAGCTCAATAAAATAACATATATTTACACCTATCAGTGATAACTGTTATGATGCAATATCAAAGTACATAATCAATCTAATTGTATATAAGGGCCTTAAATTCTTCTGTACATTGCGCCTAGGACCCCACTGTTCAAACAACTAGCAACTACATATATACACAACCAGATATCCCGCTCTATATGTATGTCATGAATGGAGGAAAATGAGCGTCCCATCTAAAAGATGACTCAACTGTTTGACCTGCTCTTATTGAGAAAATTATTATCAATACCTAACCACTAGATGACCCAATACAGACTAGGCTAATGGTACCCCTGAGGACTTTAAAGAGGACCAGGTATTCTGTACACTGTCATGAGGAATAATACAGAAAAATAATAATGAAAAATAAATAAAATTGTTCTGGTACATGTTGGCAATAACTACTTCTGTCCTATTAGTCACAGATGTCATTCTTTCTTAGACAGCTATAAAGATGTACTCGGGATGCCCTCCTATTCCGAGATGTACTTCTGTCTTGGTAAAGTAGGAGCGACTTTTCTGGCCTTTATTAACGCGTTCAGTATACTTTCTGATTACAAGGTCAGAATCCTTCCACTGTCACAGGTGAGCTTATTAGCAGCTTTGGCTAAACAAAGCAGCAGTAATGACCTCCCAGGTGAGAATGCTTTCAGGAAACCCGTTAGCTACTGGTACACAATGTGATCTCTCCCTGTCTGAAGAGGTTGAATTAATGCAGAACAATGCAGCCAATAAGATGATTAGCAAGCAAGAGTCAGGACATTTCTGATTTGTACATTGCATTGGTGTACACTGCTAACATAAACCCATTACATAGAGTTGAAAACAAATAGAAAAGACAGCTAACAGCACCTAAAGCACATAATTTTGGCGCACAATAATGGAAAGTTTTAAAAATGCCATTGAAAGTGGTATTACCCTTGTAATAACACCATAACAGGAGGCCATACATATAAACAAAGAAATCCAAAATATTACAGGTAGAGGGTGAGAGGACAGGCAAATATAGTGGATCTGAAAATACTTCAGCCATAGAGGTAGTGGCACTTCCCTATTAGCACCCCTTAACTGTCTAGAGCCCGGCAGCTTCGTCCTTGACCTGAATCTGAATGTTTCCTCCATACAACTCCAGGGCACAGGATCACATCCGATGGACCATGCAAACTACAGCCATGGTCAGCATTAGAAGATGGCAAACTAAGCAATTTCCTAGGGCCCGATCACTAAATGGGCCTACTGGCCTCCGCTTTAAACGTATATTTACTGAATGTTAAAATATTTTAGAATTTAGCGCCCCACTTTAAACTTTGACATGGGCTACACTGCCTGCAGGTGGTTTATGCAGTGAATTGTTAGAATGTTAATCCAATATAAAGGGGTCAGGGGCTCATTGAGTCTAGGTGACGAGAGGCCGACTCTATGGCTATGGGGCATACATAGCAAGTCTTCACAAAAATCTACCCGTAACTGTGTAGTACAGAAATATATTACAAATTGCACACTGGGGCGGGGGCAACACCGACATTCAGACCGACAAGTTCATATGACAGTTTTAGCATTTTTCAGCTGAGCACGTCTGGATTTCATACGGAACAAAAAAAGCCTTTAATCATCCAAGATGGCGGCCCATGGAGTCTCAGGCTGCCTGCAAACAGGAAGTGTCTTCTGACTGTGCCGCTCTGCATTCTGGGATTGCTGTCCTTATTCCCAGTATGTCACACACCCCGCTTCCGAATATTCATGACACTTGGGTAACTGTCCTGTAGAGGGCGATCTTGCTGAGATGACATGAAAAAAAGGGACCCCTCCCGGTCCATAAATACCTGGGATCCCCCACCATTCCCCAGTCTTTCCTCTCTGCAGTCGGCGAGCAAGTCAGAAGATGGTTGTCTCCTCCTTGCAGGTAGCCGGGGTATCCCCCCGGCCTTTTGTTTCTATTGCTGCCTGAACCTTTTTTAATTTAAATTATAGCAGTATGCCTCCCAGCCTAGGCTGAAGGTCCAGGCAATGGTAGGCTGCACCTTATGGTGTATATGGGAGCTTGCTCCCCCGTAAGACCCCATACAAATTGGTAGGCGGTGTCCGGGTTGGTGATCCCGGCTTGGGATGCCCCGTTCATCTTACCCTTTCACCTATTGGTGTGGGTTCTCCCCCCCTTTATTTGGGGGAAAAGGTGTGTGGATTGTGTGTGTGTGTGGGTTGTTTTACTTTATTTGGGGGAAAAGGTGTGTGGATTGTGTGTGTGTGTGTTTGTATGTGTTTTTGCGGCCGTTGTTGCTGGGCCGGTTTCACTTTCAACAGGTGCAGTTAAGGAGGGGGCGGGGCCGGGTGCTCGGCGTGCTCGTTGTGGCCCATCCACCCCCACCCCCCCCCTCTCGAAGCCGGCTTTTCTTAAGCACTCTTTCCGGCCTCGCTGCCTGCTTTGCTGCTCTCCCTCTCATTCCCTTGCTGCTGTCAGGGTTGACGGTCGCTGCTTTGCTGCGGTGAGTGGAGAGTTTTGGCCTTCTCTACCCTCAGAGGTGATTCCTGGAGTAGAGGCAGAGGTCTTGCCCGTCCAGGTCACAATTGGAGTTCCAAACCCAAGCCCGCTGCTAAGCCAGCTCAGCAATGAGGGGGCGCCCTCACCCTTGCGGGTGGGGGGACGGCTGCGGCTCTTCTTCCAGGTCTGGGCCCAGGAGGTCACAGACAAGTGGATATTGGAAGTGGTCTCGTCTGGGTACAAACTGGAGTTCGAGTACCGGCCTCCTCTCAGATTCCTAAGGTCTCGGGTGCCTTCGGATTCTCGGGCGGCGCAGGGGCTCCGGTTGGCTGTGAAGAATCTCCTGGATATGGTGGTCATATGCCCGGTGCCTCTTTCAGAGAGAGGCCGGGGCTATTATTCCAATCTCTTCACGGTTCCCAAAAATGATGGCTCCATAAGACCCATTCTGGATTTGAAGTCTCTCCACAGGTTCATGAGAACCAAGAAGTTCCGCATGGAGACTTTCCGCTCAGCTATCGTTTCCCTTCGTCAGGGGGATTTCATGACGTCCATAGACATCAAGGATGCTTATCTTCATGTACCAATTTTCCCAGCACACCAGAGATTTCTCAGGTTTGTGGTCGGAGATCAGCATTTTCAGTTTGTGGCCCTCCTGTTCTGGCTTACCTCGGCTCCGAGGGTGTTCACTAAGGTATTGGTGGGGATGATGGCCCTCCTCAGAGTCCCAGGGCATTCGCATTGTACCATACCTGGACGGCCTTCTCATTTTGGCTTCCTCTCTCAGCCAAGCGGAGCTAGACACCAGAGTGGTGGTATCCACGCTGGAGAGGTTCGGTTGGGTGATCAACTATTCCAAGTCCTCCCTCTGGGCATGACTCTGGATGCCTTTCAGGCCAGGGTGTTCCTTCCTCAGCCCAAGATTCTTCTGATCCAAGATTTGGTTCGGCTTCTGCTTTCCAATCCTCGCCCGTCTATCCGGCTAGGGATGAGATTGGTAGGTCTGATGGTGGCTTCCTTCGAGGCAGTCCCTTTTGCCCAGTTTCACATGAGGACGCTTCAGCTCCATCTTCTAGCGACTTGGGACAAGTGTCCGCTGTCATTGGATCAGTCTTGTCTGCTGTCTCCCCGGGCTCAGCAGTCCCTTCAGTGGTAGATAGTGTCAAGCAATCTGTTGAAGGGCAGATCATTTCTGTCCCCTTGTTGGGAAACGGTCACCACGGACGCCAGCCTGTCGGGCTGGGGGGGGGCATTCTGGAGGGAACATCAGTTCCAGGGGTTAAGGGAGGCCTCGGGAGGCTCATACCCCTATCAACGTTTTGGAGCTACGGACCATTTTGGTTGGTTCTGTCTCGCTTGACTCTTCTATTGCAGGGATTGCCAGTTCAAATCCAATTGGACGGCGGTCGTTTACATCAATCACCAAGGAGGGACTCGCAGCAGGAGTGCCCTCAGGGAGATATCTCTGATCCTTGTTTGGGCAGAGAGCAATGTCCCATGCATCTCAGCCATTTACATCTCGGGAGTGGAGAACAGGAAGGCGGATTCCCTGAGCAGGAGATCCTCTCGCCGAGGAGAATGGTCTCTCAGTTCCAAGGTATTCCAGTCCCTTTGTCACAAGTGGGGGACTCCGGAGGTGGATCTTTTTGCCTCTCGTCACAATCACAAGCTTCCTGCCTTTGTGTCTCTGTCTCAGGATCCTCTGGCCCTGGCAGTGGATGCCATGTCCCTGGCTTGGAGGGAACTGGGGTTTCTGTACCTGTTCCCCCCCTTCATTATGGTGGGCAAGGTGGTGCGCAAGCTAACTCTAGAACGGGCACCAGCAATTCTGGTGGCTCCAAGGTGGCCAAGACGAGTGTGGTTCACAGACGTCGTGCGGCTGGCAGTAGATCAGTTTTATCTGCCTCTTCTTCCGGATCTTATCACCCAGGGTCAGTTACGCTACCCCAATTTACCAACGCTGGCTTTGATGGCGTGGCTGCTGAAACTTCCATCTTAAAGGAGGAAGGTCTTTCTGATGCGGTGGTTCAGACTCTTGTTAGAGCTAGGAAGAGATCTTCCTCTAACGTCTACTATAGGACTTGGAGGTCTTATATTAACTGGTGCGAGGCTAGGGCCTTCACTTGTAGGGTGTTTTCTATTCCCAGAATTCTGGAGTTTCTTCAACATGGTCTGGACTCGGGGTTCCAGCTTAGTACTTTGAAAGGGCAGGTTTCTGCCCTGGTGGTTTTCTTTCAAAGGTCTTTTGCCCTTCATTCCCTGGTTAAGACATTTTTTCAAGGGGGTTACTCATGTGCGGCCTCCTAGAAAGCCCTTGCTGCCGGTTTGGGATTTAAACTTGGTTCTGTCGGCTCTCCAGGGGCCCCCTTTTGCGCCGGTGCATGATATTGCTCTTTCTCTGCTCACTCAGAAAGTTGCCTTTTTGGTGGCTATTACCTCTGTTCGGCGTGTCTCTGAGTTGGCGGCCTTGTCTATTCAGGCTCCTTACTTTGAGAGGCACCTGGACAAGGTAGTTTTCCGCTTTAAGCCGGATTTCCTTCCTAAGGTGGTTTCGGCCTTCCACCTCAATCAGGATGTAGTTCTCCCTTCCTTGTGTCCTAAGCCTAGTAATGACAAGGAGAGGACCTTACATTCTTTGGACGTGGTTCGATGTATGAAATATTATTTGGTGGCTACTTCTCTTTTTCGTAAGATGGATGCCTTTTTCGTGGTGCCCTCCGGGCCCAGGAAAGGTCTGGCGCCCGCTAAGTCTTCCATTAGTAAATGGATTCGACAGGCCATTGTTGGGGCCTATTCTGCCAAGGGGAAGGTTCCCCCTTTTCATGTTACTGCTCATTCTACTCGTGCTGTTTCTGTTGAACAAGTTTGCAAGGCTGCTACTTGGTCTTCTGTTCATACTTTTTCAAAGTTTTATAAGGCTGATGTGCGGGCCTCAGTGGATGCTGTTTTTGGCCACAAAGTTCTGCAAGCTGCAGTAGTTTAAGTTTGCATTATTGCCTTTTTGGGATCCCCACCTATTATGGGCACTGCTATTGGATGTCCCAAGTGTCATGAATAATCGGAAGCGGGGTGTGTGACATACTGGGAATAATACCATTTTGTGATTACTCACCTGTAAAATGGTTATTACAAGTATGTCACACACCCCGCTTCATCCCGCCCCTTTTTTGGTTTTTCTGGGATCCTTTATATGGTGAACCTTTTACTTTGCTGTTTACATTTGGCTCTTCCTGGTCCCTTTACTGCTGTCTTATACTGGGGAATGGTGGGAGGTCCCGGATATTTATGGACCGGGAGGGGTTCCTTTTTTTCATGTCATCTCTGCAAGATCGCCCTCTACAGGACAGTTACCCAAGTGTCATGAATTTTCGGAAGCGGGGTGTGTGACATACTTGTAATAACCATTTTACAGGTGAGTTATCACAAAATGGTATTTTTTCTAACTCCGGCTCTGCCCTGTCTGTGCAATGCACAGCCAAAACCCGCCCCCCTGCACTTTTGCCCCCTCTCCTTTCCTCAGTTTGTGATGCTTCTGAGGCACCCATATCCTAGAGTCCTGAACAGAGTTGAAACCCAGTGGTGGAAATAATCAAAATGGGTAAAAATGTAAAATATATTAATTTTAGATGCTGGTGGAATAATTTTTTAAAGGTTTGGGCTTTTCATTAAATTATGCTGAGGGTACAGTTTAAGGCAGAAAAATTAACCACCACAGAAGTTACAAAAATGAATTTTCCTGCTGTGGGATGCATGTGAGAACAGTTCCTTTTAGGGGGATTGGTCCAGTTAAAGTTTCTTGGGGGAGCTGACATAAGGTGGTGGAGAAGCGGTAGACATCGCTGGTACAGGAAGATGGTGGAAGGCTATGTGGTCCTGTGCAAACGGGAATGAGATTTGCTTCTTGAGAGAATAGGGTAGGGATTTGTGAAATGCATTATATAATTTCTTACAGGGCTGAAAAAACACAGTACAGGGGTTCCCAACTGGAATTAACTGTACTACATGTGGTATGGGTGCTGCTCTCTGATGGTACGTGATTGGTATTCTCCGTCTGCGTTGTGTCTGCTTTACTCTCTGGAAACTTTACTCATTGATCCCCCCTTCCTCTTTCATGCCCAACCACATACCTGTCACTGACAGACAGCCCCCAGGGTTGTTTTAGATCCCACCTAAACACAAAAATACACTGCACCAGTAAAGTAGGTGTGCGGTATTCTGGTTGGATAAAGTACTATAGAGACAAAATAGGTGGGGGTAGCCCACAACCATACCAAGAACAAACTCCCGCACCACCATGTAATTACAAGAATCATAAAATATTTTATTATGCTATTATTTGTTATTAACAAGTGTGCAACTTTTGAGTATAACCATATGTGATACCAACCCGAAAAGGGGCCTCCACAGGGTCCCCAAATACTCAAGGTAAAAAGTGTGCACCACTATCCTATGAATCTAAATATACATTTTTATTGATTGATACACAAAAAGACTTTAAAAACTTTAAAATACACGAAAAGACATGAAATGACACTAGAGGGTGCAGCTAGCTCCAAGTAATCTATAATGACCCTATTTTTCACAGCCTGATACAAATTCCCTATATTGCATCCCACCTGCTATCCCAGTGCATATGCACAATCTTAAATAATTTAATAGCACAAGTAATATAAATAAATTGATATCAATGTGCAATAACACATTAATACAATATATAGCAGCAGTGAATAAAGTGCAAAGGTATAATAACAAAACCAACAATATTGTGGAGTAGCAAGAGGGACAAAATCAAATACAACACAGCAGTCTTACATATCCATGATCTAAAACCAGCAGCACCCGTCCCCCGGCCATACAGTGTCTTGTGTATGTATATGTTTTTTAAGTTAATTCTTTTAATCTTGTCCCTTGTAATTACATAGTGGTGCGGGAGTTTGTTTTTGGTATGGTTGTGAGCTACCACCACCTATTTTGTCTCTGTAAAACAAATGACTTAGTTTCCTAATCCTTGTAACTGCTACCTACCTGGTCTCGGGTGTTGCGATGAGACCTAAACTTTGTTTTTTTTTTTTCTCTTCTGAAATGTCATCTCTTCCAAATAAAAGTTCAGTGACATTTAGTGGAACCGGCACGCTTGCTTCTCATTTGCCGTCTGGGCCCTGCTATGTCTCACTTATGAAATGCCATATGTGGAGCGTGAAAACTTTATTTGTACCCAGCAGAACGACAACAGAGGGCTAATTTCTTCTGAACCTCTTTGGCTCCTTTGCATCACCTATACGGCGTGGGGGCTCCAGCAGGAGGCGTCAGCTCGTTGTACGAGACATGATCGCTCACAGCCTTTGCTCGGGTTGTTTGCGCTGTCTCATGTTAATTACGGAGAATGGTAATGTTTGAATGACAGCTCTGTGGGCTGCTGCAATTACCTTTTTATTCAGCTGTCAGTCAGGGCTGTTTGCTGTGTGCTGAAAATGTACATTTGCATTCCCCTTCATCGCTTCTATGTTCTCGCTACAAAATTATTTTAGTTTCAAGACTTATTTTTTAATATGTGCTTTTCTCTGCGCTGTAGGTGTAGGTTGAGGCCATTAAAGTCAATGTATTGCTGTGTCATACATAATGTGTTGTCACAGACATAATGTCCTTTCTAAAATCTTTACTCTGGTGACTCATGTGCAGACAGATGTGAACATGAAGTAAAGGCCTATACTTACAGCAAATCAAAATCCCTCCACCCCACCCTAGTACCCTAGACAATGCAGCTAGCTCGGCGGTGGACCAGTTTAAAAAAAATAGGTTTTCTACCACCAAGGTCACGTCCACACAGCACTTTTGAGATCACTGATTGACTGAAGTCAAGAGTACGGGGTGAAGTGTGCCAGCCAGCCGGACACTTTTTTCTGTTTCCGTTATCAAGCATCTTATAGGCTCGAGGGGCATGTTGCTACTTTAAAGTGAGACAAAATCCAGAAATTTCACTTCCAGGTGACATGCCAACATGGTGTTACCGGAGGAGCTTCACCACGATCCTGGGGATTTCTCCATGAATCAGGATGCTCCCCCTCTCCCCCAAAAAAGGGAGATCAGCGATTCTTCAATCTGGAGTTAGTTGCTCCTCTTTAAATCTGGAAATTCCAGTCATATCTGGATCCGACCGCACTGACCCGTTTGGCTATTAAAAAGTAATAAATGAGGATCACCTAATGGGCGCTGCGGTGCAGGATTGTGCAAGAGGTGAATAGATGGGGCAATCTGGGGGGTTTCACGCAGCAGGATACTCCTGATCGGGGAAAAGGACCAAAGCCTAGGATAGTCAAAATGTACTTTAACTGCCTGTCTAATGCCCCATCACAAAGCAAACAAAAATAGGGGTTCGAGAGCCAGAGCTGTTTGAACTTGTAGGAAAATCAGTTTTGAGTAAGATATAGGGACCTTAGGCTTTGCGTGGCATGCCTGATCCAGTAAGTAGTGCTCAGCTAAATCTACTTTTCGGCTTTCCTCCTAGTGGTTACTCATGTTTTAGCAGCTAGGCTCTTTGCTATAGCATTTCATGTCCAGTGCTTTGCTTCTTTGCCCTGTGTATCTTAGCATGGATGATGTATTCTGTATATTTCTCTCTGTTAATCCTCATCAGTCCTGAGTAACCGCCAATTATGGGGCATAACAGGGGAAGGGGGCTCGGGGACCCTGATCCTGTCTCTAACTGCCTCCTTCATACACTTACAATCTCTCTGATGTCGACCTGATGCCAGAGAGAGTCCTGTTTGCAGCTCTGGCCGTCTGTCTTCCTGACTGCTGAAGAATCTCTTATTGTTGCCGTGGAAATTAAATTGTCCTCTCTGGAGACTATAATGGAGAGAACTCCTTTTGGAGCAATTATCCAGTCAATTAATCTCAGAATCTGCAAATATAAATACAGTGCTACTGCCTGGCCGCGTATCTTCCGGGAGGTTAGAGCTACATTCAATTTATGTGAATAGGATTTCGCTATAGTTCATGCTGGTTGCTGCAGCCCTAGGTAGCATACTTGTAACTACAAGTCCCAGAATTTCCAGCTCACACAGCTTGTTCTGAGTTGTTGAGCAGCTAATGAATAATTATGATTATGTTAGTGAAAGTTGAATTATGCTCCAAATGTTAATAGGAACTTCAGTCAATCTATGATCCCCCCACCCTGCCACCATACCCTGTCACTGAGGCAGGAGGGGGGGTTTCAAAGAAAAAGAACCCCTTACCTTCTCCATGGACCAGCGCTGCTCTCTGCAGTGCTCCGGATCCTGGGTGCTGCCATCTTGGTCTAAAGCACAGAGCCCCATCCCCCAGCTCCATGTGTGCTTTCACTCACCCATTCAAGTGAGTGGTCAGCGGGAGCATGCAGGCTCGGGGAATGGCGCTTTTTGTCATTCTCATCAGCGGCCACAGGAGGTCAGCGCTTGCGTGTCAATAGGGCAAGGAGTTTTTGGGGGGTTATAGGTTGACTGTAGTTCTGCTTTAATGGGCGCGAGACCTTCTCACAACCTCCCCCAGGGGGCATCTAGATTTGGGATGCCCTGCAAGTCAAATATTACATCAAAAAAGTGGGCAGATATAACCTTTTAGCCCACACTCTCACACTGACCACGTAACTGTAGCCAGCCAATTGCGGGCATGCAAAACCAACCTTGAAAACCTGGTTGGGAGCCAGCAGGATGGGGATTAAGGGATCAGAAGCCACAGAAGCAAGTATTATTCCAAGTATGTCACACACCCCGCTTCCACTATTCATGACATATGGGTTATGGTCCAGTAGAGGGCGAACTTCTGCAGAGATGAAAGTAAAAATGAAGCCCCTCCTGGTCCATAAATACCTGGGACCTCCCACACATTCCCAGCTCCTTCTCTGCAGGACGGCGAGCAAGTCAGAAGATGTATGCTGTTCTTCCTTGCAGGTAAGCTGGGTTTACACCCGGCCATATTGTGCTCTATTTCTGCCCGGTCCGGGTGATGGTAGCCTTCACCTTAATAGGTGTTTAGGGAGCCATGCTCCCCAGTGAGACCCCATACAAGGGGGTAGGCGGCATCCGGGTTGGTGATCCCGGTTTGGGATGCGCTGTCCCCATTTAACTCCCTTACACCCTTTTGGTGAGGGATTCTCCCCCTTCCGGGTCCCCTCTGTTACCCTCCAGCGGGGCTGGGTGCTCGCGCGTTGCCGCGTCCCGCCGCCTTCTGCCATTGAGGACCCATCCCATTGCTGGGAACTGCATTACAGGACTTGGAGGGAAGGGGGCGGGGCCGGGCACGGTGCGCGATTCGTGCTAGCCCGCCGCTTCTTCTCCCTTCCTCTCTCCCTCTCAGGCGCTGCTGGCTGAATAGGACGCCATTTTCTGCGGTGGGTGAGTGCCCTGCTGGGCTCCCCCCTCTTCTTGCTATACTTGGCCATTATGCATCAGTCGCCGCTTGGGGCAGCCCTGGCCTCCCTGCTATTGTATGTCACACACCCCACTTCCAAATATTCATGACACTTGGGAACCCGGCCTGTAGAGGGCGATCTTGCAGAGATGACATGGAAAAAGGAGCCCCTCCTGGTCCATAAGTACTGGGTTCCTCCCACTATTCCTCGGTCTTTTCGTCTCTGCAGTCGGCGAAGCATTCAGAAGATGACTCTCCTTCAAGCTGCAGGTAGCCGGGTTTGCTCCCGGCCCCTTTTTTTCTCTATTTCCGTCTCATACTCTTTAAACCTGTTTGGTTATACTGTATGCCTCCCAGCCCTGGCTGTATGGTTCAGGCAAAGGTAGATACATACACCTTCTGGTGTATACAGGAGTTTTACTCCTCCGTGAGACCCAATTGTGGGTAGGCGGTTTCCGGGTTGGTGTTCTCGGCATGGGATGCCCCTGTCCCTTTATAATCCCCTTGTGCCTTTCTATCCTCTCCCCTTTTAGTTCTCCTTTACCCTGCTGGGGTAAAAAGGAGGGGGGGGGGGCGTTATCTGGGCTTATTTGTCACCATGCACACAAATAATGGAAAAAAAAAAGATATATAAAATAAATCTTTATGACATATATATTATTATGTATGTTTACTATACTATTTAATAGTATATGTTTTATTTAGATTTTCCTATTTCTGTCTAGGCAGCATTCTTTTGCTTACCTTTTAAAGCTCTTTGTTTCTGGCTATGTTCAGATTTGAATTTCCCTCCATTCTTGGTCATGTGATTCTGGGGGTGGGTGGGGCTTAGGCACACAGCAATCATTTCATTCAAAGAGCACCTGTTTGCTCTCTTTGTCTGCCTGGCCCCTGCTGCTTCCCTATGGTCTTCCCTCATTGTGCTTGCTTTGGCAGCACATATACTAAAATTGGAACAATACTAGTAAGTAGTAGGAACAATACTATAAGATTAGCATGGCCCCTGCACAAGGATGACACGCAAATTTGTGAAGCGTTCCATATTTAAAGGTGCTGTGAGTACCCCTCAGCTTGCTGAAGGGAGTTTCTGCCATTTTTTTCATGCTTTGTCATTTATTGCATTGTGTGCATTGGTGACTGTTTGTTTTCTTTGTAGGTGGAAACTCTTTATTTTAAAGGGGTTTCTCCTGGTTTTTACCCCTTAAAGCCTTATTTGGGAGTCCATTTGTGTTAATATCCTCCTACTTGGGACTATTTAAAGGGGCATCCCGGGTAGCAATTGCATAAATCCCATATATACGTGGCGACTATAATCAATTATAATATAATACTAAACACCATATGGAGGCATTTCAGGACAACGGGCATGCAGTTCCCTCTGCACAGAATCGGCAATGTCTCAGCTAAAAGGAAACATTTGACTAAGGCCGTTCCGGTAAGTGAGTTGGATAATTGTGAAATGCTTTATTGGTCTGATCCTCCTCAGTTAGAAGAAGGAGAATTCTATGAGGATTCAGATGTTTCTGATGAACAGCAATTTGTTGGTACTGTGATTAAGCAGGGTGAAGCTAGTGTTGTGGATACCCCAAAGGCTCTTGCTCAGTTATTTGAGGTTTTGGTTATCACTCCTCCTGAAGTAGTCCCTCCTCAAAAAGGGGAATTCTTTGGAGTCTCTAAACCTCGTTTAGAATTTCCCAATCAAAAGCATTTTGATGAAATTATTCTTAAAGAATGGGAGAAGCCTGTGCGGCTTCCTGGCATTCCCTTGGGCTGGGACAAGAAATATCCCTTCCCAGCTGATACTGTTAAGCGTTGGTCATCACCACCTGTGGTGGATGCCCCTGTGCTTAATTTATCCAATTCTTCTGTGTTGCTTTCTCCTGGCTCCACTACACTTAAAGATGGAGAGGATAAGCTTATTGATCAAATGGCGTGCCACGCTTTTTCCAGTGTGGGCTCGGCCTTGCTGCCTGTTGGTGCTTCTACACTCATGACAGTGGCTATTAGGTCTTTTGTGAGAGACCTAATGAATTACTCAGGGCTTGATCCGGCCTCAGATGAGTACGCCGCTCTTAAGCGATGTGAGATGTTTGCATCTTTTGTACTTTCTGCCTTAGATGATACTCTGCTCATGTGCATCAGAACCTCTGCCTTGTTAATCGCCATTCGGCGGTCAGTATGGTTGCAGCAGTGGGCAGCTGATATTGTAGCCAAGAAATCGCTTACAGCGCTCCCTTTTGTGGGATTGAGCCTCTTTGGAGAAAAATTGGATTCTGTCACTAAAGGAGTTAAATTACCTCAGCATAAGAAACAACGTTGTTCCTTTCGTGGAGTGGCCTCTTTTAACCCTTCCTTTCGGGGGTCTAGATCCGGTAGAGGATTGGCCTTTTCATCCCCTAGAGGGAATGCATGGAATAGAGGAAAGGGAAGTGGCCGTCCAAGTCAAAATTGGGGGTCCAAAACCAAATCTGCCACTAAGCCTGCTCAACAATGAGGGGACACCCTCACCCTTACGGGTGGGGGGACGGCTGCGGTTCTTCTTCCAGGTCTGGGGTCAGGAGGTATCAGACAATTGGGTTCTGGAAGTAGTCTCTTCCGGTTACAAACTGGAATTCGAGTTCCGGCCTCCTCCCAGATTTTTCATGCCCCGGATGCCGTCAGATCCGGCAATTGCGCAGGGACTGCGGGCAGCAGTAGCGAATCTGTTAAACATGGCTGTCATCTGCCTAGTGCCTCCAGCGGAAAGGCGTTTGGGGTTTTACTCCAACCTATTCACGGTACCCAAAAAGGACGGCTCTGCCGGCCTATCCTAGACCTAAATTTATCCATTTCAGAAAATTCTGCATGGAGTCTCTGCGATCAACGATCGATGCTCCCCGTCAGGGGGACTTCATGACATCCATAGACATCAAGGATGCTTATTTGCACATTCCTATTTTTCCGGGTCCAGGGAAATTCCCTTCCTGGGCCTGATTCTGGATACATTTCAGGCCAAGGTTTTTCTTCCTCAGTCCAAAATGGTTCTGATTCAGGACTTGATTCGTCTATTCTTGTCCAACCCTCGTCAGTCTATCCGTCTAGGGATGAGACTAGTGGGATTGATGGTAGCTGCATTCGAGGCAGTCCCGTTTGCCCAGTTTCACATAAGGACGCTTCAGCTCTTCCTCTTGGCAAAGTCGGACAAGTGCCCACTATCATTGAATCAGACTTGTCTATTGTCTCCCCACGTTTTGCAGTCCCTTCAGTGGTGGTTAATATCGCTAAACCTCCAGAAGGGCAAGTCATTTCTGACTCCGCGTTGGGAACTGGTTACCACGGATGCCAGCCTGGTGGGCTGGGGGGGCTTCTGGAAGAAGCATCAGTTCCAAGGATTGTGGGGGCCTCAGGAGGCTCATTCTCCAATCAATGTATTAGAGCTTCGGGCCATACGTCTTGTTCTACTTCGACTGACCCATTTCTTACAGGGTCTGCCAGTTCAGATTTGGTCAGACAACCGAACAGCTGTTGCATACATCAATCACCAGGGAGGGACTCGCAGTTGGGGTGCCCTCCGGGAAGTGTCTCTGATCCTTCAGTGGGCAGAGATCAATGTTCCCTGCATATCAGCAGTTTACATTCCGGGGATAGAGAATGTGGAGGCAGACTCCCTGAGCAGGGGATGTTCTCGCCAGGAAGAAAGGTCTCTCAATCCAAGGGTCTTTCAGTTCCTCTGTCACAAGTGGGGGACTCCACAGTTGGACCTGTTTGCTTCTCGTCACAATCACAAGCTGTCTGCTTTTGTGTCTCTATCCCAGGATCCTCTGGCAGTGGCAGCGGATGCCATGTCTCTGGCCTGGAAGGATCTGGGGTTCCTGTATCTGTTTCCCCCATTCTCCATGATCAGCAAGGTGGTGCGCAAGTTAGCACTGGAGGAGGCACCAGCAATTCTGGTGGCGCCAAGGTGGCCAAGATGTCTGTGGTACGCAGACGTCGTAAGGCTGGCAGTGGATAGGTTCCATCTGCCTCTTCTTCCAGATCTCATCACTCAGGGTCAACTTTGTTACCCCAATTTACAAACGCTGGCTTTGACGGCATGGCTGCTGAAGTCTCCATCTTGAAAGAAGAAGGTCTTTCTGATGTGGTTATTCAGACTCTTATTAGAGCTAGGAAGAAGTCTTCCTCTGTCATTTATTATAGGACTTGGAGGTCCTATATTGATTGGTGTGAATCCAGGGCTTGGCCCTGTAGAGTATTTTCTATTCCTAGAATTCTGGAATATCTGCAACGAGGTCTGGATAAGGGATTCCACATTAGTACTTTGAAAGGGCAAATCTCTGCCTTGGCTATTTTCTTTCAAAAGTCGTTTGCTCTTCATCCTTTGGTTAAGACCTTTTTCCAAGGAGTCGCGCATGTGCAGCCTCCCAGAAAGCCTATACTTCCTGTTTGGGACATTAACCTGGTGCTTTCAGCTATGCAGGCTGCTCCCTTTGAGCCTTTGCAGGATATTCCTCTTGCCTTTTTGGTTGCTATTACTTCTGTCCGCCGAGTTTCTGAACTGGCGGCTTTGTCTATTCCAGCCCCTTATTTTGAGAGGCATCAAGATAAGGTTGTTTTCTGTTTTAAACCGGATTTCCTTCCTAAGGTGGTGTCTGCTTTCCAGCTAAATCAGGATATAGTTCTTCCTTCCTTGTGTCCTAAACTTAGTAACGTCAAGGAAAGGGTCTTACATTCTTTGGATGTAGTTTGTTGTGTTAAGTATTATTTAGTTACTACTTCGGCCTTCCGCAAGACGGATGCCTTTTTTGTTGTGCCTTCTGGGCCCAAGAAGGGTTTTGCTCCTGCCAAATCTTCCCTTAGTAAGTGGATACATCAGGCCATCATTGGGGCCTATATGGCTAAGGGGAAGGTTCCCCCTTTTCGTGTCACCGCTCATTCTACTCGTGCTATTGGATCTTCCTGGGCTTTTCAGCACCAGGCTTCTGTTGAACAAGTTTGCAAGGCTGCGACATGGTCTTCTGTGCATACTTTTTCTAGTTTTACAAGGTTGATGTGCGGTCCTCAGCGGATGCTGCTTTTGGCTGCAAAATTCTGCAGTAATTTAAGTTATGCATTATTCCTTGGGGATCCCCACCCATTATAGACACTGCTATTGGATGTCTCAAGTGTCATGAATATTTGGAAGTGGGGTGTGTGACATACTAGGAATAATACCATTTTGTGAGTACTCACCTGTAAAATGGTTATTACGAGTATGTCATACACCCCACTTCCCCCGCCCTTTTTTGTTCTAAGGGATCCTTTATATGGTGAATTTTATTTTAAAACTATTTTTCAATTATTGAATATAATTTGCGCTTCCTGGTTCTTCACTGCTTTTTAAAAAGACTGAGGAATAGTGGGAGGAACCCAGTACTTATGGACCAGGAGGGGCTCCTTTTTCCATGTCATCTCTGCAAGATCGCCCTCTACAGGCCGGGTTCCCAAGTGTCAGGAATATTTGGAAGTGGGGTGTGTGACATACTCGTAATAACCATTTTACAGGTGAGTACTCACAAAATGGTATTTTCTGATGACATGTATTTATTTCACTGTTGTGTGTGTGTGCTTATGGCCACATATCTTGTGTCTTTCAGGAGGACTCCCTGTGCCTTGCTTAAAAGGAGGTTCTCCCGGTCCTAGGTTCCCTAGCTGTAATTTGGGGCACTTGTAAATCCTCCCACTCGGGACTTAAAGGGGCATCCCGGGTTGCTTACCAGCATAATTCCCTCTGGTCATTGCGACTACCTTAAAATCACCATATGGAGGCTCCACAGGATCCCGGGCTTGGGCTCCCTTCGGGGCAATCCTGGCTATGTGTGGGTTGTGGGGTACCCCTTACGGGGGAGAATGTACTAATTTGCATACCGTGTGCGCAACAGGCCATTACGCGACAGTCGGGATCCCAGGCGTCTGGGTCCGTGCCTCCCGCCTCATCTCCTACCCCTCCCCGCATCATCCGTACCCCAAGTGACACTGTCATTAGTGGGGAGTCGCACTCGGATGTATGTGCTAGGCTGACCAACCTCGAGGAAATTATTTCTAGCTCAGTGGGCAGAAAGGCCCCTGCTAAGAAAAGGCATCTGTCTCGGCTATGCCGGTAATTGATTTTGATGATTATGACTCCCCTGACTGGAGGGGGAATTGTTTGAGGAATCCGAGACTGAGGAACTGCAGTTCTTTGATTCGGATGCCGGGCAGTCGCTGGGGGATGCTGTGGATACTCCCAGGGTCCTGACCCATCTCTCAGAGGTTCTGGGTATTTCCCCACCAGCGGAGGCCCCTCCGAAGAAGGGGGAATTCTTTGGGTTCTTAAGCCCCGCTTGGAGTTTCCATATCAGGATTATTTTGACAGCATGATTCTTAAAGAATGGGAGAAGCCGAGTCGGCTTCATGGTGTATCCCTTTCCGGTGGATGCGGTGAAGCGCTGGTCTTCCCCTCCCGAGGTTGATGCGCCCATCTTAGGACTGTCCAACACCTCCGTTGTACATACTCCTGACACCACTAACCTTAAGGATGGCGAGGACAAGCGCATTGATCAGATGGCTTGCCATGCCTTTGTCAGTGTGGGTTCAGCCTTGCGGCCTGTCTGTGCATCAGCACTCGTGGCTGTGGCTACCAGGTCGGAGATCAGGGACATGTTAAATGGGTCCCAGCTCAACCCAGACAGCGTTGAATTCACAGCCCTTAAGAGGTGTGAATTGTTCATGAATTTTGTTTTGTCGGCTATGGACGATACTATTACCATGTGTAGTAGAACTTCGGCTCTGGTGGTGGCCATGCGCCGATCGGTCTGGCTGCGCCAGTGGGCGGCTGACATTGCAGCAAAGAAATCACTTACAGCTCTGCCCTTCCTGGGAACGCGGCTGTTTGGAGACAAATTGGATTCTTTGGCGAAAGGTGGAAAGCTACCTCAGCGTAAGAAGCAGCGTCGCTCCTTTCGGGGGGCAAGCTCCTTCAGTCCTTCCTTTCATGGCACCAGAGGGGGCAGAGGTCTTGCCTACTCTGGCTTCAGAGGGGGTTCCTGGAACAGAGGTAGAGGACGTGCCCGTCCAGCCTCTACCTGGGGTCCCAAGCCCGCTGCCAAGCCAGCTCAGCAATGAGGAGGCGCCCTCACCCTTACGGGTGGGGGGACGGCTGCGGCTCTTCTTCCAGGTCTGGGCCCAGGAGGTTACGGACAAGTGGATATTGGAAGTGGTCTCGTCTGGGTACAAACTGGAGTTCGAGTACCGGCCTCCTCCCAGATTCCTAAGGTCTCGGGTGCTTTTGGATCCTCGGGCGGCGCAAGGGCTCCTTTCGGCTGTAAAGAACGTCCTGGACATGGCGGTCATATGCCCGGTGCCTCTTTTGGAGAGAGGCCGGGGCTATTATTCCAACCTTTTCACGGTTCCCAAAAGGGATGGCTCCATAAGACTCATTCTGGATTTGAAGCTTCTCAACAGGTTCATCAGAACCAAGAGGTTCCGCATGGAGACTCTGCGCTCAGCCATCGGTTCCCTTCATTGGTCATGTACCAATTTTCCCAGCACACCAGAGATTTCTCAGGTTTGTGGTCGGAGATCAGCATTTTCAGTTTGTGGCCCTCCCGTTCGGGCTGACCTCGGCACCGAGGGAGTTTATCAAGGTTCTGGCGGGCATAATGGCCCTGCTCAGAGCCCAGGCCATTCGCATTGTGCCGTATCTGGACAACCTGCTCATTACAGCTTCCTCCCTCTGCCAGGCGGAGCTGGACACCAGGACGGTGGTGACGACGCTGGAAAGGTTCGGATGGGTGATCAACCACCCCAAGTCTTCTCTCTCCCCATCATGGGAGATTTCCTTTCTGGGCATGAATCTGGATACCAGTCAGGCCAGAGTGTTCCTACCTCAGCCAAAGGTGCAGAGGGTTCAGGATCTGATACGTGTTCTCCTGACCAACCCTCGCCCTTCTATTCGGTTAGGGGTGACTCTGGTAGGCTTGATGGTGGCCTCCTTTGAGGCAGTCCCCTTTGCTCAATTCCACATGAGGTCGCTACAACTCCATCGATTGCTGAAATGGGACAGATGTCCACAGTCCTTGGATCAGTCATTTCTGATGTCTCCCAGGGTTCGGCAGTCCCTTCAGTGGTGGCTGGAATCAAGCAATCTGATGAGGGGCAGATCGTTCCTGGCCCCTCGTTGGGAGACGGTTACCACTGATGCCAGCCTGTCGGGCTGGGGAGGTTTCTGGAAGGATCATCAGTTCCAGGGGTTGTGGGGTCCTCAGGAGGCTCACACCCCCATCAATGTCTTGGAGCTCAGAGCTATCTGCTTGGTTCTGTCGTGTCTGACACTTCACCTACAGGGTTTACCGGTTCAGGTTCGATCAGGCAATCGTACTGCGGTAGCTTACATCAATCACCAAGGATGGACTCGAAGCAGGAGTGCCCTCAGGGAAGTCTCTCTGATTCTGACATGGGCGGAGAGCAATGTTCCTTGCATCTCGGCAGTATACATTCCGGGAGTGGAGAACACGGAGGCGGACTCCCTGAGCAGGGGATTCTCTCGCCGAGGGGAGTGGTCTCTCAGCCACAGGGTATTTCGGGCCCTGTGTCACAAGTGGGGGACTTTGTCTTTGCCTCTCGGCACAATGACAAGCTCCCAGCCTTTGTATCTCTGTCTCAGGATCCTCTGGCCCTGGCAGTGGATGCCTTGTCCCTTGCCTGGAGGGATCTGGGGTTTCTGTACCTGTTTCCCCCCTTCTCCATGGTAGGCAACGTAGTGTGCAAGCTGCCTCTAGAGGGGGCACCAGCAATTCTGGTGGCCCCAAGGTGGCCAAGACAGGTTTGGTTCGTAGACGTCGTAAGATTGGCGGTAGATCAGTACAGGCTGGCCCTGTTTCCGGATCTGATCTCTCAGGGTCAACTACGTTACCCCAATTTACAAACGCTTGCTTTGACAGGGGTCACTCATGTTAGGCCCCCTAGAAAGTCTTTGGTTCCCGTTTGGGACCTAAATTTGGTTCTTTCGGCCCTCCAGGGGCCTCCTTTTGAACCGATGCAGGATGTGGCTCTTTCTGTGCTCACTCAAAAGGTTGCCTTTTTGGTGGCTATTACCTCTGTTCGGCGTGTCTCTGAGTTGGCGGCTCTGTCTATTCAGGCCCCTTACTTTGAGAGACACCAGGATAAGGTGGTTTTTCGCCTTAAACCAGATTTCCTTCCTAAGGTGGTTTCTGCCTTCCATTTCAATCAGGATGTAGTTCTTCCTTCCTTGTGTCCTAAGCCTAGCAATGACAAGGAGAGGGTTTTGCACTCTTTGGATGTGGTTCGTTGTGTGAAGTACTATTTGGTTGCTACTTCTCCTTTTCGTAAGACGAACGCCTTGTTCGTGGTGCCTTCCGGGCCCAGAAAAGTTGTGGCGCCCGCCAAGTCTACCATTAGTAAATGGATACGCCAGGCCATTGTTGGGGCCTATTCGGCTAAGGGGAGGGTTCCTCCTTTTAAGATCACTGCTCCATTCTACTCATGCTGTTGGGGCTTCCTGGGCTTTTCAGCACCAGGCTTCTGTTGAACAAGTTTGTAAGGCTGCTACTTGGTCTTCCGTTCAGACTTTTTCAAAGTTTTATAAGGTTGATGTGTGGGCCTCAGCGGAGGCTGTTTTTGGCCGCAAGGTTCTGCAAGCTGCAGTGGTTTAAATTGGTGCATTTATTTGCTGAATTTGGATCCCCACCCATGACGGACACTGCTATTGGATGTCCCATATGTCATGAATAGTGGAAGCGGGGTGTGTGACATACTTGGAATAATACCATTTTGTGATTACTCACCTTTAAAATGGGTATTATAAGTATGTCACACACCCCGCTTCATCCCACCCTTTAGTATTCTGGATCCTTTATATGTTGAACCTTTTATTGTTAAGAATGTTTTATTAGCTCTTCCTGGTCCCCTTACTGCTGTCATATACTGGGGAATGTGTGGGAGGTCCCAGGTATTTATGGACCGGGAGGGGCTTCTTTTTTGCTTTCATCTCTGCAGAAGTTCGCCCTCTACTGGACCATAACCCATATGTCATGAATGGTGAAAGCGGGGTGTGTGACATACTTACAATACCCATTTTAAATGTGAGTAATCACAAAATGGTATTTTTTGCCTGATTCGGAACTTCATGATCCCTGCAACAAAATTTTTGCCCCATTTCCACAATAAATTGCTATATCAGATGATAATGGATCAGTGAATATACCCCTGTGATCAAGTGCTGAACAAGAATGGTCAATGATCAACCATCATAAAGCTTTGGCAGACCACAAAATTCCTCATTCGTCACATGTCCACTAACGGGAAGTAAAAAACAATGACCACAAATAGTATGTGGAGCGCACAGCATGACCGACTGCTCTAATGAACAATTAGCAGACAAATCTTCTGCATCACTCGTTGTACAATCATGGAAATTGACCACCAGCATACCCTGCTGTGCATCCCACGGCCGGGAATCCCATCACTGTATGTCCCATATGCCCCCCTTTCATGACATGACCACCGGTAGCTGGTTGGGGTTGGGCCAGCGAAGACACAGTGACTTGTTTCACATGGTGAGGCCCTTTGGTAATGGCTCCTCTGTCTTTAGGGAGGGGGTGCCAGTCATCAGCCATCCCTCTGTGTCTTCTGCTGACTGACCAGTCCTGCTGACCATAGTGTCTGTTTGGCAGTCAGGAGCAGTGGAAAAATCGCCTGCAGGGGAGGGGGCAACTCACCCAACACTTCCATTGAAATTCCGTTCACCGGCACTTCTGTGTCAGCATCGTGCCTTTCCTCCATCAGTCATGGAGACAGCCATGCACTATGTGAATGACAGTGGAAGGCTGTGATCCTGACACTAAAGTGCCAATGACTGGAGTTCGAGCCTGGTCGGCGTGGTATGCAATCCAGTGATCAGGTGCATTGCTGACTGCCGTAGCAGGACCAATTAGCTGCGGGGGACAATGGAGGAGGATTTATTTGGGTGGTCAATCACTTCAAAGGGACTGTCCAGGCAAAATGTAAAAAACAGGATTCAGCAGCTTACCTCATCATATCTGACCTCTCCCTTCCTGTAACCTCACAGCAAAACCTAGGAGCAGAAACTAGCCTGGCCCTGATTGGTTCAGTGGTGGACCACCAATCATTGGTCTCAACTGGTGGTCTATAACTCTGCCCCCCAGTGGTTGCCTGTGTATCGCAGTATCTTGATCAGGTATCATGCTAGTATGTATGCTAATATAAAAACTGCTGTTATTCTAAGTATGCAGCACGTCCTGCTCCAGATAATGATTCATAACATCTGGGATATAGTCCACAAGAGGGCGCTTTACTGCAGAGATGGCAAAAAGAGGCCCCTCCCGGTCCATATATACCCGGGACCTCCCACTAATTCCCCAGTTTCTTCTCTGCAGTGGGCTGCGAAGGACAAGATGATGGCTTCTCTTCTCGCAGGTAAGCTGGGCTTCACAGCCCTGGGCCCTGTAGGACTATTCCCACCCTTTTTACTCTTATTCTGCCTCCCAGCCTTGGCTGCATGGTCTGGTGATGGTAGGCAGCACCTATTAGAGGTGCTTCATTGGAGCTTGCTCCACCGCAAATCCCCCACCGAAGGGTAGGCGGTTGTCAGGTTACTGGTGATCCTGACTTGGGATGCCCCGTCTGCTATTGCCCTGCCTTACATTTATTAATGTTTTAATGGGCTCCTTACTTCCCCTTCTCCCATTATACTGCTCATCGGGGGGGGGGGGGGCGGGGTGAGTGCCTGATTAGTGTAAATGTGTTTTGCCTGTTTGACGTTACTGTTGTGTTATGATGCCTTTATTCCAAGTATGTCACACACCCCGCTTCCACTATTCATGACATATGGGTTATGGTCCAGTAGAGGGCGAACGTCTGCAGAGATGAAAGCAAAAAAGAAGCCCCTCCCAGTCCATAAATACCTGGGACCTCCCACACATTCCCAGTTCCTTCTCTGTAGGACGGCGAGCAAGTCAGAAGATGTCTGCTTATCTTCCGTGCAGGTAAGTCGGGCTTACGCCCGGCCATTTTTTGCCCTGTTTCTGCCCGGACCTTTATACATTAAGCCCAATATTTGCCCCCCAGCCTTGGCTGCAGGTCCGGGTGAGGGTAGGAATCACCTTAATAGGTGTTCAGGGAGCCATGCTCCCCGTGAGACCCCATATAAAGGGGTAGGCGGAATCCGGGTTGGTGATCCTGGTTTGGGATGCCCTGTCCCTAATTGTGTGTATATATATATATATATATATATATATATATTCCTTACAACCATACTTGGTGTGGGATTATCCCCCTTCCGGGTCCCTCTGTTAACCCTCCAGTGGGGGGGGGAGGGGGGGGGCTTTTCCTTTTTCCTTCCTGACATTCATTCTGCTGAAACCGCCATCTTGAAGGAAGAAGATCTGTCTGATTCGGTGGTTCGTACTCTTGTCAGTGCTAGGAGAAGTCCCTCCTCCAATATTTACTATAGGACCTGGCAGACCTACATTGACTGGTGTGAGTCTAGGGCCTTTCCCTGTCGTGTGTTCTCCATTCCTAGGATCCTGGAGTTCCTGCAACATGGTTTGGATATGGGCTTTCAGCTCAGCACCTTGAAGGGTCATGTGTCTGCCTTGGCTGTTTTCTTCCGAGGTCCTTCGCTCTACATTCTCTGGTCAAGACCTTCTTCCAGGGGGTCACTCATGTGCGCCCCCCCCCCCGCCAACCCATGGTACCGGTATCTGGGATTTGAATTTGGTTTGTCCGCCCTTCAGGGTCCTCCTTTTGAACCTGTGCATGAGGCTGCCTTGTCTCTCCTTACCCTGAAGGTTGCCTTTTTGGTGGCTATCACCTCTGTCCGGCGTGTTTCTGAGTTGGCGGCTCTGTCGATTCAGGCCCCCTACTTTGAGAGACACCAGGACAAGGTGGTTTTCCGATTTAAACCAGACTTCTTGCCTAAGGTTGTCTCTGCCTTCCATCTCAATCAGGATATTGTGCTTCCTTCTTTGTGCCCTAAGCCTGGTAATCCCAAGGAGAGGGCCTTGCACTCTCTGGATGTTGTCAGGAATTTGAAATACTACCTGGTGGCTACTGCTCCTTTTAGAAAGACGGACGCCTTGTTTGTGTCCCCCTTTCCCGTGTCACTGCTCATTCTACCCGTGCTGTTGGGGCTTCCTGGGCCTTCCAGCACCAGGCTTCTGTTGAACAAGTTTGTAAGGCTGCTACGGGGACTTCTGTTCATACCTTTTCCAAGCGTTACAAGGTTGATGTTCGGGCCTCAGCGGATGCTGTTTTTGGCCGTAAGGTTCTGCAGGCGGCAGTGGTTTAATCTGCGCGTTGTTGCCTTTTTTTGGGATCCCCACCCTTTTTTGTGGACACTGCTATTGGATGTCCCAGATAAATCATTATCTGGAGCAGGACGTGTTGCATACTTATTATTATACTAATAATACAATTCCGTGATTACTCACCTTGTACAATTGGTATTATAAGCTTGCAGCATGTCCTGCTCCATCCCACCCTGATTACTTTATTCTTGGATCCTACTTATGGTGATTTGTTACTCGTTAACATGGTTAAATTTGTTATTGGCTTCTCCTGGTTCCGTTACTACTTTGTTATACTGGGAAATTAGTGGGAGGTCCCGGGTATATATGGACCGGGAGGGGCCTCTTTTTGCCATCTCTGCAGTAAAGCGCCCTCTTGTGGACTATATCCCAGATGTTATGAATCATTATCTGGAGCAGGACGTGCTGCATACTTAGAATACCAATTCTACAAGGTGAGTAATCACAGAATTGTATTTTTTAGTAAAAAAAAAAAAGACTGGGAACATTAGGAGAGTCTATGTAGTTGCTTGGACAATCCCTTTACCTATACTCAGCTTTGAAGGCATCACCTTATTTCTTTACTTATTATCAAAAAGGTATACACCTAGTCTAGACTCCATACTAGCTCTTTGATTGGTCATTTTTACATTTCTAATTCTAGGTCCTTTTCTGGCAGCAGTGCAGTGCAGCAAAAACCATTGCAAAACATATACCAATTGCACAATCTATTTTGTTGTGCTGTTCTCTATCCAGATCTCAGTTTATGTCTTCATATAAAGCCTCCATACTTGGCAGCTGGTGGGGAGGTGGTAAGGAGCAATATCTTTAGGCAGAAGTAGGCCATCAGCACATAATCAACATAATCAACACTTTTTAATGGCTGAATCCTCTTCTAGAGAAGATTGTGTGTTTCCGTTTGATAATTAGATTTAGAGGGTATATGAAGGCCAGGCCATTTCCCCCCATATAAAAATGAATTTTATAACATGACTTTGATTGAAATATTCTTAAAAAGATTTTTTGGGGGGAGGGGGCAACATCAGGTACCACCTGAAGGGAAAAACTGATGTAAACTAGAAATGAGAGCCAAACATTGAGGAATGCTCAAAACAACTGCACCTTCACTTTCAAGAGATAATCTTTTTAAAAGGTCTGACAAAACCAATCTTCTTAAGATATTTAGCATTCCCTTAGCAATTTTGTAATAAGTGGAATTAAGCTTTACATGCCAGCTGCAGCAGATGTAACGGAGTGAGGTCACTGATTGCATGGCAGGCTTCCAAGCCACATTAGGTTTTCTGGTTCTTCTTTTTGCAGCAGGCCTGAAAGTTCAAAATTACAGTCCTGGGTTTGGTCCTCCCCATAAGATCCCTAGGAACCCTAAGTATGCAGCCCTAGAGTCTAAAAGAGTCTAAAGTTGTATGTTATATGTTAAGTTTAATAAAATTACTTGAGATTTTTCCAGGTGTGTCCTCCTGGGGAGGTTGTGCTCTGCCCCCTGGGGGGCTTGGGCATGGGTGGAGGTTGGGGGGCCCAGCCCCTTCCTCCCCACCTCAGTTCTTTGTGTTTCCTCCCTGGGAAACCATTGGGCAGTGTGCCTGGATGACTTCGGCCAAAGTGAGCCCAGTGACAGCGAGCCCTAGCGAGACGCTCAGCCAATCAGCGCACTCGCTCTCGCCCCGAGTTTGCGCCGTGGGAGCGGAAGGAAGAGTGATACGGGAGACCTGGGGGGTACACACAGTGGGCCACAGGAAAATCGAATTCATGTGTGTTGTTACTCTTTAAATGCCAACCTTATAGGGATAAATATTTGCAGTACCTATCTTCCACACACAGCATTCCTTTCCTCCACCAGCTGTCAAGTCAGGTGTGTGTGTGTGTGTAGCATAACAGGCATGGTGCCGTGTTATTCCAAGTGTGACATACACTCCGCTTCAATTCTTCATGACATTTGGGTTATTCGCCAGTAGAGGGCGAACTTCTGCAGAGATGAATGCAAAAAAAGGAGCTCCTCCCAGTTCATAAATACCTGGGACCTCCCACCAATTCCCCAGTTCTTTCTCTGCAGGGAAGGCGACAAGACACAAGATGAAGACTTATCTTACTTGCAGGTAAGCCGGGCCCGCGCCCCGCCGTTTATGGCCCCTATTGCTGCCAGGACTCTTTCTAAATTGTCCCTATTTGAGCCTCCCAGCTTTGGCTGCGGGGTCCTGGTGAGGGTAGGTAGCACCCTATGGGTGCGGAAGGATAATTGCTCCACCGTGAGACCTCATTATAAGGGGTAGGCGGTTATCCAGGTTTTGGTGATCCTGGTGTGAGATGCCCTGTTCCTTCATACCTATGGCCGGATTCTGGCCGGGTTCCCCTTCCGGTCCGGGGGGGGGGGGGGGGGGGGGGGGGGCTGGCTGGCCGTCATACTCGGTTTTTAGTATATTCAGTGACTGTGTGTGTGTGGTGTGTTTCACTGTTAGTGTGTGTGTGATGGCAGTGACTCATCTGGAAGTAATCCCTTGATGATTTGATTACAGTGCATTGTTACATCGTTTGCCTAGCCTGCTGGTGTTTTGTTCTCTCAGCCTGGGGAGCTTCTCAGGGAGGGGGCGGGGGCCGGGCTCTCGGCTCGGCCGCGGTAGCCCCACCTCCACGTTTGGCGCAATTTTGGGGCCTGCCCCGGTTGGATCCGCGCTGCTGGGAAGGGGGGCGTGGCCTGAAGAGCGCGCTTTCGGCGCTGGCCCGCCCTCCTTCTCTTCCTGCTTCTCCTCACGAGGCTCTCGGGGGCCATCTTGTGCTGCTGCTTGCTGATCCGTGGAGACGGTAAGGGCCTGGTGGCCACTTCCTTTGCTATGCGGGGGCCCCTCTCTAGCGGGGGGGGCTCCCCCTTAGTTGCGGGTATGAGTGATTTTGCTGGGCATGTCTGTTTTTCTGATGTTTGGTGTATAATATATATATATGTTTATACACTGCTGTATAGTGACTGATTATGCCTTGTTGTGTGTTACAGATTGCATCATACATGTAGGGGTTCCTCCTGGTCCTGGGGTCCCTAGTCTTTAAATTGATCACCTTCAAATCTTCCCACTGGGACTTTTAAGGGGCATCCCGGGTTGCTTTTGCTTAAATCCCCTAAGGTCTTACGACTGACCCACAAAAATCACCATATGGAAGCTCCGCAGGATCCCGGCCATGTGTGGGTTTGTGGGGCATCCCTTACGGGGTGAGAATGTGCTTATTTGTATACCATGTGCACAAAAGGCCATATCGCGGCAGTCGGGTGCCCAGCCTTCTGGGTCGGCGCCCCCCGCTTCATCGCCTTCCCCTCCCTGCCTTATCCGTACCCCAAGTGACATTGGTGTTAGCGGGGAGTCGCATTCCGATGTTTGTGCTAGGTTGGCTAGCATCGAGAAATTTATGGTTAGCGCGGTGGGCAAGAAGGCCCAGGCTAAAAAGAGACATTTGTCGTCGGTCCAGGCGACTTGGGATATTGATGATGATTCATTTGATATGTCAGATTATTCCCCGTTAGAGGAGGGGGAATTGTATGAGGAGTCAGAGGATGACAATGTACGGTTTGGCGAGGCTGATGTTGGGCAGGCGCTGGGGGATGCTGTTGACACGGCCACGGTTTCATCACATCTCTTGGAGGTTTTGGATATTGCGCCGCCTGAGGCGCCCCCTCTCAAGAAGGGGGAATTTTTTGGGGCCCACAAGCCTCGTTTGGAGTTCCCTACCCAGGGTCATTTTGATGCACTGATCCTTAGGGAGTTGGAGAAACCTAGTCGGCTTCCGGGCGTTTCTCAGGGATGGGATAAGAAGTATCCTTTCCCGGTGGAAGCGGTTAAGCGCTGGGCTTCTCCTCCCGAGGTCGATGCACCAGTTTTGGGGTTGACCAACTCCTCTGTGCTTCACACCCCAGACGCCACTTCCCTAAAGGATGGTGAGGATAGGCGCCTTGATCAGATGGCATGCCATGCCATGTCTTTGCCAGTGTTGGGTCGGCCTTGCGGGCCTGTTTGTGCATCTGCGCTTGTGTCCGTGGGTGCTAGGCCTCTGATTAGAGACTGGTTAAATGACGCTCACCTTGATCCGGCCAGCGCGGAGTTCACTACGCTTAAAAGGTTTGAATTGTTCATGAATTTTGTCTTGGTCGCTATGGAAGACACTATTGTTATGTGTAGTAGGAATTCAGCCTTATTGGTGGCCATGCACCAATCGGTATGGCTCCATCAGTGGACGGCGGACTTTGCGGCCAAGAAATCGCTCCCAGCTCTTCCCTTCTTGGGTACGCGGCTGTTTGGAGATAAGTTGGATGCTGTGGCAAAGGGAGTTAAGTTACCTCAGCAGAAGAAACAGCGCCGTCCCTTTCGGGGGGGCAGGCTCTTTCAATCCTTCCTTTCGAGGCGCCAGAGCTGGTAGTGGTTTGGTCTTCTCGGGTGTCAGAGGCTCTTCCTGGAACAGGGGCAGAGGTCGGGCCTGTCCCGCTTCGGTTCCAAACCCAAGCCTGTGGGTAAACCAGCTCAGCAATGAAGGGGCGCCCTCACCCGCTCGGGTGGGGGGACGGCTGCGGCTCTTCATCCAAGTCTGGGCTCGGGAGGTCACAGACAATTGGATCTTGAAAGTGGTCTCCTCCAGGTACAAACTGGAGTTAGAGTACTGGCCTCCTCCAAGACTTTTTAGGTCTTGGGTGCCCTTGGCAGTAAAAAATCTTCTGGACATGGGAGTGGTATGCCCGGTGCCTCCGTCGGAGAGAGGCAGGGGTTTCTACTCCAATCTTTTCACGGTTCCCAAGAAAGAAGGTTCTGTAAGACCCATTCTGGACCTCAAGGTCCTCAACAGTTCCGCATGGAGACTCTGCGCTCGGCCATCAATTCCCTTCGTCAAGGGGATTTCATGACATCCATAGACATCAAGGATGCATATTTGCATGTTCCAGTTTTTCCAGCGCTTCAGAGATTCCTCAGGTTCGAGGTGGACGATCTACATTTTCAGTTTTTAGCCCTTCCCTTCGGGTTGACCTCAGTGCCGAGGGTCTTCACCAAGGTTCTGGCGGGCATAATGGCCCTATTCAGAGCTCAGGGAATTCGCATTGTACCGTATCTGGACGATCTATTGATTTCAGCTTCTTCCCTCCGTCAGGCGGAGCTGGACACCCACTAGGTGGTGTCGACCCTGGAGAGGTTCGGGTGGGTGATCAATCGCCCCAAGTCCTCTCTCTCGCCATCACAAGTGATTTCATTCCTGGGCATGAATCTGGATACCATTCAGGCCAGAGTGTTTCTACCCCAGACCAAGGGGCAGGGGATTCAGGATCTGATCCGCCTTCTTCTGGCCAATCCTTGCCCTTCTATCCAACAGGGGATGAAACTGGTGGGATTGATGGTGGCCTCCTTCGAGGCGATCCCGTTTGCGCAGTTTCACATGAGATCTCTTCAACTTCACCTATTGACGCATTGGGACAGGTGTCCGCTGTCGTTGGATCAACCGCTCAGGATGTCTCCCAAGGTTCAGCAGTCCCTTCGGTGGTGGCTGGAGTCGAGCAACCTGTTGAGGGGCAGATCCTTTCTGGTTCCTCGCTGGGAGACGGTTACCACAGATGCCAGCCTGTCGGGCTGGGGAGGTTTCTGGAAAAGTCATCAGTTCAGCGGGGTGTGGGGTCCTCAGGAGGCTCACAATCCCATCAATGTCTTAGAGCCATCCGGCTTGTCCTGTCACGGCTGACATTGCACTTGCAGGATCTTCCGGTTCAGATTCATTCAGATAATCGGACGGCGGTAGCCTACATCAATCACCAAGGAGGGACTCGCAGCAGGAGTGCCCTCAGGGAAGTCTCTCTGATCCTGCATTGGGCGGAGAGCAATGTCCCTTGCATTTCGGCAATCTACATTCCAGGAGTGGAAAACATGGAGGCGGACTCCCTGAGCAGGGGGTTCTCTCGCCAAGGAGAGCGGTCTCTCAACCCCGGGGTTTTTCGGTTTCTTTGTCGCAAGTGGGGGAATTCGGAGGTGGATCTCTTTGCCTCACGGCACAATCACAAACTCCGGGCCTTTGTGTCTCTATCTCAGGATCCTCTAGCTCTGGCAGTGGATGCCTTGTCCCTTGCTTGGAAGGATCTGGGGTTTCTGTACCTGTTTCCTCCCTTCTCCATGCTGGGCAAGGTGGTTTGCAAACTGGCTCTGGAGGGGGCACCAGCAATTCTGGTGGCTCCAAGGTGGCCAAGAAGGGTTTGATACGCAGACGACGTAAGGCTGGCTGTAGATCAGTACCGGCTTCCCCTGTTTCCGGATCTGTTATCTCAGGGTCCAACTACTTTACCCCAATTTACAAACGCTGGCTTTGACGGCTTGGCTGCTGAAACCTTCATTCTGAAGGAGGAAGGTTTGTCTGAGGCTGTGGTTCAGACCTTGATTAGAGCTAGGAAGCGGTCCTCTTCTGGCATCTACTATAGTGCTTGGCGGTCCTATATTGACTGGTGTGAGGCTAGGGCCTTGCCTTGCAGGGTGTTTTCGATCCCTAGGATTTTGGAGTTTCTTCAGCACAGTCTGGGTTGGGTTCCAGCTTAGTACCTTGAAAGGGCAGGTCTGCTTTGTCTGTTTTCTTCCAAAGATCTTTTGCCTTGCACCCGCTGGTTAAGACTTTTTTCCAGGGGGTCACTCATGTTTGTCGCCCTCGGAAGGCTATGGTTCCTGTTTGGGATTTGAGTTTGGTTCTTTCGGCTCTCCAGGGTCCTCCTTTTGAGCCATTACAGGATATTGCTCTTTCTGTTTTCACTCAAAAGGTGGCTCTTGGTGGCTATTACCTCTGTTCGGCGTGTCTCTGAGTTGGCGGCTCTGTCGATTCAGGCCCCTTACTTTGAAAGACACCAGGACAAGGTGGTCTTTCGCTTTAAGCCAGATTTCCTTCCTAAGGTGGTGTTGGCTTTCCATCTCAATCAGGATATTGTTCTCCCTTCCTTGTGTCCTAAGCCTAGCAATGACAAGGAGAGGGTTTTGCACAATTTGGATGTGGTTCGCTGTGTTAAGTACTATTTGGTGACTACTTCTTCTATCCGCAAGACGGATGCCTTTTTCGTGGTGCCCTGCGGGCCCAGGAAAGGTTTTGCACCCGCCGAGTCTACCATTAGCAAATGGATTCCTCAGGCCATTGTTAGGGCTTCTGGAAGCTGCAGTGGTTTAAGTTGGTGCATTCTTTACGGTTTATGGTTCCCACCCATGATGGACACTGCTATTGGATGTCCCAAATGTCATGAAGAATTGAAGCGGAGTGTATGTCACACTTGGAATAATACCGTTTTGTGAGTACTCACCTTTAAAACGGATATTATAAGTGTGACATACACTCCGCTTCACCCACCCTTTTTGGTATTCTGAATCCTTTATATGGTGAACCATTGTTTCTTGGTTGTTAGTATTTTTATTTTTGGTTCTTCCTGGTCCCCTTACTGCTATTTTACACTGGGGAATTGGTGGGAGGTCCCAGGTATTTATGGACTGGGAGGAGCTCCTTTTTTGCATTCATCTGTGCAGAAGTTCGCCCTCTACTGGAGAATAACCCAAATGTCATGAAGAATTGAAGCGGAGTGTATGTCACACTTATAATATCCGTTTTAAAGGTGAGTACTCACAAAACTGTATTTTTTGAGGCGTATATCTATGTCTGGAGTGGGCTGCTGCTGGCTCATGCATATGTGTAAGCAGGGCTCTCAGGTGGGAAGCAAGGTGGCCGCTGCCGTGCAGTTCAGAAGCGCAGCATCTGAATGCTGTTTCACATCATATGTATGGGGTTTGAGCACTCTCGGACATCACAGGGCATGGATCATCAGAGGGGGGCTTTAGGGAAGCAGTTTACTAAAGTTTCATTTTTTGGTTTCACATACTAAAACGTGAAATTCCACATCTACTTAACTTTTTCTGACTCCTTCATTTCCAAGAAAAATGAAAAAAAAAATCCATCAATTACCCGGATGAAAGCCAAGCGAAATTATGTTCACTAATACAATGTTTCAATTAATACATCGGCCAACTAAAGTAATTTCACTAAGAGAAAAAAAAACCTTATTTAAAAATTAACTAAACCAGAGTTCACTCAAAATTGCTACATTAAAGAATGAGTTCATTTATGTCAGCGGTGCATGTGCAGTTTCTAAATCCCCTTATTCTGTGCTTTTGTGCTGCATTAGCAGTGTGTGGCTAATGTCATGCAGAACATCAGCTTGTTTTAGGGTTTGAGTTCAGATGGCAAAGACTAATTCTCTGACCTAATGAGCATTTTGCTGCGCTATCGGGAAACAATTGTCCAATTAATGGTTTCCATTAGAAAGGAACAGAAATAAAGGGTAACAAACTGCGAGTCTCCTGAACCAGCCTGTGCTGGAATAACCGATTATTGCTCCTGCTCTGTGTGTAGATGCTTTTACCCAACAATTTAGCTATAGAGCTCCTTCAGAGGGTGCAAGAGGTCACAAGACGACTTAATTATTGTACTTCAATGCTGGTCCCGAACCGCCAATCAGTCAACTTCATAAACGGAAGTTCCCGGTGTATGAGGGTGCCCATTGTTTTTAATGGGAGATGGCCACATACAGGCCTTGCCAACCTGCCAGCCTGAACCAGAAAGCTCAGCTACAGGCTTAAATAAAACAGCACCAAAGTGGACTTCTCTATAAGGGAGACTAGGTGGACTGCAGATAGCCGCATGTTTTATTTAAAAGTGGACCCAACATTTTGATAAATCTTACCCTACTTCCCTAACCCCACAGGAAGTGCCTTTTTGATGGCTTTGCCATCCTGTCTTTTGTCCTTTGCCAGCAATAGGTCTATACATTTCCTCAAAGTCCGAGATTATTAGGGTTTTGAGGGCCAGACCAGCAAATGCCAGATTGCTTCATGACCCAGCGCCTAGGTTTTCAACATACCATTGTTCGAATTTGGGCAAGTCCTTTTTCATTATGTATAAAATGCCTGCTGCCGGGGGCCGCAATCTGATGAAGCAGGAATTCAGGAATTTACTGCTACAATGTTTATGATGTGTCAGTGTAAGTGACAATAACTATTTATTTTTCTATGCCCAGGAAGAAAAATATTGGTGGGGAAATTGGCTCATTTGGTTTTGCATTGTTGCTTGATTTTGTGCTGTTTAAATGGTTGAAAATATGTTTAAACCATCCACAAACATCACTGGTGATAGTAAAATCTATTTTCCTAACTGTCCCATAAACAGGAAAATGGATGAGGTCTACAGGAGACTTTTCACACAGTGGGTCATCACGAATCTTGATGCCTGGCGGGGAAGGGAATTAGGAGGCCCTGAAGTCATAGAGAATCCAGGACCACATTTGGTCCCGTTTAAGGGAGGCAGAGATGTGCCTCTGCGGCCTTGATCCCTGTCCGCAGATCCTGCGTCTTCAAGAGTGCCTACAGCACAAGAAATTTCAAGAAATGGTGCTACAAGTGGTCAGTGCTTTGGAGTGTGGGCTACAGTGTGGAACAGACATCTCGGTTGCTTGTGCCCCCCCCCCCCTCACAAGCTTGTTTTTTTGTTTCTTCACTTTGGTCCCCCTTGAGAAATGGGGCCCCATGCTTGCCCACCGGCAGTTTTATGGTTCAGAGTACTCTTCTGCTTCAAGCCTAGCACACAAAAAAAATAAAAAAATAAAAAAGGGGAAGAGCCTTCCAGTTTCAGGGCTCACATAACCTAATTAGGGTTTTCTGTATTCAGGGCTGTAAAAGATGTTTTTTTGTGTAAGGAGCTATAGCCAAGTAATGGATTTATCCTAAAAACTGTAGGTTGTAAACTCCAGTACTACAGTATGTTGCCCCCCCCCCCCCCAGGAGCTCTGCTGTGCAAATCAAATAGTTAAAGTGGACCAACACCCAGGATTTTGACTATCCTGGGTATTGGTCCACTTCCCCGGGGCACCCCGATTTGGGGTGCCCCGCTACCTGAAACCCCCCCAAACACCCCGAAAACTCACCTCAAGTGACGTCCGTCGACGGACAAGGGATCGCGCCCGCCGCCGCCTCCCGCGCGTCACTCTTGACGTGTGCGCGCCCGCGCCGGCCATTCAGAGACGGCCGGCGCGGGCGCGCGCATGTCTAGAGGAGCGCGAGAGAGGCGGCGGAAGCAGCGGCTGGAGAGGTAAGGATTTTTCGGGGTTTTGGGGGGGTTACACCCCGCGGGACATCCCGATCTCGGATGTCCCGCGGTGTGTGAGGTGATCGGCCCGGGAATCTTATAGATTCCCGGGCCGATCACCCCTGGGTGTTGGCCCACTTTAAAGAGGGGATGTACAAACTTTTTTGGTCTAAGGACTGCATTGTCTTATTGATCCATTGCAAGGGGCCTCAATAAACGAGAGGCCCCGAAAATGCAAACAGTTTACTGCAGGAAAGCTGTGGGTGGGTAGAGCTAGGCAGATTTCAGATTGGTAGAGGTGAGGTCAGCACAGGTGATGATAGGTGGACTGAGGTGAGGCAACAAGAAGTGAAAGGGGTGAGGTGAGTAGATGTGAAGAGGTGGATAAAGGTAGGCAGAGGGTGAAATACAGTAGGAAGAGGTGTGTTAAACAGGAGTGAGCTGGGAAGTGGTCTGTAGAGGTGAGGTGGGACAGGCAAAAAAAAAAAGAGGAGAAAGGAAGTAAGTTGGGAAGGGTTGGAAAGAGGTAGATGGGTCGGCTAGCAATGGAATACAGACAGTAAATTGCCCAAACCAAAAGCGACTGTAGATCTCATAGATCACATACTGGCTTCAAACCGTTTCCCACCTAAAACATTTTGCCTGGATTTGGGCTATGACTGGCCTTTTGTAACCCGTACGCCACAACCAGGGCCGGATGACGTGGGGCGAGCTGTCACGAGTTCTTGGAATTCTGAGGGAACTTGGGATTGGGGCCTGGGAGTCACCACACACTGGAAAATTCTCTCTCAACTGTTTATTAACGAAACTCCAAATCGGCAACAAATAACCAAACAGTCTTTATCCAAGGGTCTCATTAGGGGTTGGGACTATACTCCTGACGTACCTTATTAATGTGGGTGTCAGGGTACTCCACTCTCGTCCTAGGCTCATCTTCTAGCTTGCCAGGATAACTCAATCCTCCTCCTCAGTGTGAATGTCTCTCTCCAAAGGGTCGCTCTGTATCACAGGCTGTTCAATAGGCCCTCTGGTGTGCTGTCCCACTACATGGCTCTGGAACACTCCCTGGTTCTCACTCTGCACACGTCCAGATCAGACTCGAGACAACGGACTATCCCAGGAAGTGTCAGTAATCTATATCACCTCTGCTTGTGATGTCACTCTCTTCACAGCAGCCTCTTGTGGTTAACTCCATAGCTGCTGTTATTTATTATATAGTTAGGCTGTTTTTGTACAGGGATTTGTAGAACATTTTATGTACTCCTGTTTCACAATTGTTTTCAGATAACACTTGTTTTGCTGTGAGCTGACTTGTTGCTCTGTTTTCAGCAATGCCTATGAACACTCAAAACACAATGTCCCTTGCTACCTAATAGCAACACTTGTGTCACCCATGTTCATCTATGCCTCAACTCCTGCTTCAAGAATTAGCTCTGCACTGCCTTTAATGGGCAGTTGTGGGCCCTGCAGGCAAAGCAAGCTCATGTCACTAACCTTTATAATTAGGACCCCCCCCCCCCCCCCCCAAAACAAAAAAATGCCCTGGATGCTGGCAGAAGGCATACTTTTCACATACAGGGAAGAATGGAGCGAGGCAGTAACAACTCTAAACTGGAGTCATGTTTGTCTTTTTGTCTTATTTTTTTATTCCTAATCTGATAGATGTTTTAGAATTTAACACTGCAAGATGTTGAATGCTTGGCTAACTGAAATGGCTAACTGAAATGGGACCCCGTCTAGTCGTGTAGCCCAAAGTTATTTACTATAATATGTCTCTCTGCACTAGTTCGAGAGTGTGCGGTAGAAAAACAATACGGTATAAAATTTCAGGCACAGAATGTAATCTGTTGTCGGCTCCTTTTATAATTTGGGTCGTTGTGCGCCTCTCGTATTGACAATTCCCAGGTACATCGGCGACATGAAACACCAGAATCTGGCCTCCAGCCATCGTCATTTTAATGACAAAAATGTGATTTGTTTGGTGATGGGAACTGTCGTGTTTGGAAATATTTTAGCTAGGCTGAGGATGTGACAGGAATAATCTCCTGCTCTCTCTGCAAAATCCGTATTTATTTCCAAATCACAGCGGAGACATTGCTGGTAATAGAGTTATTTACCAGACAATCAAATAGCTCATTTTAGAACAAATGAAACCACTTTAAGAGGTTATTAAGGAATAAATTTGATTTAATTAAAAACTGAAAGACTTTCCTTTTAAATGATGACTAAAAGCAACCTTCATTTTTCCTACATATCCAGCAACAGGAGAGGAGCACGGGTGGTACCTGACATTTTAGTGGACCCAAACCCAGGAAACTATCCTGGTTTTTGGACCCGCTGTGTGAAACCCCCCAGGTCGCCAAAACCAAGCACGCTGACGGCCCCATCCCCTGCTACCCTCTAACAGGGAGTGTGCCCTGCTGGAGGGATAGCGGGGATGTGGGTCGTGGCTTGCACATGCGCCATTGGACCGGGAAGGAAGGTAAGATTATGGACGACCTGGGAAGGTTCACACAGCGGAGCATCCCAATTTTGGATGCCCCGGGGGAATGCCCCGGTGGAAGGAATCAATCAGCCCGGGCATCTTATAGATTCCCGGGGCGATCGCTGATCGTGTCGGGAGGCCAATGTAGGCAATACTCTTGTTTGGTGGCCAGGAAAAACCTTCAGCGGTTGTTATATCTTATTACATTAGACAGGAAAGTTCAGATGATTACTTAATGCTGGGTGTTAATGCGGATCTATCCCCTTTTAGTAACACTGTGCCAGGTAGAATCCAGGTCTGCAGGGACCGGCCTACCTAGAGATTTTGTCACCCTCTGGTGCTAGGCCATTTTTCAACATTTTGCACCATAAATGTTTAACTGTGATCTTTTAAGGAATTTCCCAGGAAAATAATATATTGTTTGTTTTTTTTTAGCAGATTCATTTTTTATGTATTCTACATTTTTTTAGGTTGAAATGTGTGCAAAAAATAACAAAGAAATTACTTTTTTACAATTTGTAGGTTTTTTTGTACCAATACATTTTTTTTTCAATAAAACCATATTGCGTGTAAGAGCTACATTTCACCCGGCTACAACAGTACCACTTATGTATTGGTAGACCCCCTTTCCTGCCCAGGAGACTCCTCCAAACTGAAACAGCACTTTAGGAGATTTTCAGATAAAATACAACTGCTATGCACCCCTTGCAGTTTTTCAAGAAAAACAACGCTTTACATTTTATAAACCCCACACCACAAAGGCACAAGTGTGACACCACAAGTATCATTAACTATATACCGTATTTTTCGCCCTATAAGACGCACCTAGGGTTTGGAGGAAAAAAATATTCTAAGCTAAATGTTGTGCTAAAACACCCCATTATACCCCATTACAGGCAGTGTGGCATTCCCCCATCCCATTTCCCATGGGCAGTGTGGCTTCCCCCCCATTACATTCCTAATGGGCAGTGTGGCATTCTCCCCTGCCATAGGCAGTGGGGGATGCCCCCATCCTATTCCCATAGGCAGTGTGGCATCCCCGTATCCCATTCCCATAGGCAGTGTGGGATGCCTTCATCCCATTCCCATAGGCAGTGTGGGATGCCTTCATCCCATTCCAATAGACAGTGTGGTATTCCCCCCTTCCTATTCTCCATATAGGCAGTGTGGCATTTCCCCCATACCATTCCCCATATAGGCAGTGTGGTATTCCCCCCTCTAATTCCCATATAGGCAGTGTGGCATCACACCCTCCCATTCCCACATAGGCAGTGTGGCATTCACCCCCCCATTCACATATGGGCAGTGTGGCATTCACCCCCCCATTCACATATGGGCAGTGTGGCATTCACCCCCATTCACATATAGGTAGTGTGGCATTCCCATCCCCCCTCCCATTCCCCATATAGGCAAAGGTAAAAAAAGAGAAAATAAAAAAAGTTAACTCACCTTTCAATCCTCCCCGCTGTCCTCGCCATCTTCACACAGACACACTGGCTTGGAATAGCAGTGAGCATGGCCAATTCTCGAGCATCGGGCACGCCCACCGCTGTTTAAATCCTGGTGTCTCTGTCTGCTGGCACCGTGGAGAGGTGGCAGGGACAGTGCAAGCGGTGGAGGAAGCTGCCCCGCCGCTTGCCCTGTCCCTGCCACCTCTCCACGGTGCCAGCAGACAGAGACACCCGGACTTAGAGAGCGGTGGGCGTGACCGACACTCGAGCGTTGACCACGCCCACCGCTATACCAAGCCGAGTGTTCACTCTATGCTGGCGCCGCAGAGAGGAAGCGATGGGGGCAGCTGTATCTGCTGCCTCCTCCGCAGTGCGAGAAGGCGGCAGATACAGCTGCCCCCATTGCCTCCTCTCTGCGTCGCCAGCATAGAGTGAACACTCGACTTGGTATAGTGGTACGCGTGGCCGACGCTCGAGCGTCGGCCACGCCCACCGCTGTAACAGGCTAGGTGTCTGCAGAGAAGGCTGCCTCCGCCGCTTCTGGGACAGCGTGAGCGATGGAAAGGTGAGTTAACTTTTTGCTATTTATTTATTTTTTTTGCCCATTTTCGCCCGATAAGACGCACGGATATTTTCCCCCAACTTTTGGGGAAAAATAAGTGCATCTTATAGGGCGAAAAATACGGTATACTCTGTAAGTTCACACCTCAAGCTTTCTCGGCATACCAGGCTTGTTGACGTGAGTGCAGTTTTCTGGAAGTAATCTTTCAATGAATCATTGGTTGTACAGGGTTTCCCTAAAAAAAAAAAAAACACACACAGAATTGTGACAGAATCAAAGCCACATTTTCCTAAAAAAACAATATGCAAGCAAGAAAAAAGAGGTTACATCTTTTTTGCCCTTCTGGTGAAGAAAAGCCCCGTAAGACAACCACGACTTGGGGTTTAAAGGGTTAAACCACTGGACCCATGCACTTGGGATTCCTACTTCTAAAATAATGATTTGATTTCTTTTGGCCACAAACCTCAATAGAAAAATGGTCCAAATGGGTTGAACCTCAACCAAAACTGGGGCTTTCCTCCCAATGGGATGTGTTCCTAAAGCTAACGCCATGATACTGTAAATCTGTGATTCCCAACCCTCAGGGGGCACCAAGTCAGGGTTAGCAGCTCACTACACAGGTGAAGTAATTAGTGCAACAGCAGAGCTATAGAGCTTCAGAGCTTCTATGTGGAGATCCACAAAACATGACCTGTTGGTGGAGGAATTGTTTCCCTGATCTGATCAGAAAGGAGAAATAAAGGCCTAAATGATTACCTGATTCTTCAGTGATTAACTAACTTTTTTTTTAAGCTTGAAACGGAACAAAATCAGAGAATTTGACTTTCCCGAGTTTTGTTCTGTGCTCCGCTATGTGAAACCTCCCAGGAAGCCCCAAAATCTTACCTCGCCACTCTCCAACAACGCATGCATGGGCTCTCTTTCAGTGGGAGCCACTTGCAATAACAATGTAATTCAGCAGATGACTCGAATTCTAATCAATGGGAAGAGCACGCTGCTGCATCCCCAGGCCTTGCACAAGCTACTGCCGGTGTTTTTTGAGGCTTCCTGGGGGGCTTCACACATCAGGGCATCCCTGCAGAAAGTACAGATTTATTTTAGATTTCAGACTGGCCGCTGGTGGGTTTTGTTCTGCTTTGAGTATTGCAACCAAAGGCAAAACCTTCATGATGCGAAGGTGCCTGAGCCATAGCTATCAGAGGCTGCTTACACAGTGTACCTAAAAGTAATCCATATTTTCCTAGCATTAAACCAGACCTTCAGCATCATTTACTGAAAATCCCAAACCCGTAAAAAACTATTTCCCAGCATCAAAAATTAATATATTTTAAGTTTTTAGTTGCTTACTTATTATTCTTTCCCCCACTGGGCTGCAACTCTGTTCAGGATACAGGCGCGCCATCTTGCCTCAGAAGAATCACATATTGAGGAGAGGAGACGGGTTAAAATTACAGGGAGCGGGGTTATAGCTGTGCTTCGCACAGACAAAGCAGAGCTGGGGGCAGGAAAAGGACAGCAATCCCAGAATGCAGAGATAGAATACAGAATAGTCAGAAGACACTGCCTGTTTACAGGCAGCCTGAGACTCCATGGGCTGCCATCTTGGATGTTAAAAGGTTAAAAAATGCACTAGGTGCAGAGAGGATGATTTTTAATGTGGGCAATCTGTATTACAGGGTGGGGGAAACATATAAGTTAGTCTCTTGTTTAGGGTGAAGGTCCGCTTTAACATACAGTGGCTGTCTAATGACTAAGCCCACCTAAATACAGAAGTACGCTGTCAGAACCGTAGATGTAACACTGTGAGCCCTAATACTGAATTTTAATGTTAGGACACTTTAGTTGCTGAGGCATTTGGATGTGCATACTGCCTGATTACCACCTCCCAATAAATCAGTGTGACATGCCTAAAGGGGAATTCATTGTGGCATGTGATGTTTAAATGGTTCAAAGACCCTATGGAAAGATGCGACTTGTCATTTTTATTTGCATTGTTTGGCATCTGTGGATGACATTGGCACTGATCTGGCATTGGTAATATCTGTTATCTTATTAATAGCACGCTTACTTCTGTTTTTAAAATTTCTATGGTTAAATAATGTTTTTTTCTAGTGTTTGAAAGAATTGATAAGTATATAAAGGGTTATTAAAACCAAAAAGACAAGCACTCACCTTTACTCCCGCCCCTCATGTCAGTCACATAGCGCTGTTCCTCCACTGCAATGAATGTATGGCAATGTGTGACCTACGAGATCTGGCGGAATCTGTGGGACTCAGACCAACAGCAAGTGCTGCTCGTTGTTGGTCGGGGAGCAGGGAGTGAACCAACAACCCCCCACAGCTGTCCCCAACCCTCGTTCTCGGAAACCGGGAGGTTGAGTAACATTTTAAAGTGGACCAAAATTCACGCCGATCGGTCCGGGAATCTATAAGATTCCAAAATCAGGATGCCCCGTACACTTACCTTGTTTCTTGGTCCAAAAGCGCATTCGCAAGCCACGGCCACATCCCCGCTATCCCTCTAGCAGGGCGCAAGCTCGCGTCTGGCATTTGTGAATGGCCGGCGCAGGCACGCTCCCTGTTAGTGGGAAACGGATACCTGTTAGAGGGAAGTGGGGGATGCGCTTGTCAGTGTGCTCGAAGCCGCTAGCTTTATTCGAAGGCTTAGACGATGCAACGTCAGCAGCCGTGCATGCGCTGTAGGACTGGGAAGAGGTGAGTTGGCTTTGGCGACTCCCTAATCAAGGTTCCCCGGGGGAAAGGACCAAAACCCACTATAGTCAAAATCCCGGGTTCTCTCTACATCCAGTCCAGGCCGTCCCAATAATAATGACAGTTGGGTTATCCGCCACAAGGTGGTGCCAGTCACTGCAAGGATAGAGCTGTAACACCCCCCCGGCCTCCTATAATAGGAGCTGTCTCCATAGAGTTTCCAGACTTCTTCTTGCAGTTCCACTGCAAGGATCGTCTGTATTGTGCAGGCGAGCGAGGCATCCTAAGCCTGTCAGCCACTGCATCCCTATTCCCACCCTTTGCCGCGGACACATCTTGCCTCCAAGCCTCGGCTACGGAATGGGTGAAGGTAGGGTCAGGCATTCACAGAGCTAGGCTCTGGGCCGCAGACCCTCACCCAAAGGGTAGCCGGCCATAGGCAATGGTGAGCCTATTGGAGGGGGGGGAAACCACCTCAGGGACCCCTTATGCCCTTATCCCACAAGCTTTATTATTATTGTTGTGTTTTGTGTTACTGTATTACTCACCTTTCTCGTTTCCTTCGGCACTCTCCTCCTGCTCTTCTCCCTCTATCCAGGGAGCGCGCTCCACTGTGAGGGGGGGTGGCCGCGACCTGACAGGGGGCTAAGCCCTTGCGCCCGCCGACTGGGGTCCTATGTATGGGGGCCCCGCCGAGGGCTGGACTCTAAAGTGCTGAGGAGGATGAGGGGCGGACGCAGGTCTCGCGCCTTTTCGGGGATGGGGCCACGCGGTGACGCCTTTTGCGTCACCGCGGATGCGGCCCGCCTCTCCAGGTTGACGTGGCCACCATCTTGTTCGCCGCGGCAACGACAGTCCCGTGGTCCCCTTCTGGGGCTCGCGGTAGGGGAGGCCCTCCTGTGGTCTCTGTGTTGCTGCGGAGGGCTGTCTGAGCGTGTCATCCCTCTTCCTTTGGCTGTGTGAGTTCTTGGCATTATTATATTTATTATTATTATTTATATGCCTGCACGATCGAAAGCTGTGGTCTTCTCCCCGCCTAAGGGACGTTGATTTGTTCCAATTTTTGGATACGCCTTGTGGGGGTGTCCATGTGCTGTGGGATGCCCCGCTCCTTCTTGTATTGTGCTGGTTGGTCCTTATAGCGGTGTTGGTGGTTCCTCCCGGCTTAGCCCCCCCTCAATCCTTCTTTATTAAGAGGGATCACATACAAGAGGGACTAAAACAGGAGGGATTAGCGGTTGAGCCTTGGCTTATGGGGATAGTGAGCTGGGGAACCCATCTAGCGGGTGAAGCTCTGCCCCATGTGCGGTACCTGCCCCCCGGGCAGTATTAGCACCGTTGTGTCTCTTGCGCCAGGAGCATTTTTTAGTATCATGATAGGGCGGGCGTCCCTGCCTCTAGCCCTCCCTTGCCGGCAGTTCACCTACCCCCCTCTGCGTCAGTCAGCCCTCAGTGGGGGAAGCCGGCAGGGGGTCCCTGGCCATTAAAAAAAAAAAAGAATGGCGCAATGGGTGGCCAGCCTGGAGAGACTTTATCTCGCACGGCTACTGGAGAATCCACAAGTAAGAAGCGGCACTTCTAGCCGGGTTACTCGGACTTACTGTGGATGATGTTGATGATTTGTACAGCGAGCCTGATGTTTTCCTCGGGCGAGGATATAGGCTCCCTGACGATATGGAGAAGTTGCTGACTTCTGTGTTTGAGTTTTACATGTTGTGTCTCCTAAAACGGCTAAGAGGAAGCAGGGTCCGACCTGTGAGTCAGAGGTTGTCTCCCCTGAGCAGGCCCATTCATCTGCCTATTGCTCCTTGGAGGAGGAGGAGGCTCTTCATTTTCTGGTGGCTGCAGATTTTCCTGGGGTCGAGGTTGGTCTCGCGGCTGACCCACTCCTTCCTGGGGAGCTAAGTCCAAGCCTCCTGTCTAGCCTCTCCGCATGAGGGGACGCCCTCACCCACCTAGGTGGGGGGGGGGGGGACGGTTCTGCCCTTGCTCACATCAAGAGACTCGTCTCGGATCGGTGGCTTCAGGAGGCGGTTCCTCTGGGTTCTTAATAGAGCTGGCAGTTCGGCTGCCTTCAAGTTTTCTTCGGTCACGGTTTCCCTGAACATGTTGATGGTGCAGGGCCTAGGTGTGGCCGTTCCACGTCTTCTGCTATCAGGTGTGATTGTCCCTTGTCTCGCCAGGAACGGAGTCTAGGGATCTACTCCAATCTGTCACGGTGCCCAAGAATGACGGGTGCTGATTACTGTCCTGGACCGGTGGGGTCTCAACAGGTTTGTCAGAGTCAGACATTTTCTCTTGGAGACCTTATGGTCCGCAGTGAGCTTGCCTTGCTGGCGGCTTCATGACCCTGGTGGACATCAAGGAGCTTATCTCCACTTTCCTATTTTTCAGGGCCATCAGAAGTTTCTGAGGTTGTCCTGGTGGATCAGCTTTACCAGTTGTGGCACTGCCGTTTTGGATAGCTTCAGCCTTCCGTGTGTTCACCAGGTGCTGCCAGGCATTTTGGCTATCCAGAGGATCCGGGACCTGGGTCCTTCTTGATCTGGACGATTGCTGATGCAGCTCAGTCTCTTCAGCAGGCCTAGAACAACACCCGACGGTGTTATTCACTCTCGGATAGTAATCCTTAATCAAGTTCAAGGGTGAGGTCCTTCTGGACATGACATTGGACACCTCTCCGGTAGGGGTGTTCCTGCCCAGCTGAAGGCGGCGGTCTTCCGGACGCAGACACAGGTGCAGGTATTACTGTCTTGTCAGCGACCCTTGATCCGTCTGGGGATGCTACTGGTAGGCCTAATGGTGTCATGCTTCGAGGCAGTGCCCTTCGCTCAGTTCCACGTGTAACCTCTTCTATTGAAGTGGTGGTGGACCCCAGATATTTGTCGGTGGGCAAGTCGTCTCTAACTTTCCGTCGGGGTTTGTCACCACAGACGCCAGTTTGACCAGCTGGGGTTTTTTTTGGGACTGACGAAGTTCAGGGCCAGTGGGGCCGCAGGTGGCCCTCTTACCCATCAATCTCCTGGAGCTGAGAGCGATCTGTTTTGTGCTTCTTCACTTGATTCCCCATCTCAGGGGTCCTGCGATCCAGTTCCATTCGGTCTCCTACATCAATTCACCAGGGCGGGACTCGGAGCAAGCGAGCTACTAAGAAGGTTTTGAAAAAAAAAAAATCCTCTGAGTTTTGAAGAGGATATTGTGGCTGCCATAGCCTCCTTCTAAGTCTTTAAACTCTGTCGGCAGCCCTCAAGTGGTCCTAAACCTTTAGAAAGTCATTTAGAAGGATTGGCTACTAAAAAGGTTTTTAAAGAAAAGATTTATCCTCTAACTTGAAGAGGATATTGAAGCTGCAATAGTCTCCCAGGAAGTTAAACGTCGGGAGGATTTATCCAGTAAGGACTCATATTCAGAAGTCCTCTGCACAAGGGGGTGCTCAGTTAAGATGGATGGATGTTTTTGATTTCCTCGATTCTGGAGGATGTTGCAGAGCATACGCATTATTCTAATCTGATCAATAGGGAATGGCAGTCAGGTTGTCTTCTGCCCATTCCTAAAGTACTAGATACTATGTATCCCTTTCCTCCAGATCAGATTGAATTATGGTCTCACCCTCCTGTGGTGGACACTCTGGGTCCAGGTCTTTTTAAAGTGGACCAACACCCAGGGGTGATCGGCCCGGAAATCTATAAGATTCCCGGGCCGATCACCTCCCACCCCGCGGGACATCCGAGATCGGGATGTCCCGCGGGGTGAAACCCCCCAGAAACCCCAAAAACATCTTACCTGATCCGCCGCCGCTTCCGCCACCGCCGCCTCCCGCGCGCCCCTCCAGACGTGCCCTCTGTGAAGGGCCGGCGGGGGCGCGCGCGCGCCGAGAGTGACGCACGGGAGGCGGCGGCGGCGGAAGCGGCTTGGACGTTCCTGATCCCCGCCTGGACGTTGGCGGGGATTGGCTGCGGCGTTCACGTGGGAGCGTTGAGAGGTGAGTTTTTGGGGGTTTCTGGGGGGTTTCACACAGCGGGGCACCCCCGATCGGGGTGCCCCGCCGAAGTGGACCAAAACCCAGGATAGTCAAAATCCTGGGTGTTGGTCCACTTTAAGATTTTGGTTATGCCATCTTCGGATAGTGCTTCTCCAAAGGATCCAGCGAATAAGCGCATGGATCAGGTGGCATGTCCTGCTTATTCTATTATGGGGTCGACCTTGCGGCCGGCCTGGGCTACATCCATAGCATTTTTGGGGAGCAGGAGGTTGTTAAAGCAACTGGACTTGAAGACTCGTAGGGGTCATTCATGGAAGTCATGCTCCCAGGTGATCAAGACCAGTTTGGCTACAACAGGTATATGATACGGGCTATGGAGGATTGAGCAGGTTAAGTGCCAGAGGCCTAGCTCTGGTGTTAGCCTTAAGGCGTGCTTTATGGCTTAAGCAATGGTCAGCTGACATAGCCTCTAAAGAGAATGACAGGACTCCCCTTTAAGGTGGGGTGTCTGTTTGGGGAGTGCTTGGTTGACATGGTAAAGCATGCTGCTAGTGGTAAATCATCTAATCTGCCACAGAAGCCGAAGTCTAATACTGCTTCCGCAGGGCCTCTAATACTCCGGGGTTCCGGTTAGAGGTTTGGCCACTTCGGGATACCAAAGAGATTTTTGGAATAAGACAAAGTTCCAAATTAAGGCAACAGGTGTCTGGCAGAATAAAGCCATACCCGCTTCAAAGCCTGTTCAGGCATGAAGGGACGCCCCCGCACTTGCAGGTGTGGGGGGACCGCTTCTGCATTTTGCTCATATTTGGAGGCTTCATGTAACAGATGTTTGGATACAGGAAGTTGTATCCTCAGGTTAAAAGATCAAATTAGGAGCCAGACCCCCTTGGAGATTCTCTTGGTCAGGGGTATCCCGAATTCCGCAGAAAGCAGAAGCATTGAGATCTGCCGTATCTCGCCTTTTTAGAGATTGGAGTTGCTGATCCACAGTGAAGCTGCTCCAGCCGGGCAGTGTATATATAAGGACACATACATACATTGCTGTAGGTGGCCTACATCTTCAGTTGTGGCGTTACCCTTCGGTCTATCTTCAGCACCAAGGGTGTTTACCAAGGTGTTGGCAGGTCTCGTGTTTTCTCTAAGAAGTCAGGGTATACATATAATCCCTTACTTAGACTATCTGTTGGTATGGGCCTCATCGTGTCAGGGGGCCCAGACGAATACACAGACTGTCTGATCGACATTGGATAGTTGACTATCCAGTCGAATTCTTAAGTCAAATATATCATAGCTTCAAGAGTTATTCTTTCTGGGACTGTCATTAGACACGTCTCAGGCTAGAGTGTTTTTCCAACACAGAAGTGACTCTTACTTCAGGCCAGGGTACAGGGTCTCTTGTCTTGCCCTCACCCGACGATTCATCAAGGAATATGTCTGATGGGCCTGATGGTATCTTGCTTGAGTCAGTACCTTTTGCACTGTTCACACAAGACCACTGCAGATGGAATTGCTCACAATCTGTGATCAAGACCCACACTGGATCACTCTTTTTGCATGACACCGTCAACAAGGCATTCTCTAGCCTGGTCCTTAGCCTCTTCAGACTGGCAAATTCTCCCTTCCAGTACAGTGGAAGATCGTCACCATGGATGCCAGCCTATCGGGTTGGGGGAGTGTCATGGAGTGTCATGGAGCGAGGGACAGTGGAGTCTGAAGGAGAGCAAACTCTCCATAAATATCCTGGAACTGAGAGCGATTCTATTGTATCTCAGACATTGGACATACCATCCGAAGGGGCATCCCGTCCAGATTCAAACAGACAATTGCAGGCCGATCATCTCAGCAGAACGGTCCTGCATCAGAGGGAATGGTCTCTTAGTCAGAGGGTTTTTTCAATCCCTATGCATGCGCTGGGGGATTCCGGACATAGATCTCTTGTGCTTCACGAAACAATCGGAAGGTTACAAGGTTTGTGTCTCGGTCCATGGATCCTCTAACTATAGCAACAGATGTCCTGACTCTTCAGGGGTCAGCATTCAAGCTTCTTTATGCATTCCCTCCTATTCCACTCCTAGAGCGAGTACTAAAAAAGATAGCTCACGAGGGAGTCCCAACCATTCTGGTGGCTCCTCGGTGGCCAAGAAGAAGCTGGTTCTCAGACATAGTAAGAATGTCAGAGGAAAACTCGTGGAGGTTACCCGACAATCCAGATCTTCTCACACAGGGGCCTCTAAGGCATCCCAATTTACATGTTCTGGCTTGGACGGCCTGGCTATTGAATCCTTTATCTTGGCAGAAAGAGGGGGTTCTTCTGACATAGTCATGCAGACTATGATTCAGGCCAGGAAGAAGCCTTCATCAATGATCTACTATAGAGTCTGGCAAGCATTATCGCTTGGTGCGAATCCAGAAGGTTCGCTGGTAGAATTTTTTTCTGTTCCCAGAAGATAGAAGATGGCTCTCTATATACGCAGGTGAGCGGGGCTTACCAAACTGCTGCCCTGCAGGACTATTTCCACCCGTTCAGGACCCACTGCCTCCCACCTTCGGCTGACTGCTTCTGGTGAAGGTAGGACAGCACTGGGTCAGGTGCTTGAGGAGCGCGGCTCCGACCGCAGTCCCTGCTTTGCCATGGGTAGGCGGTATAGGCCTGTGGTGAGCCTTGTGGGATGCCCCCTCCCGCTTTCGGGGTTCCCCCTTAATCCCTATGCCCCTTAGGTGTCTGCCTCCTCCTCTCCTTTTTATTTCACCTTGGGCATTATGTGTTTGCTGCTCCCTTCCTCGCTCTCCATGGGGAGATCTCAGGGGCCGGGTGTGTGTGTGTGGTATGTCAAGCAGCCTGAATTGCCTACTTTACTTGTGTTTTAATGTGTTTTACTGTTAGCCGCGCGCTTGTACATCGCTCCGTGGACGGCGGCGACGTTACCTCAGGCGCGGCTGTGCCGTCATGGACGCGTTTCGCGCTCTTTGGGGGGGGGCGGGCTCTGCGGATGACGTTTTCCACATCACTTCTCTGCGGCCCGCCCCTCGAGGTATATGCGGACACCATTTTTACCTTCCCTGTGCTGCGTGTCTGTTGTTTCCTACTGCGGTCCGTGAGTGCCCCTGCGGGGTGGCTTTATTGTATATCTTTTGTTTATATATATTTATTGTTATATTCTTATGGGAATGTATTCTTATGTCTTTCAGGCGGGTAGACCTCATTGTAGTTTCTCCCGGTCCTTCCCCTTTTTTGTTAAGGCTATTGCTATTATATCTCCCACTTCCCTAGCTGGCTTCTGGGGCATCCCGGGTCGCTATCATTAGCGTTAACCCTATATTGGCCTGTTGTGCCACTCTAATCACCACATGGAGGCTTCTAGGGATAATGTGCTTGGGGTTCCTTCGGGCAAGCCCGGCTATGTGTTGTGTGTAGGGTATCCCCCATAAGTGATTATGTCAGGGTATGTGTACCCTGTGCCCAGCAAGTGCTTGCTCTGCAGTCTGGGTTGCCTGTTACTGGGCCTAGTGCTGCACCCCCTCTGGCTTCGCCTACCCCCCCACCGCTTACATCTGACCCCCACCAAGGGGTATACTAGCGGGGAGTCTCAACCTGATTTAGCTGCACGGGTGGCCAGCATTGAAAAACATCTTTCTGGGTCTGCCCCGCTTGAGGGTTTTGCTAAGAAGCTGCATTTATCACCCGCGGTTTCCCTCTTCCCTGTAGAAGATGAGGGTCCTTTCTCACTCTCAGGCCCCTACCCCCTTGAGGAGGGGGAATTATTTTCTGATTCTGAATCCTCTGAGGAACAACCTAAGACTTACGGTGGTACTTATACTCCCTTTGGTGAAGACCTGTGGTCCCCTGATGACACTGACAGATTGCTGAGTCATATTTTTGAAGTGCTTTGTATTTCTCCCCCGACAGTGGCTCTGCAGCAGCAGGGCGAGCTTTTTCATACGGTTAAGCCACGCTGGGAGTTCCCTGAGCAGTCTCACTTTAATAATCTAGTGCCCAAGGAATGGGAATGGCCTAGCAAGCTGCCAGGTGTGCCTAAGAGTTGGGACAAGAGGTATCCCTTTCCTGCTGATGTTGTGAAGCGTTGGTCATGTCCTCCCAAGGTGGATGCGCCCGTTCTCGGGTTGTCCAATACATCTGTCATGCATTCTCCTGATACTACTACCCTGCGGGATGGGGAGGACCGGCGTTTGGACCAACTGGCCTGTCACGCCTTTGCCTGTGTGGGGACGGTGCTGCGCCCGGTCTGTGCCTTTGCTATCACGGCTTTTGCCATTAAATGAGTGATTAAGTGTCTCTTGGACGGGGTATCAGAGGATGCGGGTAGAGAAGAGTATAGATATCTCCTGCTTTGTGAAGAATTTATTGCATATATTCTTTCTGCTATGGATGATGCTATTAGAATGTGTGGTAGGACTTCTGCCCTGTTGGTGGCTATACACCGCTCTGTCTGGCTACGTCAGTGGGTAGCTGATAATGCTGCTAAGAAGGCTCTCACTGGTTTCCCTTTCAAGGACCTGCGCCTTTTTGGTGAACGTTTGGATTTGTTTACCAGGGGTGGTAGGTTACCTCAACGTAGGAGGCCGTAACGGTCCTTTCGGGGGATGGGTGCCTTTCTCCCTTCCTTCCGTGCTTCCAGAACTGGCTGAGGAGTCTCCTTTACTGGGGCCCGCGGAGATCACTGGGGAAGGGGCAGAGGACATGGCCTCTCCTGGGGTCCCAAGCCAAAATCCTCTCCCAAGCCCCCTCAAGCATGAAGGGGCGCCCTCACCCATCCAGGTGGGGGGGGGGGCGGCTCCAGCTCCTGCCCCCCCCAAGATTCATCAAATCCCGGATGGCTCAAAACCCCCTGTCAGCTCAGGGTGTGTGCCTTGCTGTCCAAAACCTTCTGGAGTCTGGGGTCATATGCCAGGTACCTTTGAGGGAAAGGGGCAGAGACTACTATTCCAAACTTTTCACTGTTCCCAAAAAAGACGGGTCCATCAGACCTATTCTGGATTTAAAGTGCCTCAACAAATTTGTCAGATTCAAACATTTTCGCATGGAGACTCTGCGCTCAGCTGTCAATTCACTACGCCCGGGCGACTTCATGACCTCTGTATACATCAAGGACTCTTACCTTCATATATCAATATTTCCTGGTCATCAGAGATTCCTCAGGTTCGCTCTGGAGGATCAGCACTACCAATTTGTGGCCTTGCCCTTCGGTATCACCTCGGCTCCCAGGGTATTCACCAAGGTGCTGGCGGGCGTAATGGCTCTGCTGAAATCTCAGGGCATTCGCATCCTTCCTTACTTGGACGACATTATCATCACGTCTCAGTCCCTCCAGCAGGCCAAGAGGGATACCCAGCTGGTGGAGTCCACACTGGAGTCCTTCGGCTGGGTGATCAACCACCCCAAGTCTTTTCTGTCACCGTAAATGACTCTGGATACATCTCAGGTCAAGATTTTTCTCCCTCAGCAGAAGGTGGGGAGTCTTGAGGCCCAAGCCCGGCTCCTCATGTCTTGGCTGGTGGGCCTGATGGTGTCTTGCTTTGAGGCGATTCCATACGCTCAGTTTCACATGAGACCTCTTCAACTTCACCTCTTGTCAGTATGGGATCGGGACCATCCCTGGATCAGGTGTTGGTTCTGTCACCTCTGGCCAGACGGTCTCTCTCGTGTTGGCTGGACTCAAGAAACCTGTTGGTGGGCAGATCCTTTCTGGCCCCGTGCTGGGAAACAGTCACCACAGATGCCAGTCTGACAGGTTGGGGGGCTTCTGGAAATCCCTGAAATTCCAGGGTCAGTGGGGACCTCAGGAGGCCCACACCCCTATCAACATTCTGGAATTGAGGGCGACAAGGTTGGTTCTCGCCCAATTGACTCCACACCTTCGGGGTCCGGCGGTTCAGGTCCGCCCGGACAACCAGATGGCGATTGCCTACATCAATCATCAGGGAGGGACCCGGAGCAAGAGGGCCCTCAAGGAAGTGTCCCTGATACTGTCTTGGGCGGAGGAGAATGTTCCCTGCATCTCAGCTGTGTACATCCCGGGGGTGGAGAATCTGGAGGCAGACTCCCTCAGCTGGGGGACTTCTCGTCTGGGAGAATGGTCCCTCAGCAGCAGGATGTTTCGCTCCCTGTGCCACCGCTGGGGTCAGCCAGATGTGGATCTGTTTGCGTCCCATCACAAGCTTCCAGTCTTTGTCTCTCTGTCCCAGGACCCTCTGGCCTTGGCCATGGATGCACTAGCAATGTCTTGGAAAAGCTTTCAGCTTCTCGATGTGTTCCCTCCTTTTCCTCTGCTGGGCAGGGTGTTGCGCAAGTTTGCCCAGGAAAAGTTGCCAACCATTCTGGTGGCCCCCTGTTGGCCAAGAAGGGTGTGGTTTGCAGACGTCATGCAGTTGGCAGTAGATCAGTATGCTCTACCCAAGGATCCAGACCTGTTCACGCAGGGGCAGCTACGCCATCCCAATTTACAAACGCTGGCTTTAACGGCCTGGCTGCTGAAACCTCCATCTTGATGGAAAAGGGGCTGCATGCCTCTGTGGGGCTAGCAAGAAGTCCTCGTCATCCATTTACTATAGGGTATGGCATGCTTACATTGACTGGTGTGAGTCTAAGTCGCTTCCCTGTCGGGTGTTTTCTATCCCTAGGATTCTGGAATTCCTGCAACATGGTTTGGATTTGGGTCTTCAACTTAGTACCCTAAAAGGTCATGTTTCTGCTTTGGCTATTTTCTTCCAAAGATCCTTTGCTCACCATCGTCTGGTCAAGACCTTCTTCCAGGGGGTTACTCACGTGCGTCTTCCACGTAAGCCTATGTTACTAGTCTGGGATTTGAACTTGGTCTTATCTGCCCTGCAGGGTCTCCCTTTGAGCCTTTGCGTGAGGCCCCTTTGTCCATTTTGACTCTTAAGGTAGTCTTTTTGGTGGCTATCACTTCTGTTAGGCGTGTTTCTGAGTTGGCGGCACTTTCCATCAAGCTGCTACTTGGTTTTCAGCTCATACATTTACCAAACTCTATAAGGTAGAGCCTTTGGTAGGAAGGAATTACAGTGGTAATTAGATGGTTTTGGAATGTCTTATTCTTGAAAGGAGTAAAGGTTTTTGGAATGTCTTATTCCTGAATAGAATAAGGGTTTTTGGAATGTCTTGTTCCTGAAAGGAATAAGGTTTGGGGATCCCACCCGAATTCGGGTACTGCTTTTGGAGGTCCTAATCGTCTCTGAATTAAGTCTGATGGCCTGAAGTAAAATGTAAGAGAAAAGAGAATTCTGTGAGTACTCACCTGTAGAATTAATTTCTCTTCCATTATTACTTCAGACCCTCCCTGTCTGCTAGGTTACTATGTCCATGTGTGGATGCCTAGTTTTAGTTGAGTGGTAAATATGTAAATAGTTGCTGTAAATAATGATCAGCAGCATAATAAAAATTGCATCAAGTCAGCCAGGTGGATATTGGCCCGGGAGGTGAAGACACACCTTTGTTCTTGCAGACCACACCCTTTGGGAGAGGTTAACCCAATCGTCTCTGAATTAAGTCTGATGTCCGGAAGTAATAATGGAAGAGAAATTAATTCTACAGATGAGTACTCACAGAATTCTCTTTTTTGTTTTTCAAAATGTCCTGGAACCCTTTTTTTTTTTTTTTTGCTGTCGCTCTCTGCAATATGGCAGGTGATCAGTCATTGCATAGATCTAGCAATGACCTCATTGCTGCACATAACAGTGGCAATGATTGCAGGAGGCGTAGCTTTACAGCTAAAACAGGCACCATTTTCTAGGATTGGAGTGAAGCAGTGAAAATTGGCAAAAGGTACTCTTCATGAGGGGAGCAATTCAGGGGACGCTAGTTAAATATGTGGGTTTTGATCCGCTTTAAGAGGCTCATTAGAAGGGAACCTTTCCTATAAGGTTAGAAGGAATCTTAAAGTGTACCAAAACCTGGGATTTTCACTATCCCAGGCTTTGGTCCACCTCCAAATTGGGATGCCCTGCTGTGTGATACCCCCACACCCTCAGACTGGCCACTTTTCTTTCATCGAGCCCACAGCGCATGCTCGACTCTCCTCCAATCAGCTTCTTCGGCGGCACATACTAATGTACTGTTGGAGAAGCTGAATGAAATCTTTGGCATTCACCTACATGGCCGCACAATGGTTGCAACTGATGGCGCAGCTAGCCGTGCATGCGCCATGGGCTCATTTGACAGGTAACCATATTAGGAAACTGGGAAAGGGGGTTTCACAATTCGGGGTGCCCAGGGATAGGAAATCAGATGGCCCTGGAGTCTCATAGACTTTTATTCCACTTTAAGTAAATCCGAAGATTCGAATTATAAATATAAATACAATATAAATATAAAACAATATAAATGTGTTATTATGCCACAACTGTGTTTCCTGCTATAACTATTCAGGTTCATTTTTATGAAGACAATTTTATATATGATCTCTCAGCTGGAATCTAGAGTCTTACTTTTCTCTTGGTAGATAACCTCAAAGAATATATCATCCTAACTTTAAAATATTTAAATAGGACAATCATGCTCACATAGGAATTCTAATGTGAGGTTTACAGTTGGAACAGCAGGCTGTCCCTCTGATTCCATACACAACACAGAGACATCTTCATTGTGGAGCTTATCATCCCCGTCATTCTCCTGCTATTTCCAATAGATAAATTGTAGCTGCAAACATCTTAGTGACTAAGCCTTTAGCTTTTATGCACTATACTACCGTGTTTCTCCAAAAATAAGCCCTAGTGTGATCCTTTGGTATTTTCACAAATGCTTTAAAATATAAGCCCTACCCCTGAAAATAAGCCCCAACCCGAAAATAAAATAGCCTTATTCACAGAGGGATGGGGGCAAGTGTACCCCCATCAGGTGCACTTGCTGCAGAAGCATAGGAGAGGCTGTCTATCCCTGTTTCTATCTATCTAGCCCTCTGCCTATGTATTGATCTATCTATACATCCCTCTATCTATCTATCTAGCCATCTCTCTGCATATCTATCTGTTTAGTGAAGAAAAAAAAATTAAACATCCCCTGAAAATAAGCCCTACTGCCTTTTTCATAGCAAAAAATTATTATAAGACCTGTCTTATTTTCGGGGAAACAGTATATAAATAGCTTGCAAACTTGCACAATCCATTATATACATACGAGAGCAGTTTTATAGCAGAACATCCACTTGTAGTGGAGGTAAACTTGCCATCGCAGCCACCTTAACAACATTTAAATCCCTTCATGACCTGGAGGCTCTGGTAATGGTGGGCCAACATATCTGCCATTTAACCTTTTATAGCCATTTAACCTTTTATAGAGGATCCGCTTCTGTGGGTGCAAATATTTTATTGGGGGGATTTGCGTAGTGGCCAGTATCTTCATGTCAAATGTATTGGTAACAGATATACCTCACAGATTTAGATATGATAAAATACAAGTGATTTGAAATATGCTTTTGAACTGTGATCAAAGGTTTACCCATATTTTTGCCCTCTAAGATACACCCAGGATTTGCGGGACAAAAAAATATTCTGAACCAAATGGTGTTCTAAAATACCTCCATCCCAATCACCCTATTACAGACAATGTGCAGAACCCCCCCATCACCACATTACTGACAGTGTGTGGGCATGCCAATTACAGCAGTGTGTGGGCATGCCAATTACAGCAGTGTGTGGGCATCCAAATTACAGGCAGTGTGTGGGCATCCAAATTACAGCAGTGTGTGGGCATCCAAATTACAGGCAGTGTGTGGGCATGCCAATTACAGCAGTGTGTGGGCATCCAAATTACAGCAGTGTGTGGGCATCCAAATTACAGCAGTGTGTGGGCATCCAAATTACAGACAGTGTGCGGGCATCCAAATTACAGACAGTGTGCGGGCATCCAAATTACAGACAGTGTGTGGGCATCCCAATTACAGACAGTGTGTGGGCATCCCAATTACAGACAGTGTGTGGGCATCCCAATTACAGACAGTGTGCGGGCATCCAAATTACAGACAGTGTGCGGGCATCCAAATTACAGACAGTGTGCGGGCATCCCAATTACAGACAGTGTGCGGGCATCCCAATTGCAGACAGTGTGCGAGCATCCCAATTACAGACAGTGTGCGGGCATCCCAATTACAGACAGTGTGCGGGCATCCCAATTACAGACAGTGTGTGGGCATCCCAATTACAGACAGTGTGTGGGCATCCCAATTACAGACAGTGTGTGGGCATCCCAATTACAGACAGTGTGTGGGCATCCCAATTACAGACAGTGTGCGGGCATCCAAATTACAGGTAGTGTGCGACATGCCCCAAAAACAAACAAAAAAAACTTACATTTCCTAGCCTGACGATTTAAACTGAGAGAGACACACACACATACATTACCATCGTCCTCCGTCTTAGTCATCGCTGCCTGCTTTATATTTCGCATATACATTACTGGCAGAGGACGCCGGTAATGTATGTGTCTGTCTCTCTCTGTTTAAGTCGTTGGGAGCTGGGAAATGTACGTTTATTTTTTCTACATTCGTGTGATAAGACACACTGACATTCTCCCCACTTTTGGGGAAAAATAAGTGCGTCTTATAGTGTGAAAATACTGTAATTCTTCTATGAAAAATGCGCTGCCTGCTTTTTATTTCTTAATACGTTATAAGACACTCTCTCCCCAGCAGAGCATCGCTCATCTATGCATGTTTCTATCAGACAGTCCCCACAGTAGTGAATGCATTTTTGGGACTGAGAAGGATATGTCAGCAGAGCAGAAGTGAGCAAGTTCTATAGGTTTTTACTGGTTATGCAATTTGCTAGTGAATGAAAGATAAATCTCCTGACAGCCAACACAGGGCAAGCAGACCTATTTAACACTTCTCAACAAAGAGGGGTAGAGGATCCGCACTTCTTAAAATACATCCTTTATGATATACCCAGATCCACCCCAATTTAGGATCTTTTTAGAAAAATTGCAGCAGTTCTTTAAGTTCGATTGGATGGATACGGCATCCCATAAAGAGTCGAATCCTTCTTTAATACGTGGGGAGGTTTTATACGCTGACTCCGAAAATTCGAGATGGGGTCCGGGACACATTTAAGGACACTGAATGGTATATTAGTAGACTTATATAGGGTGACCCTTCAGTTGTGGGGGAGCCAACCAGAGGGTGCCTCCCCTTCCTTCCGTCGAGATAACCAGCATATTGGCTGGGAGCTGAATTGTATTGAAGATATATGTATGGCATTGCCTTTATCTTGAGGATTGAGTGGCAGGAGTGGTTTGCGATGTTCAGTTGTAAACAAGACACTGGATTAGAAATATTGTCAAAACACATGTTTATTATCTTCTGTTCATATAAGTGTAATATGCCTATCCTCAATAAAAAGTTTAAAAGTAAAATACGTCCTTTATTATATTATGTTATTCAGGACCTACGGTAGTCCGAAACGCGTAAGATGATCCCTATTTTTCTGCCATCGGTTCTGTTAACTATTGTTTTTAGAGGCTGTTTTGTATGAAGATGCTTTTAATGATAATTTAATAAAGGAGTGTGCGGACCCTGTACCCCTTTTGTTGACCAGTGGAAGGGCTCGAGACAGCCTGGGCCGAGCACCCTGTTATCACTTTTCATCGGGGTGCATTAACCCCTTAATTACTTTGCTATTTAACACTTGCCTGGAATGTCCCTTTACCTACTTTGAGACAGGGCCACATTAAAGGGCAGAGGGTATTTAGGCAAGAGATGGTCTTTAAAATGAAAACTGCAGAATTTTCCCTTTAATCTGTCAGCTGTTGCTGGCGTGCTTGTGTCAGCGCCTTGGCAGGTTCGCGCTGACCTGGAGGCTACAGAGCTTTCTCCCCGACACAGAATTACTTATGCATTATTGCAAATGAGTTTGTGCCGCTGAGGAATAGATAATGAAAACATCAGAGGGAATTAAAGTGCTCCGCTTAACACCCAGGCTGCTCCATTAATCTGAGGGCATCAGGATTGAGTCACTTTGTTCCCAAATGACAACATGCATAAAGCAAGCTGCCCATTCCTAAACTTTTATTCTTTTTTTTTTCCTTCCAGCCTTGCCTGGGGTCAGCCTCCACCCCGTCCATCTCCTTCCTGTGTCAACCAAGCCATGCTAATTGAAGTTGTTGAGTAATTATGGCCTAATGGAAAAATACCATATACATATTTATTCCATTTCTTCTGAGCAGCTTCTAGCTCTTCCAAATCGCATGCTGTGCAGTCAATTTAACCTTACTGCTTCAGAATCTCACTTGTAGCTCTGCTTAAAGCAGACCAAAATCCAGGAGTACCTGGGTTTTGGTCCATATTACAGGTTTTCCTAAAACTAGACCCTAGAGCCGGATTACTAGGGGGTTTGGCCCCCTTTAACAGACAACTGTAGAAAAGAATGTGCATCTCATTTTTAAAATGCCCTCAACTCTACCTAATAGCAGAATTGAAATATATTTAATCCAGGGTGGATTTGATTTAAATCTAACTGATTTAAATCACGATTTAAATCACTAGTCAGTAAGGCTTGATTTAAATCAGTGATTTAAATCAAAGTTTCTACCTAAACTAGTTCTTGCTATTTTAACATGCAAGTAGAATGGGTTAATCATTCATATTTGGACACCACTGTTCTGTTGTACTTAGGAAGGAGAAAAATAATCCTGACCTTAATAACAATTTAAATAGATTTATTCAACTGAAACAATAACAACATTACAGCATAAGTTATTTGCTTAAACAAACATTCATGTTTTGTTAACTAATTTGGCTAAACAAAATATATATATATATTTTAAGAAACTTAGACTGTCAGCCCGGCCGACACATGAAAAACTTAAATACTACTGTCCCTGCTGTCCTCTGTAGCTCACTAGTCATAGGTTTATAGAACAATAGGATTAAGGTCTTTTTCTCAACTCTGTTCATGTTGTAACATTTTTGCTGTGAAGAAGAGGCTGGGACCTCTGCGGAGTCAAATTCAGTTTTGAGAACTGCGTAAGTAAAGCGAGCGTCTGTGATAATATAGGAGAGAAACTGCCCACTAATCCTACAGAAACCTCTGGAAGAGCATGGCATTGTGAATGTTACACATATACAGCCTTTATTCTACTGAGTTAAACAACTCAGCTTTATCTCATGATGGAAGAACCTTTGGATGGTAAAATATTTTCCTCAAAAAGCAGTTTATTGAAAAAAAATCCGATTTAAATCAAAAAAATCCGATTTTTTTGATTTTTTTAAAAAAAACATTGATTTTTATCCACCCTGATTTAATCTATCTTACTGATTTATCTAGATATTTTATTTTGTCGTTTTGACTAGAGCTGCCCCTAGTGGCCACTTGTATATTGAAATGAAAATGTGGTGGCGGCCTAGAGGTAGGGAATTTTGCTTGTGACTGGAAGGTGGCAGGTTCAATTCTCAACCGTGGGACATGACTGAGGTGCCCTTGAACAAGGCACCTAACCCCCAATTGCTCTCTGGGGGCGCTGATTTTAGAGCAGCCCACCGCTCCGGGCACGTGTGCACTTCACTGCCCCTTAGTGTGTGATTCACTTGTGTATAGTTACTCACATGGTGTTTATTCACTGGTGTGTTCACTGTTTGTAGCCACTAATATAGTGTTTATTCACTGGTATAATGGAGATGTGTTGTTCACAAGTGCACGGATGGGTAAAATGCGGAGGAAGAATTCCATGTGTGCATTGGCACACAATGGCCACTATTGCACTATAAAAGCATGAACCAAAACCCACGATTTTGGTCCTTGCCCAGGTGTGCCCCGCAGTGTGAAACCCCCCCAGGTGTACCCCGCAGTGTGAACCCCCCCCCCCCCCCCAAGCCCAATCTCACTTCCCCGGGCCTACAGCGCATGCACAGCCCTCTCGTCCAATCAGCGTGCTGGGATCTGCTCAAGCCCCTTCGTCCAGGAGCTCTTCTAATCCGAGCGCACTAGCGTCCACATCCCCCGCGACCCTTTAACAGAGAGCGTGCCCACGCCGCCCATTCACAAATGCCTGGCACGGACACAAGCCCTGCTAAACGGATAGCTGGGTTGCGGCCGCTGCTCTTGCATGCGTCGTTGGACCAGGAACGAAGGTGTGTTTTCAGGCTACCTGGGTGGGTTTCACACAGTGCCCCCCCCCCCCCCGATCGGGGGAGTGATTGTGCCTGCCCTGGAGTCCCATAGACTTCAGGGTGAGTTTTGGTCCTCTTTAAAGGGTAATCCCACTTTAAATGGCATTTTCCTTTATTGCATGACACGGCCCGCTTCGGTATTCATAACAGTTGGGTTATTCCGCCACAAGGTGGCGCAGTGGTACTGCAGAAAGCTGTGGCATCTCCCGGCCCCCTATAAAAACAGGATTAACCATAGAGTTCCCAGTGTTTCCTCTGCAGTGGAACTGCGAAGTTAGAAGATGTCTCTCTCTCTTGCGCAGGTGAGCGGGGCAACCACGCCTGCGTCCCTGCAAGTCTATTTCCACCTGTTTCTGGACCCTCACTGCCTCCCAGCCTCGGCTGACAGATCGGGTGAAGGTAGAAGAGCACTAGGGTCAAGTGCTGCTGGAGCACAGCTCCAAGCCGCAGACCCTGTAACACAAAGGGTAGCCGGACATAGGCTTTATGGTGAGCCTAATGGGGATGCAGAGTTTCTGTCCTGGCTTCTGAGGGGGTGAGTAGTTTGGGGACTGTGTCCCCTTATTTTCCTTTTTGGGTCCCCCCGCACCCCCCCTCCCTGGCCATGGCTGCTCGCCGCTGCCTTCTCGTCTCTCTCTCTGGTAGCGGCTAGTGGTGATATCTGTGGTGTTTTTACGTTTTTTGTGTATTTTGTGGTGTTTTTAGCTACTGCGCCGCTTTGTACTGTGCTCCGCGGCTGTGGGCGCTATAACCTGAGCTAATTTTGCTTTCTCATGGCGCCGGCCGGGTCACGTGAGCGCTGTTTTTTTGCGCTCTTCGGGGGCGGGGCCGGGTGATGCGTATCGCGTCGTTCCCCCCGCAGCCCGCCCCTCGAGGTACCTCTGCTGGCGCCATTTTGGACAAGCTGCGCGTCTGGATTTTTCCCTTCCTGGCTGCAGCGCTGCTTCCTCCGGTGGGTCGTCTTATCCAGCGGTCTTTGCCTGCGTGACCCCGCAGTGTCTTTTGTCCGTGAGTTCCCCTTGGGGTTTTTTTTATTGAATTGGGGTGTATTTTCTGCGGGATGCTCATGTGTGTTTTTACTTATGTCTTTCAGGCGGGATATCATTGGGTTGTGGTTTCTCCCGGCTCCACTCCCCCTCATTCCCCCTTTATTGACTTCTGGGGGCATCCCGTCGGAGAGCATCCCAGGTGGCTTTTGTCTTAAGCCTGTACCCACTGCTGGCCTATTGTGTATTAATCACTATATGGAGGCTTATGGGGATAGCGCGCTTGGGGGCCCTTCGGGGCAAGCCCGGCTGTGTTCCATGTGTGGGGTATCCCCTGTGAGTAACAGTGTCACAGTGTGCGTGCCGTGCGCTGAAAGTGTCCTTGCGCTTCCCTGGGTCTGCTTCTGGAGAGGAATCATGGTACCCTGAGGACACTGATAATCTGCTGTCACATATTTTTGAAATTTTGCACATTGCTGCCCCAGAGGTAGCTAAGAAAAAGCAGGGGTAGCTTTTTCGCCCTGGTCAACAGCGTCTAGAGTTCCCTGAGCAGGAACATTTCACCACCTTGGTGCATAAAGAATGGGAACGTCCTAACATGCTGCCTGCTGTGCCCAAGGGTTTGGATAAAAGGTATTCCTTTCCTGCTGATCTTGTTAAGAGGTGGTCATTTCCCCCTGAAGTGGACGCTCCCGTGCTAGGCTTGTTCAATACTTCGGTCATGCCTTCCCCTGACACTACCACTCTGAGGGACGGTGAGGACCGGTGCATGGATCAATTGGCCTGCCATACTTTTTACCTGTGTGGGGGCTGGCTTGCGCCCGGTATATGCTGCCGCCATTACTGCTATTGCCCTTAAGAAGCTGCTCAAGCGTCTCATTGATGGCGCAACAGCTGGTAGTGTGGGGGAGGATTATAGGACTCTCTTACTTGGCTCTGATTTTGTGGCCTTTATCCTTACTGCTATGGATGATGCTGTGCGGCTGTGTGGTAGGGCCTCTGCGCTCTTGGTGGCTTTGGGCCGCTCTGTCTGGTTGCGCCAGTGGGCAGCTGACACTGCTGCTAAGAAAGCTCTCACTGGCCTCCCCTTTGTGGGGCTGCGGCTATTTGAGGAGCGTCTTGATTTTCTAACCTAAGGATGGAAGGCTGCCTCAGCGTAGGAGGCAATCTCGGCCCTTTCGGGGGTCCTCTGCCCCCCTCCCTTCCTTCCGTATTCCCAGAGGGGGCCGCGGCTCCCTCCTCTCCAGTGGTCGCAGAGATTCTTGGGGCCGTGGCAGACCCCGTGGTCGTCCCAGTCTCTCCTGGAATCCTAAGCCCAAACCCTCTCCCAAGCCCCCTCAGGCATGAAGGGGCGCCCTCACCCATCCGGGTGGGGGGACGGCTTCGGCTCTTTGCTCACGTCTGAAGGCTTCATGTCTCAGACCGGTGGATTCAGGAGGTAGTGTCCTCCGGTTACAAGATAGAGTTTGCAGCCTGCCCCCCCCCTTCCCCCCAAGATTCACCAGATCCCGGATGTCATCAATCATCAGGGAGGGACTCGGAGCATGCGAGCCTTCAAGGAAGTGTCCCTGATTCTGTCTTGGGTGGAACAGCATCAGTCCTCGTCCTTTATCTATTACAGGGTCTGGCATGCTTACATTGACTGGTGTGAGTCCAAGTCTCTTCCCTGTCGGGTGTTTTCTATTCCCAGGATTCTGGAATTCTTACAACATGGTTTGGATCTGGGCCTTCAACTTAGTACCCTAAAAGGCCATGTTTCAGCTCTGGCAATTTTTTTCCAAAGATCTTTTGCCAATCACCGGTTGGTTAAAACCTTTTTCCAGGGTGTTTCTCATGTGTTCGTCCACCCCGTAAGCCTTTGCTACCAGTCTGGGATTTGAATCTGATGTTGTCTGCTCTGCAAGGGCCTCCCTTTGAGCCTATCTGTGAGGCTTCCTTGTCTATTTTGACTCTTAAGGTAGCCTTTCTGGTGACTATCACTTCTGTAAGGCGAGTTTCTGAGCTAGCGGCGCTTTCCATCAAACCTCCTTATTTTGAGAGGCATCAGGATAAGGTGGTGTTCCGGCTTAAGCCAGATTTCTTGCCAAAGGTTGTGTCTGCCTTTCATCTCAATCAGGACATTGTCTTGCCTTCATTGTGTCCTAATCCTGCTAATTCCAAGGAGCATTCTCTGGATGAGGTCAGGGCTCTGAAGTTTTATTTGGTCGCTACTGAGACTTTTAGGAAGTCTGATGCTCTCTTTGTTCTCACTTCTGGACCTAGGAAGGGTTTGCCTCTGGCTAAATCCACTATCAGCAAGTGGATCCGTCAGGCGGTGGTTCAAACCTGTTCTGCTAAGGGAAAGGAACCTCCCTTTAGGATGACTGCTCATTCCACTCGTGCTATTGGTGCCTCTTGGGCTTTTCAACACCAAGCTTCTGTTGAACAAGTTTGCAAGGCCGCTACTTGGTCTTATGTTCATACTTTTTCAAAGTTTTACAAAGTTGATGCTAAGGCCTCAGCGGATGCTGCTTTTGGCCGCAAGGTTCTGAAGGCGGTAGTGACTTGAACTACTGCCCGTTACTCTTTGGGGATCCCACCCTACTTTGGACACTGCTTTTGGATGTCCCAACTGTTATGAGTACCGAAGCGGCCATGCCATGCAATAAAGAAAAAAGCAATTCTGTGAGTACTCACCTGTAGAATTGTTTTTGTTGTTGCCTGGCACAGCCCGCTTCGCCCCACCCTTGTTATCGTTATTCTTGGTTGCCTCTTTATGGTGATTGTTCCAAGTTCATTGTTTTTTTTCTTACCTTTTTCACATTTTTTACCTTTATTCTCTTCCGGCTTCTTGTCTCAATGCTTGTCTACGCTGGGAACTCCTGTTTTTATAGGGAGCCAGGAGATGCCACAGCTTTCTGCAGTACCACTGCGCCACCTTGTGGCGGAATAACCCAACTGTTATGAATACCGAAGCGGGCCGTGCCATGCAAGAACAAAAACAATTCTACAGGTGAGTACTCACAGAATTGCTTTTTTAAAAGTGTCCATTATTGTGTACCAAATTGATATCCTCAAGGTACTGGATTTAGCTGGCAACAATGGGGTTGATTCAGAGACTGGGGAGAGCAAATTGCAACTCACTGTCATTGTCTACCTTGGGGCTGATTCAGAGCCAGGTAAAAATTTACACCCAGTAGTGCCTGGGGGCCACATGTGTTCCTCACTGCCCTCAGTTGCTGCCACCAATACTCCCTTGCAGACTCCAAAAGCAAAAAGTGTGGCACCTTTGATTGTCTCTGTACAGGAGGGTGACACACATGTGCTACTGGTCTGTCTGTGCTGGGTGATTATGTAGACTCTTCCCAGCTCAGCTCTGCTTACCTCTTCGATCTTTATCTGTGCAAATGTCACCTGTTTACCTCTTCCTTCTTTAACGCTGTTCTCCCTATCTCACCTCTTCCTACCTTGTCCCATCTCACCTCTCCCCACCTATACCAATCTCTAAACACCTCTTTCCACCTTGCCTCTGTCCATCACTTTTCAAGACATCTTACCTTGGGCCACCTCACCTCTGCCTACCTTTACCCACTAAGGCTTACCTCTTCCCAAAACCAACTTCTCCCACCACCATCAAAATTGGCTGATATGCCCTATTACTAAGCTCACAGGTTTAACCCCTTCTGCTCTAATTTAGCCTCTGTGAATAAGGGAATCACAACTTTGTGTTCCAGTAGCTAAAGGGTTACCTGGGAGAGATGTCCCTCATTACTGCAGCCTGATTTTTCCAGGCTCTGATAGATGGAGAGGAGCAGTGGAATGATTCTGGGATTTGTAGACTCTATACTAAGAGCTTCTCTCAAATGCTGCTTCCACTTGAGCAACATATACCCACAGGAATATAAGAACAAAAAAAAGGAGATTGGCCACCTCAAACCCTTCACAAATAAAACCTCGCCCACAAAAATCATTCTAGAAGTGTATTGATAATATCAAAGGTTTATTCTGTGCATTTTGATTAAAATTTAAACCACAATCACTGTATTAAAACATCACTTTCAAGTAGGGGTGGACGTGTTTAGCCTATTCATCACCCTTAGATCTGGATTTATATCATACCCGATAAGCACTACATAGTAACATATTCACTAGCTCAATAGCAATACACATTTTGGTTAACTGAATAATGGATATATACCCCAATGCCATCATTACGGATAACATGGATAAGCAAATCTCTAAAATATATTTGAAAAGAACAGGCCTTACTTGCCTCTGTAATGGTGGTTAATAACTGTCCCTCCGGGGTGCTAAAAAAACTATAGAGCTTACCATTTTATTAGATGTATACAAGGGATCCAAGTGAGCCAGGTAGTCACAAAAGCTGTGTGCGAGCATTCAAAAGCCTGACCACCCCCCCCCCACCACCAACCAATAAGACTTCCTGTGAGTGGAGTGCAGACGTCACGGGGGGGGGGAGGAAGTGCTTGCATGTCCCACATCGTGTGTATCATTTTACCTGGGGTAACTGCTTGATATTTTTTTACATCCAAGCAGTGCACACGTGCTAATTCCTCCTGCGTTCTACAGTCTTTTTACCTGCTGCTGTTATTGGTTTACATCACAAGTTTCCTGCTGTATTGAACTTAAATTTCAAGATTCCTGCTGCAAGGAGTGTTTATTGCAAGATTCTGTACGGAAATAAAACTTCTAGCTACGAATAACCATGACCAGCCGAGTAAGCTATCTGCCATGTATCATGGAATAAGAACACATGCGTCACAGACAAGGTGATACAGGATCCACATTACTGCCATCTGGTAAGTCAGAATAGTGTTGTGACGGGAGGGCTCAGCTGGGCAGTCCCACGCTTTCCAAGGTGCTGAACTGTGCTACTACCTCTACCTCAGCAAGGAGTAAAGGAGTTTGCCCTCCACTTTGCTGTGTCACCTGTCCCGGTTGGACAATGCCACTCCTGGCCCTGCACCATCACAGTCCCCCAGCTAGTCAAGCTGGGCAAACCAGTGGGCACCATGGATCTAGAAATCATGAAAAGTAGAAAGTGAATTATTACCACAAAACTTTTTCTAAAAGTGATTGTTGTTGATCTATAAAAATATAGGAAATGTGGAAGCAACCTGCTGATAAGTAAATCACAGAAAAAGTAGAACCCCAAAAACCTAACAAGAAATCCCAAACTAAAGTACCTGTGAGAATTCTCACTTTTTTTTTAGGAGAGAAAACTTGCTACTCACTTTCATTGTCTACCTTAGGGCTTATTCAACAACCGGGTGTAAATTTTCACCCGGGTTTTGAATCTGTCCCAAGTTAGACAATACGTGATTGGTTGTTTTTCTCTCCTAAAAAAAGGTGAATATTCTCACCTGGCTCTGAATCGACCCCCTGTCTTGCAGCAGTTTACTCTTGCTAGCATTGATAGGGGTCTGTTTTTGAAACTGAGCAAAGAGAAAGGGGAGTATTAGGGTTATGGGTACCTGAATATTTTTCCCCTCAAACTCCTCTTTCTCTCCATTTATTTAGGCAGCAGGCCATTACCAAGCAGAAAGTGTATAAACAAAATATCTGAAGCAAATGTACATAAGAATTGAGCTGAATTGATATGCAGGGTGGGGGTGCAGTAATGATGGGAGCTTAGCTGTCATGCTGTATTACTTTTCTGCAGTGTTATTACATATTCAGCTGTTGTAATAGCGGCCTACATTTCCAGAAGCTGAATAGGGTTGTACATTGACCAAAGCTTTTTGTCACGTCCTGTCGAAATATACGTTTGTGGCTTTCTACCTCTTTAACTTTTTGGATGGAAGCAGCATTTTTTTGCCTGTTAGTGTTGGAATTAGTCAATGAAAATTACTCTGCTTGTTCTATGACTTTTGTTGATTTGATTTTTTTTTTTTTTTTAATCTTCATTCAATTTAGCCACTCAACCAATTTAGCAATCAACACTCAATAACCAATTTATGTGGATCATTCGTTTAATGCACTATCCTAAAAGGTCAGCATAGTAAAGATAAAACCTGCTTTAAAATCAACTACCCCATTTGGTTTTAATACTTCTGGTATTTTTAAATTTTTTTCTGTTTTCTACTTGAAGATTGCCTGTAGAAACTCCTTGGTCCTTGCCCCTAGGACATCCCCATTTGAGATGCCCCTGCTGTGTGAAACCCTCCAGATTGCCCACTCAGTGCACTTTTCCGCAGTTCTCACAGCACATGCACTGGCTCTCATCCAATCAGCGTTTTATGCCATTGTTTTGGAATGTGCATCATCACAGGGAGCGGCGCCCAGCCTACCTGCCTTGGCTTCAGGAGCATGCTTTGCTCTGCTGCTGCGATCGTGACAAGGGTCTGGCAGAAAGATAAGAGTATTGCAGGAGATCTGGAGAGGGTTCAAACAGTAAGGCATGCCAAATCGGGAAACCCCAGGGACACTTATTCGGCTGGCCCTAGGGTCTTCTAGAATCCAGGGCATGCCGGGCCAGAGATTGGTCCACTTTAAGGACTAAAAGCATTTTTTGTTTAGAACATGCATAGATCTAATCCATGTCTGGACTGCTCACACCTTTATCCCTGTCTAGCCAACACATATACTCTATGATCAAAAATAATCCCTGATTTGTATAGAGACACTGACTGCATAATAATTTAATGTTCTCCCTGGAAAGGGTTAAGATTAACATTTGTAATTTGCTGCCCCTGATGAAGCCTTAATTGGAACAGACGTTACAAATGAAAGGTTTTCCTAAATGATTACAAGTTTAAAGTGGACCAAAACCCAGGATTTTGACTATCCTGGGTTTTGGTCCACTCGGGGTACCCCGCTATGTGAAACCTCCCAGATCTCCCGGATCAACTCACCTCACTGCAGTCCTACGGCGCATGCGCTGCCCCTCGTCCAATCAGCGTGCTCGGAACCGCTGAGCTATGGACGTCTAACCCGACGTTTAGACTCAGCAGCTCTGAGCAAGCTGCCGGCCGCTTCTCGCGGTTCCCTCTAACAGGGAGCGTGCCCGCAATGGCCATTCACAAATGGCCGGCGCGGGCACGCACCCTGCTAGAGGGATAGTGGGGATGCGGCCGCGTCGTTGGATCGGGATTAAGGTAAGTGTATGGGGCATCCTGGGGATTTTCACACAGCGGGGCACCCCGAATTTGGATGCCCCGCGGGAGGGAATGGATCAGTCGTGAATCTTAGATTCCCAGGCGGATCCAGCTGGGTTTCAGTCCACTAGGTGGAAGGCCATTTAAATGCAAGGCACATGTTAGCAGTCTTAGTGAGGTCTATTCTGGTATATCTAATAGGATAGGGGAGTTAAGGTTTCATTAGCAGTATATATTTCGTATTCCATACTTTAAGATTTAGGAATGCACGTGGGTTAGGGCAGATGGTTGTATCTGTTGCTCTTTAAATAGCTGGTACAGGAAATGTACCTTGAACCACCATCTGATGAAAGATGAGGGCAGAGAGAGATGTTGGCAGCAGTGTCTCTAGCTTATAGGATGATAACTTTTTCATCTTCACACTCTTGCAGATAATTTTTAAAGCCCACTGATTTGGCAAATTAAAAATGTAACTGAAGATAATTGGCTGTGATAAATTCTGGAAGCTGACATTTCCCAACAAATGGAGCAAGGGCAATCATTCCTGGAACTTGCTGATTAATCACTTTCATGCAGAACTTTTCTTGGGAGAGTCCATAACATGTATTCTACTGACATAAACATTTGAAACCAGAAGATTTACTCAATCTGGATTATTTATACCTTTATTTCTAACTAGGATAAGAGGATTAACTTTAGGTGCTTACCTCCATAAAACTACATAGGGATAATTAATTTTAAATACATTTTCATTATTTTACAATTAAACTAACAAAATATCCTATTGTTAATTACAGTCATTGGGATCAAATTAAAGTGGACCAACACCCAGGGGGGATCGGCCCGGGAATCTATAAGATTCCCGGGCCGATCAGATCCCTCCCCGCGGGGCATCCGAAATCGGGATGTCCCGCAGGGTGAAACCCCCCAGGATGCCCACAAACCTTACCTTAACCCCGTTCCAACGGCGCATGCACGGGCCGCGTCTCGCGCTTCCCTCTAGCAGGGCGCCCAAACCACGCCGGCTGTTTGTGAGTGCCCGGCGCGGGTGCGCTCCCTGTTAGAAGGAAGCGCGAGACGCGGCCTCCAGCGCTCAGAGCCGCTGTGGTTGGACGCCACTTGTACGTGCATACCACAGTGGCTCTGAGCTCTCTGATTGGATGAGCGCCCGCGTAGGAGCGTGGGGAGGTGAGTGTTTACGGGCGTTCTGGGGGGTTTCACACAGCGGGGCACCCCCGACCAAAACCCAGGATAGTCAAAATCCTGGGTGTTGGTCCACTTTAAATATGAACCTACATTTATGATTTCAAACAGTTTTTGGGTATTGGTCCAAATCCCATAATATTGCTTTTACCTGATATGTTTTATCGGCTTGCTGCGTATTCCCTAGCGGAATCTCCCTGTCTGTATTAAATTTCACAAGCCGAAAACATGGGCTGCAATCGAGGTTTTAGGGCAACCTCAGATAGTTTACAAGTAACCAAGGCCCATTAGATCGGATCAAACAAACTAAAAAATATATAGCACATAGTGTCACAAAACCCACATGAGCAGTTAGGGTTGACTGTCAACACTGTACCAACGTTTTGGGGTACCTTTCCCCGAATGATCACTATTTACCTGGCCATGTATTATAACTGCATTGACACTTTGTTTACATACTTGACTGGATTCACAGCCTTACTGTTGGAAATTAAGTACACCTGAGTTATTCTTACCACTAGAGGTAATATTTACCTAAAATATACATGTAGACTATATGAAATATGATATGAAATGGTTAAATTTCCACCTTTACATTTAGATGTTAAAACTCATCTGGGCTTACACTACGTGGGTGCAATGTCCTTGGTATCTTTTTTGCCAGTGTAACAGTTTGCAATAGATCATTGTGCTTTGTGACTTCGTCTTGTTTGATATTTTTAACAATACACAATTGTTGTATCTTCAAAAGAAACTGGTTGGTGTGCATATTCTCATTATTCCAATCAAAATGTTCCTACCCAAAGAGAAAAGGCTGCAGTTGTGGTCCAGGGTGTACCATGCTTTGGGAGGCATGGCCTCAACCTTCTGTCAATGCATCAAGGTGCTGTCTTTATAATCCCAGCGGCAGAATTCGAGGCCATATGCACAGTTCCATACCTTAAGTGGGTCCCCCTCACAAGGGGCATGAAGGCTTGGGAGAGGAATATTTAAATTGTTGGACCAACTGTCATTTTCAAATCCCTTTGCAAATATCTGTTTTTCCATTTTATTTTTAACCTTTGACACAATAACATTAAAAACGATGTAATCTAATGTTTCACAGTAAAACTGGGATGTTCAATGCGGTGACTTTTTTTTTATAGGTTGGGCTGTGAAATGAGATAGAACAATGATGCTGTGCTTCCAATCACCTGGGCGGTAGAACTTAACCCAATGTTATCTGACTGGTCCAGCTGCGTCTCCTATGGAGCTCCCATGGGTCTCCAGGAAAAGGAGAGGACACTACTATCCCTTTATTCATTACCTTTGTATTTTCCTTGCCTGCCTCTGGTCCTGTTACTTGCAATGCAAATTCAGTGTATGGCAGTATGTGGGGGGGGGGGGGGGGGCTGGCTGACATCGGGAGCAGCGGGTGAAGACATTAAACATAATTAATGACGGGTGGAGAATGCTAGAACAGGAAAATCAGCAGGACCAGCAGCAATGGGGCGCTAATTATCTATTTTCAGAGCTCGCATGTCATGAAGCTGAGCTGGCTAAATGCCACATGTTGCCGGTCATGCTAACCCCACATGGAAAGGTGAGCGCTGACATCTGCTGCATCGCGCTGACAACGGAAAAATGAAAAATTGCACTCCGAATAAAAATTATTACCAGGTGCAAGCGGATCTGACTTTCCGTTCAGCTGAAATAGTGACTTACATGTCCAATGAAGCAGGGGCTGTGAACCTGGGGGTAAATCTGCCTTCTGAGTCACATTTTATAGAGCCACAGTCTACATTTGGGGTACGGGGGTGTGAGGAGCGAGGAGGACTCTTGGACCTGGGGTGGGTGACACTACAATAGGTTTGGTGTGTGTGAGAGGTGCATTTACTCTTACTATCTTGTTGGTGATTTCCAGAAATGACTTAAAGTAAAACAAACAAGGTTTTTATTTCATTTTTATTTAGCTTACAGCATGTATGCAGACCTCATCGCAATTGTATCACAAACTGCACAGCTTCCCTCAGCACTTTAGCTTCACTTTAAAGGCATCAGGCACTGCTGGACTTGCTCATTTAAGCTAAGGTGTTCAGGTCCTTGTTCAAGCCTGATTCCCCCTAAGCTGCTACAGGATCTTGCCTCTTTTGAACCCTTTAGCTGGGATTAGCCGTCTCTCTCCCTCTGTCTGCTGCCTCCAAGCTCCTCTCCAACGTTAACAAGTTTATCTTCTCAAATGGATAAACTTCTGGAAATAAGAATGATGGCTGGACTTCCCTTAAATATTGCCCAATGTAACAACTTCCTAACAGATCCCCTCATAGTCCCTCCCAAGCATTTGCGGCACATGTTCTTGCCATATGCTAAGCATGACTCTTTTTGTCTTTTAAGGGTTCCAGATTTTTCGTGTTTTTTTCCCTCCAAAACTCAGTGACAGTTAGTTGACACTAGACTAATATTCTATGAGACCTGTTGTTATCTATGAGAGTTATATTACTACTGCCATCTAGAGTCCATTTTCTATTATAACATTTGAATTGCTCACTCACTCTCTCTCTCTCTCTCTCTCTCGATATATATATCCTATGTACCTACCCCCATGGGTTGCCTTTACAGTATGCAAACTGTGCAATTTCACAGGGCAACTCCATTATAGCTATGATAGGACTCTCATTCAGAGAGAGATCGCTCAGCTGGCTCTATAGCTGGCAATATAGTATATTGCCTCGATCATCCTCTCGCTTTACATCCTTTTCTTTTTCTCTGTCTCTCTTTTTTGCATGATCTCTCCATCTTTCGAACTTTTCTCATCTCATATTTCACCTATTTGTCTCTTTTTCCACAGCTTCCTATTTTCTTTTCCACATTCCTTCCCTTTCTTTCTCCTCAAATTGCTGGGCGCACAGAGAAAGCAGAGATGCTGCTTCTCTACAGCACACTGAATGCGGCATTTGACGGCAGAGGGATCTGGAAATTTGACTATAGAGTCTCTTTTAAAGCCTTTAATGGCTAGCCATGCAGTTGGAGCACTTCAATACATGCGTTGGAGCATTGTTCTTTGAAAATTGCCGACGTTTTCTGTACCACTGCTTGACGAAAGTATCTTCTGAAAACTGGCAGTAGGTTTGGGAGTTGATATTGAGTCCATTTTCAATACAAAAAGGTCCAACTAGCTCATCTTTAAAGTAGACCACGCCCCGCTGTGTAAAACCACGCAGTTCGCTGGGTCTTAGCTTATGCTCACTCCCACAATGCATGTGTGTGTTCGCCTCCAAGAAGTGTTCTTTGCTGTGCATATGAATGAACGACATTAAGCATTGATATTAAACAGGAGACCTGCACAGTACCTTTGGCAGTTCCCTTTCAGCAGCTGAAGAGATGCACAGGGATGCAACCATGAACCACACTTGCACCACTAGGTGTAAAGGAAAAAATGAGATTGATTCTAGGGCGACTGGGGGCAGCTCAGGTGGTGAGGACATTGGGCAGCAATGGTGGACCCTTCTGTGGCAGAGAGGACTTGGAAGATGATCAGCAACGTTAGATAAATCATTAGGGCCTGAAGGTCGATTGTGGCCGTGAAGTGGTTGAGAAGAACTGAAAGACGATTAGTGATACTGAAGAATAAGGAAATAGCTTTTGGTGGCCAATCACTGAGGATTTGGGGGTGATCAGTGGCTAAGGTGGGCACATTGGTGACAGGAGAGCTAAAGGGCGACATAATATGACGTGGCCCACGAGAACCCCTTTCCAAGGCCCCACATAAACCAGGAGCCGGATATGCTATAATTCAATAAACATTCAAGTTTATACAGCTCAACCGGGTCACAGACTAAAAAAAACAGAACATGATTTTACCCTTCACTATACTCTCTAATGCTGCTAAAAAATTTGGCTTGACTCCTACTTGAAGCATTAGCTGATCAGAAATCTCATCTCAGTGAAAGCACAATGTATCTTTTCTTGATTGCATTTGCCCATTAGGATATAGCAGCTGATTCAGACACTATACAGAGCAATCAGGCGAGCCCAGAAGCATGGAGTTCCCTCACTAAGGTGCACACAACCTATTATTTGAGGTTCACTTTGCGCCTGCTAAAAGGAACCATATAGCATCATCAATACAGTGTATTTATTTCTTAGATTTAAAGTTGAATCACTAAAGAAATACAAGGCCTGTGTACTGATGTGTGTGTATGGGGAAGGGTTGTTCGCGGTGCAGACGCACCACAGGATCTGCGTTGTTTCCTACCATCGTCTTTCAGGATGGCACACGGAGTGAGAGGCTCCTTCTCCTAGAGAGGAAACACAACTGTGAAAGATTAAAAGCCCCTCCATCCTCATTCTTTTGTGTTTCCTCTCTAGGAAAACACTGGGATCCAGACATTGTCCCATTTGTTATTTTGGTGTTTTTATTTTTTCCCCCCAGGAGCTCCTGGGGTTGTGGTTGCCGACCCGGGCAGTGTCCCTGCAGCCCTAGAGGGTCCACTGGAGCTCCTCTGACCCACCTGCTGACTCTTGTGTGGAGGTGGGTGTACTGGACATCCGGGCTCACTCTGTATGGCGGACTTGGGGGGGGGGGGTCTGGAGTTCCAGTTGATACCCCTGGGCAAATTTCTGATTACAAATCCGCCATTAGATAAAAACAAACCTTTCCCAGGCATCCTTCTCTTTCACAAGTGTGTGATAGAAATGGTTCCCCAGGAGAGTTCTGGGCAAGGATTGTACTCTCATGTATTCCTGGTGCTAAAACCTTCAGGGTCCTTAAGAATGATTATGAATCTGAAGTCCTTGAATCGCTTCATTGTGTACAAGCATTTCAGGATGGAATCTATTTTCACCATAAGGAATCTCCTGGTGGAGAACTGCTTCATGGTAAACATAGATTTGCAGGATGCATACTTGCACATCCCGATACTTCCAGAACATCGCAGGTTCCTGAGATTTGCGATTCACCTGGATTCCGAGGTGCTCCATTTTCAGTTCAGATCCCTGCCTTTTGGAATATCCTTGGCTTTGGAAAATTTTAGTAGAAGTCATGAGATGTCTAAGATTCAGGGGGATTCAGATTTTTCCCCTACTTAGATGATCAGAACTCTCTCTGCTTCACAATATATCTGAGACTCTGGATCAAACCTGGTGCCTGCTCAGAGATACAGGTTCCTAGGTTTTCTGCTAGTTCACTCCAGTTGATCCTGCTTCCCCCAGACAAGCGGCAGTTTTTGACGGCCCAGATTGGAAATCTGAAGTTGGCAGCCTGGATCCTGAAAGGTCGTTACTAAGGAAGAAGGGTCTTTCTACAAGGGTGATTGAAACCCTATTGGAAAGTAGAAAAAAATATTACCAGAAGCATTTATCTAAAATGTGGTTAGAAATACTGTTCCTTCTGTGATGTTAAAAGTCTGCACAAGTATTAGTGTTGTTAATGTTAATTTATATAGCGCCATCATCTTCTGTAGCGCTTTACAAGGTGATATAAAGTTGCAGTGGTCCTGGAGTTCCTGCAGGAAGGCTTTAAGCTGGGTCTGGCAGTAAGTACTTGAAAAAGCAGGCCTCTATGATTTTGGTGTTTCTAGATTGCAGACTAAGAAAACATGACTTAATTAACAGATTTTTTGTAGCCATTTCTAGAAAGAGGCCTATAGCCCATTCTAGATGTCCATGTTCAAGAGCTTTAGCCAGGCCTTTGAACCTTTTGCAGAAGCAATGGATGGAATTTGACATTGGGGTTTTTTTTTAGCCATTTCATCTGCATGTGGGGTTAGTGACCTCCAGGCTCTATCCATTAGAGAGCCTTTTTGCACAATCCTCCCAGACAGCCATCTTGTTGTGCCTACCTAAGATTGCTTTGGCTTTTCACAGGTCCCAAGATATTGTCCTCCCTTCATTCTTCCCTAACACAGGGGACGCCATGCATTGTGTTAATGTTAGGAGAAGCCTGGTGGTCTATTCAGAGCACAATCACCCTTGGAGGAAAACGGATTGACTATTTGTCACCTTTACTGGTAAAGACAGGGGTCAAAAGCTATGATCACTGGTTGCATTACACAGGCTATCTCACTAGCATACACATGCATGATACATGATACCTCCTCCGGTATCGGCTCACTCTACTAGAGCAGTAGCCACTTCAGAGGCAGATAGATCGGCAGCTTCCTTGGAGGAAATCTGCAAGGCTGCAACTTGGTCCTTGCCCTACACCTTCCCGAGACCTTACCGGCTAGATCCGGCTCCTATCAGACAGGCAACAACCTTTGGGTAGAAAAGTTCCTCACTCCGCCCTCTAATATAAATTACTTGTTTATCCTCTTCGTGGGCAGTCCTGAAGGACAATGGGAGAAAATTCCTGTTAGACTTACCAGTAAAGGTGTTTCTATGAGTCCTTCAGGATGGCCCCTGCGACCCTCCCTTATTTGTCCTTTCGTTTTCCATGAGTTTGTTGCTTGGCTAACGACAGGATGGGGGGGCATTTAATCTTTCTCAGTTGTGTTTACTCTCCAGGGGGAGGAGCCTCTCTCTCCGTGGCCTGTCATTTTCTAGCACTTTGCTTTCCACAATAATCCCAGTAGAACGTGCTCCCTTCTGCTGGCTCATATTTCAGGGTCCCTGAAGTCACATTGAAACATCCATGGATGAGTTGTCATCTGCTGCTGAGAAGGCCCTACAGAGGAGACAGAGCTGAGAGTTATTGAGAAATATAAAGCAGGCTGAAATCTGAAAGATGCAGCTCCTGACAGCCAACACAGGGAGAGAAGAAAGCAAGACTATTTGCCTGGAATGTCCTTTTAAATCATGACAGATGGAAATGCTTTTCTTTAAATGAAACAAAAATTAAGTTTTTCTTTTAAACTTGCTGCTATGTTCCCTGGGCCCAGCTTACCATCTAATTAGAGACAGCTTGTTTAAAGACTCTTCTTGCCTGTCTACACCCTGTGCCACACCCTGTTGCCATGTTAAGACCCTGTCCTGTGCCACGGCCAAGTACCACATCTAGTGCCAATTGCTCACTCGGCCTTGTTTGCCCATGTCCTGTGTCACATATGCTGGTACCATGTCCTGTGCCAGTTACGGCCTAGGTAGCTGCCTATGAGCAGGCCTCTTTTCATTCAAGCCGCTCCAGCACTATTCTCTGGGACACCTCACCTCTCTGCACTTCAGTTACTCCAGAGCTCCAATCCATAATACCTGGCCTAATATACTGTAAAGCAGTTACCCCATTACAGCAAATGTTGTATCTAAAAATCTTTCTTACCACTTCTGATGATCCCGCTGTGTTCTAGGTTCTAGTGGTGGTCAAAGGGCCAGTCAAGGGCAGTTTGCAGCCCAAGTGATGTACTTTGACTTTGTAACTCGACCAGCTGAACCTTGTTTGCATGGTATACTATAGTTTTTCAGAGACTCTAATGGTCCAGTTGGGAAGATCAGCTTCAGGTAAAAGAGGTGGTAGTGAAGCTTTTTTTTTCTTTTACCTAAAGAGTGTTAATTATTTTATATTTAACCCTAGCCAGCGTATTCTGATTCTTTTCGCTAACTGTTCCTATTTTAAAAAAGTTAAACTATTTAATAATCAGTTCTTTTTATTTTCTTGAGATCTTCTGAGGTTTACAACATTTTGTTGGCAAAAGGTGTAAAAGAGTACTTCTGTGGCCATTGTAAGGTGGTCAACATTTATTTCTTTGGGGTTCATACCTGTGCTGCATTTGCATTACATCACCACAAAATGTTGGATAAGGAATGAATTGTTACACTGCAGGAGAGAGCAGAGGAGCCACATTCATACCTAATAAGCGACCACAGGAAAGGTGAACCATTCAACGCGAGATGCTGACAGAGGAACCTAAGGCCTCAGTATCCTGCTGTGGGACCAGAATGTGTGCCCACCACTTCTTAGAGCCCGCCTTTATGTAATGCTGTGCTATGGAAAGCGCTAATAGAACAGCTGTTGGATTATGACTGTATGACCTGCAGTGAATATTCAAGTGTACCTAAAGTCCTGCTAATAAAGTAAGTGCCTTTTTTATAAAGTCTCATTGGAGTTATTGGATGCAAACCCACTTTGGGAGGTCCCTGAGCCTGTAACAAAGAACCCACTCCTTACACTCCTGAGAAGCTAAACCCCTCAGGTAGGTGTATGCTACACGTCAATAAACTGATTTATATCCAGGACAGCATACAAAACAATTTTTACATTGGTTCTGAAAGTACATACATAGTGACACTTGAGAAGTCTCGTCACCCTTGCCTTGAGGCTAATATTTTGTACATTTGTGAAGTTAGGAATAGAAACTTTAAAAATATATGTTTTAAAAATGGACAAAGTTAAACTATTTGACTGTGGTTTCATTTAAATATTAATTACATATTTAAAGTAACTACTATTTCTTGTATTAGCCAGCAAGAATTAGAACAAGTCGGGTTTCTCCACACTCCATTTAGCCTGCAAAGTTATTACAGCATAAATGTCCCTTTCACTGTTCAGCAATGACTTAAACCTCCCTAACTAGATACAGATTTAGCAAGTAGTCCACTTTTTTAATTAGCACCTTCTTGCATAGGGCCGTTAGATATAGAAGACAACTCAATGGACTTATAATGAGGCTGACAGATGCTTCTGGTCTGCTTCAGGGCTGGTTTCATTTTGTAAACTGTTCTAATTTTGCAGCGACACCCATATATTTATATGGGATAATGATGTCTCCTACTAGCTTAGAGCAGGCCTAATAGTGTTTCCTAGAGCTTATTGTTAGAATCTTCTCTGTATAACCCTCTATGTTTCATTATAAAATGTGCTTACATACAGAACCTAATTAAAAGACTGCTGCTGCTAATACACTAAATACAGAATGTTTACCAGTACCCCAACTAATGCTTTTAAAGCATTGGGGCAGACAGTTGACTGAAATTTCCCAAAGAAAGATGTATGAAAATCAGGATTATTTTTTAGTAAAGTCTTTTATATGTATATTCTTAGTTTAGTTTCTGAAGAGCAGCAACAAAACAGAAAAAAAAAAAATAAAACAAGGCAAAGGAGATACCCTCTTCCTTCTAGTTATGTTTGTACTGAAAGTGCAGCTTCGTTTTTATTTCTTGGGACAGTGAGAGGTTTGGAGTGGAGAGGACAATTAAGATGGTCCTTTTTGTTGTAGACCAGTGGTTTTCAACCTTTTTACACTAAGTTCCCCCTAGCGACAGAAAGTAACATCGAAGTACCCCCGGGGGGGGGGGGGAGGTGATTATAAATATTACCCTAATAAGTAGGCCACAGGGTATCTCAGAACATTTAAAGGAAGAGGGTTTTTATGGTGAAATAATTTGCCAGACCCCTTGAAAAGCCCTTGTTTGTGCACAGCTGAACATCTCTGAGGACCCCTTGAGGTATATGTAGCGTAGGTTGAGAAACCATGTTATAAACCTTAAGAAAATCATTAATGGTGAGCAAGCAAATTGCTAATTATTTATACACAAATCTTTTGTTCTGAAGCCACACACAACGGCCAAAACCTACTAACATCCAACTCTTAACCTGAGCAACCATAAAAATGTGTCTTTGCGCACAAAGTGTACATACACTTCTAAACAACGTTAATCATTTTTTTTTTAATGCATTGCTTCTGCAACTGTACAAATTGATCGCCCTTATTTAGTTTTTATTTTTTTCCGAAGACCTTCACCTATAAATACTGAATTGGAAACACTAGCTGCAGTTCTGTGCTTGACAGTATTTGCCAGGAGCAATGAATGGAGGTCCATTCTGCTTGGGAACAGGGTTGGACTTGGTCTAACAGTTAATAGATTTGAGTACACAAGTCTGAAGAAAGATTTTTTGGAAATCAATTGGCTTGTTGTGTACAGGGTTGAAGAGATTATGGGAGTGTTTTGGTGGGGGGGGGGGGTACAAAAAGTCGCTAAGACGGGTGAGAAAAACCTGCTCTGGAAAACACTGATGAGCAAAGAACTGCATAGAGAAGTAGTTCCCAAACTTTTCTCCTTTTCACTTTCCATTTTCTCTGTATCTGAAGTACAACTCGGGTGGTTTGTGTGGGTTGTCAGCACCTAAAACACGGTTAAAACACCCAAAGTGATTATATAACAAGAATTGAATGCTCAAAAATGCACATAGCGTATTTTTTCCCAATAAGACCTCCGTTAAAGTGCGGGGGGCTTTATGTATCTTATAGGGCAAATGTAGTGACACAGATTGGGGGAGGAGAACCCAGTGCAGTCAGAAATGGCACTGAAGGCACCCGATACGGGCAGTAAACGGGTGGGGGGTGGAATGAAGTAATGATGGCGAGGGCACCTGGCACGGGCCAGGTATGGCAGCAGGGGCAATGGGGAAAATGGTGACTGGGGCACCCGGTATGGCCGGGAATGGTAGCGGTGCACCTGGCACAGCCGGGAATAGTGGCAGGGGCACCCCCGGTACCAGATATGTGCCCTCAGTGCCAATAACATTTGTCTCCCCACCTGCTGCCGTCTCCCCTGGTGCCTGCACTGTGTCCGGTGGCGCCAGTGAGGTATACCTAAGCGGGAAAGAAGAATCTGCTGCTCTATGCATAAGCAGCAGTGAGATGAGAAGCCAGCCAGATGGGAGTCACGGTAAGAGCCACAATGGTGGCATGAAGCAGAAGGCGAGGTTCAACCGGCAAGACAGTCTGACGATCTCTTAGTAAGGAACTTTTTTTTCTTACGTGGAATCTTGAGCTGGGCTCTGTGGCATTATGGCAGCATGTGAATAATAGAATATGGCCCTTGGGCCCTTGCCGAGGGGCCACAGGACAGAACCAAAATGCTGGAAGTTTGTTTTCCCTTAGGACTCAAAACAGCAGAGCACCTGGAGAAACTAGCTTTTAGCACCTATGTACATGGAAGGGGGCGGGCGGACATGCATGTAGGTGAGTTAGTTAACCCTTACTGTTTCACTCTTCCATTCTAGTATGGATGATGATTGGGGGTGTGCCTGGGGGGGGGGGTGGATGGCAGTTCGGAGGGTGTCATTTATGTAGAAGAGACTGTCATTTTTAAGCTGGGTTGTAATGTATGCTTGACTGGCCTGAACTTCTGTCAGTAGTTATTGTCCAGGGGGAATACTTGGTGAGCTTGGTTGGGGCCCTTTTATTTGGGGAATTAACAATTTGATCTCAAGTAGATGGCTCTCACAATAGCTTTGTGTTGTCTAATGTTCTCTTTTGTGCTTTGAAATCAACAAGTGTTGGCTTTATCAGTGGTCAACATCTTTCTGTGATGCCTGTTTTTTTTCCTGCTGCTGTGCTAGCGCCAGATCCACACCAACTATGATGGTACTGCTAATCAACATGCATAGCTTAGAAGGTTAGGGCCAAGTACAGCCGGCAGGTTGCTGAAAACAAATGCAGCACCTCTGGAAAAAAGGTTAAAAAATCAAGACTATGACCATTTACCCTGCTCCATCTAGAACATTTGGTTCCAATGGTTACTAGCAGGCTGACTGAACCATTTAGCAACTATAACTGAATTATGAACCATTTGTAATATACCCACCACCCCCTTAGGCTTCCTTGCTTAGTGTGTATTGTGGTTTAAAACAGATCTTCTCTAAAGGAAATTGGTTCATCTGTCTTGTGTTGAAGATCTTGCCTTCAGGATTGCCCAGCAAGATTAGCTTCACCTTATTACGCAGTATTAAACATTGGATCGATCTGAAAAAAGTGAGTTTATATATAATATACAGGACGTGGACCTCAATTTAAACTGAACACTAAGAAGCATTGCTGAGGGAGACTACATGTCCTGTATTACAGATTCAATCTTGGCTCCAATCCAGTCACTTCTTGGCAGGTCATCAGAAACGTTCCATTAATGAGAGCTCTACACATATTACATTTTCAACATGTCCAATTTTTACCCCATTTATTGACACCAATAAAAATAAAGATTAACTGTGATAATTAGTCAACAAATTACTTTGGCTGAAATTACTGTGCCTTACGGTTGCGCTAAATGCTAATTCTTCTTCTGTCTATAAGTTGGGAAGTTGGAAGTCAGGATATGGGACTGATGGACACTGCAAAGTATATTTCTAGCTTTTTCTTGTGATTTATGATTGTATTCATTGTGCCCAATGGGTCATCTTAGCAAGGTGTTCTGATCTGCGTATACAAAGTGTTTTTTGTTTTTATATCTTGGCAGACCTTCCTAGTTTTGCCTTTGCTTATCCTAAACCAGAAAAACTCACATTTTTCACAAAAGAGGTGTTGTTCCTAGCAAGGGGGACATCCTAATTGCCAGTAACCCTCCCATACCCCCCACTGCTCTTGGTCCCTAAGTGCTGCCATAGTGGTCACTGGCGGTCGGAAATCCAGAAGAAGCATGTGCACCACATAACCGCAGCACTTGATTTTGCCAGTAGAAAAAAGTCAAATTTCTCCAGTTTAAGGTGTTATTGGCAAACAGGATACCCTGCTGCTCTAGGAACTATGCCTATTTTGTGAAAAAGGGATGTTCTGGTTTAAGACTTGGCAAATTGTGCTAGTAACTGTGTACATCTGTTACATACTTGAATACACACCTGTTTTTGAGTCGATTCCTGTTACAGTAGTTATGGGAAGTTGTGGGCAGGGGACCTCCCAAGAGGGGGGGGGGTCCAGGGGTCTGCTTCCCTCACCAGTCCTGTTGGTGAGAGTGGCACAAAGAGTAGCACTAAAAGGAAAGGGGGAGAGGGGCATAAAAAGATAGAAAGCCGGATGTCACTGTCCACAAGGTGTGGGGAGTGGGTGCCTACCCACAAAGAGTTCAGCAGTAGCAACAGCACCCAGAAAGTCATGCAAAATACCCAACAATGCTCCAGTCACATGCTCATGTTCATCCACTTTGGCTGCTAGGCAATGGAGAGACCATACCCTGTGCCACACACCCTAGCAGAACCCACCCTTTTCCCAGATAAAATCCCTGTGGAAAGCAGGTCGCTGATGGGTCTTGCTTCCATTGGCTTTAGGTGGTCGTCTTCATGGTATGGACAGTTTTTGATGTCACTAACTTGGATTGTGGGTTGCTTACCTGTCTGTAGATTAAATATACGTAGATACTGTAGATTAGCCGTTGAGCCCTTTTGCTTGATACTCTGGAATTTCTTTCTTAATGGACTATCTTCTCAAGATCTTTTGGTAAATGACTTGTCTTCTCATTCCATCGATACCTCCTGAACAGTCTGGTCCCCAGGAGTGCTCTACTGCACTCTATGGTCCTATTCCTTGCCTATCCTCCTTGCATTTATCTTGGCTTCACTGCTTTGTGCTACTTTAATTGGAGACTAGTTTGTTGTGTCGTCAGATGTTGGTTAACTCTATTAAAGCAGCTGCCCTGCATCTCAGAAGAACAACACCTTGCAATAAAAACAATAGTTCAGTCCCTGTCCCATGTCATTCTATCAACTGAGGACCATGTTAGGTTTTAACAAAGAGCACTTTGTTAAAATGTAGAAAGTATTTACATGATACATACTGTACAGACCAAGAATAACAGGATATCATTTTTAGCAGTTGTGAGACCCATGCAAATAATTTCTTTTCATTTTGTGATCTCTCAAGTGCCCAGAAACAGCAGGCCCAGACATATGAGGCTTGAGTATATTATATAATATTTACAGAGTTATTAATGTATTTCAAGCATGTGGCCCTTGTCAGGCAAGGCTGAATGTGATGGCTCTATAGGTGTAGTAATACTTGGGACCACTGTAACTGCGGCAGTAAAGGCTGTATAAATGTTAGACGATATACTCAAGCATTGGCCGGTCAAGCCTGGGCTTATGGTAAATAATTGCCTTTACATTTCACAAAAGAAGTAAAGGCGTGAACGACATCCAGTAATATGCAGGATACACAAGTGCTAAATATATGGGCAATGACAGGTACTCCAGCGTACTTTTGATATATTATTAATTCTGGGTTCCCTAGAAGAGACAAGACCCCTTGAGGGATTACCTGTAGAAGCAGAGACATCATTAAATGGTGAATATTAATAGGATAATAGTAGGGGATTTTCAGGAAATCTAATCATTTCTAAAAGGAAAATGTGGAGATGAAAGTATGTCGGTGTTTCAAAATGCCTGCTGTGTGGGATAAATTAAGCAAGCCAATTAGTTCTGCAGGATTAGTAAAGAGTCCATTCAACACTTACTTCCTCTTGACAATGTGGCATCAGTGATTGGAAAGACTACCGTCAGGTAGAGGATATTTATATCTTCCTTGATCCCTGCCCCATGTGACTTCAAGCAGCCTATCCGGTTCGCCTGGCAGCCATGCATATCATGTGGGATCATCAGAAAGTTGAACACTTTAGGCTGTTGGAGATTACAGGAACAGCAGCCATGAGAGAGAACACAGAAGAGGTAAGTATTGACAGCCCAGTCTCCCGGCTTACATAGCATTAATTGGTGCACATCCAAATTGGGATGCCCCTATGCTGCATTGTTTAGAGGGTTTCTCAATGTTTTGTTCATGGATTAAGACCTTTTATTTTTCAATTATCTCAAGTACAACACTATTGATACAACTTCCTGGAAGGGCGGATGTTCACTGGCAAAGAAAAAAATCTATACTTTATGTACAGCACATGGCCCAATGGATAGAAGATATACATATAATGTTGTTTTCCAAAGATGCTTTACCCAGTGTATCCTAATGGAGCTGGAATTTGTTTGCAACAACTCATGTCCCCCCACTTGAGTAACACCAAAGGATGGCGCAAGCACCATAGTACCATCAGTACCACTAGTTAGAAATCCCTGATTTAGAGAAATTCCAGGCAGTTTGACTGTACTTCCTCTTTAAACCGGACCTTCAGCATTATTTCATGAAAAGCCCAAACCCTTAAAAATACTATTCCTCAGCATCTAAAATATATTGTAAGTTTTTAGTCACTTATTATTCTTTCCCCCGCTGGGCTGCAACTCTATTCAAGACTCTAGGATACGGGCGCTGCCATCTTGCCTCAAAAGCATCACACATGCTGAGAAGAGGAGAGTGGGATAAAGTACAGGAGGCGGGGTTATATCTGTGCTTTGCGCAGGGCAGAGCTGGGGTCAGGGAAAGGACAGCAATCCCAGAATGCAGAGTGACACAGTCAGAAGATACTTCCTGTTTGCAGGCTGCCTGATGCTCCATGAGCTGCCATCTTGGATGTTTAAAGGCTCATAACATGCAGTAGATGCAGGTAGGATGATTTTTGATGTGAGCAATCTGTATGTACAGGGTGTGGGAAACATAAGATATGCTCTTATTCAGGGTGAAGGTCCGCTTTAAGACATTTTTCCTCTTAGATAAATATGATCATATTTGTTGTATAATTCCAACAACTATATACGTGTATGGTAAAATGTTAATCATTTAAGATCTAGTTTTCTTCCACCCCCCCCCCCCCCAACCCAGCCTTTCTGAATGGCCAGGCGCCTGGGATGCGCCTGTGGCTTGTGGAAGCACAATGGGATCATCTGCATCTCACCTTTTGTCCAGCACAGCTCCGCCACCTGGACCCACTGGTGTACATATTACAGAGACTGGATTGGGTGCCCTGTGGGTCCGCTCTAGTCGAAGATTGTGGCCAGTGAAGTTATCGGGTATACACCCTGCAGCATGCCCACTCCATTCATTACAATGGAGGAGTGTGCCCGCACAACCCCACAATGAATGGAGTGGGCCTGCTGTAAGGCTTATACCCCAAACATTTATGGACACATCTTGGATTGAAGCAGACCGATGGGGTGCCCAATCTCAGATCTTGGTAAGTTGTAGTCCCAACGGTGAAGCTGTGCTTGACACACAGCCAATCTTCAGTTTGGAATCAGAAGTGCGTGCAGCAGCATCCCTGCTGTTCGCATGCTCTGCGAGTGTCAGACTGCATAGTCTACTGATAGGAGCGCATTCAGTGCAGGGAGCAGGGGATGCCGATGTGTGCACTTGGAGAGGGTAAAGCTCGGGTGAGGGGTCATGTACTTTGATTCGACTCTCTAGGCCAAAATTCTGTCTGGTTTAATATATCTTTTGAAAACAAAAAAAAAATATATATATATATATTTCTGCTTTGCTTAGATTTACTAAATAGTCATCAGAAGTTCAGCTGTTTCACGTGTAACTTATAACACGCTACAGTGATTTGGTGAAGGTTTTCCTGTGTAACAGATAATTAGACATCAAAAACATGGAGGACGCGGCACTGCAAGAATAAGTTGCTGAATAATTTATCGGGACGTGGCGGGTTCTCTCCAGCGCTCTTTATTTTATACACTCGGCACTATATTAACCTACTGGGACTGTAAACCATCACTGGGATGGGGGGGGGGCTTTAGTGACACGGATTCCAGTAATTGGACTATTTATTTTAACTGTTCAATCGGCTCATCTGTCAGCTGTGCATGAGCCTGTCGCTGGCTCGCTCCGGCCTTGATATGAAATATGCAACGAGCGTTATATGTCTTTCCCGTGTATGCGCAGAAAATGGTAAGAGATTTCCTCAAAGCATTTCCACAAAGCTGCCTTTCTGGGCTGCACAAAGAACACTGTCCTGGGCTTGTTTTAACAAAGGAACGAGGAAAATAGTGACAACCAGTCAAATTCATGCTTTTGTTTTAATAGGAATGTAAACCCAATGGCAATATTTAGGCAGCAAGCAGCTCACCTGACGTCCGCTTTCATTTCCTGCAGAGCAGGGTAGGAGCCGTAGCAGAGATACAAAGTTTGTGCTCTTTTAATTCCATTTCTCATTGGATCGCCTGTCAGGTAGGTTTTCCTGGTGATCTGGGTGGTTTCACATAATGGGGCATCCCAATGCCCCCGAGACAAGGAACAAAACCCGGGATAGTGAAAAGCCAGGGTTTTGTTCTGCTTTAACTGTTCCCATCAGATAATACACTGCTAAAAAAAAATGCAAGCCTCATATGGGTGAGGTTGGTTTAGTATCACTCTGAACCAGGACCCCTCCTTGGCATCTTAAGTCTGCTTTTACGCAGTTCTCTACAGACCTGAAAGCTGCTGGCTGGGTTTCAGATGTGGGCCTTTACATAAATAACCAGCGAGCAGTGTGCCAGATTACATCAGATTCGGTTGGTACAGCGCTGAATTTTTTACCCACTTTTTTTTTTTTTTTTTTTTTTAGAGAAAACACTTTTTCTTGTGATTTTTGCATGGTGCTGAATTGTACGGATGGAAGAAAATCATTAGAAAATGCACTTTCTTTAAAAAAAAGTGAGTTAAAAAGTACTCCTGTTGCTGAATCAACCATATAGAGTTTCTCTCATGAATTACTGCTGTAGACAAAGAGTGGTGCAGCTAAATGCCAAAATAAGCCAGGGGACTACCTGACGTGTCCAAAACCACAGTTCTGTGAGGACTGGTCACTGCACCTGCTAATGAAGAGGCATTGGCTTATTTTTTTTACAGCAGTATCAGAATTAGGCCTCTGCTGATTGGCAAACAGTTGCCTTTTCTGATTTTCTGCCTCATCGTATGGATAGACAGTGGCATGTCCGGTTAGAAAAGGCAGAGAAACCATACCCTGCAACCAGTGAAGGGTGAGTTATGGTCTGGGGAGTATTCTTGTGACCCATTAATTCATGTGGAAGGCACTCTCAACTAATTTGGGTGTGAATCTTTGATTATCACGTATACCCATACATGCTGATTGTCTTCCCTGCACTAGATGGGATCTTGCAGCAAGACAATATGATGTGTCGTATGGCTAGAAATGTCCAACAATAGTTGAAATATTCTGACCAAGATTTCCAATTACTACCTTGACTTCCTGTTTTGCTTGGGTGTAATTTAGAATATATATAAGTATACTTGCAGCATGTATAAGGCAATTTAAAAGCTCAAATACATGTGTATCTCTAAAATTACACCAAGTTTGTCTAGTAAGTTAATTTGTCAGTAATCCCCAAGGGAAAGCTGGTTGATTCAATTTAAAGAGTTACTTTTATACCTTCCAAAAATGTACAAATACAAAAATGCTACAAGCACTGTTAAAAAATAGAAAGCCTAACAGAGCAAAAACATAATTGGGTCCAAGCAAAAATCATCAGGCCTCATCCAATCTCCAAACAAGATGGCTGCTGTATTCAAGTTCTCGATGCAGCGCTCTCTATCCCAAAGCAAATCTCATTGTCTGCCCTTGTCCATCTCCATTCAAGTCACAAGTCTGTGTGTGTCCTTCGGCTGTCCGAGCGAATCTCCTCTGTCTCTCACCAACCAGCGTTTTTTCTCAGGTTGACCCTTTGTTTCCATTTGCAATAGAGCAGGCGATCTCGGATTGTCCCCAGACAAACTAACCCAGGTGATATTCTAATTTGCATGCGAATGCACACATGAAACTAAAGCTACCAAGCTCAGTCTTCAGAACAAAGGAAGGTCTCCCACCATGCTGGCTAAACAAAAAGGGTCATCCTATATGCAGTGTAATTTCGTTGATTGTATAAGATATTTGCAATTTCTTTGGGAACAAAATATATAAAAAAACATTATAGCTTCACACTCCCTATCCCCCAAACTTGAACCCAATTGAACATCTGTGGAGCTACCTCGATCATCATTTTCTTTTTATGGATCCTCTCCCACACACTTTCCAGCAGCTTCGGGATGCTCTGCAGTCAGCATGTCTCTGACCACCTACTGGCGCCCTATCGAGTTACTCCAAGCCCGTTTAGCTGCTGTTCATGCTGCACACGGGGTTAATCCAGATATTAGCTGCCACTTATAATAATGTTGCTTGCTGTGTATAACTGCATTACCCAAATACCACTGTTTGGAATAGATTCTCGTGAGATCGTTTGGGGCAGTCTCTGTAGTCACATTTCAAGCCAAACAACAATAATTGTTTACACTAACATGCTCCATAATTAGATATAAAGAGGAATAACAAATATCCGCCATACTTTATTATAACTGCAGAACTGCTAATCTCTGGTTGCGTGCTGAGCACTGGCAGTGGTAGCAGGTTAACGCGGACTTGGCGAGTGGAGATAAGGCTGTTCTGCTATGTCAGGGCATTTCACTGAGCAGGGCCAGAGGCGTCTTGTTTTATAGTGGGATGTTATTGGAGTAAGATTGGTTTATCGTTCTGGTTGTGCTGCCACTGCAATCCCTGATATTGAATTAAATCTGTTTTTCTTCAAGAGAATGGGTGATTTAATGCCTCCCTTGTGCTGCAGGAGGAAATCACAATATCAGTGGAGCGTGTACAGAAAGGCCAATCCTACAAAAATGTTACAATGCTGGGGAGTGATAGCAAAATTATGGAAGATTTGGGCCTTGTAAATAAGAAAGCATGTCATTTGGGCCTGATGTATCAACACATAAAAAGAGCAGGAAATGTCTGAACCACTCTAATGCTTCTCTTTGTATCTGACCCCACTGGAAAGATTTAGCATCATTTGAAGATTCAGATTTCATCTTAAGTGAACCCATGACTAGTTGATGGACTTCAAATCTGGCTAGAGTCAACCTGGATCGATATTGGGCGGTTTGTCCCATCCCAGATACCAGCAAGATCTGGATCGGAGTACCCAGAATGCCACACCTGCAGATGCTGGCAGGCGGCATGTTGGCCATCACTACCTTGTGAACTGGTAAAGAGGTCCCTTGAACCCTTTACAAATTTACAATCCATTAAAAAAGAAAAAAAATATAGTTAGAAAAAGAAAGCAAAGCTTAGTGGCGGGGGGGGGGGGGGGATTTCTTTTTTTATTAAATACTTGACTTTCTTTAATTTATGTTTTCCTTTTTTTTTTTTTCATATAATTTTTATTTATCATTAGCATAACACTCTCAACAGTGATACATATAGTTGCAAAGTGCCATCAATGCACTACAAAAGCAGTTATATCAACTTGAGTTAAATATATTACATTAATGCACATAGAATATGTAAGATTCTATCATATCTCTAGAAAGAAACAAAAAAAATTAATGTTTTCCTTTTTTAACTGAGGGGGGATAATTACATGGATATGGCTAGGCAGAATTGTTTTGTCGAGGGCTGGCTTCTTATAAATCGAGATCATCCATATTTGGCTAGGAGAACCTTTATGAATCAAGTTAGTCCTTTTTTTATTTTCTGTAGTAGTTTTAACTTGGTTGCATTTTTGTGTGTGAACTAAAACTTATACCTTGACGAACTGTTTTACTTTTAACACATAAAAAAGTCCAAAAGCTCTCTTGAATATGCATTTTAGTTCACACCCAAAAGTGCACCTAAAGGTAAACTTGATTTACCAAATCTTTAGCATGGCCCCTATTGAGTTGATTGGGAGGTTATTTATATGGCTAGTGTAGCATATTCCTTGAGGAATCACTTGCGACATGTGATCTGCAGACTAGCAATTTCAGAAGGGAGACCTAACACCGTTTTGAACTCTTCTGAGGGCTTGGAACTGGACTGGCTTCCAGAATGGGTTGGTTTGGGGACAGACGGGATTGTAGGTCCCTAAGAGCCATCAAGGTATTTATTTGCAGTGTAATTACGTATTAGGACTTGATAAGAAGGTTTTCAGATAGGCGGGTGGCCAAAAATGTTGTCTGGGAGGGCAGTAAGTAGAAATCTGGCTCATTTAAAAATGGTTGAATTCATAAATCATTCCCTTAAGGACCATTCATTTCCTGTAAATACTTTTTAAGTAAACTGTCTGTTGGCTTACTTAATTATTCATGGTCTTATTTCCCAGAAGATGGAGGAGGATTAGAAGGGTCCTGTGTTATCAGACGCTAGCATAATGATTTATTTGCTGCGTTTGAAAGATTACAGAGCCAGACGTTGAGGTTAAGCTGCGGGGGAAAAGGCCGAGGTTAGCGCAAAGCGACCTTTTATAAAATCATAAATGCTCTGCTCTCCATTGTAGCTCCCTATCTCTGCGTCCCACCGCTTGTAAAGGTTTAATGAGGGCGCCTGGGAACTGGCACTGCTCTCGTGGATAAATGCAATTCCAACAACCTTTGCAACCCACCCCCAACACAATTTACCCAAACATTAATAATATAATGGTGCATAGGTTGCATTTTCTGACACATCAGCTGCTCACAGCTCATATCATTAATTGATGCAGGAAAAGAATAATAAGAATTAAGGGAATTGATCTAACGTTAATAATTTATAATCCTAATGCATGAAGAAAATGATGATAAACAGCTGCTTGTATTGTCAATATTTATATTAATTCTACTATTCTTTTATTGAGGAGAAACCCCGCCCCCCCTAAAATCGACAAGGCTCTTGGGGGTGGGGGGCTAGTCCACCTCTTTATGTGGCATTACCAGGAGGGGTCTATATAGCTGTGCGGACAGACCCACTGCTAGAGGAGAACGGGAATACAGCTGGCAGCACTTCAATTCAGATTTCCATGCTGCTTTGAGCTCTGGAAAACTAAATGGAAGGAGCGCTGCTGATTGGCTGGGCGTTCCTTGCATGCCTCTGGGAACTAGGAAAAGGTGCGTTTACGGGCAATCCTTATGCCGAATGCAGCCAATCGTGTCACTGCCCCCCCCCCCAGCCTGTCCTGTAGCGGCAGCCACGAACAACCTTGCCACTACAGGACAGGCTGGGGGGGGGCATCCATAATGCCGGAGCCCCCCCTCGCACATAAACCCCCCAGAACACCTATAATCTTTACCTTATGCTTGCTTGCAACGCGATTGGCTGCTGCACACATGTGGGCAGTGACAGTGCCAAGATTCGCTGCATTCAGCGGCCGCAACATCACTGCCCATGTGAGCACTGAGCAGCCAATCACGCTGCGGGATTCCCAGCAGGTGAGCGATAAGGGAAAAAATTATGGGCGCCCCAGGGGGTTATGTGCTCGGGGCTCCAACATTCTGGATGCCCCCTCAGCCTGTCCTATAGCGATGGCGCCCTCAGCCATGAACACCCTCGCCACGGAGGTTGTTGGTCTGCTTTATAGGGATGGGCCTGGCTAAGTGTAAAAACATGCCGCGTAAAACATGCCATGCACAGGATTCCTGGTGGGTTGCTGAATACAGCTTTTGCTGCTGAGATGCAGACCCTGGATTTTATGCATTTGTACCACCTATATTCTTAGCATACAGTACGTCCTGCTCCAGATAAGAATCATTACACTTGGGTATTAGTCCGCCAGATAGCGCTGGACTTTAGAGACAGCGAAATTGGCTCCTCAAATACCCGGGACCTCCCACAAATCCCCAGATTTTCTCTGCAGTCTGGACTGCGAAGGACAAGAAGATGGCTCTCTTCTCGCAGGTGAGCGGGGCCATTAGCCTGCGGCCCTGTAGGACTATTCCCACCCGTTCCATTATTAATGTGCCTCCCAGCCTTGGCTGCGCTGGTCCGGGTGATGGTAGGCAGCACCGCTGTCAGGTGCTTAGGAGCGCTGCTCCACCGCAATCCCCCACCAAAGGGTAGGCGGTATAGGCTCTATGGGATGCCCCTCCCGCCCTATTGCCCCTTGCCCCTGTCTATCGGTGGGTCCTATGTTAAGTGGCCGCTGTCCTCCTTCGCTCTCCCTTGTAAGTCTCGGGGGAGGGGGGGTGTGCGTGTGTGTGCATATGCCTTGGTGCTTCACTGTATTACGTTTTGTCTGGTTGGTGTCAGTTGCCGAGCTGGCTTGGTTGCACTGGTTGCCGCCGCCGCGAGCGCTTCCACTGTGCTCCGCATTTGGCGGCAGCGTTACCTCAGGCGCTGGTGCGCCGTTATTGGCTGCTTGTCACGTGTGCTGCTTTGCGCTCTTCGGGGGGGCTGGGCCCGCGGTTGCCGCGTTCTGCGTCACTGTTTCTGCGGCCCGCCCCTCGAGGTATACCCGGCTCCATTTTCTCTGGATTCGGCTGCTGCGTGACTGGCGTCCACCTACCACGGTCCGTGAGTGCTCTCGCGGGCGTTTTTTATTACCCTATGTCATTATACATGTCACTTACGGGGTTCTCTTCGCTTATGTCTTTCAGACGGGCTGTCCTCTATTGGTTTCTCCCGGTCCTACTCCCTCTATTTAGTTATTAAACTTGTGAGGCCTAGTGTGTAAATTACTCCCACTTCCCTAGCGGGCTATTGGGGCATCCTGGGTTGCTTTTTTAGCGTTAATCCCTGTCGGCCTATTGTGCCGCTATAATCACCATATGGAGGCGTCTCAGGATAATGTGCTCGGGGTTCCTTCGGGACAAGCCCGGCTGTGTGTAGCATGTGGGGTGTCCCCTACTAGTGCTGACAATGTGCGGGTCTGTGTACCTTGTGCCCAGCAGGTGCTTGCGCTGCATCCCAGTTTACCAGTAGCTGGGCCTGCGCCTCGTATGGCTTCACCTACTCCCCCAAGCTTAAATTTGACTCCCATTGAGTTGCATACCAGTGGGGATTCTCAGCCTGATGTGTCTTCCAGACTGGCTAGTGTTGGGAAGTTGCTTGCTAATACCTTGGCAACAGGCCTCTTCTAAAAAGCGGCACTTAACGCCTGATGTCACTCTCTTCCCTATGGATGCTGATGAGTTTTTGGAACTGTCTGGCTATACCCCTTTGGAAGAAGGGGACTTATTCTCTGACTCAGAGTCATCTGATGAGAGGCCCAGAGGTCATGACGATTCTGGCTCTGACCCCTGGGCCCCAGATGATACTGATAGGCTGTTGGCTCCGATTTTTGAGGTGCTGGCTATCTCTCCCCCGGTTGCGGCCCCCAGGCAACAGGGGGAATTGTTTCATACTACTAAGCCACGTTTAGAGTTTCCCGAGCAAGCCCATTTTAATAATCTCGTGTTCAGGGAATGGGAGAGCCCCAGCAGGCTTTCCGGTGTACCTAAGAGTTGGGATAAGAGGTATCCCTTTCCTGCTGATATGGTGAAGCATTGGTCATCTCCTCCTGAGGTGGATGCCCCGGTCCTAGGGCTATCTAACACCTCTGTCATGCATTCCCCTGACTCTACTACGCTGCGGGATAGTGAGGACCGGCGTATTGATCATCTGGCGTCCCATGCCTTAGCATGTGTGGGGACGGCGCTGCGCCCGGTCTGTGCCTCTGCCATTACGGCTGTGGCTATTAGGACCCTGCTTAGAAGTATCCTAGATGGTGCCCCTGATGATGTGTCTAGTGCACTCTCTCATTGTGAGGTTTTTGTGGATGATACCATTAGGATGTGTGGCAGAACCTCTGCCCTGGTGGTGGCTATACGCCGCTCGGTTTGGTTGCGCCAGTGGGCTGCTGACAACGCTGACAAGAAAGCTCTCAATGGTTTTCCCTTCAAAGGACTACGCCTGTTTGGGGACCGCCTGGACCTGTTTGCTAAGGGAGGCAGGTTACCCCAGGGCAGGCGGCAGTCTCGGCCCTTACGGGGAGAGGGCTCCTTTTCTTCCCCCTACCGTGGTGCCAGACAGGGGAGGGTGGTCTCCGTTACCGGGGCCCGAGGAGATTTCTGGGGTAGGGGCAGAGGACGTGGTGTCATGAATTCATTAAATCCAGTGGCTGGGCAACAGGTAAGGGGCAAAATCTCAACAACATCAATAGCAGAATTGTTTCTGCACTATCGGTTCGCGGCCCACCCACAGGCTCTACATAAAGTGCACCAAAACCCACGCCAATCTATTCCTGGGCCGATCTATTCCCCACTGTCTGAAACCCCCTCAGGTCGCCCTATACACTTACCTTGTTTCCCGGTCCAACAGCACATGTGTGAGCCACGGCGGCATTCCCGCTATCCCTCTAGCGGGGCTGCTTGCCTTAGACAACGTGGCGTCAGCGGTTCTGAGTGCGCTGATTGGACGAGTGGCCGCACATGCGCTGTAGGACCGGAAAGAGGTGAGTTGGCATCAGCGATCTGGGGGGTTTCACACAGTGGGGTACCCCATGACAGGGTGCACTGTGGGTAAGGACCAAAACCCAGGATAATCAAAATACTAGGTTTTTGTCCACTTTAAAAATACATTTTCAAAAGAGGGGAAAAGCCACCCTAGGGGGAGACCAATATTAATTTTAATATAGTGAGCTAAAAGAAACCAAAAAATAAATAAAGCATGTATTGGCCCTTATTTACCAGAGAAGAGACACTAAATTAGGTAAAATGCTCTGCCTTCTCCAACACTCTTAGGTCCCAGGATCCAGCACGTTCTCATGGTTAGAGAGATTGGCATCCCTGTTATGTGCGGGCCTGCATGCCCGGCAATTTACATTAATAGGATGAATGCATACGGACACACACACAAGGATGCTGATCTGTGCTAGGGCCAGAGAATTTTTGCCATTTTAGTGAACCAAAACCAGGGATTTTCACTATTCCTGGTTTTGGCCCATACCCCACTGTTGCCCCACACTGTGCTATATGCGCATATAAATGATTTAGCTAAAAACGCTTAGTGGGAGCATAGCCGCTTTTGCGATCAGTGTTGGCTCTCCTGCATCACTCTATCTCTCAGCACAGCCATGCCAGCCATTCCGTTTTGGAGGAAGTCCGAGCATTCTTCAGTCATACTGCTCTCGGGATTGGGTGACTGGTCTGACAAGTTTTTTAAATATAATTTTATTACTCAAATTGGGCTAAGCACAGGGGAAGGGAGGGGTGGCTGGGGGCTTCTGCTTTAAGGAACATTTTCTGAATCAGTGCTGTTTTTTTTAGTTTTTGTATATTTATAGTTTTTGTTGTGCTCATTATTTTTTTTAGCGGATTTTCACCAGATATGCCTCAATAATATATGAGTGTGTGTATTTATAAGAATAGCTTCTCTAGTGTTCATTATCCTGTATGCTTGCTGCTGCATCCGCTGACCCCTTTCAGAAGAGGAAGCCTCTTGTAACTGTAATGCGGTACATCTCCCTACTTGATCTCCGGGACAAATACACACTTGTCATTTATCGAACACCAGCCGCAACACTTTGAAACCACTCATCCCAACCTTCCTCTATATGGCTGTATTACACCAGCCATTATATTAAAATCCCTCCTCATAGACACACAATGTTTCTGCCTCTATCTCTTGACTTTTTTCTAATTTCCTCACACTTGTGTTGAAGAGGAAAAGTTATCCAACCCCCCCCCCCCCCCAATAATCATTGGTGACTAAGCATCAATTGAGACTAGATCTATCCAAGTTCCCAGACACAAAATTGAACTAAAGTAGTGTAATTGTGTGCAGTTCGGACACTGTCATAGGCAGGGCTCTCACCAGCACAGGTAAAACCTGGCATCTTCAGGGGTCCACTCAGGCTCACATTTGGCCATGGTATTTTTTTTATAGTGGACCCGACCCACCGAATGCTGGGTGTTGTGTGCAGACCTGCTCACGGCTGGCCTCAGCAACAGGGGATGATTAGCAACACTGGAGAAGGTGCCACTGAATGGAGGGCAATTGATGGAAGCTCAGAAGGTGGCAAGAACCAGGTGACAACTGACAGCAATGACTAAGTCTTTAGTGGCAGCGGAGCAAGCAGTAAGGGCTGAAGGGTGCTTGGTGGCAGTAGAGAATGCACTAAGGACTAAAGCAGCGATACTCAACTGGCGGACCTGGATCCGAATGCAGACCTCGGCGCCAGATTTCCGGACCCCTGCCCTGAGAGGCCTGCACTCCATTGTTTCTGTGTTGCCGTGATCATCAATGTCCCCCTTTTTGGGTGGATGGGGGGCAGGTAGACTTTATTTGCTTTTGCCTGGGGAATCTCTAGCGCCCCCACCCAGCGTGCTGATTTCTAACTATCCCCCCCCCCCCCGCGCGACAGCCCTCTGCCTGGACCTCCGTCTCTCACCGGATGCCTTTAGATGGACCTTTACAAGAAGTGATTGAGTACCCCTGGACTAGAGGATGATTGGTGGTCATAGGAAAGGCAATAAGAACTGGAGGGCGATCAGCTGCAAAAGATGACCCATTTGTGGCAGTGAAGCTGAAATGTTACATCATGTGACACACTACTTTGGGGCCCTCTAAGACTCTCCTGCCCAAGGGCCCCCACAAACCTGGAGCCGGCCCTGGTCCTAGGAGTGACACCAGTACAATTTCAGAAGCAGGGGCTTAACTACAGGGACACACAGCATTTGTGTTGGGCGCCTCCACCAAATGTATCTGATTTGTTCTCACATGGTCTTGTGTACAGAAAAAATGAACCATGTGTCTCTTCTGTTTCAGTCTTTAGTAGTCTAGTTCATCAAATTTAATTGAAAGAACAGGAAAATGGTTATTGTCTTAGCCATGGTCACGTTTTTCCAAAATATGTGAAGCAACAGCCTGTACCATGCATCATTTTTTGCCACTGTGAAAACATTTAGACTGGTTTCACCCCTTCTCTCCTGCCCCGTCCCGTGTTACATATACAGAGACGACAGAGCTCAGATAGCCAGATACTGGAGTATGATGTTGGGATGCATTATCTCTGCCTCCTGCTGTCTGCCTGACTATTAAAGCGATCCTTTACCCATATTTTAACCACTCATTCTTAAGTGACTAGCAATTACATGACTGCCAGTGACCAATCTGGATTTCCCAGCGGGCTTGCACATCAAAGCTGAATGGTTTGTGTTTGTCACCTGCCATTTTGTGCCATATGCCATGAATGAGGAAGTGGTGATTTGACGGCCACTGCTGAAACAGCGCAGTTTCGCTATATGTGCCAGATCTCCCTACTACCTGTTGGAAGCCAGCCTCAGGGTTGCTGATGGATCACCTATTCACCAGACCTTTACTGGGTCTTATGTGACAGCCACACTCCATGGTGAGCAATAATACTGTGAATTCTAGTTTACCCTTTTTAAGAAAGTGCCCTCCTCCTCTGTTTTTCTGTGGAGTGGATCTGATGTCTGTCATATACATATCATCTTGGCAGATATTTACCAGGCCTGTCTCAATAATGCCCCTCCATTCCATAACTGAGGATTTATCTGATCATGTTCTGTCTGATATCTATATACCGGCCACTCTAGGTACATCTGACCCCTTTCAGTACTGTATAGTACATCTCCCCACTTGAACTCGGAAACAAAACACACACTTGTCATTCATCAAACACCAACCCCACCACTTTCCAACCACTCATACTAACCTTCCTGTGTATGGCTGTAAAACACCAGCAATTACAGCAAAATCTGTTGTCATCTTCCCCCATAGATACACATTGCATCTCCCTTTAGCTTACCTCCACTGTTCTACTGTAGCTTGATCGCTGTTTGTGTCCAGTTACCTGTATTGTACAGGAAGTTCTATACTTGACATCTTGACATTGTGAGTCGTTTTCTTTAATGATAGATCAGCTTTGTAGCAGGAGGTTTTTTCATAAGCGAATATCAAAGCAGTATGGGCAGCAGATACTGTAGCTTGACGGGTTTGTTAGCTTTTTATGTTTGGACTTGATGCTGAATGTACAGTGTCACACAGTACACACAGTCCTCCGTTTGTTATAGGCTCTACAGTCCAAGAGGCTTCAAACGGAAATTAAGAAGGGAATCTGGAGACAGGCCTGATGTCAGAGGTCAAGCAGGATGAGATAACGGTATCCAAAGAGTTAAACTGGCCTGTGGTCAAAAGGTAGGCAAAGGTTGGTTCAGACAGTAGACAGGGATAAGTTAACAGGCAGAAGGTCAGCAACTATCCAGACATGTACACTTTGTAGATGGGCAAGTCATAGTCGTCTTAAGTTTAAAATCTAACTTAGAGTGATAAACAAATCTGTCAATGTGCAACTTTGGCAGAATATAATCAGTCATGCTTAAGAAATACAAATTGAGTATCAAGAGATCATTGCCTTATGTTAAAGAGGACCGAAACTTGTTTTGGCCAGTTCTAATGTCTAGAACTGTGCGAATCCCTGTCCTATGGGCTTCATGATTTGGGATGGTTCACAGTGTGAAAATATGTGAGTGTTCCTGTATAATCATCTTGATCTTTGATCCCACAACTCATGTGTGGGCTTCTGGCAGCATACACACTCTGCATACTTGCTATATTTTGACTGGGCCAAGACAATCAGGCCCAGATCACGGAGCCCAGACATCAAATATTGATTAAGGAGCCCTGGGCCCCTCCCTCTAGTGGGCAGGCCTAGAACACCCAAAATGAAAAACCCAGGTAAAGCCAGACTGAAGATGCCACCCAGAGGCAGTAGACCGTTTGCAAAGTTAGTAGCATCCCATGGGTTAATTGACATCTGGATGGAAAATAATGCCACAGTCAGAGATTACATCTTTGTTTCATCTGCATATCAAACCTACTCGCACATTGATTACATTTCTAATGGGATTGTTTTAAGGACCATCAAGAGCAAGACTGTAAACTTCACGTAGTCGGACTATGCGACAGTGTTTTTCCACTTGGAGGGTCTTTGGACCAAACCCAGTAGCTTTAAATGGAGGCTTAATGAAATAATGCTGAGTCTCCCTGGTGTCAGTGAGAAGGTTCAAAAGGATCTTGAAGATTTTTTTTTACTTGGAATAAAGTGGAGACCACGGATCTGGCGGTGAACTGGTTGGCGCACAAGGCCTATGTTTAGGGTCGGGTCATACAGATCGCTGCCAGAATAAAAAAAAAATCAACCTGTTAGATTGAAGAGAAAAAACAGAACCTTGATATATCTCATTAGAGAACGAGAGGTGGCCTGACATGGGCCTTGTGCAGCAAATAGAGGTTGCAAATGGACCTGAACTTGCTTCTTGGTGGAATAGGGATTGAAATGGAATCAGGTGAGATTCTATATGGCTAAAGATAGACCAGGTAAGCTGCTCATGAGACAACTGGCTAAATGTAGGAAAGTTTTTTCTTTTTCCCCAAATTAAAAAAAGAAGATGGATCCCTGACTTAGAATCCAGAGTAGGTAACTGAATCATTTGCTAAATTCTATTATAATTTATATGCTAAACCTCCGGGGATAGATCAGGAGAGAATGGAGAGGTAGATGTGGAGGGGGGTATAGATCGGGTTACTATTTGCAGTATGGCTCTGGGTAAGGCCCCTGATTTTCGAACTTGTATTATAAGCAATTTTGCCAAGTTTTGGCACATCACATGGCTCTGTGGTTTAACAGCATTAGGAGATTAGCTCAGATCCTGGCGGAGGACTTGCTGGCAAATATTGTGGTGTTGCCTAAGAGTGGGAAAGATCCCACACAGTGCGAGTTATCACCCCATGTCTTTAATAGATAATGGCATCATGGCTTTCTCCAAGATTCTGGCAGATAGGTTGAATGGGAGGGACGGTCGATGTCCAGAAGGCCTTTGACACTTTCTCTTGGGAGAATATAGAAGTCATTCTAGAAAGAATGGGATTTGGGGAGGGAATATTTATTATTAGAATAAAAAAAAATTAAAGATAAGAAAAAAATAAGCATGGTTTTCTGTTTTGGGAAACAACTAGATCAAAGTGATACTGCAGTCAAAAGGTAATTGTTACATCATTGCGTCAAGCTACATTTTTCCATTTTTAAATTGAAGCAGAAATGGCCGAGATATCGGGATTTACAGGCTCAGCCAATTACATACTCTTTTTCACCCCGTCCACCAATCTGCTGAGTTGAGTGGGAAAGGATTGCTGGTCTGTCCCTACATCTCCTCCTCCAGATTCACATTGCAGTCAGAGCAGAGAAGCATCACAGATCCAAGGGCCACGTCCACTTTTTTCATAAGAGAAATTGTAAACCTTGATATCTCGGCTATTTCTTCTTCAATTTAAAAACGGAAAACAGTTTAGGACAGCGCCAAACGTAGCCTGATGCGATGGTGTAACAATTACCTTTGTCTGCTGTATCACTTTAACAAGTGCCTATAGGCAAAAAAAAACTCTTAATTGCTTCTTTTACATTACAGTGCTATACTTTGCGTTTCTTCTACTTAGTGGGAAGATGTTATTTTAGCGGAAAAAGAAAACCATTCTCTTTCTTTACTTTGTTATTTACGTTTCACTAGATTTAAACACGGTAAATGTTCCCATCCAACTGCGACTACCCGAGATCAACATTGGCCGCCAATTTAAGGCTGACAAATAGTGAATGGCTGTAATTAATTTTGTCATCTTTTCATGGACCAAGAGGTGACTCCAGTAACTATAGATTGTAATTGCCATCCGTGTCAGGGAAAATGTGCTATTATTAAGTTCAGGTTGAGTTTTATTGCCGCAGATTGCTATAAATTGAATGGTCAGTCATTTAAATTACCCAGCAAGAAAATCCCATTTTTTTTTTTTTTTTTAGCCTTTCTTTAAAAACTATGAGCTTAGAGAATGTATTTGACTTTGGACCTTTAGAAACTAATTGCGTTGCTCTCGACAGATGCTGAAAAGGTTGTAACCTAGATGTGATGCTTTTTTGACAAACTTATCATAATAGAACAGCTTAAATCTCTCTAAACTCATTAGCTTGCTTTTCTTATAGCACGGCTTAATTTGGTTATTTTTATTCGCTGATGCTCTTTTTTTTTTTTTTATATATAATTTGCTTGTTGTGACACATGTCAAGATTTTAGACGAAATATTTTTTTTCTATTCAAATACTCCTGTGCGGGTAGAGATTCAAGTCTTGAATATATTTAATAAAAAAATGTATTACAGTGAACCTCCAGTCGCTCTCCCAGACCGGGGCTGTTTCTAGTGGAGGGCGAGCAGGGCGCGCCTTTATCGCAGACATCCTGTTTTCTGCAGACGAGTCAGGGCCACTGTTCATGCAGACCGCTGGCATGCTCGGGTCTGCTCAGCTTAGACGGTGAAGGGAGCAGATCCAAGCGTGCTAATTGGACGGGAGGCCTTGCATGCTCCGTAGAACCAGGGAAAAGTGAGTTAGATTGGGCAGCCTGGGGGGTTTCACACTACCCTGGGTTTTGTTCCTTGCTGTCAGGGCACCCTGATCCTGGATGCCCCGTGAACGGACCAAAACCCAGGATAGTCAAAATCCTGGGTTTTGTTCCACTTTAAGTGTGTGTCCAGCGAACTCAATCATTCACCATTGCCTAAAATAAGACATCCTTTTGTTTCTTTTTTATTTCATAAAGCATTATTTAGCAAAAAAAATACCAGAGCATTTGTAAACAAATATTTTTAACCGTTTTCTCTGAAAAAATGAATGCCGCTCTACGCTGCATTCATTTAAACCTAATGGCGGCACCAGTAATTAATTATATCAGCATGCAACCTCTGGCTCCTATTATGCCTGAACCAAAACAAATAGGGTTTCCCACACCCCAAAAACCAGAGAGATATGTTGCACCACTGGTATGAGATAAGATAATGAAGCTTTATTTAATCTACAAAATGACACAATAGATTAAAAAAACCATAAAAGCGCAAACAGCGGAGGCAGCTGTATCTGCCGCTCACGCTATCCCTGTCGCTTCTTCTCAGCGGAGCCAGCACACACAGACACCCGGCTTGGTAGCACAGACGCCCACCACTCTAGCATCGGCCACGCCCACCACTCTAGCATCGGCCACGCCCACCACTCTAGCATCGGCCACGCCCACCACTCTAGCATCGGCCACGCCCACCACTCTAGCATCGGCCACGCCCACCACTCTAGCATCGGCCACGCCCACCACTCTAGCATCTGCCACGCCCACCACTCTAGCATCTGCCACGCCCACCACTCGAGCATCGCCCACCACTCGAGCATCGGCCACGCCCACCACTCGAGCATCGCCCACCACTCTAGGGCCCGGGTGTCTGTGTGTGCAGGCTGCGGCAGATACAGCTAAGACTGCGAGAAGGATGAAAAGGTGAGTTTACTTGGATTGCCCTCTTCAAGAGGCATCATCTTATAACTTAGGAAAATAAACATATTATACATACATATAATTTTAGGATCATTATTTATTATTTGTAATTCTTGTGTTGGGATGATTCTCTTAAAGGGGTAGCACTTAGTATGATGGCTTGCTCAATGTGAAACAAGTTCATAATTGTATATATATTTTTTTCCCGCCAGCATTAATCTTAAGTATTGTATTGATTATTTATCAGATTATTTATTCCGAATGAATTTCTTGTTTATAGCTTTGTAATATTTGTTATGTGATCCAGAGGCCATTAATTGGTTTTTTAATATGTCTTGTGTATGTATGTTGTTTTAAATGGTGACTTACAATAATAAAATAGATTTGTCTTTTATATAAGCCTGGTGGAGTGCCCGAATGTTTTGTGGATTCTATGTGCTTTCTTGGATAACTTGATTTTCTTGAATCCATGGTGCACCCACCAGGTTAGTTGATTACCTAATATTATATAAAGTGGTGCCCTTACAGTTAAGCCCCAATATTGTTTCTGAACATTTTTTTCAGGCTCACAATAAAGTAAAGTCATTGTCCAGGAAGGTAAATAATCAGAGTGCCCTAATCACGTTTGGAGGAATAAGGCACTTAGATAGCAGAGGGGAGGGCTATAAACCTGTACATATGTGTTTCCCTGTCATACCAGCCATTGCTCATCTTGTAAATAATGAAACATTCAGTGCCAGAGGGTGCTTGTGTATATATATCCTCAAATACCATGTTGAATATAGGTGTATTCAATTATTACTGTAAAAAACATCTGTAAAAATATCAATGATTGATATAACAATAATCGCTCACTGTATGTTTTATTGCCGTGGGTGACAAAAGGAATCACGTCAATGATTGGGTATAAAAGATTGTATTGTACACAAACTTAAACCGGACCTTCACTATGATTTATTGAAAAGCCCAAACCCTTAAAAAACGATTCCGCAGCATCTAAAATTAATATATTTTACGTTTTTAGTCACTTAATATTCTTGCAACTCTGTCCAGGACTTTAGGATACGGACGCCACCATCTTGACTCAGAAGCATCACATTTACTGAGGAGAGGAGAGTGGGATAAAGAACAGGGGGCGGGTTATAGCTGTGCTTTGCTCAGACAGAGCAGAGCTGGGGTCAGGAAAAGGTCAAAAGTCCCAGAATGCAGAGCAGCACAGTCAGAAGGTACTTCCTGTTTGCAGGCTGCCTGATGTTCTATGAGCCGCCATCTTGGATGTTTAACGGCTCATAACATGCAGTAGATGCAGGTAGGATGATTTTTAATGTGAGCAATCTGTATGTGCAGGGTATAAGAAACATATAAGATAGACTCTTATTCAGAGTGAAGGACCGCGTTAAGTTTAGGTATCAGAGGGGCTGAACAATTCCTAAAATGACCTACAGGTTTTACTAGTTACAACTGCTAGTTACAAAATATGCCTGCATTTAGCTGTTCTTAGTTACAATACAGGGCAAACGCGTCCTTACTCCGTCCTCCATCTACCCAAGTGGTGCTCAAGCTTTTGACGAGCGCTGGCCACTTAGATGATTTGGAACCTGGTCGTGTGCCGCAATGAATAGATTCAGAGTTTTTAGATTAGCATAATGAAGAATTTCTACAACAATCAGGATTCCCACTGTCTCCACATACTTCACTCCTTTGTTAGAAACATGCTATAATAAAAAAAAACTGTTTGGGTGGCCACTCCCTACTGCATAATTGCATGGGGTGGGGGGTTTAATGCAATCATGATCACAACATGACTGTGTTTTCCTATGTGTAAGTCTGCCGCCTACTCTTCCTGTGTAAAAAGCCAAATGTATGGAATTACACTTCTTAAAATAAAACGTTGAATTAGTGGCAGCAGGAGTTCCGTGGCCTGCCAGTACAATGCAAAATTTACTCCAAGGAATGGTGAATTTTCTGCCAATTATGACTTCCAGTGCTGCAGCTAAGAGCAGCCCATGCTCCAGCATTGCAAATGAATGACAAACCAATCAGATCTGCAAACCAATTTTAGGTTAGGTTTTCATACCCTTTAAGCCAGTTGTTCCTCAACCCCTCTTATTGCTCAGACCAACATAATAGAGACAGCTATGTGGAGTTCCACAAAACATGACCTGTTGGTGGCTCTCGAGGAGAGGGGTGGGGAACACCGCTTTGAGACAAAGGCACCAATCAGTTTTAGCTTTGTATTGAAAAACTGAAGTTTTAAAGAGGAACAACACACAGGAATTTAACTTTCCCGTGTGTTGTTCCTCTGTGTGGCGTCTTTTACACTCCAGGGCTTCTGAAGTTCCTCTTTAAAGAATTTAATTGCTGTGTTTAGGTTTTATAGGCATTTTCATGAGGCCTGTTGTTGCACGGCAGTTTGGCCAATTGATTGAAGACAAACCCCTTCTTACGTAAAAAAGATCCTCAATGTTTCAATGAAAATCCACCTTGATGAAAATCTTTAATAGCGCTTTTGTTAAAGGTCCTGAACCCATTGAGAATAAAGACAGTTTTTGCAAGATATAGCAAACACAATTTATAGAAAACAAAACATATCTTCCCTAGTCACATCTACCTATTCAATCGCTCCAAGAATCTAATTGCCCCCAATTCAGAGGGCAAAGTTTTACCCTGATGTCTAGATTACTAGTTAAGCTTTGGTTGTTCTGCAGGTCTCTCTCTCATTGCAGCACCAAAACTCTGTTTTCTCTCAAAAGTTTACATTATTTATCAAATATTTACATTTAGATGTTACAGTATTTTACATAGCCATAAACATTCCAAAATCACAGTACATTACCTTATAACAGGGGCGCACAACCATTTTTTTCATTTTAAGGCCAGCATTGTTTTATTTCTTCCCCTTAAAGTGGTCTAAAAGATCCCATGAGTGGCTGCTAGCTTTTCTCCGGAGCATACCGAATTGGGATGCCCCACTGTTTGAAAACCCCCAATTAGCTCGTAAAAATGCACCTTTCCATGTTCCAATGGGGCATCTGCAGGCTCTCTTCCAATGAGAGCCACCTGTTGTGACTACATAATTCAGGGGGTGTCTCTAAATGTTTCCAATTGGCAGCACACGCCGCATCCCTGGCGTGGTGTGTGTGCCTCCGTCCCAGCCATTCAGATAGGCTGAGACAGGAGGGCTCACAAAGAGTGGGAGCTGCCCCTAATTTAAGTTAATGACGAGAGCCCGCTCATGCACTGTTGGAGCATGATAAGGTGAGTTTTTATGGGCAAACTGGGGCAATGGGGCAGAGAACAAAACCCAGGAAAGTCAAATTCACAAGTTTTGTTCCACTTTAAAAGGCTGCAATTAAATGCAAATGGTTTACTACAGAATGCAAATGTGAGCATAGATGAGATGAAAAGAAGTGGGAAGAGGTTGGGTGTGAAAGAAGTGAGGTTGGAAGAAGTGGGGTGGTGAGGTGGGGAGGAAGTGAGGTTGGAAGAAGTTGGGTTGTGAAAGAGGTGAGGTTGGAAGAAGTGGAGTGAGAAGGAGGTAAGGTTGGAAGAAGTTTGGTTGGGAAAGAGGTGAGGTTGGAAGAAGTTGGGTTGGGAAAGAGGTAAGGTTGGAAGAAGTTGGGTTGGGAAAGAGGTGAGGTTGGAAGAAGTCGGGTTGGGAAAGAGGTGAGGTTGGAAGAAGTCTGGTTGGGAAAGAGGTGAGGTTGGAAGAAGTTGGGTGGGAAAGAGGTGAGGATGGAAGAAGGTCGGTTGGGAAAGAGGTGATGTTGGAAGAAGTTGGGTTGCGAAGGAGGTGAGGTTGGAAGAAGTTGGGTTGGGAAAGAGGTGAGGTTGGAAGAAGTTGGGTGGGAAAGAGGTCAGGTTGGAAGAAGTTGGGTGGGAAAGAGGTCAGGTTGGAAGAAGTTGGGTGGGAAAGAGGTCAGGTTGGAAGAAGTGGGGTGGTGAAGAGGTGGGGTTGGAAGAAGTGGGGTAGGAACGACCCTGGTTGTGCCTGCAGCACAGTCTGTCCTACCTTGCGGGGGTTCCAGTGAATACCAGACCTGCCAGTAGATTTTGGTCCCCCTGGGTTAGTCGCTCGCCCTGAGCTAGGTGTACCCACACCTGGAGCTCCACCCTGCTCAGCCTAACACTTTACTTGGGCAGTTGAAAGCAACAATTTTCTGCACGTCATACAGTACCTATGTATGGGTGTGTATGTGACCAATAAACTTGACCTCATCCATATAAGTAATTTAGCCCCTTCCATGTAAATCAACTACATACATATGCCCATGAATCTTTTTAGGTAAATTTGTTTGGCCATGTGAATGTTTAAATGCAATGTGTTTCCCAGAAAACTTCTAGCTGCATAGGTAAGCAGGTGACTGAGAAATCGATGCTTCTTATTAGATGAATATTTAGTTTTCAGAAACTTGTGGTGGGAGTTGAAATCTGTTCTGTGGCCGCAGCTGCCACCTCCGATTAATAGAGAAATCCCCAGAGTGATGGAAAGTTGTATTCATTTTCATTATTCTAGGCATCCAGAAAATGTGTTCGTTGGTTGGAACAAATTGAGGCTGTTCCTAATGAGTCATTAAGCAGTGCATGGTATGTAATGAATAGGATGGGACAGTATTAATCACATTAGTTCTTGTTTTCATTGTCGGAATGCCCATGCTTAAAGAAATCTAAGAACGACATTGCCCATTCATCTGCCTGTAGAACATACTGATATAGGCTTCACCCACCATTAAGGAGTACACAGTGATCTTTAACGTCACTGTACAGGCACTAAAATAAAAATTCTATGCTCACCTTTTATGGCCCGCAGCTCCTTACTTAGTCTTCATACTAACTGATGGTGTAGATCAAGCAATTCCCTTCCTTCGTTGCCAGGCAGACATGGTGGCATCTATAGGGCTGGCATCACAACCCTTAACATGCCCACTCTATTTCAATAAAAGGGGCATGCTGAGGTGGGGCATGCCAAACCCACCTTGGTGCACACCCCCTCTTTTAAAATTAGTAGAGTGGGGGTGGAAAAAAGCCCCCAGGACACCACCAGAAGCTACCGGCGCTCGGAGGAGGAATAGCTGGATCCCTACCCTTATTAAGTTTGCAGATGCCGGTTCTGGACGGAGGCACATGGGCAAGCCGGACCCATGCAGAGAAGCTATAGGCACTTTATCACTTAAAGTGGACCAAAACCCAGGATTTTGACTATCCTGGGTTTTGGTCCTTTCCCCCAAGGCACCCTGATCGGGGGTGCCCCGCTGTGTGAAACTCCCCAGATCGCCCAAAGAAACTCACCCCTCCCTGGTCCTACGACGCATGCGCAGCCCCTCGTCCAGTCAGCGCACTTGGAGCCAAGATGGCGTCTGAGGCCAGTGGCCGCGCTGGCGATTCACAAATGGCTGGGGCAGACACACGCCCTGCGCATGCGACTTGGACCGGGAAGTAAGGTAAGTAAACGGGGTAACCTGGGGGGGTTCACACAGTGGGGCATCCTGATTTTGGATGCCCCGGGGGGAGGGATTTGAACAAGCTGGGTTTTGGTCCACTTTAACTAGAGCAATGTGACAGCTTATTTAATTTGATTATTAAAGCTTGAGTAAATCCTAATAAGTCCAAGCAATGTCAATAATAAGGCAGCAAGCAGCTCACTTGATATCATGTGCCCCTCCCCCTTTTCTTGCAGTGCCAAGAAGAAGCCGTAGCAGGGCTCCAAAGTTTTCCTCCTTCCTTTCCATCCTATTCCTCCACAACCACACTCCAAAATGGTCACACATTGCCCCAGTCTATTTCTTGTGCTTTCAGCATGAGCGAGTACGGCAAACTTAGATATTAATAATGAACAGCCTTTTTAGCATTTATAAACTCCTGTAATATTCTAAGCATACCTTATTATAGCTCAAGCCTTATTCTGAAATAAAGCATGAAATGCCCCCTTTTTTGGGAGATATTTTAAGCAAAGTTTACTAAATTAAGGCCATTATATTTACTGTTATTTAGATCATGTGAGACAAGCTTTATGTCTCCTTCCTTCCAACTAATGATCCCACAGTTCCCCATTGACCTGCATGTTATATGGAGGTTGGGCTATAGCTCAGACAATGCAGTCCATGTGTTAAGAAAAAACACTCAGCGCAATTAAATTCAACTATGCACTATGGTGAGAAATAGAAATAGTTGAGCCGTAGTTGAGCTTATGGCTAATGTTGCCTAAGTGGTGTTTGAACTCCATTAGCTGGTAAAGATTTACATTAGGAGTCGGTTGTCAGCTTTGATTGCTGACATGCTTTTTTGTCCACCAATTTAAATATTGTGTTTTCCAGTGCAGATAAGCCCATTTATGTTTTAACATTTCCATTTACCAAACAATGGACTGTCGTGGTTGACCATGTGGGAAAAAATGACCTTAAAAAGGTAATTGGAAAAGATTTAAAGATTGCACTTAAGCCCTTGAAGTTTACTTTTTTCAACTTCGTCTTTGGATTTTAGATTTTTATTATAATTTCTGATAATAAAGCTTCACCAAAGTCCTACTACTCAATAAGCCAAGTAAAAATAAAAAATGGGTTGTTGCTCTGTGCCCTAATTCAGTGGCTATGTATTGAGTGCTGATAGACGCACCTTACACTTCTCCTTGGCACCAAATTGGAGGTGCTCAACATCTACAGCCCCCTGGAGATTCGATTACTTACAATGCTGTCTATAATATATCTTGGAAGAAGAAGTCGGGGATGTACATAGAATGTTTTAAAATAGACGAGGCAATTGGTCCAGACGTTTCCATTCTTGTATGCTAAAAAAGTTGAATATTGATAGGCCACTTATTCTAATTTTCTTGGACTCTTTGCTGATACACTGATGTTATCCCAATATTTAGAAAGATAAAATACAACCTAACCTCTGTAGTCCTAAAATGAATAAAAGGTACAGTATTAGGTTTATAAATATCTAAAATATAAAGTGGGAAAAATAAGTATTTGATAATCAGACATTTACCAGCAGCTCCAATTCCATTGTCCTCACCAGCGGCCATATTCTCTGCTTCCCGTGGAGCACTCCGCAGACTACAAGGAAACAGAGGATGTGGTCAGCCGGTAGGTCACATCAGCTGGCATTCTTGAGATCAACCAAACAATGATCTCAAAAATACCATCTTGCAGTGGAACAAATTGTTTTCAATTTTAAACCCGGCCACTGCAGCACCGGCAGCATTGTTTGAGGTACTCTGTTGGAGAGGCTGTGTGAGTGGCGCAGGGGCCAGAAAAAGGATTTTGTGCCACTTTAAAGTGTCCCAAATCCAAGGATTTTGACTATCCTGTGTTTTGGTCCTTGCTCCCGGGGCACCCCAACCAGGGACCCCCAGGTTGCCTGATCTGACTCACCTTACCTGGTCCTAGGGCGCATGGGCGGCCTCTCGTCCAATGAACCTGGTTGGATCCGCTCCTACCCCTTTGTCTAAGGCAAGTAGATCCGAGCTTGCTGCATCCCCTGTTACCCTCTGAGGAGCGCGCCCGTGCTGGCCATTCACAAATGCCTTTGACAAAAGGTATAGCAGGGATGCGGACGCTGCTCACTAATACACCATTGGACCGGGAAAGAAGGTGAGTTTCTGGGTGACCTGGGGGGTTCACTCTGCGGGGCATCCTGATTCTGGATGGCCCAGGGGGAGGGGAATCTAGTGGCCCTAGTTTCCAGGGCCATTAGGGTGTGGGTTTTGGACCACTTTAATAAACATGGAATAAAGTTTAGGGTGGAGTTGGACTTCCAAATAGCTTATCAAGATCTTAAAAAATACAAATGAGAAAATAAATATGCAGGAGAACCGGAGCCTCAATCTTTACCGCCTGCGTTTATACATAAGAAATAACTTTCCGATAGATTTATGAATAGCAAATGGCACAGTGCGTTTGAAATGCATGTCACCCACATTGCCAATAGCTCATGTCTGCTCTGACTTCATACAGCAGATTAGCTGCTCTCATTCCAAATACATCACTGATGTCTCAGGGAAGCAATTAATGTTTGCATACAATCATTCTTAATTTATATATCAGTATTAAACAGGAATATGTGCTGAATTCATCACGTCTCCTTTCCTCCTTACCGCTACCTGCTGGCAGTTTAATACTAACACTTGATATCCAGCCATTACTTTGTTGTAAAAGTCTTTGCCATTCAAATTTGTAAATATTAATTAAAAAGGGACCATGAAATGTTGCAAGTCTGGAATGAGTGTTAATTTTTATGGTTTAGTAGATTCAGGTAGAAGAGGCGCCGGGGAGAGGTGACAGGGAAGCAGTGAGGGTCAACTTTTTTGTCCAGTGTAACTGAGTTAGCCAGTCCAGGGGTATCATATTTAAAACTGCTTTCTTCTAAAAGTAAAGTGCTGTGCGTGAGGGCACCACCCAAATAAAATATCCAAGCAATGTAAATCTCCCGGGGGTGAAGTTTACATATCATAGATCTGTGGCTACCCTGTAATTATTTTTAAAGAGATAGCTCTTATAGCTTGCTGTTATTTAGTTTTTTTCTGTATCCTTTTGTACCAGCTGTATAATAAATTCTTGATTTGAGGATAATCTTATATAATCATGTTTATTGACTAACTAGGATTGTTTTTAATTGTCTTGTGTTTTCATGTATGTACGGTATATGTTCTTAGTTTTTATGGTGGCCTATAATAAAATTAATCCATTTTTATAAGCCCGGTGGAGCGCCCATTTTTGAATTCCATGTGGTTGTTTAATATGTTTCCTCTAAAAGATTGAGTGTCCTCATTCTTGTAATTTAGTGACAGGTGAGTGGATCGTGGATTGTCCATGTTAAGAACAAGGGTTTTTTGCAGCTCCCATATATATTTCTGTTGCTTAAAGTGGACCAAAGCCCAGGATTTTGACTATCCTGGGTTTTGATCCTTGCCTCCGGGGCACCCCAATCGGGGGTGCCATGCTGTGTGAAACCCCCCAGGTCGCTGAAACCAACTCACCTCTTCCCCGTCCTACGGCGCATGTATGGAAGGGAGCGTGCCCACGCTGGCCCTTCATATAAATGCCTGGAGCGGGCGTGTGCCCTGCTAAAAGGATAGCGGGAATGCGGCCGTGGCTCGAGTATGGTCCGTTGGACCGGGAAAGAAGGTAAGTGTATGCGGCAACCTGTGGGGTTTCACACAGTGGGGCATTTCGATTTTGGATGCTCAGGGGAGAGGGAATCAATTGACGCAGGAATCTTATAGATTCCCAGGCCAATCATCGTGGGTTTTGGTCCGCTTTAACGCTTTTAGTACTTGCTACATAGAATTTGCGTAAATGCCTCTCTGACCATTAATAAGCAGCTGTGTAAATTCCACCTAGCTGGTGTTTTACCCTGTTGAGGGAGCCTACACCACCCATTCAGAGAGGCCTGCCATGGGCGTGCCCACAGCTATAGGTATGCCAGGGATGTGACTAAGGTGTGGGTACATCAGAGTGGTGCGTCAATGGGGGGTGCATCCTAATTCAGAATAAAGAGTGCTATGCATTCCTCATAAAGAGGTAGAGCAACCCCCCCCCATAGAGTCTTATAGACACGAGGGGGGTTTTGCACCTCTTTAGAGTCAGGTAAGGTTCATGGCAGGTCTAATTAGAAAGTATAGTGTGAAAGTCCAGCTGACTACAAACATTTGAATAAGATTGTTAATGGTATCACGTTAAAATCCCTTCTTCAACCTGGATGAAAGATATCAAGCCAGGAACGACACCTGGCGGTGACGCATTTCGGGGAGAACCCCTTAGAAGCAGGTTTGTGAATGTTTAACTTTTCAGATATCATCAGTGTGATTATAGAAGGAAAACAGGGATTATTTGTTTCTGTACAGTCTAGTCCTTGTCTTGGAATATTAACAATCTTTCATGTGTCCCCGTGCAAGCTTGGCATTGTCCTAGGGTGAGGCTTGTTGGACAGTTTCTATCTTGTAACTTTTATAGGGTCTGTGATTGAAACTTCTTCTTGAGAAGGAAAATAAAATGTCCCAGTGTACGTACAGCAATTTTAAGGGTGATTGCTCCAATACAGCAACAACATGGAGGGAAAAATCAAACCACTGTTCCAATATGAAGCTGTTTTCATTGTAATACATTAGGGAACAGCCATTATTACATTGTAACAACACCTATTTGCATGACTGTTTACACAGCAGGGATATGGCTGTCTTTTTGCATTGTAACAGCAGGACGCCTATTTTTCTTGTTTCATTGAACAGTGCAGCAGCCCAAGTTATAAAACTCCCAGCACATTTTATTACTGCCTGTGCTATATTCACAAATACATCAATTCTTAAAGTGCAACGCCCCCCCCCCCCCCGTCCTGCCACCCTACCATGGCGTGGAGACAGAAGGATGGGGTTACAAAGAAAAAAAAACCTTACCTTAACCCAGAGGCCTGCGCCGCTCCTCTAGCTCTCCCATGGCTGCTGCAGGTAAAACAAGAAATCGGCATCCCCCAGGTCCACTCGCGCTGCCGCCAACCATTCCCTTGAATGGGTGAGTGGAAGTGCTCACAGAGCCTGGGATGTGGCACTGTGTTTTACTTCAGAGATGGCGGAGCCCAGGTTCCGGAGCGGCTGGGGGCCCATGGGTTAAGGTAAGGGTCCTACCTCAGTGTCATGGTGGGACAGCGGGGTTAATATTGACTGAAGTAATACTGCCAACAGGGTGACAAAGAGGGACATTTGTTAAATCAGGGCACACCCCCTTATTGAGGGATGGATAGGAGTTACAATAATATATACACTTTGAATAGGCAAATTAATTATTTATTGATGCAGATCGGCATGTTACACCTCAAAGAGGAGAAACAATGGGGTGGGGTAAATGAACACCAGGAGAAAGTCTATGCCGTCAAAAAAATGTTTTAATGCTCACAAAATTGAATGAGTGAAACAGTGCATAGTATATACAGTGAAAATAGTTCTATAGTATAACAGAAATCACATGTCATAAAGTAAAATGACATGCTATTGAAAACACACAGGGTTCAATGCTTTGAAGAGACATCAGACATATTAAACAACAGTGTATCACAAGAATTGTCCATAGACACAGGTTAAGCATAGTAGGACCCCATTAAACATCAATTTGAACTAGCATTACACTTACAGTGATAAGAGAATACAGATCGCAAAGAACTGACCAGGCTGACCGCAAGGCAAACCTCAACGTTTCGATCTGAGTAGATCTTTGTCAAGAGGAGCGGTATCCCCAAACACAGATGAGCATCTTAAATAGGGTAAAAGTGCGGGTCTCCAGCAATTAGAGCATGATGACACGAACGGCGCGCGCGCGGGCGCCGAGTTGTGACGTCATGTGCGACAGCAATGCGACGTCCCGGCCACCCCATTGGTTGACATGCTGTCAATCACTGAATGGAGGATGACGCGCGGGGCGGGCACACGATCACATGGGGAGGAAATAGATACCAACATCACCTAAAGGCTACAACAAAATGGCGGCCAAACAATATAGAAAAGATATGGATATCTCAGTGAAAGAACGCATACATTGCACAAAATTGTGGCGGTATGATCAGCACATTAAAGTAAACCGCGAATCGCGGTATTTTAGATGAAAGAAACACATAGGTGTACATGCGCTGCACCAAGCACTAGAGGCCGTGCAGTCACGTTTGTTGCTGTCCCCGGATGATAGGCTAATAGCGCTGGAGACCATAGACAGAGGGAAGATGCTTGAAAGGGATGCACTATAAGTGGGTAACTGTTTAGAAAGAAAAAATAAAAATAGAACCATTAGTGCATAATGTGAATGTAAAAAATATAAAAACAGGGATACAGCTAGGTAGTGCGGAAGACTCCACACCACCTAGACACCATTATTGCATACAATTCTCTGTAAGGGAGGGAAATAACACCTCTATGAAAAGACTGTAAAGTCTAATTCCTCATTAAGACCCTTGGGGCTCTTTGTTCCTAATTGAATTATCCAAGAAAGTTCCCGCTGGAGTAACTTCTTTTCCATACTGCCACCCCGGTGGGGGAGTCTAACCACCTCAATGCCTACAAACCTAAGCTGGCTTATGTGGTGGCACTGTTCTAAGAAGTGTCTGGCAACTGATGATTCAACACGCCCATTCCTTATATGCGATCTATGTTCACAGATCCTCTGTCTAAGTTCGCGTTTTGTTTTCCCCACATACCCCTTACCACAGGGGCATTTAAGCAGGTATATGACATTTTTTGTAGAGCAATTGATGAAGTCCTTTATGAGATACTTTTTTCCTGAACTAGGGTGTGTAAAGCTGTTGGTCTTGGCAGCGTAGCCACATTGGGCACAATGCCCACATGGGTACATACCTTTGGGTTTTCCAAGGTCCGTGAGCCAATTTTGCTCAACCGGCTGCTTCTCTGAGCGAAAGTCAGCTTTCACCAGTGCAGACTTGAGGTTCCTTGCCTTCTTATACACTATACGTGGTGGATCCTTGAAAGTTTCAGCTATTTTGTCATCCGAACCCAGAACTGACCAGTGTCGTTTAACTATGCGTTGTACCTGGGTAGAAAGTTGGGAAAAGGTGAGTATGCATGGCACTCGTTTAGTCTCACTTTTGGGACGGAATTTCCGTAACTCAGCCCGATCCAGGGCTCTAGCTTTGGCCTGTGCAGCTTTAAGATTATTATAATCATAGCCGCGCTGTAACAAGTTGGTAATAAGCTCGTTCGAGCGTGTTTCATACAGGTCATCATCGGCCGTAATGCGGCGGATTCTAACGAACTGTCCAAAAGGTAATGCCTTGACCAAAGAAGGGGGGTGAAAGCTTTGAGCATGTAGCAGTGTATTTCGGTCTGTGGGTTTTTTGTACACATCTGTCATTAGAGACCCATTCTGTAAGAAGACACAGACGTACCTATTTAAGATGCTCATCTGTGTTTGGGGATACCGCTCCTCTTGACAAAGATCTACTCAGATCGAAACGTTGAGGTTTGCCTTGCGGTCAGCCTGGTCAGTTCTTTGCGATCTGTATTCTCTTATCACTGTAAGTGTAATGCTAGTTCAAATTGATGTTTAATGGGGTCCTACTATGCTTAACCTGTGTCTATGGACAATTCTTGTGATACACTGTTGTTTAATATGTCTGATGTCTCTTCAAAGCATTGAACCCTGTGTGTTTTCAATAGCATGTCATTTTACTTTATGACATGTGATTTCTGTTATACTATAGAACTATTTTCACTGTATATACTATGCACTGTTTCACTCATTCAATTTTGTGAGCATTAAAACATTTTTTGACGGCATAGACTTTCTCCTGGTGTTCATTTACCCCACCCCATTGTTTCTCTTGAAGATTATAGGTACCTATAGGCAGAGGTACCAGGGGTATTTGGAACTCACTCTATTTGTTTTCTACTTTTCTATAGACCTTGCTCTATTAGAGTGCTACAACCAGTCTGTAATAACACCTCAAAGAGGACAAATGAGAACAACGAGGGACATGGGCTCAAAAGAGCGACAGCCCCTACAAATCAGGGACACTTGGGATGTACGTGTAGTTCTGCTTTAATACTAATAGATGACCGTTCACAGACTAACCAATCAACCATTGCAGCTGATGTTTTATTACCATGAGCCCTGCTACCTTTGTACTTCTTTTTGAGAGTGAGACATTTAACCCTTTAAATGCCAAGCACGTAGTTTCTACGTGGTTGCTTCTCCTACCGTTAAGTGCCAAGCACGTAGAAACTACGTGCCTGGCATTTCCCCCAAACAGTTAAAAAATAGAAAAAAAAAACACTTACCTCTGGTATCCCCGTGAAGCTTGGGGTCCCCTCTTCCTGCGGGGGGCATCCGATCGCCCCCCCGTCGTCCTCCGTCTTCAGGAGGGGGCCCGAAACCAGCCGCCTCCCCCCCCCGTTTCCAGCGCTGACATCGGCGCTGTAAAAAAACAAAAAAAAACAAACTGTCATTTACTCACCTCCGCGCCCGAGCCTTCTATCAGGTCTCCTCTTCACCAGGGGGGGGGGTCCGATCCCCCCCCTGGGCTGCGCAGTCTTCAGGTGAGGACCCTCTTCCGGGTCCTCACCTCTTGTAATGGCGGCGATGGCCGCCGCCGCTTAGCTCCGCCCATTGTGTGAGGGGCGGGATGACGTCATCCCGCTCCTCCTATACCCCCTCCGAGCTCCGGCATCTGTCAGATGCCGGTGGTGATCGGAGCAGGGCGGATGTCAGCCGAGGAGGCTCCGATCGGAGCCCCCTCGCCTGTCACCCGCCCTGCGCCGATCACCACCAGCATCTGTCAGTGACAGCGGCACGGGACAGACAGCGGCGAGGGACGTCGGATCGGAGGTGAGTACAGTGTAAAAAAAGAAAAATAAAGATTTTTTTTTCTTGTGTCTGTGTCTTATTTACTTTTAACCCCTTGTGAACTGGTAAGGGGTCCATGACCCCTATACCAGTTCACAAGGCTGGGGGGATGGCAAGCCACCTGCGCTAGCGGGTGGCTTGCCATTAACCCCTGGCACCCCCATTACCTGCCTCCCCAAAGGCCAGGGGGGGGGCAGAAGAGCCCGGGCCCACATGGGCTATGTGGGCTCGTAGGCTGCAGGGTGGGGGGGCCACAAAAGCTGGCCCCCCCACTTTGTGCCTACAAGCCCCCATAGCTGGTCCCGGGCTGGTTACTTTGGGTAAGGGGGACCCCACGTCAATTTTTTTTTTTATTTTTAAGGGTTTTTAACCCTTAATCAAAAAAAAAAATGGGGTCCCCCTCCCCTGGGAGGGGGGACCCTATGTCATTTTTTTTTTTGATTAACCCTTTGTGTTCTGTCATCCAGCAGCTATAAAAGGCTTCTAGCAAGTGAGCAGAAGCCAGTGATCGCCGAGGGACAGAGTGCTCCAGGATGGATGGGAGGTGAGTACAGTGTAAAAAAAAAATAAAAATTAATAAAATATTTTTTTCTCTGCTTGTGTCTGTGTGATTATTTACTTTTAACCCCTTGTGAACTGGTAAGGGGTCCATGACCCCTATACCAGTTCACAAGGCTGGGGGGATGGCAAGCCACCTGCGCTAGCGGGTGGCTTGCCATTAACCCCCGGCACCCCCATTACCTGCCTCCCCAAAGGCCAGGGGGGGGCAGAAGAGCCTGGGCCCACATAGGCTATGTGGGCTCGTAGGCTGCAGGGTGGGGGGGCCACAAAATCTGCCCCCCCCCCCACTCTGTGCCTACAAGCCCCCATAGCTGGTCCCGGGCTGGTTACTTTGGGTAAGGGGGGACCCCACGTCAATTTCTTTTTTGATTTTTAAGGGTTTTTAACCCTTAAAAATAAAAAAAAAAAAGGGGTCTCCCTCCCCTGGGAGGGGGGACCCTATGTCATTTTTTTTCTCGATTTAACCCTTTGTAGTGTGGATGGTAGTTGTATTTTTTTGTGAATGTTATAAAATACTTGTTTCAGTTAGAGGGGTCTCCTGGGCAGGAACAGGGGGCTACCGATAAATATGTGGTACCGTTCTAATCGGTAGAAATGGGGCTTTCACATGCAATATGATTTTCCTTAATAAAATAAATTTTTTATTTAAAATAAAGGAGTCAATTTTCTAAAAAAAAATTTTTATTTATTTATTTTTTTTTTTACTTAATAATATTGTAAAAAAAAAAAAAAATTTACAAACAAGACATTTCGTGTTAAAGCCTAAACTCTGCTGCAAAAAAATATATATGTAATTTTCCTGAAAGTTCCAGCAAAAATGGCGCAAAACATGACGCAAAATGGGGAAAAATGGCCTGTCAACAGAGGGTGACAAAATTTCAAGTAGGCTGGCAATTAAAACGGTTAATAGTACCTATGCATGTTGGGTATTGTTCTGTTCGGGGGACCTTGCGCTTTCAGACTTAGCTTGTTTTTTCTGGTTTGCATATTTATATTTTAGGAAAAGGTGTTTTATATTCAGCTTTTTTATACATTTTTTAGGGAAACCCTGCGCAACCAAAGAATTCTTTGAGGTAATAATTCCAGAAAGATGAGCCCACTAGAACAAGCTAGGTACCCTTAGAAAGCTTAACGTGTGTACTTTCAGGGAATATATGGTTTATGGGGGATATTCCAAATGTCAAGGGTTGTTTTGGTTGAAAAATCGCAAGGTGCGCACTTTGTCTGCAGAGCTGAAATTTTCAAGTAAAATTACCGTTACGCACACGCTTTACTTTGGGGTGTTTGGCAACTCTTCCCTTGACAGTAGCTATGCATGTTGGGTATTGTTCTGTTCGGGGGATGTTGCGTTTTCAGATTAAACTTGTTTTTTCTTGTTTGTATATAGTTTTTTTTAGGAAAATGTGGCTTTGATTCTGCTTTTTTATCCTTTTTTTAGGGAAACTCTTTGCAACCAAAGAATCCATTGAGGGATTACTTCCAGAAAACTATGGCCACATCAACAAGCCTGGTACGCCTAGAAAGCCTGAGGTGTGTACTTCCAGAGAATATATAGTTTGTTGGGGGTATTTCAAATGTAAAGGGTTGTTTTTCTGGAAAAACTGCAAGGTGCGCATATTGCGTAGCACAGTTGTATTTTATCTGAAAATCCCCTAAAGCGCTGTTTCAGTTTGGGGGAGTCTTCTGGGCAGGAAAGGGTGTCTACCTATACATATGTGGTACCGCTGTAACCGGGAGAAATTGGGATTTCACACGCAATAAGATTTTATTGACAAACGTACATTTTTTATTACAAAAAAAAACTACAATATGTAAATTTTTTTTTTTTTTTTTTTGCACATATTTCACCCAAAAATATTGAGAATACACCTAAAAAATGACAAACAAGACATTTCATGTTAAAGCCCAGACTGAAAAAAACATATCATTTTCCTGGGAAATCCCTGGAAATCCCTTCAAAAATCACATTTGAACATGGGGAGCGCAAAATAGTGCAAAATGGTCCGGCAACAGAGTGTGACAAAAACTCCAGGTAGGCTGGCACTTAAAGGGTTAAAGAGCACTTTGTTTTCCCATGCTCCTAAATGGTGGGGAGGCTAAACTTTTTTTCATCTGTTGACTATTATGTTTTGTAATCCGTAGTCTGCAGTGGACAGGGTTTCATTACAAAGAACAGCTATTGCCGTAAACCTCATGACTGATTAAATGGCATCCTAAGTTTACATCTAAAATAATATCATCTCTTATTTTAGTCAGGAAGATCTAGTGCAAAAGTCAAATAGTTTTTTTTGGGTGCATATATAACTGTATTGCACACATAGGAATTATTCATCCTCATTTAACCAATCCATGCAGTGCTACAAACACAGGCAGTGAGTGTGCACATGCCCGGAATGGTAGGCTGCCCTAATTACAGCGCCTGGGAGGGGGATTAGGTGCCCAGCCGGGAATCGAACCTGCAACCCTCCAGTCACAAAATCACTTTCTTACCGCTAGGCCACGACGTCCACAAATATGCTATAAGATTCCTGGGCCGATTGATGACTACTCCCTGGGGCATCCAAAATTGGAATGCCCCGCTGTGTGAAACCCCCCAGGTCACCATACACTTACCTTCTTTCCCAGTCCAACGATGCTGGCGTAAGCTGCGGCCACATCCCCGCTATCCCTCTAGCAGATCGCATTCCCGCGCCAGGCATCTGGCGCAGGCACGCTTCCTGTTAGAGGGTGGCGGGGGGTGGGACTGTCAGCGCACTCGGGACCGCTCGCATTAGACAACGTGATGTCAGCGGCTTCGAGCGCCGCGCTTGCGCGTAGGACCGAGAAGAGGTGAGTTGGTTTCGGCAATCTGGGGGGTTTCACACAGCGGGGAACCCCAGGGGAAAAGTACCAAAACCCAGGATAGTCAAAAGCCTTGGTTTTGGTCCACTTTAAGCCAAAGACAATGGCATTGATTCACTAAGAGTTTAAAAAAAATGTCATGTTAGTAAAAAATTCATCTCATGAGAAAAAGGCCTGAGAATTTCACTGTTAGTGAAACACCAGATAGGAAGACAATGAAAGTCAATGACACTTTTTTACTACAGGTAAAAAGGGGTAAAAAGTTTAATACTTTGTTCAGGAGTAAAAAAGTGCCATTGGCTTTCATTGTCTTTTTATCTGGCGATTTAACTTTTTTACTACAGGTAAAAAGTTTTCTACTCTTAGTGAATCAAGGCTCATGTGCCAGACAATCTTTTTCCTGATGTAGAAACTTGGTAGCCTTTCATAACATACTGGTGGCCAGTACAGGTTCTGTTTTAGACTTTTGCTCTCAAATTGTTCTCCAGTTCTGTATTCTTCACTTTCTTTGCACATGTTAAATCTGTTGTTTAATAAATCATGCATCATGATTTCTCCTCTCACGTATAAATGATGACTGATTAATGATTTGTTTCTCAGCTTGCTACTGAAATCCTGGAGTGTCTATTGGAAGAGGACGATGAAGTAATACAGGTATGTTAATGGAAATAAGAGCACTAATTCATGTATTACCTTTCCATGCAAGATCCCTTAATAGTACAGAGAATATTTACAGTTATCACTCAGGGGTGGCCTCAGATTAAAGTGGAGCAAAACCCAGGATTTTTACTTTGCTGGCTTTTGGTATTTCCTCTCTACTGTGTGGAACCCTCCAGAGCGCCGAGTGCAACTCACCTCTTCCGGTCCTACGTCGCATGCCCGGGCGCTCGTCCATACAACGCGTTCAGAGCCCCTGACGTCACGTCGTCTAAGCCAGCGTCTAAGGCCACCAGCTCCGAGTGCGCTGGCGGCCACATCCCCTGCTTCCCTCTTAACAGACAGCGTGGCCATACCGGCCATTCACAAGACGCGCTTCAGAGGCCCTGGAGTCTAAAAGACATACCCGTGTGCCAGCTGTGTAAAAACACCCCGCATCCCCAGATCCAGTCACCTGATCCCGAAGCCCTCAACGCGTCTTGGCACCACGGCCTCATACCCGCTCACCTCTAGCCATGCACGCACCTGCACCCGGCATTTCTGAATGGACATGGTGGGCAGGCCACAGCAAGAAGCTGAGCGGGGTATGTGGCACACTCGGCTCCCTTTTGGCTCTGCTCAGCTGCTTAGCTGTCCAGGCTTTTGGCCGAGCCTGCACCGTGGGAACGTCAAGAAGGTGAGTAGAATGGGCGAACTGGGGGGTTGCACGCAGCCAAATTGGGATGCCCCGCCTTAGCGGAACAACAGATAGGAAAGATAAATTATTGTATTTTGTTCCTCTTTAAGTGTGGTGGGAGGAAAAAACAGACAATCACAACATATTTGAGATTATGTTTAGTTTTCTATGATAAATTTAGCTGTTTTCATGTCCAGATGTAAAATACAGTCTGACCAGGCTTGTGCTACCGTGTTATGATATTGTGCTGAGTTGGTTCCATGATAAATGGTGTCCCTTAAGAGAATTCAAAGATAAGGTGATGGGGGGCATGGCATAGCAGTAAGGGTCTGGGTGGGGGCAGTGGCAATATTATCCCAGAGACTTGATGATCATGTGTTCTGTGTGACCTGATGTATGGCCTTGTCTTGTAGGTCTGGTATCTGCTGGGATGGGTCTGTTATCTACAAGCCAAGGAGCCCGAAGGGGAGGAGGAGGCTTCCAAGGCCTCTGCCAGGACGTATCTGAGGAAAGCCAAAAAGGTAGACAGTTGCTCTCTGCATATATTGATCTGCGTCTTCCTCTGGGATTTACATGTCACAGAGGAGGAGTCGCGCATCGCATGAGGAATATGCGCTGAGGTTGCAGCGTATTTTACAGAAATACGGGAGACAGAGCAGCCAGATATTTATTTGTGTTTGTATGAAAATGTATTTTTATTGTTTGATGCTGTGAAGTTGCATTTCTTTCTTTTCATTATGATTTGAAAGGGAGTCGCAGAATTGTTTTTCGGCAAACAGGGAATGGATTACTTTCAGTAATGGCAAAATCTTGCTGATCTTTGTCTTTGTTGCTGAAGCATGCCGCTCTGCAAATAGAATACTTTATAATGTTGGCGATACGTTGCTTTTTTAATAATATTGACTATTTGTTTTGTGCTGGATTTATTGGCTTTATGATTAGCCAGTACATTTTAGAGTAAAAAGGCAGGCCTTGCCCAGACTAGCCCTGAAACCACAGGCCTTGCCTGACCCAGTCTGACCCGCAGACCTTGCCTGACCCAGCACAACCCCACCTGCAGGCCTTCCCTGACTCAGCACAACACCACCTGCAGGCCTTCCCTGACTCAGCACAACACCACCTGCAGGCCTTGGCCAACCTACACATGCAGGTCTTGGCCAACCCCACCTGCAGGTCTTGGCCAACCCCACCTGCAGGTCTTGGCCAACCCCACCTGCAGGTCTTGGCCAACCCCACCTGCAGGTCTTGGCCAACCCCACCTGCAGGTCTTGGCCAACCCCAGCTGCAGGTCTTGGCCAACCCCACCTGCAGGTCTTGCCCAACCCCACCTGCAGGCCTTGCCCAACCCCACCTGCAGGCCTTGCCCAACCCCACCTGCAGGCCTTGCCCAACCCCACCTGCAGGCCTTGCCCAACCCCACCTGCAAGCTTTGACGAACCCCACCTTTAGGCCTTGCCCAACCCCACCTTTAGGCCTTGCCCAACCCCACCTTTAAGCCTTGCCCAACCCCACCTGCAAGCTTTGACCAACCCCACCTTTAGGCCTTGCCCAACCCCACCTGCAGGCCTTGCCCAACCCCACCTGCAGGCCTTGCCCAACCCCACCTGCAGGCCTTGCCCAACCCCACCTGCAGGCCTTGGCCAACACCACTTGCAGGTCTTGGCCCAAACCCACCTGCAGGCCTTGGCCCAACCCCACTTGCAGTCCTTGGCCCAACCCCACCTGCAGTCCTTGGCCCAACCCCACCTGCAGTCCTTGGCCCAACCCCACCTGCAGCCTTGCCCATCCAGCCTGCTGGCCTTGCCCGCAAGCCTTGCCCAACCCGACTCACAAGTCTTGCCCATCTTGACCTCACTGGCAAGCCTCACTTTGACCCCCTTCCACCCCACAGCTACTTTAAAGAAGAATGAGTAATTCTGTGGTCCAGTGTTGGGCAAACATGGCAGTGTCAACCAAATCGGCTTTACACCCCACCTGTCTTGGCACACCCTCCACTGCAATAAATGGAGTAGGCTTGTGAGGACGTAAACAAGGCCCCATGGACGCCGCCAGTGCTGGAAGACAGAATCTCTTGGTACCTGTGAAGATGCCTGAGCTGGATGGAGGAGTTGTGGGGGGGGGGGGGACATGGGACCGGCACAGAAGAGCTGCGGGGGCAAAAGGTGAGTATTAACTCAACGTTTACACAGGCTGATCTGATGAGAACTGTGGAAAGGGAGAAACATTTACAGTATATAGGGTATAGTACAAGAACAGACTGAGGCCAAAAATGGCCGGGGATTTTACTGGCCCTGCCCAACTTGCTTCCCAGCAGGTCAATAAAGTTGTTCGTCAGCTGAGACAACAGCATTTTAAAGGACAGATCATCGGCTAGGGTGCAAGTATGGCTATTCTGAAAGCGATGTTACTGAAGCTTTATTGCTCTAGAAGCAGATGCTGGGCAGGTAAGGTGAGGTTACCGTATGGCTAAGGGGTAAAGGGTTGGTGGGAGAGTAAATTCTGGCACAGGCTTTGGGTGAGGAAAGCTGCATTCTGGGGGCTACTGTATTTCCGGTCAATTTCCCTGTGCCTTTTAGGAGGTTATGCCTTGGAACCATGCTAACCCTTAGGAATCAACTGCTACATCCCTTCTTCTGTGCATTGTAGATTCTAGTCCTTGACATATGCAATATGCGGTAAACCACAAATACGTCCTAGCCAGTAAGAGTCCCGCAGGTAGGTCATTAACATATAAATAGTTTGCAGGTTAATTTATGGCTATAAATAAGCTGGCTCTTTGCTATTGAAAAGCATTTCCTTCCTCTCGGTTGTTGATGTTGTCAGTCAAGTGCGCCAATGTCAAGAGCAGATCTTGCGAGGGATTGAGTCTCTCATTTAACATACAGACAGGATGAACACTTGAGAACCAGCAAACCATTTAAATTGTACAAGCGTGGAACCTGTAAATCCCTTTTCCTATTATCGGTGATTCTTGTCTGATGCTGTGAATAAGTTTATTGAGTGCAATGTGCTGCTAAACTCAAAGGACAGCAGCAGCGGCGACTTGGAGCTTCGCTGCTGTCATTGTTGTATCACAAAGCCAGCCCACGCTAAATGTACTCTGGTGTAGCCGGTGATTTATTGCACTTACATCTGCCATATACAGCATGCAGAGTATATAAATGTGTTATTTAACCACTGGGAACGACCCTTTGTGCTTTCCATTTAAAGGACAACTGTAGGCAACAATGAAAACCCTGGATTAAAAAGCCCCCTCCAATTATCTTTAATGCTCAATAATATGTTTATATTGTTTTCTTGCCTATTAATTTTAATGTTTCAGAATCCATTTTATTTTGGCCAAGTAAATATGCTCTTACAAACCAGGAATTTATCCTGGTCTAGCTTGAAGGAGGTTACATACAGATAACTGTACCATTACACGTGGGTCTGGGCCTCCACCATTTTCTATGCCAAGGGGGCCTCCCTACTTGTTCATTGTGGTCATCGGGAGGCTGAGGCAGTGGAGGCATGCCTGCATCAGTAAAACATACATCAAACTTATAGTATACATCAAACTGATAGTGAAGGTAGGAAGGGGCTCCTGCTTACAGCCCAGGGAGTGTATTTCACTAAACAGGAGCAGGATTGGGCCAGACAAGGCCTTTTCTATCCTGTGGTGCAGGGAGGAAGTGTAATGTGGATTTCCCAGGGTGGAACAAAAATGCTTGTAGCAATCTACCAGTGTCTCTTCAGCCAGGGGGAGGAGGCCCAGAGCAGGTGTGACAAGGTTTGGAGCTGAGGACGACTGCCGAGAAGAATAGTTCTGGTGGTGACAGATGGCAGGTGGCCGTAGCATGTCCAGAGGGTGCCAGTAATTGGTGGTTTGTACTGTTTTAGGTGGGCTCCACCAGATTTTCTGCCCTGGGGCCTCCAGCACGCTTAGTATTACCCTGCCAGTAAAATGGCATATTTCCACAGACTAATTTTTTTATACTGAACAACAAAGCACATCTGTGAAATACCCCTAGACTAATCATGGGAGATACCTACCATAATTTAATTTACATTAATGCAGCATTGTCCTTGTATTGCCGAAGTGCCCTGTAAGCAAACTGATGATAGTCCCAGTAACACCTAGTTAGATAATCCACCACTTATTTCTTGAAGACCTCCAAAGTGAGTGCCACTGGCCTAAACTCCTACGGGTCAGATGCTGAAACCTTCTTAGGTACAGGGATTATAGCTGCTGTATTTAGACATTTAGAGACTATCCCATCCTCCAGTGATTTCTTGAAGATTCATATGACAGCCGATGCAAATGTTTTGCACAGGATTGAGGTTGAAAAGAGAAATGCTATCTGGGCATTCAACTAGTACTGCCCCAGAGGTTGCTTTCATTAAAGTGGAAAGACCCCTCCCCAAAGACCTCAGACTGGATGTTTTAATGTGCACAAGGCTACCTGCTTACCTTTCCCTCGCTACGTCGCCACACGTTGCTCCCCTGTTGTGCCGGTATAAGAATCCTGCCTTGGAGATGGGCCTGTTCTCGGTCCAGATTGCCTCTATTGACTTCCAGGAGGCACCCCTGTACACAGAAGTTTCTGATGTACAGAGACGTACATTGAAATCCAAGTGGGTAGATATATTATTTAGCCATTTCAGCCCCCCACCCCCAGTGGTCATTTTTATATTTAAATTCCAGCTCTTTTTAAAGCCCATTGTAGGCTTTTTTTTATCACGTAGCTAAAAACGTTATTTACTATTTGATTCCACCTTAAAACATTTTATTTCTTTTCAGATTTACCATTGGGGGGGTAATCTAGGCCACACTGTAGCAGAGCGCTGTAAGCTGTGGGCCTGATATTTGCCACTATGAGAAGCGCTAGCCAAGATTATCAGGAAAATAAAATATTCTTACTGGAACAGAATAGAAAGTTTGAAGGGGTTTATGCCAATAAACCAAATATTCTTATATTCGAAGTATACAGCACGTCCTGTTCCAGAAGATATTCCTTACTCTTGGGTTATACATCCAGTAGATGGCGCTGGACTGCAGTGACAGAAAAGTGGCTCCTCCAGGCCCCATATATACCAGGGACCTTCCACAAATTCCCCAGTTCTTCTCTGCAGTCTGGGCTGCGATGACTAAAAGATGGCTCTTTCTACTCGCAGGTGAGCGGGGCTTATTAGCCTTCGGCCCTGTAGGACTATTCCCACCCGTTCCTTCCTCTGCCTCCCAGCTTAGGCTGCGCTGGTCGGGTGATGGTAGGTAGCACCGCTGCTAGATGATAAGGAGCGCTGCTCCAACCGCAGTCCCCCACCAAAGGGTAGGCGGTATAGGCCCGTGGTGAGCCTTATGGGATGCCCCTGTCCCCCCAGTTAGGCTCCTCTTAGGTCCGCTGCTTCCCCTTCACTCCCCCTGGGTAGATCTCCGGGGGGGGGTGTGATTATATATATATATATATATATATATATAATGTGTTTTTTGCTACGTGTTTTGCATTGGTTGCACTGGTTTTGCTATTGCCGCGCGCTTGTACTCCGCTCCGCGGATGACAGCGACATCGCCCGGCGCTGCTGCGCCGTCATTGGCTGGCCTTGTCACGAGGGGGCGGGCCTTGCGGATGATGTTTTACGCATCACTTCTCCGCGGCCCGCCCCTTGAGGTATATGCAGGCGCCATTTTGGAGCTCCTGTGCTGCGTGTCTGGCGTCCCCCTGTCGCGGTCAGTAAGTGTCCCTGCGGGCTGGCTTTTCTTTACTTTTCATTGTATTATGCTTACGGGTTGCTTTATGTCTTACAGGCAGGTCAAACTTTTTTGTGGTTTCTCGCAGTCCTATCCCCTCTATTTAGCGTTAACTCCCTATTGGAGGGCTATTGTATTGCATATCTCCCACTTCCCTAGCGGGCTATTGGAGCATCCCGGGTAGCCTTATTGGCGTCAATCTCAATTGGCCTATTGTGCCACAATAATCACCATATGGAGGCTTCTCAGGATAATGTGCTTGTGGTTCCTTCGGGACAAGCCCAGCTGTGTATTGTGTGTGAGGTATCCCCTATAAGTTATGATGTTAGGGTGTGTGTACACTACACCCAGCAGACGCTTGCACTGCAGTCTGGGTTACCGGTGGCTGGGTCTGCGTCCCCTCGGGCTTCGCCTACCCCCCCCCACACTTACATCTGACTCCTAGTGAGGTGCATACCAGTGGGGAGTCTCATCCTGATTTGGCTGCTCGGGTGACCAGCATTGCGAGACATATTGCTGGGTCTGGCCCGCGTAAGGCTTCTGCTAAGAAGCGGCATTTATCACCTGGTGTTTCCCCCTTTCCTAGGGAGGCAGAGGAATTTTTTGATGTTACCGGTTATACCCCCCGGAAGAGGAATTTTCTGATTCAGAATCATCTGAGGAACAATTTAGGGTGTATGGTGCCGATTCTAGGCCTGACCCATGGGCTTCAGATGATACTGACAGGCTTTTGGCTCACATTTTTTATGTACTCTGTATCTCTCCTCTTGCCGTGGCTCCACGGCAGCAGGGGGAGCTGTTTCATACTGTTAAACCACGCTTGGAGTTTCCTGAACAAGCTCATTTTAATAATCTGGTGCTCAGGGAGTAGGAACGGCCTATCCGGCTCCCCGGGGTGCCAAAGAGTTGGGATAAGTGGTATCCCTTTCCTGCTGAAATGGTTAAATGGTGGTCATGTCCTCCCGAGGTGGATGCACCAGTTCTGGGGTTGTCCAACACATCCATCATGCATTCCCCTGACTCTACTACACTGAGGGATGGGGAGGACAGGCACATTGATCAGCTGGCTTGCCATGCCTTTGCCTGTGTGGGGACCGTGCTGCATCCGGTCTGTGCCTCTGCCATTACGGCTGTTGCTATTAAAAGCCTGCTCAGGGGTCTCTTAGATGGGGCCCCTGATGATGCAGGTAGTGAAGAGTATAGAGCTCTTCTGCGTTGTGAGGAATTTGTTGCATATGTTCTCTCTGCCTTGGATGATATCATTAGAATGTGTGGCAGGGCATCTGCCTTGTTGGTGGCGATACACCGCTTGGTCTGGCTGCGCCAGTGGGCAGCTGACAACGCTGCTAAGAAGGCTGTCACTGGGTTTCCCTTCAAGGGGCTGCGCCTCTTTGGTGAACGTCTGGACTTGTTTGCTAAGGGAGGCAAGTTACCTCAGCGTAGAAGGCAGCCCAGGTCCTTTCGGGGTTCAGGTGCCTTTTCTCCTTCCTTCAGGGGCTCCAGAATTGGACGGGGAACTTCCTTTGCTGGAGCCCATGGAGATTTTTGGGGCAGGGGCAAAGGACGTGGCCGCCCTGGCCCCCCCGGGGTCCCAAGCCTAAGTCCTCCCCCAAGCCCGCTCAGGCATGAAGGGGCGCCCTCACCCATCCGGGTGGGGGGACGGCTTCGGCTCTTGGCTCATGTCTGGAGGTGTCATGTCTCAGACTGGTGGATTCACGAGGTAGTGTCCTCCGGTTACAAGATAGAGTTTGCAGCCTGGCCGCCCCCAAGATTCATCAAATCTCGGTTAGCTCAAAACCCCCTGTCAGCTCAGGGTCTGTCCCTGGCTGTCCAAGGCCTTCTGGAACTGGGTGTCATCTGCCGGGTGCCCTTGAGGGAAAGGGGCAATAGCTATTATTCCAATCTTTTCATTGTTCCCAAAAAAGATGGGTCCATCAGAACCATCCTGGATTTGAAACACCCAAACAAATTTGTCAGATTCAGACACTTTCGCATGGAGACTCTGCGCTCAGCTGTGACTTTCCTACGCCCAGGGAACTTCATGACCTCTGCAGATTTCAAGGATGCTTACCTTCACGTACCTATCTTTCCAGGTCATCAGAGATTCCAGAGATTCGCTCTGGAGGATCAGCACTACCAATTTGTGGCCTTGCCCTTCGGTCTCAACTCGGCTCCCAGGGTATTCACCAAGGTGCTGGCAGTAGTGATGGCTCTGCTGAGATCTCAGGGCATTCGCATTCTTCCCTACTTGGACGACATGCTTATCGCGTCTCAGTCCTTCCATCAGGCAGAGCTGGACACTTAGCGGGTGGTGTCCACACTGGAGTCATTCGGTTGGGTGATCAACCACCCCAAATCTTCCCTGTCTCCTTCCATGGTGAAGTCCTTTCTGGGCATGATTCTGGATTCATCTCAGGTCAAGATCTTTCTTCCTCAGCAGAAGGTGGAGCCTCTTCAAGAGAAAGTTCAGCTCCTTCTGTCTTGTCCTCATCCATCCATCAGGCAGGGAATGCAGCTGATGGGCCTGATGGTGTCCTGCTTCGAGGCGGCTCAATATGCTCAGTTTTACATGAGGCCTCTTCAGCTTCACCTCTTGTCAGTATGGGATCGGGACCCTTTGTCCTTGGATCAGGTGTTTGTCCTGTCCCCTCTGGTCAGGCGGTCTCTATCGTGGTGGCTGGACTCAAGGAACCTGCTGGGGGGGCAGATCCTTTCTGGCCCCCTGCTGGGAGACTGTCACCACGGATGCCAGTCTGGTTGGGGGGGCTTTTGGAAGTCCCTGAAATTCCAGGGTCAGTGGGGCCCTCAGGAGGCCCATGCTCCTATCAACATTCTGGAATTGAGGGTGATCAGATTGGTTCTCACCCACTTAACCCCACACCTGCGGGGTCGTGTTGTTCAGGTCCGCTTGGACAACCAGACGGCGGTTGCCTACATCAATCATCAGGTAGGGACCCGGAGCAACAGGGCCCTCAAGGAAGTGTCCCTGATACTGTCCTGGGCGGAGGAGAATGTTTCCTGCATCTCAGCTGTCTACATCCCGGGGGGTGGAGAATCTGGAGGCAGACTCTCTGAGCGGGGGGACCTCTCGTCTGGGAGAATGGTCCCTCAGCAGCAAGGTGTTTCCCTCCCTGTGCCACCGCTGGAGTCAGCCAGATGTGGATCTGTTTGCGTCCTGTCACAAGCTTCCAGTCTTTGTCTCTCTGTCCCAGGATCCTCTGGCCTTGGCCATGGATGCCCTGGCAATGTCTTGGACGAGGTTTCAGCTTCTGTATGTGTTTCCCCCTGCTGGGCAGGGTGCTACGCAAGATAGGTCAGGAAAGGGTGCCAACTACTGGTGGCCCCCTGTTGGCCAAGAAGAGTGTGGTTCGCACACATCGTGCAGCTGGCAGTAGATCATTACGCCCTGCCCCGGGTTCCAGATCTGCTCACTCAGGTGCACCTACGCCACCCCAATTTACAAACGCTGGCTTTGATGGCCTGGCTGTTGAAACCTCCATCTTGATGGAAAAAGGGCTGCCTGCCTCGGTTGTAAATACCATGATCAGGGCTAGGAAAAGGTCCTCTTCTTCCATCTACTACAGGGTTTGGTGTACTTACATTTACTGGTGCGAGTCTAACTCACTTCCCTGTTGTGTGTTTTCTATTCCTAGGATTCTGGAGTTTCTGCAACATGGTTTGGATCTGGGTCCTCAGCTCAGTACTCTGAAAGGTCATGTTTATGCCTTGGCTATTTTTTTTTCCCAAAGATCCTTTGCTCAGCATCCCCTGGTCAAGACCTTTTTCCAGGGAGTTACTCACGTGCGTCCCCACGTAAGCCTATTTTACCAGTCTGGGACTTGAACTTGGTCTTATCTGCCCTGCAGGGGTCTCCCTTCGAGCCCTTGCAGGGGGCCCCTTTGTCCATTCTTACGCTTAAGGTGGTCTTTTTGGTGGCTATCACTTCTGTTAGGCGTGTTTCTGAGTTGGCGGCGCTTTCCATCAAGCCTCCTTATTTTGAGAGACTGCCTTCATCTCAATCAGGACATTGTTTTGCCTTCTCTGTGTCCTAATCCTAGTAATTCTAAGGAGAGGGTTTTTACACTCTCTGGATGTGGTCAGGACTCTGAAGTTCTATTTGGCTACTGAATCCTTCAGGAAGACTGATGCTCTTTTTGTGCTCCTGTCTGGACCTAAGAAGGGTCTAGCTCCAGCTAAGTCCACTATCAGCAAGTGGATCCATCAGGCTGTGATACAGGCCTACTCTGCTAAGGGGAAGGAGCCTCCCTTCCACCTTACTGCTCATTCTACTCGTGCTATTGGTGCCTCTTGGGCTTTTCAGCACCAAGCTCCTGTTGAACAAGTTTGCAAGGCCGCCACTTGGTCTTCTGTTCATACTTTTTCTAAGTTTTACAAGGTTGATGTTAAGGCCTCAGCTGATGCTGCTTTTGGCCACAAAGTTCTGCAGGCGGCAGTGGTTTAAACTGTCTGCTGTTACCTTTGGGGATCCCACCTTACCTTACGGACACTGCTATTGGATGTCCCAAGAGTAAGGAATATCTTCTGGAACAGGACGTGCTGTATACTTAGAATAATATAATTCTGTGATTACTCACCTGTAGAATTGGTATTATATGTATACAGCACGTCCTGTTCCACCCCACCCTTGTTATCATTATTTTTAGTTACCTCTTTATGGTGATTGTTCAATTTTTTATAATGGTTATAGTTCTTCTAGTTCCATTTTAACTGCTTTTCAATACTGGGGAATTTGTGGGAGGTCCCTGGTATATATGGGGCCGGGAGGAGCCACTTTTCTGTCTCTGCAGTCCAGCGCCATCTACTGGATGTATAACCCAAGAGTAAGGAATATCTTCTGGAACAGGACGTGCTGTATACATATAATACCAATTCTACAGGTGAGTAATCACAGAATTGTATTTCTGCCTACTTGGCCATCAGAAATTTAGTTAAGTATTTTCCCAACTTTATTTTGCAAGCTTGTCATCAAATACAGTAGCTTTTCTGCGGACCTCTTCCATGTTGGTGTTCAGAATATCTGACATTCTTCCCACCACGTTCTCTACCCGATTAGTAAACATGTTTAAATCCGTAGCGTGTAATGATCACCATCTGATAGCTATTGACGCCTTCCACCTCATTCATCTAGCTAGACATCAGATCAATCCCAAGTTAAAATTCTCCATCAGGTCCTTTGCAGGCAATTTGTCATGAGTGTGATTGCCTCGTTTGATTGCTGCCTCACAATGCACGCTATTTGTAAGCCTGTAAATGGTTGCTATTCATCCACTCTTCTGAGATGAGATAATCATTTTCTGTAGATAGATACCTCTCATTATTGAATGTTTTGTGTCCGTAATACCTGTTTTACAAGCCATTGTTTTAGATCTCATTGAAGAAGAATCCCATGATGATTAATGCAGTGGAGGGTGGAAAGGCAAGTTTAATAACATGTTTTACACTCACCCCTGTGATGTCCTTTAGCACTGTACCAGGTCCTACAAAAATATGCAGCTAGAAGCCATTGACAGACTTACAATCAGCCTCCACTTTAAATCCATGCTCCGCCTTCAGCTATTAATTGGGGAAAATCGCCATTAACTACTACAACTACTTTAACCGAATCCTCAGATTTAGCTAGTGGACTTTCGCTAGTCATACAACGGACATTCTCACTCTGTTCCAAAAGCAAAGTGTCTTCAATGCAGAAAGTCCAGTAGCCTTTACTTATAACTGCAAATATACTGTGACTTGCATGAGAACTTTCACAAAAATGAGTAGTGTGATAGCAAACGCTGCCTATATCTTTTAGCATAGGGCATAACCCAATAGTCAATTACTTTATTTTGTAGCCACCCTGCCTAACTGCCAAACAATTTACAGTTGATGGCTAACCATGTGCTACACACACATACAGAGGAGAAAGCACCCACCATGATATAATTTGTGTTTCTTTATCTCTAACTCCTACTGTTAATGTAACAAAACAAGATGAGTCCTTCTGAAAGGTATGCCGGCTCCCTGGTGACAGTTACATTGTTATAGCTAGGCTGCTACTGGTGTATCATAATCAGTAGTGATACATTGTAAAGCGAACATAAGCCTGCTTTTGCAAGTAAATATCACAGCTGCCTTCTCTTCTTGGGTTCCGAGGTTTTCTGTGGAGGCACTTGAGTGGTGGTGGTGGGGGGGGTGTTGACAGTCTCTCTCCCACTTAGATATTGCAGCAGAACAATTACAATAAAATTATATTAGATGTATTCCTAATACTTGATATCTTCACCACATCACTTAGCAAACCAGGTCTGGTCTTTCTTTCCAGTTATGGCCTGTCTTAAAACAGTGTAACCCGGTGTCTGTAACCTGGGTCTCATTATCCTCCACATGTCCCTTATAGCTACCGCCTTGCTCAGTCTCTGCGTCAAGTTAACTACTCCAAGTTTAGAAACAACTAAATCTAGCTGGCTCCTAATTTTATTGGTTTTAGTTACTTCCAGCCCCAGCACTGTTGCCTCACCAGCTGATATTCAGACACGTGCAAAAGGTTCCAGCTAAGCAGAGATACCAGACACATGAAACGTAACAGGTTATGTTTCTAAGTGAGCAACATCCCAACTTTACTGCCAATGTCTGTGATTAGTCCCTGTTTGAGGTGTAAGGCTTATCTGGTTAATCACCTCTATTGACCTTACTGAATTACGGGTCCCACAATTCCACTAGTCTCTCCCTGTCGAGGTTAAAAATTCCTCCTGGACATTTAGTAGCCGCCTACTCCAGGAGAAGAAAATGGGTTGTCTTAATGATACATGGAATGACCTCCAGTAGGAGACAGCATCTCCATTTTTCCCAGTTGTACCTGGCCTGTATTTACTACCAGAAAGACTGGACCAATAACGTCCTTCAAATGCCATTACCCATCCTAACTTGCTAGATGACTAATTTTCTTTTAATAGCTACATATTTACACTGAACACCAATGTTGCAGACAGTTTGGCTACGTAGGTGTAGCTACAGATTAGGCACTCGGGGAGGCCCACAAGTCGAGTTTTGTGTGAGGGGCGGAGTGTAGGTGGTAGGAAGGAAGGCTTCCTTCCGCCGTTGTAACGTTCTGTAACTTTTCAGCTAGACTGAGAACCTAGCGCCGCCAGTTCTCCTCCACTTGCAGCGCTTTTTTCTGGCTGCGCCGCTGCCTAGCCTTGCTGCGGCTTTTGCTTCTCTGGCCGGACACTCGGCGCTTCTACGCCCGCACACTGGGGTTGCTGGCCGGCAGTAGGCTACTTCCGAGCCGCTGCACGGGCACCCTCAAGCGGACCTAAACCTTTAGGTAGGTTATTTTATTATGGTTTAATATGATTTATTGTATGCATTAATATTACGTTTTATTAATGTTGATATGTCTTATAGCTTGAAGGAAAGGGCAGGCAATACATTGGTGTGGTTCACCCCCCTTAGGTCTCGGAGTAGTCACTTGGGTCTGTCGAGAACTGTTATATACTTGGTCTTAGACCCCCAGGGAGATAGGCTAGTAATATATTCACAATGATGGAGGCATCTGGGTTAATCAGATCTGGTCCTTAGCAGATATATTTACCCCATGTTCAGTATGCATGCAGGTTGCACTGGATGAGGATAGCACGGTGTGCAGGGATTGTGCTACAGTAGTAGTGGCTAAATATGGAAGACAGTTGTCTCCCCCCTGCAAGGGTTCCGATGCCTGTCGCCAGGCCCTCAGCAGCACAGCCTCAGGAGGACAAGAATGTCCTCAAGGAGATTATGGATAGATTGGCACGCATAGAGAGTCATTCAAGAAGTATCAGCTACAAAAAAGGCTTTAAAGAATAATTTCCTCTGAGTCTGAAGAGGATATTGTTGCTGCCATAGTCTCCCAGGAAGAGTTATACGTTGGGGAGGATTCATCCAGTAGGGACTCGGATTCAGAGTTCTCTACACACGGGGACACTCCTATTCCAAGTATACAGCACTTCCTGTTCCAGAATATTCCTTACACATGGGTTATACATCCACAAGATGGCGCTGGACTGCAGAAAAAACTTGTGGCCACTCCCGGCCCCTTAAATAGCCAGGAACCTCCCACAAATTCCCAGTTCTTATCTGCAGTCTGGACTGCGAAGATAGAAGATGGCTCTCTATTCTGTGCGGGTGAACGGGGTTTATCAGCCTGCGGCCCTGCAGGACTATTTCCACCCGTTTCCGGACCCACTGCCTCCCAGCCTTGGCTCGGTTCGGGTGAAAGTAGGACAGCACCAGGGTCAGGTGCTGAGGAGCGCTGCACCTACCGCAGTCCCTGCACTGACATGGGTAGACGATATAGGCTTATGGTGAGCCTTGTGGGATGCCCCTTCCTGCACTCTGGGTCCCCCGGTCCCCTCCCCCCTCCTGCTTCACTTTATTTGTGTAGTGGTGTTTTTACTTAAAACGCTCGCCGTCACGCCGCTTGTACAGCGCTCTGCGGACGGCGGCTACATCGCCTCAGCTGCTGCTGCGCCGTCATTGGACGGCGAGATGACGTGGGGCGCGTTTCGCACCCTTCGGGGGACGGGTGGGCCCCGCGGATGACGCTTGGCGTCACATCTCCGCGGCCCGCCCCTCGAGGTCTGTGTGGGCGCCATTTTATTTCTCTTCCTCCTTCGGTCTTGCTGCCTGCGCTGCTGCTCCGTTACCAGTGCGGTCCGTGAGAGTCCCTGCGGGGTGTTTTTTTTTTTTATTCTCACTTGTAAATGCTTATGGGGATGTCTTTTTATGTCTCTCAAGCGGGATAAACGTCACTGTGGTTTCTCCCTGCCCTCTTCCCTTTGGTAATCTCCCACCTCCCTAGAAGGTTTTTGGGGCATCCCGAGTGGCTATTACTAGCGTTAACCCTATACTGGTCTGTTGTGCCACTCAAAACACCATATGGAGGCTTCTGGGGATAATGTGCCTGGGGTTCCTTCGGGACAGCCCGGCTGTGTGTTGCGTGTGGGAATTCCCCTGTGAGTGACGATGTCAGGGTATGTGTAAACTGCCCCCAGCAGGCACTTGCGCTGCAGTCCGGGCTGTCTGTTGCGGGCCCCGGTGCAGCGCCCCTTTTGGATTCGCCTACCCCCCCCCACGCTTACATCTGACCCCCAGTGAGGGGCACACTAGCGGGGACTCTCAAACTGTTTTGGCTGCACGGGTGGCCAGCATTGAAAAACATATTGCTGGGTCAGCCCCGCTTAAGGCTTCTGCTAAGAAGCAGCATTTATCTCCCGCTGCTTCCCTCTTTACTGTAGAGGATGAGGGACCTTACTCACTCACTGGTCCTTACCCCCTTGAGGAGGGGGAATTGTTTTCTGATTCAGAATCCTCTGAGGAACAACCTAAGATCTATGGTGGTACCGGGTCTCCCTTTGGGGAAGACCCATGGTCTTCAGATGATACTGACAGGTTGTTGAGTCACATATTCTTTGTATTTCACATGTGCTTTGTATTTCTCCTCCTGCAGTGGCTCTGCAGCGGCCAGGTGGTTTCCTCCGGTTCCAAGATAGAGTTTGCAGCCTGGCCACCCCCCCCCCCCCCCCCCAAGATTCATCAGATCCCGGATGGCTCAAAACCCTCTGTCAGCTCAGGGTTTGTGCCTTTCTGTCCAAAACCTTCTGGAGTTGGGGGTCATCTGCCCGCTGCCCTTCTGGGAAAGGGGCAGAGGCTTCTACTCCAATCTCTTCACGGTCCCCAAAAAGGACGGGTCCCTTAGACCCATCCTGGATTTCAAGCATTTTCGCATGTAAACCCTGCGCTCAGCAGTCCATTCACTGCGCCCGGGCGATTTCATGACTTCAAGGATTCAAGGACATCAAGGATGCTTACCTTCACGTACCAATCTTTCCAGGTCACCAGAAATTCCTCAGGTTCGCTCTGGAGGATCAGCACTGCCAATTTGTGGCCTTGCCTTTCTGTATTACCTCGGCTCCCAGGGTATTCACCAAGGTGCTGGCGGGCGTGATGGCTCTGCTGAGATCTCAGGGCATTCGCATCCTCTGGAGGACATTCTCATCACGTCTCAGTCCTTCCATTAGGCCTTCCACACTAGAGTCCTTCGGCTGGGTGATCAACCATCCCAAGTCGTCCCTGTCTTTGGTGAGGTCCTTTCTGGGCATAACTCTGGATACATCTCAGGTCAAGGTTTTTCTCCCTCAGCAGAAGGTGGAGAGTCTTCAAGCTCAGGCCCAGTTTCTGCTGTCTTGTCCTCATTGCTCCATCCAGCAGGGGATGCAGCTGGTGGGATTGATGGTGACTTGCTTCGAGGTGGTACCCTATGCTCAGTTTCACATGAGACCTCTTCAGCTACACCTTTTGTCAGTATGGGATCGGGTCCCTGGATCAGGTGTTTGTTCTGTCCCCTCTGGCCAGGCGGTCTCTCTCGTGGTGGCTGGACCAGGAACCTCTTGGTGGGCAGGACCTTTCTGTCCCCTTGCTGGGAGAATGTCAGGAGCAAGAGGGCCCTCAAGGAAGTGTCCCTGATACTGTCTTGGGCGGAGGAGAGTGTACCCTGCATCTCAGCTGTGTATAACCCGGGGGTGGAGAATCTGGAGGCAGACTCTCTGAGCAGGGGGACTTCTCGTCTGGGAGAATGGTCCCTTAGCAGCATGGTGTTTCGCTCCCTGTGCCACCGCTGGGGTCAGCCGGACGTGGATCTGTTTGCGTCCCGTCACAATCACAAGCTTTTAGTCTTTGTCTCCCTGTCACAGGACCCTCCGGCCTTGGCCATGGATGCATTAGCAATGTCTTGCAAGAGCTTTCAGCTCCTCTATGTATTCCCTCCGTTTCCTCTGCTGGGCAGGGTGCTGCGCAAGATAGCCCAGGAAGGGGTGCCAACCATTCTGGTGGCCCCCTGTTGGCCAAGAAGGGTGTGGTTCGTAGACGTCGTGCAGTTGGCAGTAGATCAGTTTGCCCTACCCAAGGATCCAGATCTGCTCACTCAGGGGCAGCTACGCCATCCCAATTTACAACCGCTGGCTTTAACGGCCTGGCTGCTGCAACCTCCATCTTGATGGAGATGGGGCTGCCTGCTTCTGTAGTTGCCATGATTAGGGCTAGGAAGAAGTCCTCATCCTTTATCTACTATAGGGTATAGCATGCTTTCATTGCCTGGTGCGAGTCTGAGTCTCTTCCCTGTAGGGTGTTTTCTGTTCCCAGGATCCTGGAATTCCTGCAACATGGTTTGAACTTTGGTCTTCAACTTTGTACCCTCAAAGGTCATGTTTCAGCCTTGACTGTTTTCTTCCAAAGATCCTTTGCCAACCATCGGTTGGTTAAGACCTTCTTCCAGGGGTTTACTCATGTGCGCCCTCCACGTAAGCCTATGTTACCAGTCTGGGATTTGAATTTGGTATTATCTGCTATGCAGGGTCCTCCTTTTGAGCCTCTGCGTGAGGCCCCTTTGTCTATCTTGACGCTCAAGGTAGCATTTTTGGTGGCTATCACTTCTGTTAGGCGTGTTTTTGAGTTGGCGGCGCTTTCCATCAAACCTCCTTATTTTGAGAGACACCAGGACAAGGTGGTGTTTCGGTTTAAGCAAGATTTTTTGCCTAAGGTTGTGTCTGCTTTTCACCTCAATCAGGACATTGTCTTGCCTTCTCTGTGTCCTAATCCTAGTAACCCTAAGGAGAGGGTCTTACATTCTCTGGATGTGGTTAGGACTTTGAAGTTTTATTTGGTAGCTACTGAATCCTTCAGGAAGACTGATGCTCTTTTTGTTCTTCCTTCTGGTCCTAGGAAGGGTTTGCCTCCGGCTAAGTCCACTATCAGCAAGTGGATCCGTCAGGCGGTGGTGCAAGCCTACTCTGCTAAGGGGAAGGAGCCTCCCTTCTGCCTTACTGCTCATTCTACTCCTGCTATTGGTGCCTCTTGGGCTTTTCAGCACCAAGCTTCTGTTGAACAAGTTTGCAAGGCCGCTACTTGGTCTTCTGTTCATACCTTTTCTAAGTTTTACAAGGTTGATTTTAGGGCCTCAGCGGATGCTGCTTTTGGCCACAAAGTTCTGCAGGCGGCAGTGGTTTAAACTGCCCGCTGTTACTTTTGGGGATCCCACCCTACCTTACGGACACTGCTTTTGGATGTCCCATGTGTAAGGAATATTCTGGAACAGGACTTGCTGTATACTTGGAATGATACAATTCTGTGAGTACTCACCTGTAGAATTGGTATTATAAGTATACAGCACGTCCTGTTCCCTCCCGCCCTTGTTAACATTATTTTTGGTTGCCTCTGTATGGTGATTGTTCATTTTGTGTTTATTATTCTCCCGGCTTCTTGTCTACTGCTTTTCAATACTGGGAATTTGTGGGAGGTTCCTGACTATTTAAGGGGCCGGGAGTGGCCACAAGTTTTTTCTGCAGTCCAGCGCCATCTTGTGGATGTATAACACATGTGTAATGAATATTCTGGAACAGGACATGCTGTATACTTATAATACCAATTCTACAGGTGAGTACTCACAGAATTGTATTTTTAAGTAGAAGATGGATATTTTTTATTACTTCAATTTTGGAGTTTTTTTCGGTGCATACGCTATATTCTAATCTGATTCAAAAGGAATGGCAGAAGCCAGAGAGTCTTCTGCCCATTCCTAGAGTACAAGATATGTATCCTTTTCTTCTAGATGACATTGCATTATGGTCTTACCCCCTATATTGGACGCTCCAGTTTCAGGTCTTCGGTTATGCCATCCTCTGATGGTGCTTCACCAAAGGATCCAGTGGATAAGTGCACAAATCGGGTGGCACATCATGCTAATTCTATTATGGGGTGGACCTTGCGGCTGGCCTGTGCTACATCCATAGCACCTTTGGTGAGCAGGAGGATGTTACAACAACTGGACTCTAAGACTCGTACGGGTCGTTCACGGAAGTCATACTCCCAGTTGATCAAAACCAGTTTGGATATCAACAGGTATGTGATCTTGGCTATTGATGATTTGATCAGGTTAAGTGCCAGAAGCTTTAAGGCATGCTTTATGGCTTAAGCAATGGTCAGCTGACACAGACTCTAAAGAGAATGTGATGGACCTCCCCTTTAAGGGGGGGGGGGGCGTCTGTTTGGGGAGTGCTTGGATGGCATGGCAAAAGAAGCTACTGGTGGTAAGTCTACTAATCGTCCACAGAAGCCGAAGTATAATATTGTTTTCCAAGTATACAGCACGTCCTGTTCCAGTTATTCCTTACACTTGGGTTATTCCGCCACAAGGTGGCGCAGTGGACTGCAGAAAGGCTTGTGGCCACTGTCGGCCCCATAAATAGCCAGGAACCTCCCACCAATTTCCAGTGTTTCTCTGCAGTCTGGACTGCGAAGATGGAAGATGGCTCTCTATTGCGCAGGGAGCCGGGCTTTTCAAGCCTAGGGCCCTGCAGGCTTATGTCCACCTGTTCTGGACCCACTGCCTCCCAGCTTTGGCTGACGGTTTCGAGTGCTGGTAGGACAGCACTAGGGTCAGGTGCTGAAGGAGCGCTGCTCCGGGCCGCAAGACCCTGTACCAAAGGGTAAGCCGCGACAGGCCTTCTATGGTGAGTCCCAGCCTCGAATCTTGGGTCCTTGTTCCCTCTCCCTGTCTCCCCTCCCCTCTAGAAGGTTGTGCGCGACCCCTTTGTTGGCAGGGGGCGCCCGGGGGGTCTGGGATTTGTGTGTGTTATTTTTTTATTATTGGTGTGTGTGCGGGCCGTTGTACTGCGCTCCGCGGTGGTTGGCGCTATGTATTTTTTGGTTCTGACATGGCGCCGGCGTCTCACGTGATCAACGCTCTTTGGGGGGGACGGGAACCGCGGTTTGACGCGTTCTGCGTCATGGGCTCGCGGTCCACCCTTCTAGGTACAGCAGCCGGCGCCATTTTGTGGCCTCGTCCTTGCGGTGCTGCGACATGGTCTGGCTGTGCTTTACCTCTCTGGACGATCTGTCCGCCTGGTCCGTGAGTCCCTTACGGTGTTTTTTCTTATATTGCTTTACTCTGTATGCGCTGGGGGATGTTTATTTTGTACTTATTGTGTCTCGCAGGCGGGTCACCTTTGACTGTGGTTCTCCCAGCCCTGCCCCTTACCAATCCCCCACCTTCCCTAGCAGGCTTTGGGGGCATCCCAAAAAGCTGTGTGTTGCATGTGGGGTATCCTCTGTTAGTGGCGGTGTCAGGGTATGTTTGCCGTGCGGCCAGCATGTACTTGCGCTGCAGCCTGGGTCGTCTGCTATGGGTCCCGGTGCTGCGCCCCCTTCGGCTTCGCCTACTCCCCACGCTTGCATCTGACTCCCAGTGAGGGGCACACTCACTCTGTGTGACTTGGCTTCACGGGTGGCCAGCATTGAAAAGCATATTGCTGGGTCAACCCCGCGTATGGCTTCTGCCAAGAAGCAGCATTTATCTCCCGCTGCTTCCCCGTGGAGGATGAGGGACTTTACTCCTTTTCTGGCCTTTACCCCCTCGAGGAGGGGGAATTATTCTCTGATTCAGAATCCTCTGAGAAACAATCTAAGTTATATGGTGGTACCGGGTCTCCTTTTGGAGAAGACCCATGGTCTTCAGATGACACTGACAGGTTACTGACTCACATTTTCAAAGTGCTTTGTATTTCCTTTCCTGCCGTGGCTCCACAGCAGCAGGGTGAGCTTTTCCATACTGTTAAACCACGCTTGGAGTTCCCTGAGCAGAATCACTTTAATAATCTGGTGCTCAAAGAGTGGGAATGGCCTAGTAAGCTACCTGGGGGACAGGAGGTATCCCTTTCCTGCTGATGTGGTTAAACGTTGGTCCTGTCCTCTCGAGGTGGACGCGCCCGTCCTAGGGTTGTCTAATACATCAGTCATGCACTCACCTGACACTACTACACTGCGGGATGGTGAGGACCGGCGCATGGATCAGCTGTCCTGTCATGCCTTTGCCTGTGTGGGGATTGCACCGCGCCCGGTTTGTGCCTTTGCCATAACGGCTATTGCTATTAAAGGGCTGCTTAAGTGTCTCTTAGATGGGGCCTCTGACACGGGAGGGGAGGAGTATAGATCTCTCCTACTTTGCTATGAATTTGTTGCATATGCTCTTACTGCCATGGACGATGCCATTAGAATGTGTGGTAGGACTTCTGCCCTTTTGGTGGCTATACGACGCAAAGTCGGCTCTCTCTGTCAGTGGGTAGCAGATAATGCTGCTAAGAAGGCTCTCACTGGTTTTCCTTTTAAGGGGCTACGGCTCTTTGGTGAACGCTTGGACCTGTTTGCCAGGGGCGGTAGGCTGCCTCAACGTCGGCACTTTCGGGGGATTGGTGCCTCTCTCCCTTCCTTCTGCGCTTCCAGGGCTGGTCGAGGGGTGTCCTTTGTTGGGGCATGTGGAGACTACTGGGGCAGGGGTAGAGGACGTACACGTCCCGGTCTCTCATGGGGTCCCAAACCCAAATCCTCCCCCAAGGCCCCTCAGTCATGAGGAGGCGCCCTCACCCATCCGGATGGGGGGATGGCTTTGGCTCTTTGCTCATGTCTGGAGGCTACGTGTAACAGACAAGTGGATTCAAGAGGTGGTTTCCTCCGGTTACAAGATAGAATTTGCAGCCTGGCCGCCCCCAAGATTCGTCAGATCCCAGATGGCTCAAAACCCCCTGTCAGCTCAGGGCTTGCGCATTGCTGTCCGAAACCTTCTGGATTTGGGGGTCATCTGCCCGGTGCCTCTCAGGGAAAGGGGCAGAGGCTTCTACTCCAATCTATTCACGGTTCCCAAAAAGGATGGGTCCCTCAGGCCCATCCTGGATTTAAATAGCCTCAACAAGTTTGTCAGATTCAAGCATTTTTGTATGGAGACCCTATGCTCAGCAGTCAATACACTCCGCCAGGGCGACTTCATGACCTCTGTAGACATCAAGGATGCTTACCTTCATGTACCAATCTTCCTAGGTCATCAGAAATTTCTCAGGTTCGCTCTGGAGGATCAGCACTACCAATTTGTGGCCTTGTCTTTTGGTATCACCTCGGCTCCCAGAGCATTCACCAAGGCGAGCGTGATGGCTCTGTTGAGATCTCAGGGCATTCGCATCCTTCCTTATTTGGACGACATTCTGATCACGTCTCAGTCCTTCCATCAGGCAGAACTGGATACCCAGATGGTGGTGTCCACACTAGAGTCCTTCGGCTGGGTTATCAACCATCCCAAGTCTTTTCTGTCCCTGTCACTGGTGAGGTCCTTTCTGGGCATGACACTGGATACATACCAAGTCAAGGTTTTTCTCCCTCAACAGAAGGTGGAGAGTCTTCAAGCTCAGGCACAGTTTCTTCTTTCTTGTCCTCATCCCTCCATCCGGCAAGTGGTGCAACTGGTGGGCCTGATGGTGTCTTGCTTCGAGGCGGTACCCTATGCTCATTATCACATGAGACCTCTTCAGCTACACCTCTTATCAGTGTGGGATCGAGACTCTGTGTCCCTGGATCAGGTATTTGTTCTGTCCCCCCTGGCCAGACGGTCCCTCTCGTGGTGGCTGGACTCAAGGAACCTCTTGGTGGGCAGGGCCTTTCTGTCCCCTTGCTGGGAGACTGTCACCACAGATGCCAGTCTGACAGGCTGGGGGGGGGGGCTTCTGGAAGTCCTTGAAATTCCAGGATCAGTGGGGCCCCCAGGAGGCCCATACTCCTATCAACATTCTGGAACTGAGGGCGGTAAGGTTGGTTCTCGCCCAATTGACTCCACACATTCGGGGTCGGGCTCTTCCGCTCGGACAACCAGACGGCGGTTGCCTACATAAATCATCAGGGAGGGACCCGGAGCAAGAGGGCCCTCAAGGAAGTGTCTCTGATACTGTTATGGGCGGAGGAGAATGTTCCCTGCATCCCGGGGGTGGAAAATCTGGAGGCGGACTCCCTGAGCAGGGGGACTTCTCGTCTGGGAGAATGGTCCCTCAGCAGCAGGGTGTTTCGCTCCCTGTGCCACCACTGGGGTCAGCCGGAAGTGGATCTGTTTGTGTCCCGTCACAATCACAAGCTTCCAGTCTTTGTCTCTCTGTCCCAGGACCCTCTGGCCTTAGCCATGGATGCACTAGCAATGTCTTGGAAGAGCTTTCAGCTCCTCTATGTGTTCCCTCTGTTTCCTCTGCTGGGCAGGGTGCTGCCCAAGATAGCCCAGGAAGGGGTGCCAACCATCCTGGTGGCCCCCTGTTGGCCAAGAAAGGTGTGGTTCGCAGACATCGGGCAGTTGGCAGTAGATGAATACGTCCTGCTAACTCAGGGGCAGCTACACCCTCTGTTGTTACTACCATGATTCGGGCTAGGAAGACGTCCTCGTCCTTTATCTACTATAGGATATGGCATGCTTACATTGCCTGGTGCGAGTTTAAGTCTCTTCCCTGTCGGGTGTTTTCTATTCCCAGGATCCTGGAATTCTTGCTGCATGGTTTGGATTTGGGCCTTCACCTTAGTACTCTCAAGGGACATGTTTCAGCCTTGGCTATTTTCTTCCTAAGATCTTTTGCCAACCACCATTTGGTTAAGACTTTTTTCCAGGGGGTTACTCACGTGCGCCTGCCACGTAAGCCTATGTTGCCAGTCTTGGATTTGAATTTGGTTTTATCTGCTTTGCAGAATCCTCCTTTTGAGCCTCTACGTGAGGCTACTTTGCCTATTTTGACTCTTAAGGTAGCCTTTTTGGTGGCTATCACTTCTGTTAGGCGTGTTTCTGAGTTGGCAGCGCTTTCCATTAAACCTCCTTACTTTGAGCGACACCAGGACAAGATGGTGTTTCGGTATAAGCCAGATTTCCTGCCTAAGGTTGTGTCTGCATTTCATCTCAATCAAGACATTGTTTTGCCTTCTCTGTGCCCTAATCCTAGTAATCCTAAGGGGCGGGTCTTAAATTCTCTTGATGTTGTCAGGTCCTTGAAGTTTTATTTGGTAGCTACTGAGTCTTTTAGGAAGACTGATGCTCTTTTTGTTCTACCTTCTGGACCTAGGAACCTAGGGACCTCCGGCTAAATCCACTATCACTAGATGGATTCATCAGGCGGTGGTGCAAACCTATTCTGCTAAGGGGAGGGATCCTCCCTTCCGTATTACTGCTCATTCCACTCGTGCTATTGGTGCCTCTTGGACCTTTCAGCACCAAGCTTCTGTTGAACAAGTTTGCAAGGCTGCTACTTGGTCTTCTGTTCATACTTTTTCCAAGTTTTACAAGGTTGATGTTAGGGCCTCAGCTGACGCTGCCTTTGGTCGCAAAGTTCTGCAGGCGGCAGTGGTTTAAACTGCACGCCTTTGCTTTTTGGGGATCCCACCCTACCTTATGGACACTGCTTTTGGATGTCCCAAGTGTAAGGAATTACTGGAACAGGACGTGCTGTATACTTGGAAAAATACAGTTCTGTGAGTACTCACCTGTAGAATAGATTTTGTAGTATACAGCACGTCCTGTTCCATTCCTCCTTCGTTATCATTTTTCTTTGTTACCTCTGTATGGTGATTGTTCTAAAGTTCTTTTTGGGTTCTTATCCATTTTTTGATTCTCCCGGCTTCTTGTATAACTGCTTGTCAACACTGGAAAATGGTGGGAGGCTCCTGGCTATTTATTGGGCCGGGAGTGTTCACAAGTCTTTCTGCAGTCCACTGCGCCACCTTGTGGCAAAATAACCCAAGTGTTAGTAATTACTGGAACTGGACGTGCTGTATACTACAAAATAAATTCTACAGGTGAGTACTCCCAGAATTGTATTTTTCTGCAGGGCCTCTAATCCTCTTCCTTTTCATGGGGGTAGAGTTTCCACCTCTTCAGGATACCAACAAGATTTTTGGAATAAAATAGAGTCTCAAAATAAGGCAAGAGGTATCTGGCGAAATAAAGAAAAAACCCTGTTAAAGCCCGATCAGACATGGAGGCATGCCCTCACCCTTGGAGGTGGGGAGATGGCTACTGCATTGTGTTCAAATTTGGAGGCTCCACGTAACAGATCTTTGGATACAGGACGTTGTATCCTCAGGTTACAAGATCAAATTAGGAGCCAGACCTCCTTGGAGATTCTTTTGGTCAGGGGTATCCCGAATTCTGCAGAAAGCAGAAGTAACGAGATCTGCCAAATCTCGCCTTTTAGAGATTGGAGTAGTTTGATCCACAGTGATGTCACTCCAGCCGGGAGATTTTATGAACACAGTGGATATAAAGGATGCGTACACATCCTACACATTACGATTTTTCCAGGTCATCAGAGGTATGTGTGGTTTTCAGTAGATGGCGCTGCCCTTCGGCCTCTCGTCAGCACCAAGGGTGTTTACCAAAGTGTTGGCAGGTCCCAGGGGATATGTATAATCCCTTACTTAGACGATCTGTTGATATGGGCCCCATCATTCCAGGAGTCCCAGAAGGATACACAGGCTGTCTTATCGACAGTAGAAGAATTCGGCCGGATAGTCAGTTATCCAAAGTCGAATATCATTCCTTGAAGTTTTTCTTCTCTGGGATTGTTATTAGACACGTCTCAAGCAAAATTGTTTTTCTGGAACAGAAGAGACTTTCACTTCAGGCCAGGGTAAAGGGTCTCTTGTAAGTGTTCTTCTGGAACAGAGACTTTCACTTCAGGCTCTCTTGTGTTGCCCTCAGCCAACGATTCGTCAAGGAATGTGTTTGTTGGGCCTGATGGTATCTTGCTTCAATGTAAGTGCTTTTTGCACAGTTTCACACAAGACCCCTGCAGATGGAATTGCTCTCGACCTGGGATCAAGACCCACAGACTCTGGATCACTCTCTTTGCATGACACATTCAACAAGTCAGTCCCTAATCTGATGGCTGAATCCTCAGCCTCTTCAGATAGGCAGATCAGGGAGAATGGTCTCTGTCAGAGGGTCTTTCAATCCCTATGCATGCGCTGGTGGGATTCCAGGCGTAGATCTAGCAATAGCAACAGATGCCATGACTCTTCAGTGGTCAGCATTCAGTTTTCTTTATGCGTTCCCTCCGATTCCTGGGTCGAGTACTAAAAAAAGAGAAGCTGGTTCTCAGACATAGTAAGGATGTCAGAGGGCGTCTCGTGGAGGTTGAACAACGATCCAGATCATCTCACACAGGGGCCTTTAAGGCACCCCAATTCACGAGTTCTGGCTTTGATGGCCTTGCTATTGAAACCTTCATCTTGGCAGGAAGGGTTTATTCCAAGTATGTCACACACCCCGCTTCCAAGATTAATAACATTCGGGTTAAACCAGTAGAGGGCGAACTTCTGCAGAGATGACAAGAAAAAAAGGAGCCCCTCCCGGTTAATAAATACCTGGGACCTCCCACTCATTACCCAGTAATCGTCTCTGCAAGACGGCGAGCAAGTCAGAAGATGGCTGTCTCCTTTCTTACAAGTAAGCCGGGTTCACACCCAGCAATTTATTGCCCTTTTTCTGTCTGGACTTTGATTCATTAAAGTTCCTATGCCTCCCAGCTTCTGCAGGTCCGGACGATGGTAGGTAACACCCTAGGGGTGTCCATTTAGGAGCTATGCTCCACCGTGAGACCCCATTTAGGGGGTAGGCGGTTACCAGGTTCGGGATCCTGGTTTGGGATGCCCTGTCCGTAGTCCCTTCGCCTTCATTATAGTTAAAAAGGGGGTCCTCCCGGTCCTTAGGTCCCTTCCTAAATTTAAAGGGGCTTTGCAAATCCTCCCACTAACGGACGTTAAGGGGCAATCCGGGTAGCTTACTAGCGTAATTCCCACTGGTCATTGCGACTACCTTAAAAAATCACCATATGGAGGCTTCCCAGGATATCGGGCTCCCTTAGGGGCAACCCCGGCAGTGTGTGGGTTGTGGGACATCCCTTGCGGGGGATAATGTGCTGGTTTGCATTACATGTGCACAGCAGGCCATTGCGCGGCAGTCGGGGTCCCAGGCGTCTGGGTCAGCGCCGCCGGCCTCATCACCTACACCTCCACTCCTGATTCTGACCCCAAGTGACGCTGTCATTAGTGGGGAGTCGCACTCTGATGTCTGTGCTAGATTGGCCAACATTGAGAAATTGATTGCTAGCTCTGCGGCCAGAAAGGTCCTGGCTAAGAGAAGGCATTTGTCACCGGCTGCGCCGGGCTTGGATTTCGAGGATTATGATTCCTTTGACTGGTCTGATTATTCCCCACTGGAAGAAGGGGAATTGTTTGCAGAATCTGATGGCTCTGAGTATCAACAGTTTTTGGATGCTGATGCTGGAAAGGAGCGTGGGGATACTGTTGATACCCCCATGCTTCTGGCCCATATTTTTTAGGTGCTGGCTATTTCTCCTCCTGCGGAGGCCCCTCCGCAACAGGGGGGGAATTTTTTAAGCCTCACCTGGAGTTCCCAAATCAGAAGCATTTTGACAATTTGATTCTTAAAGAATGGGAAAAGCCCAGGCGGCTTCCCGGTGTTCCTCAAGGATGGGATAGGAAGTATCCCTTTCCGGTGGACACGGTGAAGCGCTGGTCGTCACCTCCTGAGGTCGACGCTCTGGTTCTGGGTTTGTCCAAAACATCCATTGTGCACTCACCAGACGCCACTACGCTGAAGGATAGTGAGGACCGACGTCTTGATCAAATGGCGTCTCATGCCTTAGCCAGCGTAGGTTCGGCCTTGCGTCCTGTTTGTGCTTCAGCTCTCACGGCCGTGGCTACCAGGTCTGTAATTAGGGGCCTGTTAAATGGTCCCCTGCTTAACCCTGCCAGTAATGAATTTGCTGCGCAGTGTGAATTGTTCATGACCTTTGTCTCATCAGCCTTGGATGACACCATATGCATGTGTAGTAGAACCTCGGCGTTGCTTGTGGCTATACGCCGTTCGGTTTGGTTGCGCCAGTGGGCGGCTGACATTGCGGCTAAGAAGTCGCTTACAGGGCTACCCTTCCTGGGTATGCGTTTGTTTGGAGACAAATTGGACTCGGTGGCGAAAGGAGGAAAGCTACCACAACGTAAGAAACAGCGCCGCTCCTTCCGGGATGCAGGCTCCTTTAAGCCTTCCTTTCGTGGCTCTCGGCCAAGCAGAGGAGTTGCTTACTCAGCGTTCAGAGGTGATTCCTGGGGCAGAGGACGTGCCCGTCCCGGAACTGCCTGGGGTTCCAAACCCAAGACAGCTGCTAAACCCTCTCAGCAATGAGGGGGCGCCCTCGCGGGTGGGGTGACGGCTACGCCACTTCGCCCAGGTCTGGACCCGGGAGGTCACAGACAATTGGATCCTGGAAGTGGTCTCTTCCGGGTACAAGCTGGAGTTCGAGTACCAGCCTCCTCCCAGATTCCTCAGGTCTCGGGGCAGATCCTTTCTGGCCCCTTGTTGGGAGACGGTCACCACGGACGCCAGCCTGTCGGGCTGGGGGGGTTTCTGGAAGGAACATCAGTTCCAGGGGTTGTGGGGTCCTCAGGAGGCGCACAACCCCATCAACATCTTGGAGCTGAGGGCTATTCGGTTGGTGCTGTCGCACTTGGCGCATCACCTCCAAGGTTTACCGGTTCAGGTTCGAACGGACAATCGGACTGCGGTAGCTTACATCAATCACCAAGGAGGGACTCGCAGCAGGAGTGCCCTCAGGGAAGTTTCTCTGATTCTTGCATGGGCGGAGAACAATGTCCCATGCATCTCGGCTGTGTACATTCCGGGAGTGGAAAACATGGAGGCGGAGTCCCTAAGCAGGGGATCCTCTCGCTGAGGGGAATGGTCACTCAACCACAGGGTATTCCGGTCCCTTTGTCGCAAGTGGGGGATTCCGGAGGTGGATCTCTTTGCCTCACGTCATAACCACAAGCTTCCTGCCTTTGTGTCTCAGGATCCTCTTGCTCTGGCAGTGGATGCCATGTCCCTTGTCTGGAGGGACCTGGGTTTCCTGTACCTGTTTCCCCCTTATCCATGGTAGGCAGGGTGGTGCGCAAACTGGTTCAAGAGGATATGCCAGCAATTCTGGTGGCTCCAAGGTGGCCAAGACAGGTGTGTTTCGCAGACGTCATGCGGCTGGCGGTCGATCAGTACAGGTTGCCCCTGTTTCCGGATCCGGTCACTCAAGGTCAGCTTTGTTACCCCAATTTACAAACGCTGGCTTTGACAGCGTGGCTGCTGAGACCTCCATCCTAAAAGAAGAAGGTTTGTCTGACGCTGTGACCCAGACGCTTGTTAGGGCTAGGAAGAAGTCTTCTTCTAACATCTACTACAGGATCTGGCGGTCCTATATTGATTGGTGTGAGGCTAGGGCCTTGCCTTGTAGGGTGTTTTCGATTCCCAGAATTTTGGAGTTTCTCCAACATGGTTTGGACCTGGGCTTTCAGCTTAGTACTCTGAAGGGGCAGGTCTCCGCCCTGGCAGTTTTCTTTCAAAGGTCTTTTGCTCTTCATCCTTTGGTTAAGACTTTTTTCCAGGGGGTCACTCGTGTGCGGCCCCCTCGCAAGCCCTTGTTGCCTGTTTGGGACTTGAATTTGGTTTTGTCGGCCCTTCAGGGGCCTCCTTTTGAGCCGGTGCACGATGTTGCACTTTCTATTCTCACACAAAAGGTTGCCTTTTTGGTGGCTATTACTTCTGTTCGATGTGTTTCTGAGTTGGCGGCTCTGTCTATTCAGGCCCCTTACTTTGAAAAACACCAGGACAAGGTGGTCTTCCGCTTTAAGCCATACTTCCTACCTAAGGTGGTTTCTGCCTTCCATCTCAATCAGGATGTGGTTCTCCCTTCCTTGTGTCCTAAACCTAGCAATGACAAGGAGAGGGCCCTGCACTCTTTGGATGTTGTTCGTTGTGTGAAGTACTATTTGGTGGCTACTTCTCCTTTCCGTAGGACGGACGCCTTGTTTGTGGTGCCCTCTGGGCCCAAGAAGGGTTTGGCGCCTGTCAAGTCTACCATTAGTAAATGGATTCATCAGGCCATTGTTAGGGCCTATACTGCCAAGGGGAGGGATCCCCCTTTCCAGATCACTGCTCATTCTACTCGTGCTGTTGGGGCTTCCTGGACTTTTCAGCAGCAGGCTTCTGTTGAACAAGTTTGTAAGGCTACTACTTGGTCTTCTGTTCATACTTTTTCCAAGTTTTATAAGGTTGATATGCGGGCCATAGCGGATGCTGTTTTTGGCCGCAAGGTTCTGCAAGCTGCAGTGGTTTAAATTTGTGCATTATTTACTTTTTGGGATACCCACCCATGTTGGACACTGCTACTGGATGTCCCGAATGTTATTAATCTTGGAAGCAGGGTGTGTGACATACTTGGAATAATACCATTTTGTGATTACTCACCTGTAAAATGGGTATTTTAAGTATGTCACACACCCTGCTTCACCCCGCCCTTGTTGTATTCTGGATACTCTTTTTGGTGAACCTTGTTTGGTTAATAGGTTTGTTATTGGCTCTTCCTGGTCCCCTTACTGCTTTCCTATACTGGGTAATGAGTAGGAGGTCCCAGGTATTTATTGACCGGGAGGGGCTCCTTTTTTTCTTGTCATCTCTGCAGAAGTTCGCCCTCTACTGGTTTAACCCGAATGTTATTAATCTTGGAAGCGGGGTGTGTGACATACTTATAATACCCATTTTACAGGTACGTAATCACAAAATTGTATTTTTCTGCTGTTTCTGCTTTATCTATCTCTTTTCAGAAACCCATTGCTGAGTCTAAATTTATTAGGACTTTTTTTAAAGGTGGTTACACATGTGCGGCCCCCGTAAGCCACTTCTGGTTTGGGACCTGAACTTAATTTTAGCTCTTTCAGCTCTTCAGGGTCCTCCTTTTAAACCACTGGCAGATGTGTCACTAAGCTTAATGAAGAGGTGGTTTTGCCTTCCTTATGATCTGCTCCAGTGTTCAATAAGGAAAGGGTTCTTCTCTCTGTAGTGTAGATGTAGTGAGAGCACGAAGATATTTTCTCACTGCTACACAATCTTTTCACAGGTCAGACTCCTTATTTGTCATATCTGAGGGACCACGGAAAGGTCTTCCACCAGCTAAGTCTACCATCAGCCGATGGATTAGACAAGCAGTGGTAAGAGCCTATGTCTCCAAAGGGAAAGGTCCTCCCTTTAGGATTACTGTTCATTCGACACAAGCTATTGGAGCATCTTGGGATTTTCAGCATCAAGCATTCAGTAGAACAAGCATGCAAGCCTGCTACTTGGTCTTCAGTTCATACATTTACCAATATTTATTGGGTAGATGTTAGAGCCTCAGCAGATGCCGCCTTTGGTAGGAGGGTATTACAGACAGTAGTAAACTAGATGGTTTTGGAATGCCTTATTCCTGATAGAAGGGAATAAGGTTTTTGGGGATCCCATCCGAAGCAAGGGTACTGCTTTTGAAGGTCCCAATAGTTACTGAATTCTTCTGATGGCCTGAAGTAAAATGTAGGAGAAAAGAGAATTCAGTGAGAACTCACCTGTAGAATTGATTTTTCGTCCAATATTACTTCAGGACATCAGACCCTCCCTGTCTGCTAGCTTATTATGTCCATTCTTTGGATGCCTCGTCTTAGTGGGGTTGTAAATATGAAAATAAGGGAAAAAAAAGTTAAATGGAGAGAGTTTTGTATTTTTCTCCAGCTTTTGGTCTCCAACAAGAGATATAGGAATGCCTCCCGGGCGGCTGGTTCTACTGTTTTTCAATTAAACTGGATTGGAGGAAGTCAGCCAGAAGTATATAGGCCAGGAGGAGAAGCCTTTGTCTTGCAATCCATGCCTGGCCAATTCGGCCTAGAGGTTAACCCAATAGTTACTGAATTCTTCTGATGTCCTGAAGTAATAATGGAAGAGAAATCAATTCTGCAGGTGAGTTCTAACAGAATTATCTTTGTATGGGCTTTAGAAAGTAGGCTAGTTTACACTTTTTTGTCATGCAGGTCTGTGTTTTCCCCAAATGACCTCCAGAACGGCTAGCCAAGTATCTCCTCCCATCTGGAAGTGGAAACACAAACTGGACATTAAAAGCCTACCTCTTCCTCTCGGGCCCTAGTGTTTTTGTGTTTGCTCTCTCAGGAAACAGGCTGTATAACGATGTCCCAGGTTTTTGTTTTTTTCCTTGGGAGAATAGCAGGCCCATACTCCCTACTCTCTCCTTTCTTTTTTTAAATTCTTTATTTATATTTTCCAGAAGAAAAAAAAAACAGTATACATTTGTAATATACTCTTAAAGCCACAGATACAATAGTTTACAAAACGATTATCCATAATCCACAAGCTATCTATAACTTTTATCAATAAAGATTCTATCACAGTACTTTTAGCGTTGGTATTGATGTTCAAATCTGCGTCATCTCACTGGGGGTTAACAAAGAAGGGGAGGGAGGGCGGGAAATTTAATGTTTAAAGCGCGGAACTCTGGGCGCCCCCCAGTAGGGTCCTGCATTCCGCAGACTCCGAAAACTGCAACCATTTGTACCATGTTATCGTAAAGCTCTCAAATCTATTCTCTCTGGATAATCACACTTTCGAATCTCATCAGTTCATTCACCTTTAGGATCCACATCGGAATCGAGGGTGGCTCCCTAGATCTCCATTTAAGGGGAATGCACATCTTAGCTGCATTAAGAAGATGGCACAACAGTGATTTCCTATAGGATTTTAAGGGGGACCCAGTCATGTGTACGAGACAAGAGGCTGGATCAGTTGACACTGCCTCCCCTGTTACCTTGCCTGCGATCTCTCTGACGTCCTCCCAAAAACGGGTCAGTTGCCTCTAGCCCCGTCACATCTCCTGCACCTATCTGAAATGTCCGGTGACCACTTGTTCACCCCGGCTGGCACTATGTACCACCGCGAGAGAATTTTGTAGTTACACTCTTGATAGCGGGTGCAAATAGATGTTTTATGTGGCATGGCTAGTAGTTTTCTACCCTGTTCGGGGGTAAAAGCAAACCCTAGGTCCTCTTCCCATTTCATCAAAAATGGGGGTTGTTCATCTTCCCGTGGAGTAATGAGCAGCTTATATATGTATGATAAGGTGTGTTTAACTGCCTCCCTACTGGCACAGAGGTTTTCAAAGGGGGTTGTTTTCCTCATTCCACCACAAAAGTCTTTAAGAGAGTGGAGAAAGTGGACCATTTGAGTGCTCTGCCAACCTGACCAGGCCGTTAGTCCCCTAGATTGGGCAAGTGTCCCCAGGTCAGACCAGCCCATCTCCATCCAGAAGTGTCCAGCCCTAAATACCTTTTCTCTCTTCCACTCTCTCGAGACAGGTCCCTCATTGCCCGGGGGGAAACGTGGGTTACCCAATATCGGGAGCATCGGGGAGGGGCAGGGGGAGAGCTCTGGAAGTTTAAAGTGTCGCCGGCTGGCCCTAACGGTAGCTCCAACTGTGGGGTGTTGCAAAGCCAAAGGGATGTTCGCGTCATCTAACCAAGTAATCCCTTCTATCAGGGCCTCTATGAACCCATGCTCCAACCCCACCCACTGCTTGTGCATTCCGTGTAGGCACCAGTCCACCGTTCTGCTAAGGTGGACCGCCCCATGGTAAAGGGTGGGGTCTGGGAAGCCCAATCCCCCATTTTCTTTTGTCCAAGTGAGCAGTGTCCTGCTTAACCTTGGCCTCTTTCCCCCCCATACGAATTTGATGAATACCCCTCTGACTTTTTGCAAAAAACTTTGTGGGATCGTCACCGGGAGGGCCTGCAATAAATAAAGCAACCGGGGGAGCAAATTCATTTTGGTCGCGTTACAGCGGCCAAACCAATATATTTTACCTTGGGCCCATCTATATGTTTTCTCCTCAAATTTTTTCAGTAACGGTGGGAAGTTTAAGTCGAAGATTTTGGACAAGTTTGTTCCCAATTTTTGTCCCTAAATATGTGACGCTATCCCTGGCCCATTTAAACGGAAAAGCATCTCGGATTTTGCCAAATCTCTCAGGGGGGATATTTATGTTAAGGGCTTCCGATTTTTGATAATTTTATATCCAGATAATGCCCCGTATTGTTTCAATTCCGATATTAGATTGGGAAGAGACACTTCAGGGCAGGACAAACTAAAGATTAGATCGTCGGCATACGCTGCAACCTTATACTGCTTTGAATTCTGGGACAGGCCCCTAATATCAGGGTTACTTCGGATCCGACACAAGAAGGGTTCTAATGTGAGTATGAAAATGAGGGGAGACAACGGACAGCCCTGTCTTGTGCCATTGGTAATCTTAAAAGAATCGGAGAGAACCCCATTAACCCTGACCGCAGCGGACGGGGAACAGTATAAGCTTCCGATCCAGCTCATGGCGTTAGGGCCTAACCCTATGTGTCTGAGTGTGGCTAGCATGAACTCCCAGTTCACCCGATCAAAAGCTTTTTCAGTGTCCATCACCAGCAGGAGGGTAGGGGTCCCACTCCGTTGTGCCAGATGTACGAGGTTCAACACTTTAATGGTGTTGTCCCTGGCCTCTCTGTGCGGCATGAACCCCACTTGATCTAGATTTATGATGTGATGGAGATGAGGGACCAGTCTGGAGGCAAGGACTTTGGTAAATAATTTCAGATCTGCGTTCAGAAGGGATATCGGTCTGTAACTCGCACACTGGGTTGGGTCCTTGCCCTCTTTCGTGATGGCCGAGATATGAGCTCTCAGGGTATCCAAGGGAAGAGTGCTCCCGTCCTTAACCGAGTTAAGGGCATTCAGAAGTTTCGGGGCCAAGAGAGGGAAGAATTTCTTAAAATATGGTAAACTTGGACCATCAGGGCCCGGGGCTTTGCCCCCTGCCGCCCCCATGACTGCCTTATGCAGTTCAGTCATTGAGATGGGTTCCTCCAAGACCTCCCTTGGCAATTTAGGAAGCCCAAAGTCCGCTATATATTTCTCTATGGGACCCCCACTCCTCTGTCCCCGCTCCTTCGGGAGGTTGTACAAACGTTCATAGAACCTCCGGAAGGCTTCCCCTATTTCGCTAAATAGTTGCGTCACCTGTCCATCTGAATTGGTTATTTTGGGGATATAAGTTTTTGCCCGTTCCGCCCTCAGTGCTTTGGCCAATAGCCTACCACACTTATCCCGCGACTCAGCAATTGCTGATTTGGGCTTTAACCCTGTCGCAGCACAACATTTTAAGTTTCTCCCTAAGGGAGGTTAGGGTGGGTAGATATTCCGCGGCTAGGGACTCTTTGTTTCCTTTCCGCTATCCCAATTTCTGCTAAAAGGTCCAGCATTTGCCTAGACTTCTCTTTTTTGAGTCTAGACCCTATTTTTTTTTTTTTTTTGAAATTCTTTATTTTCTTTCTCATTTCTTTTTTTTTTTCTTTTCTCTTTGAAACATATATATACATCTATGATGCAACTGCTAACAACAAAAGAAGTATTCATCAACATCTATATAGTACATGGATCTCTTACAGGTCTATCTACCACGATAGACCTCATTCAGAGCTTATATAATTTCTATATAACAAATAATAAAAAAAGAAAAAGAAAGAGATATTTTATACCCAGGGAGTGTAGGATAATATAAAATAATGTAATAAAAAAAAAAAAAAAAAAAAAAAAAAAAGGGGGGGGGGGAAAGGGGGGGGGAGAGGGCGGAGAGGGAGGGGAGAAGGAAGAGAGGGAGAAAGTTGAGCCAAGGGGAGGGGAACCCCTAATATCTTCCAAACATATCCACAGTTTATGTCCGTTTACCAGCTCATTATCTAAAGATATATATCCCTTAAGCTATGGCTACACAATCATAAGCTAATTCAGAGAGACTAAGAGGATGATGGGAGGGGGAGATCAGCAATCATTAATTGCTTATATCTTACCGTCTCTCTAAAGAGAAGCCATGGCGTCCATATCTGTTGATACTGTGTTTTGGTCCCATGTACCACGGCAATGAGCTCCTCCATTTCTCTAATGTAATTAATCTCCCCCAACCAATCCTCCACCGAGGGAATTGCTTCCGATCTCCACAACCTAGGTACTAGGGATCTCTTATAATTTTTCAGGGATATATCCATCAGATGTAAAAGAAATAAAGAGGGGTCCCGATCTATCGGTCGACCCAAGATTTCACTAGAAATATCTGCCACTGCACGCCAAAATGGAATGATTTTTGGGCAATCCCAGAAAATGTGGAAGAAACTACCAACTGCTCCTCGACATCTCCAGCACTCGGTGGGATAAGTCGGAGAAAAACCATGCAGCCTCTTCGGGGTGTAATACCACCTTGTAAGATACTTATAGTTAATTTCTTGGACTTTAGCAGACACTGAGGTATTATGTGTGGCCCGAAAAATATATTTCCATTGATCTTTCGTGAGATGTTTATCCAGATCCCTCTCCCATTCTGCACAAAATCGAGGTGTTTCATCCTCTCCATCGTCCCCCAACATTGCATATATTTGAGAGATTAGATGCGTAGGGGGGTCTCCTTCTCTTATTAATCGCTCAAAGGGTGTTAAGGGTCTAAGGAACGCTTGTCTGGGTCCTACGCTCAATAGAAAGCTTTGGAAGATAAACAGGAGCCACTGATCGAATAAAGGTGAATCCCAGTTATCTCTCAAATCATCCAGTTGTGCCCAACCTACAGGTAGAATAAGATGCAGCCCTCTTGGGATCCCCTTTTCCTCAAAGCTCTTACGAAGGCGGGGAAGTATATCTATTGGGAGAGATGGATTATGTACCAGTGGTATCAGAGGGGTTGGCCATGGAGATATTTCTTTTCTATTTCTTAGTTTATCAAAAATTCCGAGTGTAGTAGAGATAAGTGGATGATCTCTGCATAGGCTCTTCCCTGTTCTAATCGCCCATGGAACTTCTTTTAATGGAGTCTGAAGCCAGGAGGTTTCTAAGGTCACCCATTTCTTCTTTGTGGCTTGGTAAGTCTAGACCCTATTTTAATGAAGATGCCTCTGATAACACATTTGTGTGCCTCCCATAAAGTCCCAGGGCTAACTTCCGGGGAGGAGTTGAGATGGAAAAAATGTTTAATTTCTGTCTGTATTTCCTCCAGAATGCTTTGGTCCTCAAGTAAGGACGTATTTAGCCTCCAGGACCAGCTCCTCAGAATTTGGGTGGGGCAAGTAACCGTTAAGGAAACAGGGGCATGGTCAGAGACCGTAATATTGCCAATGGTGGCGTCTGCAATCCTGCACAGAGAGGCATGAGGTACCAGGAACCAATCAATTCTCGAATATGACCCGTGGGGACCAGAATAGAAAGTGTAGTCACGCTCTTTGGGATGGAGAATTCTCCACGGATCAACCAGTTTATAAAGTGCTAGGGTTTTCTTCAACTTTTTAAGTTTCACGTAGGATTCGTGTGGGCTACCCCTAGATGTATCCAGGAGGGGGTCTAGGGCAAAATTGAAGTCCCCTCCCAAGACTAGTTCCCCGTCTCTGAAGGCAGACAAAGCGTCAAGAACCGATTCCAGGAAGGCTCCCTGATTCACGTTCGGCAGATACACATTGGCAAATGTATAGCTACAGGAGGCTATCTTTCCTTTAAGGAAGATCCATCGTCCCTCATCATCCGCCTCATAATCCACCAGCTCCCAAGGGAGAGAGGCGCTTAGGAGTATGCTAACTCCCCTTGATCTGGAGTCTGTGGAGTAGCTATGATAGGCCCTTGTGTAAAATTTGTTGCCGAGAGGGGGCGACTTGCCAACCTTGAAGTGGGTTTCTTGTAAAAAGGCCACTTGAGCCTTTAAACCTCTGAGATTCCTTAAGATAAGCTACCTCTTTTCGGGGCTGTTGAGCCCTTTGGTGTTGAGGGAGACTATCCGGACCTCCGCCATGAGTGAGTCTACACTCGGTAGATCTGGTGTCTCGTCAATCTGCGTTAGGCACCCAGAAGTCCGCGCCCACTGGGGAGGAATAGAAGGGGCAGGGGGAGAGACCAGATAAGTTGTAGGGGAGTGTGGTCAAAAGGGGAGAGGGGATATTAGACCTGGATGGGGGAAAGCTTTAAAATAATAACTACGATTCCCCTCAAATGGGGTAAATTCAGTCAACTAGGACAGCACGTGTCCGAGAGACCAGCCTATCGGGGAGTACTGCGTCCAACGGAGACCGGGAGGCACTACTTGGATTTCTGCAATTCCTCACCCAGCTCATACTGACACTTCACTCCGTTCTCAAGAACTCTACCCGAGAGGTAAAATCCCTCTCGTGCGGGGCTCCAGCTCAAGTATTAAGTCAAACATTCCAGAACACATGTCGGTAACTATCAAGACAACTAAAACAGCACAGAGAAAAGGCAACAAGCTTATTGCATGAGGCTAGTACGGCATCTCACGACTTTGACTTCAGGGAAGCCGGCAATAGCTAGATCTTCAATTATCAGCCATTCACCGTCCCCTCCCCCACCTCAGACGGGGAGACCGAAGGGGAGGGGGGACGTAGCCGCCCATATCCTCAGGATACTTTAGAATTGCTGGCTGAATAACCGCCGTAACGGGAGGACTCTCGAACGTCCCCAGGGGGCCCCTGGGTCAGACCCCTGAGGCGTTTGAGATCCCTGTAGCTCCTCTGGCCCAGGTTTCTCCTTCTCAGCGGACGTACAGGAAGCTGATGCCCATTAGGTTCAAGCTAATCTGGGATGCTGATTGGGGCACACTCTAGGAACCCAAACAGTTCCTTTAGATCTTGATGTGTCTTCAGAAGGAATGTTCCTTTAGCGTTCTTGACAAGCAGATGAAAAGTAAAGCCCCATCTGTATGTAGCACCCTTGTTGATGATGATCTCGAGCAGTGGTTTCAACATTTTGCACATTTTGAGAGTCTGTTTGGACAAGTCCTGTAATATTTGAATTGCTGCTCCTTTGAAACTGATAGGGCCCTTGTTCCACGCTTTCCTTAGGATTTCCTCCTTCAGGGTGAAAAGATGCACCCTGTAGACTATATCCCTTGGGTAGGCTGGGTCCACTCTTCTGGGACCGAGCGCTCTATGTGCTCTGCCAAGTTCGATGGGGGTGGAGGGGTCCCTTTCAAGCACTTCATTAAATATGGTGGTGACGATCGCTTTAATATCTTCCGAGCCTTGCGGTTCTGGGATACCCCTAATCCTTAGGTTGTTCCTTCTGCTGCGATTTTCTTGGTCGTCAAGGTGCAGGTGACAGGTCTTAATTATTGCATCTTGGGAGTCACATCCAGCTTCAAGCGCCCGTATTCGGCTATCATAAGTTCGGCCCTCTGCATCCAGGACCTGAACTCTGGACGAAACTTGAGCTACTTCTTGACGAACTGCCGCTATTTCACGCCTATGCTTCGCTTCATATTTTGCGACGGCATGCCTCTCAACAAAGAGATAGTTTCCATCTGAATCTGCCACTCTTGAAGCTTTTCCTCCGAGGGAATTTCTACTTGAATATCTGCGCCCCAATCGTCAGGAGCTTCTGGAATAAGAGCTGAGGTCTCCAGAGGGGCCGCTGGTGACATTATTATGGGGCTACAACTCTGAGCAGCTGGGGGTTCTTTCAGGGGAGGATTGGAGTGGGGATGCTGGGGACCTCAAAAAGACATCCGTGTTCCCCCTTGCTAACTGTTTACCCTTTTTTTCTGGGCTGGGTCTCACCAGTTTCTGAGTGGGGGCTGTCGGCTGGGCACCTTGCGTCAACCCCGAATATCGCTGGGGGGAATGTGGGGGGTACGCCGTCTTGTCTCGGTTCTCGGCTTGAAGGCAAATCTGCCCAAGTTTGCTGTGGTTCTATCCCGGTTTCTGGAATCTTGATCCTGCCCTCCTAGAGGAGAGCATGTCTCCCCTAATTCCTTAGGGCACAGTGTGTGGCTCTGAGACCTCCTATCGACTTCTACCAGCTGAACACAGTGGTGTTCTGCTTGCTGCCTTCCTGTCATAAAGTTTAGCTGATCTGGCTGCAGGTCATGTCTCCCACTGTTCTCTCCTCTCTCTCCCTCCTGAAGGCGCTGACACTGTCTATCATCACTGTCAGTCAGTGTATCCATAAAATCCGCCTGCGCCTTTAAGAGCGGGCCAGCGGCACTGCTCCTGCCCCCAGCGGTCTCACTTGTATCGGGGGAGATGATGGCAGCCATCTTGCTGCTCCCCTCCAGTCCCTGCACAGCAGCCTCTAGGTGTGGCCCTGCTCTCCGCCCGCTCCTTTCACCGCCGCCTAAGGCCCCCGGGTTCTCCCGTGTCACTCACCCTGCGCTCCTCTTCCTCCACTCCGTCTGTATGCTCGGCGAGCGCTGTCTGATGAGTGGCGGACGCCATCTTGGTCCACCCATCTGTGACGGCCTCTGTCACCGCTCCGGCCCCGCCAGCTCTCATCGGCGGCTTCTCTCCGCTCCTCTCCCGGGGACGCTGCGCCTCTTTAATCTCGATCTCTTCACCGGAGATGTCACAGGATGAAGTTGTGGCACGCTCCTCTTCTTCCTCTCCTCGCCAGCGAGATGCCGCCTCTGCCGCCATCTTTATCTCCTCTGCCTCACTCCTTCTCCTCGCTTTCTCTGGCAGCCGCTGATTTGTTGGCGCCCCGTCGCCATCTCTTCTCCCTCTGGACATTGCGTTCTGGACCTTCAAATCGCCCGGTAAGTGGGGTAATTTGGGGCTGGGAGGCAGGAGAGGGATCACCCACGTCCTTCCAGAATCATGCCGGGACACACCCCCCTACTCTCTCCTTTCTGTCAGGGTTAGGGGTTCCCCTTTCCTGGATGCCAGTTCCAGATGGTGGCCTCCACGTCAGGATCCTATTACTGGGCTAGGCTTCCTGCATCCTTTCCCATAGGGGTACAGTGGAAAAGAGGGGCTATGAGTGGTCTGTGGACCAGAGGAGGTAAGCCTGCTTTCGTATTGAGAGGCTTCCTATTCTTATTTGGTTTACAAATTATTTATTCCAAGTATGTCACACACCCCGCTTCCAATATTCATGACATATGGGTTATAACCAGTAGATGGCGGACTTCTGCAGATATGACAGGAAAAAAGAATTGTTGTCTCTGTTATTATTTCTGTCCGGACCTTGTTGGTTTTAGTCTCCATGCCTCCCAGCCTTGGCTGTAGGTCCGGGCGACGGTAGACTACACCTTTAGAGGTGTATTAGGGAGCCATGCTCCCCCGTGAGACCCCATATTTAGGGGTCCCCCTCCCGTCGAGGGAGGTTGCATTTCTGGGCATGAATCTGGATACCATTCAGGCCAGGGTGTTCCTACCTCAGTCGAAGTTGCAGATGGTTCAAGATCTGATACGTCTTCTTTTGTCCATCCCTCGCCCGTCTATCCGGCTAGGGATGAGACTGGTGGGGTTGATGGTGGCTTCCTTCGAGGCAGTCCCCTTTGCTCAGTTCCACATGAGGTCGCTCCATCTACTGTCGGTTTGGGACAGATGTCCACTGTCATTGGATCAGTCTTTTCTGATGTCTCTCCTGGTTCGGCAGTCTCTTTAGTGGTGGCTGGAACCAAGGAATCTTCTGAGGGGCAGGTCTTTTCTGACCCCTTGTTGGGAGACAGTCACCACGGATGCCAGCCTGTCGGGCTGGGGGGGTTTCTGGAATTAACATCAGTTCCAGGGGCTGTGGGGTCCTTGGGAGGCCCACACCCCCATCAATGTCTTGGAGCTGAGAACCATTCGGTTGGTGCTGTCATGCTTGACGCATCACCTCCGGGGTCTACCGGTTCAGGTTCGATCGGACAATCGGACTGCGGTCGCTTACATCAATCACCAAGGAGGGACTCGCAGCAGGATTGCCCTCAGGGAAGTTTCTCTGATTCTTGCATGGGCGGAGAACAATGTCCCATGCATCTCGGCTGTGTACATTCCGGGAGTGGAAAACATGGAGGCGGACTCCCTGAGCAGGGGATCCTCTCGCCGAGGGGAATGGTCGCTCAACCACAGGGTATTCCGGTCCCTTTGTCGCAAGTGGGGGATTCCGGAGGTGGATCTCTTTGCCTCACATCACAATCACAAGCTTCCTGCTTTTGTGTCTCTGTCTCAGGATCCTCTGGCCCTGGCAGTGGATGCCTTGTCTCTTGCCTGGAGGGATCTGGTGTTTCTTTATCTGTTTCCCCCCTTCTCCATGGTAGGCAAGGTGGTGCGCAAGCTGGCTCAAGAGGGTGCGCCAGCAATTCTGGAGGCTGCCCCTGTTTCCGGGTCTGATCACTCAAGGTTAACTTCGTTACCCCAATTTACAAACGCTGGCTTTGACGGCGTGGTTGCCGAAACCTCCATCCTAAGGGAGGAAGGTTTGTCTGATGCTGTGATTCGTACACTTGTTAGAGCCAAGAAAAGATCTTCCTCTAACATCTACTACAGGACTTGGAGGTCCTATATTGACTGGTGTGAGGCTAGGGCATTGGCTTGCAGGGTGTTTTCGATTCCTAGGATTTTGGATTTTCTTCAACACGGTCTGGACCTGGGGTTCCAGCTTAGTACCTTGAAAGGGCAGGTCTCTGCCCTGGCGGTTTTCTTTCAAAGGTCCCTTGCTCTGCATCCATTGGTTACGACTTTTTTCCAGGGGGTCACTCATGTGCGGCCCCCTAGAAAGCCTTTGTTGCCCGTTTGGGACTTGAATTTGGTTCTGTCGGCTCTCCAGGGGCCTCCTTTTGAGCCGGTGCAGGATGTTGCACTTTCTTTGCTTACACAAAAGTTTGCCTTTTTGGTGGCTATTACCTCTGTTCGACGTGTCTCTGAGTTGGCCGCTCTGTCCATTCAGGCCCCTTACTTTGAGAGACTTCGAGGACTTGGATATTGAGGCCTGGGCTAGGTGTCCCAAGGTTGATGCTCCCTTGGCACAGGTGTCCCAGAAATCTGATTCTTCTAAGGCAGATTGAGATGTGGATTCCTTCCAATTCACACTATTACTTGTATCTGAATTTCGTAGGTTTTAGGAGGTCTATTTGCCAGGTCTTCCATGAAGAAGATCCGACCACCTGTTTGTTTCCTTTGCAGGCAGGAATAAAGGGCTACAGGCATCTATCCTCAGCTAGCCGTCCTGGTGGACATTTGGGGAAAAACACCAATTGAGTTTCTGGTAGTCTTCCAGGACAACGTCCTACATCCCGCCCTGGTAAAAATTATGTGATTTAAAGTGGACCAACACCCTGGGGTGATCGGCCCGGGAATCTATAAGATTCCCGGGCCGATCACCCCCCACCCCGCGGGACATCCGAGATCGGGATGTCCCGCGGGGTGAAACCCCCCCCAAGCACCCCAACTCACCTACCTTATCTTCGGCGGCGGCCGGCCGCCGCCGCCTCCCTCGCGCCCCTGTAGGCGTGCGCGCCTCCGCGCCGGCCGTCTGCGAATGGCCGGCGCGGGGGCGCGCGCGTCAAAAGTGACGCGAGGGAGGCGGCGGCGGCCGCCGCCGCTTAGACGTCCCAGCTCTCCCCTTGTACGTCGGCGCTGGGAGCGGGGAGAGGTGAGTTTTTCGGGGGGTTAGGGGGGGTTTCACACAGCGGGGCACCCCGATCGGGGGTGCCCCACCGAAGTGGACCAAGACCCAGGATAGTCAAAATCCTGGGTGTTGGTCCACTTTAAGTTTTAGATAATTACCTTGTTAGGAACTTTAAGTTCCTTGTGCGATTACTTGGTTAAAACACTGAGGCCCAGGAGAAAGGAGGGGCTTTTAAAGTTGTCCAGTTTGTGTTTCCTCTTCCAGGTGGGAAGCAATACTTTGCTAGCCATCCTGGAGAACTACGAGAAATTCCATTACCGGCAAGCTAATTGGGGTTTTTAGCCCCACACTGTGAAGCTCCCAACATGCATCCAGCTGGTATATCCAGGGCCCAATTAGGAGTTAATAACCTAAAAACTTGATTTATGTTGATTATATCATCAGTAATAAACTTAATGCTACATTTAGTAATCAAACACAATTTTGACTCCAGATAATGAGGCGCTTGTAACATCTATTCTGAAAAACAGGAACATTTGTTGTTATACTTGTCTTTGGTGAGAATTTCAAATTACTGGTAAGCGAGCCCTGCTCACCTTCTTGTGGCCTATTGTAAAATCCGTAACCTTCTGGACACCACATTCATTCTGGCTGCAGGTGAGGCTGAAGAATAGAGGACTATAGAATATTTTTATGCTACTGTAAATGGGTGGGATGAGGGCCTCCAGACTCTTACATGGACATGACTGTATTAGGAATGACTTTAATGATGAGTGCAAGCTGAATTAGCTGGAATAGCCAAGGATCCACACAGGTATGTGTGTGTAATACATTATGAAACAATGTGTAATAAATTATGCTGACTAAAGTGCAATGCACAGCTGTTTCATGGTGCATGGGGTGAGGATCCATAGAGCTTACACAATGATTGCGGCGATCACACAAATGCTCATTTGGGTTCCAGTCTGGGTAATTCGGGGACCAGAGTAGTATTTTGAAGTCTCGGGCATGTTCTTCTAACCAATGTCAGACACGTCTAGTAATGCAACATGTATAATTGTCTCTCAGGAAGATATCATCTGTTGCAGTTTGAGTGCTAGGCGCAGCGGGGTCCAATCCAGATAGACATTTGTGGTGTAATAGGAACTGTCTTTACTGGAATATGAGTGCAGTAAGTGAGGGTCACCTTCTAAGAACCCTACTAGGAACAACGGGGACCGCATGGCGCCCTGGACAACCAGACAATTACTACCACACCAACAAAACCATTAAGGTAAATAGACTATTAATGATCTATGGTAGTCATTTTTTCCCCTGGAAATGAGGCCCTAAGAACCAATTTATATTCCTCAAATCAATTTGGTGCATTTCCCAGTGGACACCGATGATACAGGATCCCAAAAAAAAAAAAGACAATGGGCATGTATGGGTGATCTACAAGGATGTATTTTTCCCAGACTGGTTGAGAGGGCTTTTCACGTGGATCAGTGGCCCAAAGAATGCCATAAAACCATTCCCCAGACCATAACGGGGCCACCACCTGCTTCCAGCAATGGTTGCAGGGTTTTTCTGATGTTTCTCATCTGACATAACACCATCTATTTGATGAAGTTGAAAATGTGACTCATCGAAGCAGGCAACCATTTGCAAATCAGCAGAGTTCCAATTCTGCAACTTCTTTAGCAAAGGTACAGTGACCATCCACCTGCTTCAGAGCCCTGTTTGCAGTAGGGTTTGCTGAACTGTTTTAGACTTTTGGTATTCCTCCTGGTTCTTTTTAGCGGTAGTTTGGAAATTCAGATAATGTTTCAATGTTAGAAAAAAAGCATTGGTCATCCTCAAATTGATGTTGGTTGGGAGTAGTTGCCCTTGGTGGATGTTTCAATATCATTCATTATTCGTGTTCTTAGTATTTGTGGGTGAGCCCATGGATGGAAAGCAACCCTAAACACGCATGGTCTCGGAGTACTTAAATTGGACCTACAGGTATCATCTGTTCTGACGGCCCAGAAATGAAATGATTTGCATTGTGGCTCGAAATATTCATTAGCGAAATCCTAGCTCATCCACTTTCTATTTTCTTTTTTTTTTTCTATCACTATGCCTATTGTTGTCAACTCAGGTTCTGGAGTCGCATTTTCCCCTATCCTCTTGATAGTGACTATATATACAGAAATAATTATGATAAGCAGTGAAGGGAGTTTTACATGCCATAACCTGACATCTTGTGCAAACCGAATTCTTGGAAATGTGAGCGCCTTCCGTCAAATCCAGTCATGAGGAGATCCAGAAGGATCCTAGCTGTGCTCTTGGGAGCCATCAAGCTCTTTTGATGTTGCTAGACAGAGCCAAAATGTTTGTGTAATTAATGAGGCAGCTGCACTCAGCTCCTGTCCTCTTAAGTGAGTTCAGATACCATAGGACGTGCATCTCCACTCTAAGATACACATCAGATTTTACCTTAGCTAGATGTAGAAATCAAATATGTAAAAAAACGAATCTTTGTTACGAAGGAGGGATACGCTTTGACGGGTTTCCTCCCAGACATGAATTTATTTTTTATAAATGGAATATCCTTGAAAGAGCACTGTCAATGCCGGTTAAGGTAAAAATACAGTGATGTGAAAAGTCAACTTTAATGAAGAAAAAAGCATTTACACATGTTGGTGTAAGTTAGACACATCGTCCTAGATGTGTTTTTACCTAGGACCTTCAAGGGCACAATGACCATGCCCCAGGGACCATCAATCGGCCGTAGTTCTTGGAATGGAATAATACTTGGTCCTTGTGACCTTTTCCAACCTCATCACTAACTATATTACATTATAACCTGTTCTGCTGCAGAGAATGCTTGCTAAAAAGCGTTTGGTTTGTTTAAAGAGAAACAGTCACCAGAATTTTCACTTTCCTCTCCAGCGGGTCATCCAAATTTAGGAGGTCCTGCTGTGTGAGATCAGAGGGATCGCGGTAAAAGTGCACCTTTCCAGTAATTCTCATTGCGCATGCGTGGGCCACCTGTATCTTGTGCCACTCTAATGTAATGTCAAGGGGTCACATTAAAACATGATGGAGCATGAATTGCTGGACACTCCCCCGCATACCTGCACATACTCGACTGGCACAGCAGCCAAAGGAAAGCTGGGGATGTGTCCCGCATTGGGTTTTTCGGCGAGGTGACTTCCCAAATGATGTCCCAGGGACTGGGAATCAGCTGGTCTTTTAACATAAATTAAACAAAAATACTCTTCTACAGAAAGTCCTAGGTGGCAGAGACACTATTCTACTGGGATTGAAAACAATCTTAGGTTCTTCATATGTCTTGGCTGTGGGGTAGAGTGGCAGGACAGAAGCCTTTCCTTACAAAGAAATACGGTACATCTAAGCTCGGCTATGTCATGCCAAAACCTAAAATTATGTCTACCAAAAGCACATGGGAAAACAGGTCATGGGATTATGAGACCAGGGTTGAACCTTTTGGCTGTAATTGAAACGAGACTTTTTAGATCAAAGCCATCAGAGCAAATCAAAAAGGAACACAAAGTAATGCATGTTGAATGTCTTGCCTGACCTCACAAATCCTCTGCTAGTGTCCTTGTCCACAGAGACTCTAAGCTGTATCTCAGTGCCTCCCTCTTAGCTCTATGTTAGAGAAAGAGTTTCTGCGAGAAGTGCTGCCTGAAAAGAACCATCTGTAGCCACTCCCCCTCTAGTAGGAAAAGTGTTTCTGATGGTGCTTTTCAAGGTAATGAAAAGTACAGTGAATATAAAAAGTCTACACTCTCTCTCATTCTAATGTCATGTTTTTGTCATGTAAAAAATCAGACAAAGAAGAATCCTTCCAAAACTTTTTACATCTTCAGTGTGACCCATTAATCTGTCAAAATCTTTAGAGAAACAAACTGGAAGGTGGAAGCAGTTTCTTACAAAGAGAAACATCCAAGTTCTGCCAAAAGCATGTGGGAGTGAGGTTGAACTTTCTGACCGATTCAGAAAGCTATATTTGACACAAAGCCAAATGTACACCATACCTATAGAGAAGCATGGTGGAGGCAGAATTAGGCTTTGGGGCTGTTTTCAGCAGCTGGAACTGGGGTTTTAGTGAAAGTGGAGGGAATGGCGATGTTACAAATATTCTTCAAAATGGCGAAGCTCAGTCTATACTGTCCAGTTTATTAATTCTTTGTCACCAGAAATTGATGAATGCATCTGTGAATGTCCTTGGCCTAATAATCTTAAAATGGCCAGATGTACTTTCATTAAACCAGATTAATTTCACGTCCTCTTTAGAACCATTTGAAAATCTCCTCAGGGCTCTCATGTCAAGTCATGTCATGTAGATAAAGAGAAAATCTATAGACTGAAATGTACATTATTGCTGCAAGAAATAAGCCTCCAAAACTACTCTCCAGCAAGAACTGGCAGTAGTAGCGGTGTGCCGCACAGATGACGCCACAGTCTACTTGGTCTGGCATCCAGCGGCGTTCACTAGTTAGCTGTCCTCCCTCCTTGCCGGAACCAGTGAAGTTATTTGCATTCCAGATGTGGAGACACGTTTCGTTTATGTGGGAACTTTTCCCTTTAAATGCTGCACTGTATAAAGTCCTAGCAAGCTGCCTTTGAAGGTACTTTGGGGTGGCATCTCGCATAGTGCACCTGTTTCCTTGTGTGAAACCTTTCTTATCCAAATATCAGTTAATTTTGGCACAAAACCTTCAGGCTAAAAAGCTGAAGATGAAGAAGAGTTTCACCTTTCAGCATAGCATGACTATCACTCAAAGCCTAATGGCTTCCCCAGAACAAGATCAAAGCATTTGGAGTGGGCCAGCTAGACCTGAAGAGGAGATGCCCTTACAATCTGACAGATTTGGGTGGTGTTCCAGGCACAGGGAGGCATACTGTGGTGTCCATTGCCAATGCCCTCCTGCGCATTAAACTGGAAAAATATTGCTTTTCTTCTCTGCTCCTTGAGTAATCGAGCGATGTGATAGGCCACCACGGTCACGTGGTTGCCCGCTATGTGGTGCACAATGGCCTGGACAATTAGTCACAGATAAAACAAAGTAATATCCCAGCACTCAAATACCCACCAGCTTTCAACAAATCCTGCTATCTGTCTAAATTTGTTAAAGTACAGAAAGGTCTCCATTGCACACATTCGCAAACGTATGTGAAAGCTGCAGGGTCACGTCACAGCATTTCCTGCAGTCCTACTTCAAACAATGAGAGCCCCTTTAGTCCTACTTTAAACAGTAGGCAGGGAAAATCACTTCAAGTTAGACATAATGTGGTTGATTCAGAGTAAGGGGACTTGCATAGTCTAACTTGGGACTGATTAAGAGCCAGGTGAAAACTTACACCTGGTAGATTAAAGTCAATGACAGTTTTCTGTGAGAATTCTCACCTGGCTCTGAATTGACCCCATTGTAAGATTTGTTGCAGACTGGTAGATATTTGAGCACTGGGGTATTTTTTTGTGTTTTGTCAGTGTAGATGTACCATGCACCCCCAAACCCAAAAATGTCATAAATTCAAAAAGGGTTATGTGTCATGTTTATGCAACCTCATTATTTTACTGCTCATTTGTTTTATTTTTATTTTTCTACTCTAAAAAGTTTGTTTTAATTAATGCTTTAAAACGCTACTTTTTATTGACACAATTTAAAAGTACATATTATTTTATAAAAATATAAAATTGTTTTTTACAATCTTTATCATACATTTGGTTGCCTTTAGGTTAGGGTGGGTAAGTGGGATACTTTTGACTGAAGTTCTAAATTAAAATTTCAGTCGCTTTTCATGTGCTAGTGGGTTTTAATATAGAGGATTACATGAACCAAACCAAAATTTTCACATTTCCTTTAAAACTCTTTTCTATCCTGACCTGTCAGCAAGTGTGTAGCCTGGAGCTCTGCTGGTTTTGTGGTTTGAGTTTGTTTTCAGGGACTTCAGAAATGTCTGTATAGGATAATCTGATGCTTTGTTTATGAGGAGAAGGGTGATAAATGTTTAGAGTTGAGAGCAGTCCAATAAAAGATGTTTAGTACGGGGATTTAAAATTTAATTGCAATGACTTTGTGGTGGCAGAGTTTTATATCCTGCCTAGTGAGATAAACAAGTCTGGCAGCAGTGCTCCTGATGAGTTAGTGCTTGTGTTTTATTTTTCATTAAGGATTTAGCATGGACGATGTATCATCTGCTTATGTCAATGCAGGTTGCAGTAGCAATGCACTAACTGCAAGGAGGCAAAGAAGTAACCGCTCACCCGTTTAGTATCCTTAAGCAAGGCCGGAGGAGCATGGTAAAGTGGCTGCACAACTCCCAAACAATTGTTACCAAAAGGAAAATCCAGCTCATGTATCCGGAATTAAACTGTAGCATTTAATATGTGTTCATTAGAACAAAATCATCCATGAAATCTACCGCCTCAGGGTGGGTTTCAGGGGTCTCTGTGCCCCCTTAGCTGTGTATCTTACCTTACCGCCACATTCATTTAAATGCCAGGAGGAAGGAAAGATCTCAATTCTTCCAGGTCGCATTAGGTGTATACATGCACAGTGGCTGCACAACATCCCCTGCCTCCTGCTGCACAACCACCATGGGTGAGATCTTTCTTTCCTCCCTGCGCCTATGCACTTGTAGACGAAGGTCTGGCTAGTGAGTGGACTGGCAGGGTTTCAGAGATATTTAAATAAATGCAGTGGTAAGGTACAGAGACCTCCAAAATGTGTAGTAAGATGGTAGATTCCGAGGACGGTTTGGGAATAGATGTTTTTCGGTTTCAATCTTTTTATTGTCATTTTTTTGGTATAAAAGGTAAACAGTATGACATATTGTTCTTTTACAAATAGTTACAGAACACAAATTGTCATTTTTCATACAGTTTCTCATACAGACATGCCATTTCCAGTAAGTTGCTAAGGCACATTTAGGGCGTTTGGGCCCCTAGAGTTTAATTATGTACCAACATGAGCGACTTAAAATTAGCATCTATTAACTGATAGTCAACTTTACTCAAATTGACGGGCAGGTAGATTGTCTTCTCCTGCCTCAAGCTCTCCGCAATAGCTAGTTTTGTCACCAGCATGACCTGAGTCAGTAAGGCGTGTTGGGGCTTGGTGATACCTTCTGGCTTCACATGTAGCAAAGCAACCCAGGGGTCCCTTCGTAGGTTAATGTACAGGAGAGTATATAGCAGACCAAAGACCCGAGACCAGAACCTCCTGACCTTCGGGCATTCCCACCAGATGTGGAGGACCGTCCCCTCCGCAGAACAGCCTCGGAAACAAGTTGCCGGATACCCTGGGATTGCTTTCCCTGGAGGGAACCAGGGGTTTCTAAATAGTCGCATTGCTGGGAGATGTGGTGAAATCAGTTTCCCCGAGTATTTCACTCCGTCCCATATACGGAGAGTGTGGTTTAAGATTGGACATGTAATGCGGGGCCTATACTGTGGTGGGGTCCAAATTAAGCTATCTATGGGGATGGGATCGCATGTCATGGCCCAGAGAGGGGTTTCTACTTCAAGATGCAAGCTATGTAACTGCGCAATTTGCGTGGCCAAGTAGTATCTGTTCACGCACGGAACCCCCAGCCCTCCTTCTGTCCTGTGTCTAAACATAGTAGTTTTAGCTACCCTCGGTCTGGTACTTCCCCAGACAAACCTCATTATGCTATTCTGCATGCTTCTAATCTGGTACGAGGGGATTTGAACAGGGAGCGTCCTGAAATAGTAAAGCATTTTGGGCAATAGGGTCATTTTTACCGCATTTATCCTTCCTATCCACGAAATCCCATGACCCTGCCAAGAATCGAGCATAGTTTTCAGTGAGTGAAAGAGGAGGTAATTGGCCTGGTATAGGGTATGGTAATGAGTGACCTTGACCCCCAGATATGATAATGTCCCCAGGGCCCAACGGAAGGGGAAGTTGGATTGAAGCGATCTCCGCATCTGAGAAGGGACATTTAAGTTTAACCCCAAGGATTTCTCTTTGTTGACTTTGAGGCCTGAGATTTGCGAAAAATCATCTAGGAGGTGGAGGACATTGGGCAGCGAGATATGGGGTCGCGAAAGGACTAGCAAAATGTCGTCTGCGAAAAGGCATGCTTTGTGGTGGTATCCTGCTAACTCTATCCCTGTTATATCTGGGTGTGTCCTGATTGCAATTGCTAGCGGCTCAAGGGCCAAGACGAATAACACTGGAGAGAGCGGACACCCATGCCACGTACCTCTGCCGATTGGGAATGGCTCAGAGAGGTAACCCCCATACTGAACTCTTGCTGAGGGAGACGAATATATGGACCATATCCATGTTAGAAAGTTGTTTCCAAATCCCCATTTCTGAAGGGCAAGGGACATATAATCCCACGATAGGGAGTCAAATGCCTTCTGCATATCCAATGACACGAGAAGGCTGTGGATTTCCCTCTGCTGAGCTAGCTTGATCAAGGGAACTACTCTATGAATATTATCTGAAGCTTGCCTATTAGGTACAAACTCCACTTGATCCTTCCCGATCAGTGTATCTAAAAACTCGTTAATCCTAGAAACCAAGACTTTTTCCAGTATTTTAAGATGTACATTAAGCAACGATATGGGCCTGTAATTCTGTGGGTTTAAGTGATCCTTGTCCGGTTTCAGGATCATGCTTATGAATGCCTCCAGAGAGGTCCGGTTCAATGTATCTTTTCTTTAAGGGAGTTAAACATTCTTGCTAAGTGAGGGGCTAGTTCCGCTGCATATTTCTTATAGTATAGGTTTGAGATAAGTCGTCGGGTCCCGGTGCCTTGGAAGCTTTTAAAACTTTTGATTGCCTTCAAAACCTCTGGGACAGAGATCTCTGCTTCAAGATTAGCTCTATGAGTTTCTGTCACCTCAGGGAGTGAGATTGAGTCTAGAAATTTAGTGGCTCTTTCTCGAGGGAACACCTGGGGCGCCACGTAAAGCTTGCCCAGCATTCTTTTAAAAATGTCTACAATTTTGACGGGGGTAGCAGTGTTGGACCCCTCCGCAGACCGTAACATAATTGGAGATTGTTTCAGCCCTGAGTATCGTTTTCTGGTTTCCTCTGGGCGGGGAGTCGCCTGCAACTGTAAAGTTATCCGTAGTGGCTTAGGGCCGACACCATGTACAATAAGATGTAGGGGGGGGGGCGTGGCCGGACATGAGGGAGTGAGGACGCTCTTGCCTTGAGCTCCCTCCAGCCGACTAATTACATTAGCGATTAGGGGCACCTTCCCTTATAAAATCTTCCCAGAGGACGATGGCCAAGAAGCGCAAGGGCCAGAGAGTGACTGCATCTCCTCAGATTAAGATCAGCACTTACCTGAGGGCCCACAGAGCACGGGGGACCGGTGGGTCTTCACCCAAGATGGCGGCGCCGCATGGAGAAGATGTGGTCCCAGGGGTGGAGAAGGTGGGGACGAGCTGCCGGACACCCCGAGCGAAGGCTGTCCGGGGCGCGGCGGAGGATGGCCTAGAGACGGGTGGTGTGCCCGGGGGGTGCGGCTCGGCAGGGAGAGGAGACGCGGCGCGGAGCATCAGCAGCGCCCGGGAGAAGAGGTGGAGCCTGGATGGGCCGAAGCAGACGACGCGGCGGCGGGGGCAGAGAGCGCCCGTGAGAAGCTGTCGGGCCAGCCGTCCAAGGCACGAGTGAAGCCGAGCGATGCCCGGAGCTGGCCAGCGGAGGGAAGTGAGGAGCGGTCCGCGTCAGCTGTTGCCGGGGACGGGGGGCACAGCAGAATGCTGCATATAGACGGCGCACCTGACGAGGTGAGAGCTGCCTTGTTCAGTGCGGACGGGGCACAGCCAGCTGGACACAGCATGGGGGGAAAGGCGAGGTCTGCGGGGGTGGATGAGACTGACATGTGGGCTGGTAGTGAGGGGGTTCCCACATGCCCTCGGGGTCTCCCTCCTTTGGATGCCCCCTGTAAAGTTGGGATGCCCTCTCAGGCGGAGAATCAGGGGAGGAGCCAGGACTTTGAGCTGGGGAGCCATATGGAGGTCCCAGCTCCCCCAAATTTGGAGCTCTCCACCTCCGGTAGCGGCAGCATGGGAACGAGCCCACCAGACATCTCACTGAGACAGCGCAGCTATCGGGACACTCCCACGGCGGCACCGCCCAGCCTGGATACCTCTGTGCGACTGGAGGCCCCGTCGGGCCCGGAGGGGGACTGGTTCTCCTCGTTGGCGCGATTGTTTGCGCCCCATTCCCCCGCGTGGCTCTCAGGACATGACACTGGAGGGAACACATGGCTAAATGATCGGGCCAACACTGCAGTGGGCCGGGGGCCGTTTTGGGTGCCTTCCCCGCGGCAATACGACCCAAGCCAGCGCTCCCTGATGCCCCCATCCTGCCCGCCCACGGGATCTGGACGCAGCGTGGCAGGCCCTGTCCCTGCCCACTCGGAGCGCACAGCCGCACGGTCGGCGACACTGGATGGAGACCTCGCCCAGACCGGCCCGGGAGGCTATCGTGATAGCCATGCAGCTGCCCCCTCTCTGGCCTCGCCGCGACCCCGCGATGCACACGATGCGGTCCTGGCAGATATTAGGAGATTTGGAGAATAGGAGCCGTCGGAATAACATAAGGCTGCGGTGCCTGCCGGAGGCGACAGAACCAGATCAGCTACTACATACAGTGACGGGCAATGAGATCTTAAGCCGTCCGCCCAACACGGAGATCATTGTGGACCGGCTACATAGAGCCCTCGGTCCCAGACCTGCCGACTCCAATCGTCCACGTGATGTGATTTGTCGCCTTCATTACTTTTCAGTAAAAGAGGAAATTCTTCGAAAGGCCAGATAAGTTTTGTTGGGGCGTCACTGCAGGTCTTCCCAGATGTGTCCAGGTGGTCCCTTCATATGAGGCGTCTTTTGAAACCCTTGCTTGGGAGAATCCAGGAATGTGGAGCTTCGTACCGCTGGGGATACCCTTTCCACCTGCTAGTGCGGAAGAATCAACGGGTCTTTGCCCTGAGGTCACCTGGCGACCTCCCGGGGTTGTTTGCCTTCCCGGACTCAGGGCCGATGGAGGTCCCGGACTGGTTGGATCCTGCTTCGCTCCCACCCCTTCAGTTGGCCAGAGAGGGGCAATCGCAAGGAGGGTGCCGAGTAGGGGGTTCGTATGACGCCCACAGAAGAAATGTCAGAAGCCCGCCGTCGGCCCCCCAGCACTTGGATCCTGAGTCCTAGCTCAGTGTCAGACTTCATCTTGATATCCTTTGACTACCGTGGTCTATCTTGTGTTAAATTGTCGGTTATGCTGGGGGAGTCTACTCGTTTGCTCCCCCGTGACCCGATCGGCTGGACCGTGCTGGTATTCCGCGCACTGTTTGGGTCCGTTGGGCCGGGTTCCAGGGGGCCGAGGAGCACTTCCGAGGGTTATAAATCTGGTGGGAGGTGCCCCCTTTGATGTTTTGCCCCACCACAGGCGCTCGCGCCGGGTTGGGGTTAATTTGTTTGAGGAGTCGGCTGGGGGGACCTCGTGTAACCTTTTGGTCCGCTTCGCACCCACAGTAGGTTTGGTCCCCCCCCCCCTGCTCAGCAGTTGCCGGGTAGGGAGGGGCGCATGTTTGGGGATAAGTTAAGTTCAGTCCCCACTTAGTTACAGGTTTTTCCTTTTTCTAATCCCTGTAGTTACGATTTCGTAGAAGTTGTTGTCTATTGTGCTTAGTTACGTGTTTTTGGTCTTCCCTTATTTATTTTTTTATTTTTTTGTATTTCTGTCTTGTGTTGCTTTCCTTATAGCTTTTTATTTCCATTTCTTTCTTTCTCCTTACCCCACTTTACCCTTGTTCGTCTCCCATACCCGCGGCCCCATCCCCCCCCTTCCCGCCTTCTCACCTGTCCCCTGCCTCTAATTAGCACTTTCCTTAGTGTATCAGAATGTCCAAGGTAAAGTGCACATCCCTCAATGCAAAGGGCCTGAACTCCCCTCATAAAAGATCCTCCACCCTCAGGGAACTGAGGCGCTTGCACACTCAGATTGCGTTCCTCCAGGAGACTCACTTCAAGACAGGCAGGTCCCACAATCTCACCGATCGTCACTCAATATCTTTGCCCCTCACCGGACACAAAATCTAGAGGGGTCGCCATTCTCTTGGTGGGGGCTCTGCCTTGGACACACCTTGAGACTCTCTTGGATCCTGAGGGAAGGTTTATCTTTGTAAAGGGAACACTTTATTCCCTAAAAATTACCCTAGCAACATGTTACTGCCCCAACTCTAATCAACACAAGTTTCTCCACTCTACTTTAGAGAAACTTGCGGCCTTTGCAGAGGGGGTCCTTCTGGTGGGGGGAGACTTTAACGTAGCCCTGGATCCTGGGTTGGGCACCTCTAGGGGGATCTCACATATTCCCTTTTCTATGCTTAAAAAAATGAAGTCCCTACTCCACAGGAACCAGTTGATGGATGCATGGCGGACACTTAACCCCAAGGAGAGAGACTACACGTTTTTCTCTACACCACATAACTCTTATTCACGACTTCTTTCTGGTCCCACACAAGTATTTACACTTGGTGGTCAGCATGGACATTGGTCAGATAACCATTTCAGACCACGCACCTGTCTCGGTTATCCTCTCCATCCCGGACACCCCACCCTTCAGGGGCCACTGGAGACTTAACAATTCGCTCCTACAGGACCCTGAGGTTAGGGCCGATGTTCAAAGGGCCATCGCTGAATTATTTTCTGTAAACATCACGGAGGGGGTCTCACGGATGTCTGTCTGAAAGGTCCACAAGTGCGTGGTCAGGGGCCTGCTATTTAAACATGGGTCGCGCCTTAAAAAACAAAGGAATGACCAAATTGCTCGGCTGACCCAGGAGATACTGGTCATCGAATCTAGGCACAAGTGGACTCTAGACAAGGAGCTGGGGGCCAAGTTAGTAAACCTCTGGGAGTCCCTTAGAGACATCTGCCACACTGAGGCTAAGAAATGTGCCATTAAGAGTCGGAGATTCTTTTATGAGTTTGGCAATAAGTCTGGTAAAGCCCTAGTGAGGGCGCTGAAAGCCCAGCAGGGGAGGAATTTTATCCCAGTTATACAGGATTCCAGAGGGGGCAGGAAACACCTGACGTCTGACATAGCGCAGGCCTTCAGGGAATTTTATGAGAGCCTCTACAATCTACCTTAGGAGCGTTCGACTACCCACCTGAATCGTATTGCTTCCTATATCCGGGAATCGGGGCTACCTAGGCTCAAAAAGAGGTAATTAGCGCCCTCGAAGGGGGGATTGAGATGGAGGAGTACCTGAAGGCCGTCAAAGGCACTAAGCCGGGAAGGGCGCCGTGCCCAGACGGTTTTAACCTGGGATTTTACAAGGAGTTTGCCGAACTGCTTGGCCCTCAGTTTATTGCCTCCTTTGGCTCCCTGAAAGACGTTTGTCCCCCACCCAGAGACACACTCCGAGCGCATATCACGATCATCCCGAAGGCAGATAAGGACCTGATGCAGTGTGGCAGCTATAGGCCCATTTCTTTATTGAACTGTGACCTAAAGATATTCAATAAGATAATTGCAGACAGATTGGCCCCTCTCATCCCTCATCTCGTTCACTGGGACCAAGTTGGCTTTGTCCCTTCCAGAGAGGGCAGGGACAACACCACGAGGGTCATCAATCTGATTCATCAGGCACATTCTGGGGGGCCGGGTATTCTGCTCCTTTTGACGGATGCAGAGAGCGTTTGATAGGGTCAGCTGGGAATTTCTGTTTGTGACCCTCAGTCATATCAGCCTCGGGGAAAATCTGACCCACTAGATCAAGGCCTCCATGGGATGCGTCAGGGATGCCCGCTCTCTCACCGCTGATTTTCATCCTAACACTAGAACCATTCTTACGCACTGTCAGGAAGTACCCGGATGTTGCCGGAATACATGTTGGTCGTGTTGAGCACAAGGTGGCGGCTTATGCCGATGACCTGATCTTTTTTGTCTCTAAGCCAGAGACAACCCTGCCTGTTCTGATGGCGGAGCTCTGGGACTTCCAGGCTGTGTCAAACTATAAAATAAATGATCAGAAATCTTCGTCCCTCAACATTAACATTCCTCCCAAAAGAATGGAGCAAATCTCGAAGACCTTCCGCTTTAAATGGGAGGGGGAGGCGGTAACTTATCTAGGGACACAAATTCCGGCCCAGCCCCAGAAGATATATGGTCTTAACTTTCCCCTGTTGTTGAGGAGGGTGGAAGAGGATCTCCGAAAGTGGAATAAGGGTGCATTTACCTGGTTTGGCCGAGTTAATATTATTAAGATGAACATTCCACCGAGAGTCTTATATCTCTTCCAGGCCCTTCCAATTGAGGTCCCCCGCACATTTTTTAAACGACTTACGGGGTTGTGCTCTAGGTTCGTTTGGGCTGGAAAAGGGATTCGACTGGCGGCACCCCTCCTGACACTTCCCAAGGCACGGGGGGGGGGCCTGGGCCTCCCGGACTGGAAGCTGTATCACGCTGCGGCCCACCTGGTCAGGGTGGTCGACTAGTGCAGGCATTCCTCGTTAAAACAGTGGACACAAGTTGAACAGGAGGCCTCTCTTGCATCCCTTCCGGGACTCCCATGGACCCCACTGGGCCACTTTCAATCACTCAATAAGCACCCTACAATAGGCCCCACGAGGAATGTGGCGGCGAGGGTTTTCCCTGGGTTGGACATCTCCCCCTCCCTGTCACCATTAACCCCGGTGATAGGGCACCCAGACTTCCCGGTGAGTCGGTCTGATGGGGTCTTCCGTTCGTGGGTGCAACGGAATTGCTACAGGCGCGTGCATATGCGCGAGGGGGGCAGGTGAAGTAGGTTGGAGGATCTGGCTGCTAAACATTCGCTGCAGCCACTTAATTTTTGGGGGGCCTTCCAGCTGCTACATTACCAGAAATCTACGGGCCAGATGGGCGAGGCTGATAGATCGTTGACCCCTTTTGAGCGACTCTGCACTGGGGTAGGCCATTTCAGAGGGGCTCTGTCGTACGCATACTCCCTGCTCATTAGTCCCCCGGATTCATTGGGGCCCCCTTGCGTGGAGGGGTGGGAGGGGGAACTAACCAGAAAATTTTCAGCAGATCAGAGGCAAGCTATGTTTCAGCTGGCTCACAAATCTTCTATCTCTAGCAGATACCAAGAAGCTTCATATAAAATTTTGACAATAAGATGTAGGGAGGGGGAAGAGGGGGAGCAAATTTAGGCAGTCAAATCAGAGCTCTGTGCTTATAGTCGCTTGGGTCATCACCCAGTTCCATGCTACAAAACAACAACCTCAATTTGAACTAGAGAACACACGCCCCTCATCATGCGTATTGCTCAGGAAGATCCGGCACTGGTAACAGACCAATTCAACACCAGCATTCCACCAAAGGCTATCTGTAAGAGGTATACCTCGCCAGTTCGTTTAACCACAAAAAACAAGTGCATCCCCGTCGGGAGCCAGCCATAATGGACCGCGAATGTCACACTCCACATGGCTAGCCTCTTGATGCGGCGCAAAGTCATATAACGCAATTCAGTCCTTCCACTCCACCACCCCATTATCACATTTATTTGTAACAATCCCCACATGTTACAAATACGCATTCTGATTGCCTAACCTCACCCAAAATATTGGTCCCATATTTATAGGCCACCCCCACAACCTTTTCAAATCATAGCCATATTCCAAATACTCAATCCATCTAAACTCCTGCCCAATCAGGATCTCCAAATATATGTACATATAAAGCTACTGGCGTTTATATTTGGGTAAGGTTAAGCTGAGAAGGATATGTCATGGTGTTGCTTTACAAGTTATGTGCGCGATCTACTGTGGTCAGAACCATCTGTGGGACCACTGCGTCTTGCAAGGCTCAGATGTGCTGAGAACTCCAAGGGACAGAGCAGCAGCTAGAACACTTTATCGCATGATCCTGGATAAATGGAATTCAAAGGAGGGTAAATTTGGAACCCTGCCATGGCTTCTACCCTGAGCTTCAGGAAATGGAGGAGAGACACCTGGGACAGACATCAAGCCGAGCTGCTTGCTGCCTTATTATTGCCATTGCCTTGACAGCCCCATTTGCATCTGCATCCTGGCTTCCCTGTAGCTAATTAATATGGCTCCAGTGCCCAGTCATTCACGGGGCTGTGGGGGGGGGGGGCATTCTTGTCAGCTGGGATATTTCAGGTCAATCAGTGGTCTCAAATCTGCCGGCCGGACATGGCCACTGCAGCGGAAAAAAAACCCTCTGCCCCCGCTGAGCCTGATTCATTGTTGCACGTACTTGGGTCGGGTAGGGGTTGTAGAGGAGGCATTTATTTAAAAAAAAAAGGGGGTTTGGGGACAGGGCATTCCTCCAATACAGAAACACAACTCTTTTTAAAGCCATAATACAGTAACAACCTTTAAAACTTTCCAAACGCTAACCAAGCAGAAACATTTGTTCACAGACTGTGAAACTTTACTTTGAAGAGAACAAAAATCACATTTGCAGAACATTCTGAGTTTATCAAATGTTATTCCTTTTACATTTCCATTTGTAAGAACACGGAACATATTTTTCTTTTTTATCAGCCGAAGTAGAGAATAACAGGAACTTTGTATATAAAATGTTAATCCTCCTCTTAATCTCTCCTCCTTGCCATACAACATTTACATTCTAGGCAGCCAATGTGTTTCAGTATTAAAAGTAAGTTTACCATAATTCTATTGTGAGGCCCCTGTTGGGGAACACGTGAGGGGTTGTGGGTGTTTGCTGTTCACCTGCCTTTGTTGGGTTTATAAAGGTTATTTTTTGGTCTGTGAGCGGAATCTGCAGATCAGTAAATTGGTGTTTCAGGCGTGTCAGAAACAATCATATTCTACATCCAGCACTACAATATACACATGTCCAAAAGCTATTACTAAAGCTCGCACTGCTCTAGCGTTGTGTGCAAGCGTTACATTGCTTGTATGCGATTTTGTAATCACAAGACCCTTTTCATAACGTTTCCATTATTCTTCTCTTTTCTGATGTCAGCAGTTTTTGGGTACCAGTAAGAGGAGGCTGCTACAGATTAACAGTTTCAAGAACTCATTGTTGCAAAAGGTATTTTAACCATTTACAGCAAATCTGTACTGGCAAATGCCATGATAAAAGCTGTAATGCAAAGCAGCACAACTCACCATGCTCCTGCTCTGGCATCAGTTGCTCAGCTTAGCTGTAGGTGGTGTCCAGAAGCTTCCAATAGGAGACCTCACTCTTAACTTGGGTGCACAGCTATTTCCTGCCCCCCCCAATACAAAGAGCCTCATGCTCAATTTTGACTTGCTAAGGTTTTTCAATTGTAAAGGCATCCCAAACCGGCATGCCCCAAGGGTTTTCTTTTTAAATATAGCTCTGATTTAACCCTTTAGGTGCCAGTTTACCTAGAGATTTTTCCACTTTGTTGCCAGGCTATTTTAACCATTTTGCACTAAGATTTTTGTGTTATCATTAACATTAACAGTTACTATTAGCTGATATCGGTAAAAAAAATTTTTTTGTTTTTTTAAAGAAAATTTTGCGTGTAAAAGCCCCATTCCTCCTGATTACAGGTGCCATAAATGTATAGCTAGACACCCATTCCTGCCCAGGTGACAACCCAAACTGAAAAGAGCATTTTATTAAATTTACCCCTGGTAACAAGGGGGTTTAGTGTAAAAAAACACATACAGCTGTGAGTGGCAAAAGCTGGTAGTAAGGCAGAGGATTGGTGTCCCCTGCCTCATTCCCGTCTTCTGATGCTCACTTGGGCTTCATCGCTCACTCCCTCTGCAGGACAGGGCCTTCTATACTGGTGAAGTGAGCTGATGTCTTCTCACTCACCGGTATAAAAGGTCCCTCCTTGTGACCGGAAGGGAGTTGACAGAAGCCAGCTCGTGGGGCAAAGAATTGCTGTTCTCTGCCCCACTGAAGACCCCTGACCCAGGATCGGAGGCCCCATGGGGGATGAGGAGACCCTTGGCAGTGGATCTTGGATGGAGGTGAGTCTCTTATTCCAAGTATATCACACACCCCGCTTCCACTATTCATGACATATGGGTTATGGTCCAGTAGAGGGCGAACTTCTGCAGAGATGAAAGCAAAAAAGAAGCCCCTCTCGGTCCATAAATACCTGGAACCTCCCACACATTCCCCAGTTCCTTCTCTGCAGGACGGCGAGCAAGTCAGAAGATGTATGCTGCTCTTCCTTGCAGGTAAGCCGGGTTTACACCCGGCCATGTTGGCTCTATTTCTGCCCGGACCTTTATGCACTAAGCCCATTTCTAGCCTCCCAGCCTTGGCTGCAGGTCCGGTTGATGGTAGCCTTCACCTTAATAGGTGTTTAGGGAGCCATGCTCCCCCGTGACCCCAGTTTGGGATGCCCTGTCCCCATTTAATTCCCTTACACCTGTTGGTGAGGGATTCTATCCCCTTCCGGGTCCCCTCTGTTACCCTCCAGCGGGGGGGGGGGGGGGGGGGGGGGATAGCATTGTTCTCCTATTTTTCACTTTATGTATATGTGTGTGTGTGTGAGTGTGCTTGTGCGCTTGATTCACGTTGCGCTGTGCGCTCTGCCTGCAGTCTGGGGGAGCTTCTTCCCCTCAGGCTGATTGTGTGAGAGGGCGGGTCCGGGCGCTCGCGCGTTGCTGCGGCCCGCCCCCTTCTGTTGGTGCCATTGCAGGCCCATCCCCTTTCTGGGAACCGCATTACTTGGACTCGGAGGGAAGGGGACGGGGCGCGGTGCACGATCTGCGCTGGCCCGCCCCTTCTTCCCCCTCCCTCTTTCTCTCAAGGCGCTGCTGGCCGATTTGGACGCCATTTTCTGTGGTGGGTGAGTGCCCTGCTGGGCTTCCCCCTATTCTTGCTATGCTTGGCCAATATGCCTCAGTCGCCGCTTGGGGCAGCGCTAGCCTCTCTGCTTTTGTTTTACTCATGACATGTATTTATTATGCAATGCTGTGTTTGAGTGCATGTGCTTATGGCCACATATATTGTGTCTTTCAGGAGGACTCCCTGTGCCTTGCTTAAAAGGGGGTTCTCCCGGTCCTAGGGTCCCTAGCTGTAATTGGGGCACTTATAAATCCTCCCACTCGGGACTTAAAGGGGCATCTTGGGTTGCTTACCAGCACAATTCCCTCTGGTCTTTGTGACTACCTTAAAATCACCATATGGAGGCTCCACAAGATACCGGGCTTGGGCTACCTTTGGGACAATCCCGGCTATGTGTGGGTTGTGGGGTACCCCTTACGGGGGAGAATGTGCTAATTTGCATACCATGTGCGCAACAGGCCATTACGCGGCAGTCGGGATCCCAGGCGTCTGGGTCCGTGCCTCCACCTCATCTCCTACCCCTCCCCGCATCATCCGTACCCCAAGTGACACTGTCATTAGTGGGGAGTCGCACTCTGATGTATGTGCTAGGCTGACCAAGCTCGAGAAAATTATTTCTAGCTCAGTGGGCAGAAAGGCCCCTGCTAAGAAAAGGCATCTGTCACCGGCTACGCCGGTAATTGATTTTGATGATTATGACTCCCCTGACTGGTCTGATTATTCCCCGCTCTAGGAGGGGGAATTATTTGAGGAATCTGAGACTGAGGAACTGCAGTTCTTTGATTCTGATGCCGGGCAGGCGCTGGGGGATGCTGTGGATACTCCCAGGGTCCTGACCCATCTCTCAGAGGTTCTGGGTATTTCCCCACCAGCGGAGGCCCCTCCGAAGAAGGGGGAATTCTTTGGGTTCTCTAAGCCCCGCTTGGAGTTTCCAAATCAGGATCATTTTGACAGCATGATTCTTAAAGAATGGGAGAGCCGAGTCGCCTTCATGGTGTTCCTCAGGGATGGGATAGAAAGTATCCCTTTCCGGTGGACGCGGTGAAGCGCTGGTCTTCCCCTCCCGAGGTTGATGCGCCCATCTTAGGACTGTCCAAAACCTCCGTTGTACATACACCTGACCCCACTACCCTTAAGGATGGCGAGGACAAGCTCATTGATCAGATGGCTTGCCATGCCTTTGCCAGTGTGGGTTCAGCCTTGCGGCCTGTTTGTGCATCGGCACTCATGGCTGTGGCTACCAGGTCGGAGATCAGGGACATGTTAAATGGGTCCCAGCTCAACCTGGACAGCGTTGAATTCACAGCCCTTAAGAGGTGTGAATTGTTCATGAATTTGGTTTTGTCGGCTATGGACGACACTATTACCATGTGTAGTAGAACTTCGGCTCTGTTGGTGGCCATGCGCCGATCGGTCTGGCTGCGCCAGTGGGCAGCTGACATTGCGGCAAAGAAATCACTTACAGCTCTGCCCTTCCGGGGAACGCGGCTGTTTGGAGACAAATTGGATTCTGTGGCGAAAGGTGGAAAGCTACCTCAGCGTAAGAAGCAGCATCGCTCCTTTCGGGGGGCAAGCTCCTTCAGTCCTCCCTTTCACAGCGCCAGAGGGGGCAGAGGTCTTGCCTACTCTGGCTTCAGAGGGGGTTCCTGGAACAGAGGTAGAGGACGTGCCCGTCCAGCCTCTACCTGGGGTTCCAAGCCCAAGCCCGCTGCCAAGCCAACTCAGCAATGAGGAGGCGCCCTTACCCTTACGGGTGGGGGGACGGCTGCGGCTCTTCTTCCAGGTCTGGGCCCAGGAGGTTACGGACAAGTGGATATTCGAAGTGGTCTCGTCTGGGTACAAACTGGAGTTCGAGTACCGGCCTCCTCCCAGATTCCTAAGGTCTCGGGTGCCTCCTGGACATGGCAGTCATATGCACCGGTGCCTCTTTCAGAGAGAGGCCGGGGGTATTATTCCAATCTTTTCACGGTTCCCAAAAGGGATGGCTCCATAAGACCCATTCTGGATTTGAAGCTTCTCAACAGGTTCATCAGAACCAAGAGGTTCCGCATAGAGACTCTGCGCTCAGCCATCGGTTCCCTTCGTCAGGGGGATTTCATGACGTCCATAGACATCAAGGATGCTTACCTTCATGTACCAATTTTCCCAGCACACCAGAGATTTCTCAGGTTTGTGGTCGGAGATCAGCATTTTCCCAGCATTTTTGCCCTTCCATTCAAGCTGACCTCGGCACCGAGGGTGTTTACCAAGGTTCTGGCGGGCATTATGGCCCTGCCCAGGGCATTCGCATTGTGCCATATCTGGACGACCTGCTCATTACAGCTTCCTCCCCCAGGTGGAGCTGGACACCAAGACGGTGGTGACGACGCTGGAGAGGTTCGGATGGGTGATCAACCACCCCAAGTCTTCTCTCTCCCCATCAAGGGAGATTTCCTTTCTGGGCATTAATCTGGATACCAGTCAGGCCAGAGTGTTCCTACCTCAGCCAGAGGTGCAGAGGGTTCAGGATCTGATAAGTGTTCTCCTGACCAACCCTCGCCCTTCTATTCGGCTAGGGATGACTCTGGTCGTTTGATGGTGGCCTCCTTCGAGGCAGTCCCCTTTGCTCAATTCCACATGAGGTCGCTACAACTCCATCTATTGCTGAAATGGGACAGATGTCCACAGTTGGATCAGTCATTTCTGATGTCTCCCAGGGTTCGGCAGTCCCTTCAGTGGTGGCTGGAATCAAGCAATCTGATAAGGGGCAGATCGTTCCTGGCCCCTCGTTGGGAGACGGTTACCATGGATGCCAGCCTGTCGGGCTGGGGAGGTTTCTGGAAGGATCATCAGTTCCAGGGGTTGTGGGGTCCTCAGGAGGCTCACACCTCCATCAATGTCTTGGAGCTCAGAGCTATCCGCTTGGTTCTGTCGCGTCTGACACTTCACCTACAGGTTTTACCGGTTCTGGTTCGATCAGACAATCATACTGCGGTAGCTTACATCAATCACCAAGGAGGGACTCGCAGCAGGAGTGCTCTCAGGGAAGTCTCTCTGATTCTGACATGGGCGGAGAGCAATGTTCCTTGCATCTCGGCAGTGTACATTCCGGGAGTGGAGAACACGGAGGCGGACTCCCTAAGCAGGGGATTCTCTCACCGAGGGGAATGGTCTCTCAATCACAGGGTATTTCGGGCCCTGTGTCACAAGTGGGGGACTCCGGAGGTGGATCTCTTTGCCTCTCGGCACAATCACAAGCTCCCAACCTTTGTATCTTTGTCTCAGGATCCTCTGGCACTGGCAGTGGATGCCTTGTCCCTTGCCTGGAGGGATCTGGGGTTTCTGTACCTGTTTGCCCCCTTCTTGCGCAAGGTAGTGCGCAAGGTAGTGCGCAAGCTGGCTCTAGAGGGGGCACCAGCAATTCTGGTGGCCAAGACAGGTTTGGTTTGCAGACGTCGTAAGATTGGCGGTAGATCAGTACAGGCTGCCCCTGTTTCCGGATCTGATCTCTCAGGGTCAACTACGTTACCCCAATTTACAAACGCTTGTTTTGACGGCGTGGCTGCTGAAACCTTCATCCTGAGGGAGGAAGGTTTGTCTGAGGCGGTTATTCAAACCTTGATTAGAGCTAGAAAGAGGTCTTCCTCTACCATTTACTATAGGACTTGGAGGTCCTATATTGACTGGTGTGAGGCTAGGGCCTTACCTTGCAGGGTGTTTTCGATTTCTAGGATTTTGGAGTTTCTTCAACACGGTCTGGATCTGGGGTTCCAGCTCAGTACTTTGAAGGGTCAGGTTTCTGCCCTGGCTGTCTTTTTTCAAAGGTCTTTTGCTTTGCATCATCTGGTCAAGACCTTTTTCCAAGGGGTCACTCATGTTCGGCCCCCTAGAAAGTCTTTGGTTCCCGTTTGGGACCTAAATTTGGTTCTTTCGGCCCTCCAGGGGCATCCTTTTGAACCGATGCAGGATGTGGCTCTTTCTGTGTTCACTCAAAAGGTTGCCTTTTTGGTGGCTATTACCTCTGTTCGGCGTGTCTCTGAGTTGGCGGCTCTGTCTATTCAGGCCCCTTACTTTGAGAGGCACCAGGATAAGGTGGTTTTTCGCTTTATAAGATTGATGTGCGGGCCTCAGTGGATGCTGTTGGTTCTGCAAGCTGCAGTGGTTTAAATTGGTTCATTTTTTTTGCTGTATTTGGATCCCCACCCATGACGGACACTGCTATTGGATGTCCCATATGTCATGAATAGTGGAAGCGGGGTGTGTGACATACTTGGAATAATACCATTTTGTGATTACTCACCTTTAAAATTGGTATTATAAGTATGTCACACACCCCGCTTCATCCCGCCCTTTAGTATTCTGGATCCTTTATATGGTGAACCTTTTATTGTTAAGAATGTTTTATTAGTTCTTCCTGGTCCCCTTACTGCTGTCCTATACTGGGGAATGTGTGGGAGGTCCCAGGTATTTATGGACCGGTAGGGGCTTCTTTTTTGCTTTCATCTCTGCAGAAGTTCGCCCTCTACTGGACCATAACCCATATGTCATGAATAGTGGAAGCGGGGTGTGTGACATACTTATAATACCCATTTTAAAGGTGAGTAATCACAAAATGGTATTTTTTGGCTGTAAACTCTGAAAATGCTAGGCATGTGAAATTTCTGTGACTGGTGCTTAATGGTAGGAGAAGCACCCACGTAAATTTCAGGTGCTTGTCTTTCAAAGGGTTTAAGGGATTATCCAGGCTTAAACTATAAAAGCCCATACAAACCCTTTGGCCCTCCTCGGCTCCTCTGTGTGGTTCCAGCGTCTTCATACTTACCCAGGGATTTTGCAATTCCGTCTCCCAGCGCCAGCGGGCTCCCATGGGGCCTCTTTTCTGCCCACACATGCCTACTCCATCGATTGCAATGACAAGCCCCACCTTAACACTCCCTTTATTGCAATGAATGGAGTAGACTGGTCATTAGGCTTGAATTCAGCTTGATGGATGCCACCATGTCAGTTGGCGCTGGAGGAAGGGAATCGCTAAGAGACACCCGCGCTGCAGGGGGCAAATGGTGAGTGTAGACCTTTTACTCTTAGTATACAGTACGTCCTGCACCAGAGAGAATACTTACACTCGGGTACTACTCCGCCAGATGGCTCTGGACTGCAGAGACATCGAAAATAGGCTCCTCCCGGCCCCTCAAATGCCCAGGGACCTCCTACAATCCCCAGATTTTCTCTGCAGTCTGGACTGCGAAGGACAAGAATATGGCTTCCTCTACTCGCAGGTGAGCGGGGCTATTAGCCTGCGGCCCTGTAGGACTATTCCCACCCGTTCCATTAGTAATGTGCCTCCCAGCCTTGGCTGCGCTGGTCGGGTGATGGTAGGCAGCACCGCTGTTAGGTGCTTAGGAGCGCTGCTCCACCGCAATCCCCCACCAAAGGGTAGGCGGTATAGGCATATGGTGAGCCTCTATGGGATGCCCCTCCCGCACTATGCCCCTTGCCCCTGTCTATCGGTGGGCCCTATATTAAGTGGCCGCTGTCCTCCCTCGCTCTCCTTGTAGCCTTCGGGGGGGAAAGAGGGGGAGTGTGTGTGTGTATATACGTGTTTTGGCTTATGCTTCTTTACATTATGCATTATGCTTTGTATTACTTTTATTATACTTGAAATTGCCGCCGCGCGCTTTTTACTCAGTGTTCCGCGCTTGGCGGCGGCGTTACCTCAGGCGCCGTCATTGGCTGCTTGTCACGTGTTGGCTTCGTGCTCTTCGGGGGGGGCTGCCTCTGACGCGTTATTGCTCGTGCTGGCCCGCCCCTCGAGGTATACCGACGCCATTTTGTCTGCTTGTTCGGCTTCTGCGTGACGGGCTTCTACCTACCGCGGTCCGTATGTACCCTCGCGGACGGCCTTATCTGTCCTCCACTCTCCTTGTAGCCTTTGGGGGGAAAGAGGGGGGAGTGTGTGTGTATATACGTGTTTTGGCTTATGCTTCTTTGAGGCCTAGTGTAATTACTCCCACTTCCCTAGCGGGTTATTGGGGCATCCCGGGTTGCTGTATAGCGTTAATCCCTATCGGCCTATTGTGTCCCCTATTAGCGCTGACAATGCGCGGGTCTGTGTACCTTGTGCCGAGCAGGTGCTTGCACTGCAATCTGGCCTTCCAGTGGCTGGGCCTGCGCCTCATTTCACTTCACCTACTCCCACAAGTGGGGATTCTCAGCCTGATGTGTCTTCTAGACTGGCTAGTGTTGAGAAGTTAATTGCTAACACCTTGGCGCGTAAGGCCCCTGTGAAAAAGCGGCACTTAACGCCTGAAGTCACTCTTCTGAGGACCGGCGCATTTACCAGCTGGCGTTCCATGCCTTTGCGTGTGTGGGGACGGCGCTGCGCCCGGTCTGTGCCTCTGCCATTACGGCTGTGGCTATTAGGACCCTTCTCAGAAGTATCCTTGATAGTGCCTCTGATGATTTGCCTTGTGAGGTGTTTTATGCACTCTCTAGTTGTGATGTTTTTGTGAATTTTGTCCTCTCTGCCTTGGATGACACCATTAGAATGTGTGCCAGAACATCTGCCCTTGTGCCCTATATACCGCTCGGTTTGGCTGCGCCAGTGGGCTGCTGACAACGCTGCCAAGAAGGCCCTTACTGGTTTTCCCTTCAAAGGACTACGTCTGTTTGGGGACCGCCTGGACCTTTTTGCTAAGGGAGGCAGGTTACCCCAGCGCAGGCAGCAGTCTCGGCCCTTTCGGGGTCAGGGCTCCTTTTCCTCCCCCTACCGTGGTGCTAGACAGGGAAGGGGGGTTTAAGTCCTCTCCCAAGCCCCCTCAGGCATGATGGGGCGCCCTCACCCATCCGGGTGGGGGGACGGCTTCAGCACTTTGCTCACGTCTGGAGGCTTCATGTCTCAGACCGGTGGATTCAGGAGGTAGTGTCCTCTGGTTACAAGATATAGTTTGCTGCCTGGCCGCCCTCAAGATTCATCAGATCCCGGATTCCTCAGGACCCTGTGTCAGCTCAGGATCTGGTGCAGGCAGTGCACAGCTTCCTGGAGCTGGGGGTCATCTGCAAGGTCCCTTTAAGAGAAAAAGGCAAGGGCTTCTATTCCAACCTCTTCACAGTGCCCAAAAAGATGGGTCAGTCAGGCCCATCCTGGACTTGAAGATCCTCAACAAGTTTTCAGGAGCAGGCACTTTCGCATGGAAACTCTGCGCTCTGCCATCAGTTCCCTGCGCCCAGGGAATTTCATGACCTCTGTGGACATCAAAGATGCTTACCTTCATATTCCTGTATTTCCAGGTCATCAAAGGTTCCTCAGGTTTGCTCTGGAGGATCAACACTACCAATTTGCGGCATTGCCCTTTGGTCTCACTTCATCTCCCAGGGTGTTCACCAAGGTGCTGGCAGGAGTGATGTCTCTGCTCAGGTTTCAGGGTATCCACGTGCTGCCTTATCTGGACGACATTCTCATCACCTCCCAGTTTCTACATCAGGCAGAATTGGATGCATCTCTGGATACAGTTCAGGCAAGGATTTTTCTTCCTCAACAGAAGGTGGACAGTCTGATTGCGCAGGTCCAGTTCCTGCTATCTTGTCATCATCCCTCCATCAGGCAGGGAATGCAGCTGCTGGGCCTGATGGTGGCGTGCTTCGAGGCGGTCCCTTATGCTCAGTTCCACTTGAGGCCTCTGCAACTCCACCTCTTGTCAGTATGGGACAAGGACCCAGCGTCTCTGGACTGGGTCTGTGTGCTTTCCCCCCTGGTCAGTCGGTCTCTCTCGTGGTGGCTGGACTCCAGGAACCTGCTGGGGGGCAGATCCTTTCTGACCCCCTCCTGGGAGACGGTCACCACAGATGCCAGTCTGTCAGGTTGGGGGGGTTTCTGGAAGTCCCTGCGGTTCCAGGGGAGGTGGGGCCCTCAGGAGGCCCACACACCTATCAACGTCTTGGAGCTGCGGCCGATCAGGTTAGTTCTGGCTCAGTTGCCTACATCAATCATCAGGGAGGGATCTGGAGCAAGAGGGCCCTCCAGGAAGTGTCTCTGATCCTGACCTGGGCGGAGGCCAATGTTCCCTGCATATCAGCTGTGCACATCCCGGGGGTGGAAAATCTCCTGGCAGATTCTCTGAGGGGTACCTCTCGCCAGGGAGAATGGTCCCTCTGCAACAGGGTTTTCCAATCTCCGTGTCACCGTTGGGGTCAACCAGATGTGGATCTGTTTGCATCCCGTCACAATCACAAAGCTCCCTGCCTTTGTCTCCCTGTCCCAGGATCCTCTGGCCTTGACCACGGATGCCCTAGCAATGTCATGGCAGGATTTTCAGCTCCTGTATGTCTTTCCTCCATTCCCCCTGCTGGGCAGGGTTCTGCGCAAGATTGCTCTGGAAGGGGTGCCAGCAATTCTGGTGGCCCCCGGTGGCCAAGAAGAGTGTGGTTCGCAGACGTGGTGCAGCTGGTAGTAGATCAGTACGCTCTGCCCAGGGTTCCAGACCTGCTCACTCAGGGCCCATTACGCCATCCCAATTTACAAACTCTGGCTTTGACGGCCTGGCTGCTGAAACCTCCATCTTGATGGAGAAGGGGCTGTCTACCTCGGTTATTGATACCATGATAAAGGCTAGGAAGAAGTCTTCTTCTTCCATTTATTACAGGGTTTGGCGTGCCTACATTGACTGGTGTGAGTCTAGGTCTCTTCCCTGTCGTGTGTTCTCTATTCTCAGGATCCTGGAGTTCCTGCAGCATGGGTTGGAGATGGGGCTCCAACTCAGTACTCTAAAGGGTCAGGTTTCTGCCCTGGCTGTTTTCTTCCAGAAGTTCTTTGCTCAGCATTCTCTGATCAGGACTTTTTTCCAGGGGGTTACTCATGTGCGTCCTCCACGTAAGCCTATGTTGCCTGTTTGGTGTCTGAACTTGGTTTTGTCAGCCTTGCAGGGTGCTCCCTTTGAACCTGTGCAGGAGGCTGCCCTGGCCATTCTTACTCTCAAAGTTGTCTTTTTGGTGGCTATCACCTCTGTTAGGCGTGTGTCTGAGTTGACGGCGCTTTCCATTCACCCCCCCTACTATGAGAGACACCAGGACAAGGTGGTGTTTCGCTTCAAGCCAGATTTTCTGCCTAAGGTAGTGTCTGCCTTTCATTTGAATCAGGATATTGTTCTTCCTTCATTGTGCCCTAATCCTAGTAACGCTAAGGAGAGGGTTTTGCATTCTTTGGATGTGGTTGTCTGAAGTACTATCTGGTGGCTACTGCACCTTTCAGAAAAACTGATGCTCTTTTTGTGGTCCCTTCTGGTCCTAGGAAGGGTTTGGCTCCTGCCAAGTCTACTATCAGCAAATGGATCCGTCAGGCTGTCATTCAGGCCTACTCTGCTAAGGGGAAGAATCCTCCCTTCCGCCTTACTGCTCATTCTACTCGTGCTATTGGTGCCTCTTGGGCTTTTCAGCACCAGGCTTCTGTTGAACAAGTTCATACCTTTTCAAAGTTTTACAAGGTTGGTGTTAGGGCCTCAGCTGATGCTGTTTTTGGTCGCAAGGTTTTGCAGGCGGCAGTGATTTAAACTGTCTGCTGTTACCTTTGGGGATCCCATCCTACTTTATGGACACTGCTATTGGATGTCCCGAGTGTAAGTATTCTCTCTGGAGCAGGACGTACTGTATACTAAGAATAATACAATTCTGTGATTACTCACCTGTAGAATTGGTATTATGAGTATACAGTACGTCCTGCTCCACCCCACCCTTGGTTTTTGCATTATCTTGGATCCCCTGTATGGTGATTGTTATCATTGTTTTAAGTTACTAGTTTGGGTTGTTTTAATTTTCCCTGCTTCTCGTTAACTGCTTTTCAATGCTGGGGATTGTGGGAGGTCCCTGGGTATTTGAGGGGCCGGGAGGAGCCTGTTTTCGATGTCTCTGCAGTCCAGCGCCATCTGGTGGAGTAGTACCCAAATGTAAGTATTCTCTCTGGAGCAGGACGTACTGTATAATACCAATTCTACAGGTGAGTAATCACAGAATTGTATTTTTTAATGCCTAGGTAGGGTCTTTAGGAGTAGCCATATCTATTTCTGCCCATCTGTCTGACAAAACAACTTGCTGACTATCTGAAAAGCACATTGGAGAGATACATTCACAGTTCATGGGCTGGACATGTGCTCACTGGAATCAATAAAACGCTGGGCTGATGTTTGGGGCTTGTTATCACTTGAATCCCTATCCATGATAACTCCACCTCTCAGAAATGTACTCTTTACATCCTTTATTTTTCATGATTTTGCTAATGGTGAAACGGGTTAAAGTGGACCAACACTCATGCAGGCACAGGTGTTGGTACAACCCTATAAGACAGAACCCCTGTAATCCTTACCTTTAGCCTCGATCCTCGTCGGAAATACAGTGCCGGGATTGGTTACTGGCCGGGACCTTCAGGAGGCCAGAACAATGGACACACTCAGTACCCACATGGTGGTGCGATGCTGTATTCCTGGTGAGGGATCGTGGCTAAGGTAAGAATTACAGGTGTTCTGGGGGGTGGGTTATGTGTTGGGAGGGGGCTCCAGCATTCTGGATGCCACCTCCAGACCATTTTATAGTGGCGGAACCAACACCTGTGCCCCCACGGGTGTCTGCCCACTTTAATATGTGAATAAGGTGACATGTTCTTATAATGTCCCTGTCTGGGCAGGAACCGGACAGGTACATCAAGACTCACCTTTTGTCTGATCAAGGATTGTGGCCTCCTTATTGTCCCGCAGTTGTACACCAGCTTCTGCTCAATAAGTCACAGTGTATGGCCACACCTGCTCTATTCGTGTTTTTTTCCTGTCCAGACAGTCCCTTTACCAGGGTTTTTTTTTTCAGAGGGTCCAATTTGGGCCACTTAAATTGTGGTGGCTTAACAAAACTCTAGGTTCCTTTGCACTAGAGACAGTGTAGTATCGATTATTCTAGTGATTTGTTCAAGCATTCCAAATTTGTCGCTCTGGAAAAATGGTCGGTTTACCTATAAGCCCTACCCAGCGATAAGCCCTAATAGGGCTTCAAAATTAAAATACACCTTAACAACATTAAGTGTCATCACCCTCATACAGAGAAGCGATGCCCCCCCAGTTTTTCCGTGTTCCGCACTGTGACTGGGTTATTCACTGCCACTGTAAATCTCAGTGAGAGTTTTTTTCCTTTTTTAATGCCCAAATCAAATTGCTGGTGAAGGGGGCAGGGGTCACCCATTCCAGTTTTATACCGGACCTCTGCTTTAAGTGTATTCCAGTTATTTTGTAAGAGGGAGCTTATAATCAGAAGGGTTTGTTGCTAGTTTGCCTTTCTTTTTGTGCGGTTAGCTCAGCAAAGATGGAGCCCTTGAAGCCACATGAATAAGTTGCCGTGTCCTTTTATGTTAGTTTGTGTAATGTATTCAAATATATTGAGATACATGCAAAATCAATTTCCTCCCTGTGAGACTTCCCATTCAGAGCACTTGTATATTTAAGGTTATGAAACATACAACAGGCTGACAATCCAAACTCCTGGGAATTACCATATTTAATGTCCCTGACAGATTCAAACCAGCAGATCTCCTCTGCCCCCCCCCCTCCCCCCAATAGGGAGCCAGGCATTAATGTTCCTCTCTCTAAACGCCTGTTTGTTCGGTGCATCTAAAACTCCATCTATGTATTGTATTGGAATTATTGGTATAAAGTAAACTATGGCTAAATTGACAACTGAAAAACATTGCTTACATATTGGGGTCGCATCGCAACTTTACTTGTCAGATGCTATAAAAGTTGGAGAGTCAGTCCTTAAAGGAACCCCCATCTCACTTCATCAGTGAACCCTGGATTAGAGAGAGATTCTTCTTTTAAGCAGAAAATGACCACTCTCTTTGGGAAGGGGCAGACTGCAAAGGACTGGCAGGGACAAATTACCCAGGATATTTAACAAATTTGTATGGAAAAATTATGTCACAGAAGCACTCTTACCTCGAACAATTAAGTTGGGTGCTGTGGCCAGTGGTGGCGCCATGTCAACCATAAATACAACAACAGCCCGCACTCTGGTGAATCAATACATTCTGTAATCCAATAAAGTCCAACAGGGTATACAAACGTGTGCAATTATGGTTAGTGTCCATATAGTCCTTTATCCGATGTTTCAGGGCATCCCACACCCCTTCATCAGGGAAATGCACATCCAACAGAGTCAAAACCAAATCAAGGATTAAATACCCTCCCACTACATGAGAGATGAGAAAAAGCCCACCTGACGTCATAGGTGACATCACCGGTGATGTCAGTGGTGTAAATGCGAAGCATTGCTATATATATATATAATTATCAATGATGCCCCTATATGACATTATAATTACATAATTAACTATGACCCCCATAGTGCTACACGGCCTAATAACGGGGCCGCCTCGCTGCCATTCTGCAGTGCTGTGGTTGCCAAGTAACGCAGCACCGTCTCTAGAGCCCAAGATGTCCATTGCCTGGTCCGGCATCTGCCCGGTAACTAATGACGCAACGCTCGCCACCCGCCCGATTGGCTGGCGGCGGTACCATTGACACAGGCAGACCTGGCCAGGCCTCATGGCAGCAAGTGCCCGCTTGGGGCTGGAGCAGGTAGCAGTGTGCGCCGGAAGCTGCACCTGCATTAATCACCAATGTGAAACTTAATGCAAACCATAAAACACATCATAACAGTGTATCGGGAAGGGTCAGGGAAAGAGTAGGAGGAATTTTACTAGAAGGGATCCCAAAGTAGAAGGTGAGAGAGGGAAAGCAGGGAAGGGGATTGGGGCAGAGAGAAGTAAGATGCATCGAATAGAAGGGCTACCAAGGATGAGAAGAAAAAAGGGCAGAAAAAATGGGGGGAGAAAGGGAAAAGAGGGGGTACTTATGCCACCCTGCACTACTAGAGGGAAAAGAGATCCTAGTGAGAGGGATCCTGATGAAAAGGCTCATAATAAGAGGGATCACAGTTAAAGGGATCATGATAAGAGGGATAACACAGAGAGAAAGAGGGAAAGTCCAAAGGGAGAACGAAAAACACAGGGAAGAATACTAGATCTAATAGGTAGGGAAACAGAGTGTCACGAGGGATCAAGGGGAAGGATATCTACCAAAATGAATTGGGAAAAAAAGGGGATGAGAGAAAAAAGAAAGGAGAAGAAGAAGGAGCAAGGAGGTGCCTGAGAAGGAAGAGAGGAATTAAGTCATTATTGTCCTAACATAATACAGAGAACATTCAGTGCTTATCCAAGAAACAAGAGAACCCAAATGTCGTATTGAGGCCCTTAGGTTGTACAGTACCAAGTCTGTGTATCCAATATGTCTCCCTTTGTAATAATTGGGAATGGCGGTCGGCCCCCTCTTAGGGGCTTTTTTAGGTGTTCTATCACCATACCTCTCAACTCCTGGCGTCCCAGCCGTACAAAATGATAATCACGCCAGTGCTGCTGGAACCCCTTTTTGAATGGACCGATAGTCTTTCCAACATAACCTAGGTCACATTGGCATGTCAACAAATATTCGCTCACAGATCTCCATGCATATATCCAGCTTGACCAAGCCATAACACATAACTTTTATTGCGAGTATTTAAAAACATACAAATCCTGTGCTGGTGTGTAAACCGATCTCATCCCCTCAAAGGTTACGCGTTTCGGAAAGCAGCCCCTTAATCATACCTTTGCTCACGGAGCCCATCAGTCTTCAGGAGATATTGTGAACATGGCCCTTAAGTTTGTGTTTGAACTCTTGGAAAGCCGGAGCCTTGACCAGACTCCGCTTTGTGGACTTCAGCTCCACATTTAACACCATCAGTTCTGGCCTCATAAAGAAGGATCAACTTGGCATCCCTCCTGAACATCTGTGAATGGACCCTAAATTTTATTAGCAACTGGCAAAAGGTGAAACTAGGTTGTTTGCTTTTGCTCTCCTGCAGCAGGACCAATAACACTGGTGAATCCCAGGGCTGTGTCCTCTCCCCCGCCCCCTGCCACCATTGTTATACAGATGCCTTCTCTTTCCCAGTTTTCAACCTGATTTAAAGGTTGAGTCAGCATATAGAGATGAGGTGCACCAAGAACCATCTGGCCTTCAGCTCATTGAAGACATTTGAGCTAGTGATGGACTCCGCTCCTTAAAACAATATGTGGCGTCTAGAGGGGTGAGGGTCAGGGAGTCACAGAAACAAAGTCATTATCATGGACAGATTGCTCTGGAACAAGAACACATAGGACATACTTAAAAAACCCCACCAAAAAGATTTACCTACTAAAACAAGGTAGGCCCAAAAAGTTTCTACTAGCGTTCCACACACAGCGTTAACTTATCTGCTGTTCTTCTTTAACAACTGATAACAACTAACTGGCAAAGGTGACAGGGTTTAGCTGCAAAGAACAGTAAAGGTTGTAGAAAAGATCAATGGGGCCTCACTTCCGGCACTACAGTCTCTATTTGAGTAGAATGTGGTCTTTTGTGCTAAAATGAACCTCTCTGACCCCATCACCCTGGTCACCCACTCTTCTGCAAAAGCAGTTTCTACTCTATTGCCACTAGACTAAGTTAAAAAAAAAGATTAAAAAAAAATATACCACAGCTACCTGAAGCTAGCAGAACACTTAGCATATGGGGATCAGTATGCCATGCATGTGAATCGTGTTTACTACCATTGTAATCAGAAAATAACAATGCTATGTGCAATCTCGGCCTTTGTATAAAGTGATTTTATTCTATCCTGGATTCTGTACTGCTCTAGTCCAGTGTTGCCCATTGGTGGCACCAGATCCTTTCAGGTGATACACAACCAGGCTGCAGACAGATCTCTACCCAAGCATGTTCTGCTACCACCTATAGGTTACCCAAGCTTGATTGGCCTATGCATGCAAAAACTTCTCCAAAAGGATGTAAAATCTATGCTTGTGCATTTTGTGTCATGCACTGTAAATATCTATATTTGATAAAAAAGATGGGTACCCCTGCTCTAGACCTTACATAGCTAATGATCTACAAAATCAGAAAACCCTCAATGGGAAATGGCAACCTCGGGCTAAATATTATATTTATCCACTCTATAATCTATAAACCAACCCTCCTACTTGTGCACCAGCTGCAGGAAAGGTCAGCCTATCTAAAGTAAACTCATTACATAATGGCCGCTCTATTGAATGGCTGGCTATGAACCCAAACACCATTATATACAAATGTAATCACATTAACATACCGTCTTTGCATGGGCTCAGCTTTTATAGCTTCATTTCCGGCAGAGGAGACAGAGACATAACGTTTCTCGGAAAGTGCTGACGTCAGCTGTTTGTATAATCAGGGAATTTGCTTTAAACTTTTTTTTTGGGGGGGGTAGGTGGGGGGCAAACTGAGGCACTCAGTAGCTGTTATATTATCATGATAATAAAATGCCTTAGCATTACCAGCTATGTTGATGCTACTGAAAAAGAGGAACCAGTGCCAACACTTTCTATTTGTATAAGGTAAAAAAGAGGTTTGACCTGATGCCTTGCTGGGGGAAGGGGAGCATCCCACTGCAGATCCATGTGCTTAAGTCTGACCGTGGAATAATCATCCAGATGTAACCACTAAGCTTTATTGCATCTTTCCTTGGCACCAATTACTAAAGAGTGCTCTACTGCCTCATCCCAGTTCTTCCTGATCAAGATCTGAGATCACTTCTCTTTATCTGTCAAAGGCCCTAACAAGAGAGAAAGGAAGAAGGTCAACCATAAATGTTGCCTGACTATTATGATAAAAACACTGAAGTAAATTCTCTTTACAAGGATCGGCTGGACAAAGGTAAAAAAGGAGTGGGAGGACTATACGCCATTTCCACAAATCTCGTTGATTCTCAAGGTTGGCCACCTACTATAAATGTAACGCTTACCCCCGAACCCTCTCCTGCAGTGATCTCTTACTTGCCTTTTTTGGCTGAAGTTCACCTCTGCACTTGGCTTCAGGAGCATGCTGCTTCTCAATCTTGCAGCAAGGAATGCGTTTATGAACACTGCCTCTCTGTGTCAGGCAGACAAGCTTGCTCAACTGAACCATGGCTAAAAAACTTAAATTGAGCCAACACCCTTACAAGAACAGTGCCCGTATGCTGCACCCCCCACCCTTCCATGGTCGCCACCAGCAGCATTTCAGCTTTGGATGCAATAGCAAATGCAAGTGTTGCCATTGATTCAGTATTATACATTAAGATGGGGCAAATGAGGTATGTGGAGTTAGATAAGTACATGCATTTGTCCTTCATTCACCTGGAGACAGTAACATTACTCTGGTATTATTCTAACTGATCAGGAAAACCTCCCTTCATGTCTCAGAGCTTCCAGTTCCCTCCAAGACAGAAATAAAAGAATTACTATAGTCTCCTTTTGTTCCATGCAGCTCCCCCACCCAGACCCGCTGGTGTAAAACTTTCCGATGCATTACCATCAAGAGCAATATGGTTGGTGGCAGGAGTTTTTAATACAGCAGGTATTGGTCTCCTGATGGGTAGGTAAAAACCTATATTAATGTCCTCAAGTAGATATCTTGAGAGAAGGATGTTTCCCCACAGGCCTCAGTTCAGAGTAGCTAGAGGAGCACAAGGCTTAACTTCACCTGACCTTGTGGCCATGAACACTTGCCCTTGGCCTCGGTATCCGAAGCAGGGTGTTGCAATTCATGGTTCCCACTGCCAAGTCTCTTTACCACCCCTTATCTGACTTCTGTGGGGAAAGTCCAAGAAAGTGAATTTATTGAGCTATATTGTTTTCATAGAAATGTCCTTTAATGTGGATAACCCATTTAAGATGGTGTTCTTTACCTAGTTCAGTTTGAAAAGCAGAGAACAAGTGCCTCATCGGTTCTCTCCGGTCCAAGATGGTGTCCCCACACTGCCTTGGCACTGCCCTCTCCATTGCAATAAATAGAGTGGGCATGTGGAAAGAGTGTAAAACAGAAAAGTCCATGGCCTCCATCTTGGACCGGAGAGGACCTTCGGGGCACTGGTTCTCTGCTCTCAGTAAGTTTTACACCAGCAGTAGTATAGCCGTTTTTTTACATTTTTGCCTGGACAATCCCTTTCATTATGCTGAATAAAAAGAAACCTCATCTCAAGACTGAGCTGTTGAGCAGATGCCTGTTGGTTCTAGCTGAAGGACAACCCAAGGGTTTGGCAGCAATGAAATCATAATCCTAATACGGCAGCTGGTGGCAATTGTGCTTAGGACTCATATAGTACTGATACCTGTATCCCTTGGGTGGCCCAAGAGCCATCTACTACTTTGACTTGAACTTTTTAAGATCATGAAGGCTGATGGGTGGCGCTAAGGTAAGTGGGAGCTGTGGTCCTAGGGACCTACTTGTCCTGATTTTATGGCTAGAATTGTCTTCTGTGTTTGCAAAAAGTTGGGTCACACATTTTGCTGGCTAAAAATGTCATTCTGGAAGGCCAAGTCATTCAAAACAATGTCATCCAGAAATGAAATACGAGCCTGCATTATCATCAAGACCAATATGGTTGGTGGCAGGAGTTTTTAATACAGCAGGTATTGGTCGCCTGTATTTAATGTTTTGTATCCTCAGTTACATATCTTGAGATAAGGATCTTTCCCCACAGGCCTCAATTCAGAGTTGCTAGAGGAGCACAAGGCTTAACTTCACCTGATCCTGTGGCCATGAACTCTTTCCCTTGACCTCGGTATCCGAAGGTCAAGCAGAGTGTTGCAATTCATGGTGCCCACTGGCAAGACTGTCGCTCTGCCACCCCTTATCTGAGTTCTGTGGGGAAAGTCCAAGAAAGTGAATATATTCAGCTATATTTTTTTATACAGATGTCCTTTAATGTGGATAACCCCTTTAAGATGGTGTTCTTTATCTAGTTCAGTTTGAAAAATGATGTCCCCAGACAGAATGTTCTGCCAAGAACCAGAATAGAGGTGTGCAGGTATTGTTGAACTTGGCACCTTTCATCGTGTTGTGTATGTGCCAAATATCTGTGAATCCAGCTGTGCTGAATTAACATGCAATTCTCACCACCAAGTGCTTCATCCTTTCAACATTGCTTCATTTGGCTTTGATCTCTTGCTATTTGTAATTGAGTCATTCTGCCCAAACATGTTATCTTTTTTTTCTGGATAAATGATGACCATAGTGCTAATTCTAGAAAGAAAAAATAAATACTCAAGGACAAATATATTTTTCGGGGGCGGGGGATCCAGGTTGATAATGCGCAGTGGTCCCGGTTAGCAATGTGCAAATTAGTCTAGCTTCCCCGTAATGTGGACCATACAGCGAGTAAGGTTGGGTTACAGGCGGTACAACATTTGTGAACTAGCATTTAAAAAAAAAATTTTAAGCAATTGCCAAAAAATTGGCAAGGCTTTGCACTAATGACGAGCAGCAGAATGTTCAAAGACAGAGATTTGGTCCTGGTGGCCCTATAGCCAGATCTGGTAGAATGATGAACAATTCAGTCCTTACTACTAGCCTTTGGTGGACCTTCCGGAAAACAGATCTCGATTTATAGCATTAGTAGTAGTAGTGCAGTAGTAGCGACTTGTACTAACTAATGATGTTTGCTGGATGCCATGGTCGTAGACCCGGTGATCTGATTTCAGGTGCAGAGATAGAGAGGGAACTTGTTTCACTAGTTGGGAAGCCTTCAGTATCCAAAACATGTTAGTGATTAGAACTATAATAAGGACTTTGGTCTATGGAGTCCAGGACTTGGTGTTGATGCAGTCATGTTGTGTTGTATGGACAGGAGTGACGGGGTCAACTGCAAGGACTGTGAGAATTGTGTCTCCTGGCCTTATACTACAGTATACAACAGCAGTATTTTCCACGTACGCGCTGAGCTGCAATCATTGCTTACTGTTCTGAAGCACGAATCTCATGTACTGTGCTAGTCCAAACTATTAAGACTCCAGAACTTAGAAACTGAATACTCTGAATAAAACAAACTGCTTTGCTTTACTACTACCACTTAATGGGGTCCCGTCACCAGATAAAGATCACTGCTTGATACCTTTCTGTTATATAGTTTTTGGCTATATATTTTTCCGTCACATTTCCAATAAAAATCTGAAGTAGAAGAACCCCCTAACTCATCTCCATGCTGCCTCATCAGACATTTTCTGAGATAAAATGGAGATTGATGTGCACTGATCTGAATCCCTTCTGCCATGGCCTGCTAAGCTGTTATTCTGCCCCAAAGAAAACTTGTGCCAACCAAGGCAGCATCAATTTTTTTTGTCTGTATGTCGTGCTCTCTCCAAGTTAGACATCCTATTGCACCCTTTGATATCAAGAGTTACAAGATTTGCCAATTAGATATCCGACTTATTTAGCCATTAGCTAATCTAGACTTCACCCTTTGAATTCCGGACCTCCCCTCAACTCTGTAAGCACCACTGACTTCCCTATTACCCCCTCCCCCCAAACTAGTCTTAAACCGGACCTTCACCATGATTTAATGAAAAGCCCAAAATCTAAAAAAAATCTAAAACTAATATATTTTAAGTTTTTAGTCACTAACTTCTTATTCTTTCCTCCACTGGGCTGCAACTCTGTTCAGGAATTTAGGATACGGGCGCCGCCATCTTGACTCAGAAGCATCACACTTACTGAGGAGAGGAGAGTGGGATAAGGTACAGGGGGGCGGGTTATAGCTGTGCTTTGCTCAGACAGAGCAGAGCTGGGGTCAGGTAAAGGTCAGCAGTCCCAGAATGCAGAGCAGCACAGTCAGGAGGCACTTCCTGTTTGCAGGCTGCCTGATAAGATGGCGGCTTCCAAAGGTTGATAACATGCAGTAGATGCAGGTAGGATGATTTTTAATGTGGACAATCTGTATGTACAGGGCGTGGGAAACATATAAGATAGACTTATTCAGAGTGAAGGTCCGCTTTAAGTTCTTATTATAATTTTTCATAACTTAATGCCAAATTTCAGACACAATGGCAATAGGTTATCTGGAAAAAAAAAATCTAACCACAGTTGGATCATTTATCCATGCCCCAGGGGCAGCTTTTGGGTTTGAGCCACAATACGGTAAAATGTGTGCTTTGGGCCTCATATATGAATAATGCCTGATGGGTGGCCCGAGCAAGCTACTACACTGACACAAACTTTATTAAGCTTACAGTGACTGGCGGGGGGGGGGGGGGGGAGGGGCTCTATAACCTGTGGTCCTAGGATCCCACATTGCCTGTTATAGTATTTTATGCGTATAGTGGACCTTTATTTTAAAGTTTGCACAAAGTTTGGTTATTAATTTTGCCTGCTGAGAAACATCTTGGTGGAAAGAGATGTCATTTGAAACAATGTCAGCGAGGAGCGAAATGCCAACCTACATTACCGTGAAGAGCATCTTAGTCTAAATTAGCTTTAACGTGGTAATATGTGGCCGCTCTGTTTTTCAAATTGTACCATGCTTACAAATATACTACACGGCCATTTCTGTGATAAAAACACCTGTTTTATCTGACGTCTATATCCCATTTTTGCAAGTGAATTAATAGGATAAGATATATGAAAGTCATTTAAATTTTCATTTGGATTCATTTAAATGACATTCACATTCACCACTCTCATCGCAGAGAGAAACTTTTCACAGCCTTAACTACGATGCCTGGAAAAATACAAAAGACGCCTTTTCTTTTTGACTAATTTGAATGTGCCAAGCTTTGCTTAATTGGACACTGCATTCTATCCCTGCTCATTGATCTGGGCTTATTTTTCATGAAGGCATTTCAATTCTCCAAGAAACCATCATGTATAATTAGGCTTGCTGTCCTGCACCGTATACACAGCTGCAAATTAGCCGAAAATCCTGCCCAGAGCGGAAATGTCTTTTCACCGCACTAACAAAGGCCATATGTTGCTGTGACCGTTGCCTTCACTTCCATTGAACCAACGATCTGGAAGTGGACTTGGCTATTGCTGACTGTAAAATAGTTTGCTTTTGATATATTGAAGAATGGTTTCACCCAAAATTGATATTTTGGTTTTGTTGGGCCTCTGTTCAGAAAAAAAGTTCCAAGTTAAAACATTTTCATCTAAAATAGTATTTATACATTTACAAAAAAAAAGAGAAAAATGAGGTCTTAAGAGATAATAAATGGGAGTAACAGTACCAGCAAAACCCACGAAGGAGGTTCTATGCAATGCAGTCTTTTTAGATTTACAGCCTTCAAATCTACTTTGTGCTTTAGGGAGTCTACAGAGCCTGATGTTTGCTAGTCAGTTAGGGTATTTATCACAGCTTTAACTCCTTCTCTCTGACCAATCACGAACACCTGTATTATGTAATACTTCTATGGGGTGAATTCAGAGCCAGATGAGAATTCTCACTCCTTTATTCTAAGTATGCAGCACGTCCTGCTCCTGATAATGATTCATAACAGATGGGATTACCTCCGCCAGAGGGCGCTTGAATGCAGAGATGGCAAAAAGAAGCCCCTCCCCGTCCATATATACCCGGGACCTCCCACAAATTCCCCAGTTCCTTCTCTGCAGTCGGCTGTGAAGGTCAGAAGATGGCTTCTCTTCTTGCAGGTGAGCCGGGCTTAGCAGCCCTTGGCCCTGTAGGACTATTTTCACCCGTTCCACCTTTTGCTTATGCCTCCCAGCTTTGGCTGCGCTGGTTGTGTGATGGTAGGCAGCACCTACCACTGGTGCTCTGTTACGGAGCTGGGCTCCGGCCGAAAAACCCCCACCAAAGGGTAGGCGGTGCAGGTTATGGTGAACCTGAGTTGGGATGCCCCATCCGCTTTTTGCCCTCCCATGCCCTGGTCTTTGGTGGGACCCCTTAAGGGTCATCCACTCTCTCCCCTTTCTGTCCTTGTTCCGTCGGGGGGGGGGGGGGGGTGCATGTGAGTTTTTCTCAGTTTTGTTGTGTTACACTTCTTCCTTTTCAGGGCTCCGTGCCCTGTCTTCATTTTGAATTTGCCGCCGCTGGCACGCGCGCCGTGTGGTGTGGCGTCAGCGGCGGCATCATTATCAATTTCACTGCTATCCTATTGGCTGCTGCTGCAGACAAATTGCGCGCTCTGCAGAGGGGGCGTGGCCTATCGGGGGCGCATTCCGCGTCGTCCCCACATGCGGCCCGCCCCTCAATGTCCCTCCAGCGCCATCTTGCCTTCCTCCTGGAGTGTCTGCTGGCCTCCCTAACATGGTCTGTGAGTGCCCTTGCGGGCTTTATTTTTTGTTATTCTTTTATTACTGTTGTGTGCTTATGGGTGCTCCTTTATTATGTCTTTCAGACGGGAAAATACTGTATTAAAGAGGTTTCTCCCAGTCCTGGCCCCTCTATTAGTTTTCTATAACTTTATTAGAAGCCTAAATTGTTAAATCCTCCCACTTCCCTGCGGACATTTGGGGCATCCCGGGTTGCTTGTACGGCGTAATTCCTATTGGCCAGTTGTGTCACCTTAATCACCATATGGAGGCTTCACAGGATATTGCCCCTTGGGACAAGCCCGGCTGTGTGTAGTGTGGGGGGCATCCCCTTTGAGTGATGATGTGCGGGTCCATGTACCCTGCGCCCAGCAGGCGCTTGCGCTGCATTCTGGGCTATCTGTGACTGGGCCTGCGCCCACTATGCCCTCACCCACTCCCCCTCGCCTGATTATGACTCCCAGTGAGCTAAATACTAGTGGGGAGTCTCAACCTGACGTGTATTCCAGATTGGCTAACATTGAGAGGCTGATTGCTAGCTCTGCGGCCTGTAAGGCCCCGGCTAAAAGGCGGCATGTGGCGCAGGGTGCGTCTGCCTTTCCTATGGAGACGGAGATCTTTCTTGATTTGTCTGACTATACCCCACTTGAGGAGGGGGAATTGTTCTCTGACTCTGAGTTATCTGATGATCAGCATTTCAGTGGTGCTGACTATGGCAGTAATCATTGGGATGCTGATAATACCAATAGAATGTTAACTCAGATTTTTGATGTGCTTTCTATCTCCCTTCCTGCTGCGGCTCCCAAGTTACAGGGGGAACTTTTCAGTACTGCTAAACCACAGAACAGGCCCATTTTAATAATCTTGTTGTCAAAGAATGGGAGCGTCCCAGCCGGCTCCCGGGAATCCCCAAGGGCTGGGATAAAAGGTACCCTTTTCCTGCTGATGTGGCTAAATGTTGGTCAACCCCTCCAGAAGTGGATGCACCAGTATTGGGGTTGTCCAACACTTCTGTGGTCCATTCCCCTGATTCCACTACTCTTAAGGATAGCGAGGACCGGCGCATTGTTCAGCTGGTTTCCCATGCCTTTGCCTGTGTGGGGTCTGCCTTGCGCCCTGTCTGTGCTTCTGCTATTACTGCTGTTGCTATCAGGTCTCTCCTCAAGGGTCTCTTGGAAGGCGCTCCTGATGATACTGCTAGTGCCGAGCTCAGGGCCTTGTCACAGTGTGAAATGTTCATTGCATATGTCCTCCCTGCTTTAGATGACACCATTAGGATGTGTAGTAGAACCTCTGCATTGGTGGTTGCTATACGCCGCTCTGTTTGGCTTGGGCAGCTGATAACGCTGCTAAGAAGGCCCTCACGGGACTCCTCTTTAAGGGGCTGCCCTTATTTGGTGATCGCTTGGACCTGTTTGCCAAAGGGGGTAAGTTGCCTCAACGTAAGAAGCAGTTCGGGGGCCTTTGTTCCCTTCTACCGAGGATCCAGGCCCAGGAGAGGGGTCTCCTTTGCTGGCTCTAGGGGGGACTTCTGGGGCAGAGGTCGTGCCCGCTCCGGATCTTCCTGGGGGTCCAAGCCCAAATCTGTTGCCAAGCCTCCTCAGCCATGAAGGGGCGCCCTCACCCATCCGGGTGGGGGGACGGCTGCGGCTCTTCGCTCGTGTCTGGAGACAACAGGTCTCAGACAGGTGGATTCTGGAGGTTGTGTCCTCCGGCTACAAGCTAGAGTTCGCTGCATGGCCGCCTCCAAGATTTCTCTATTTTCGGATTCCTCTAGACCCCTTGACAGCTCATGGACTTTTTCTGGCGGTGCAAAATCTACTGGGCTTGGGGTTCATCTGTCAGGTCCCTCCTGCGGAAAGAGGTCGGGGTTTTTATTCCAATCTGTTCACAGTTCCCAAAAGGGATGGGTCAGTCAGACCCATTCTGGACTTAAAGCTGCTCAACAAGTTCATCAGGACCAGGCACTTTCGCATGGAGACCCTTCGCTCCACGATCAGTTCGTTGCGCCCGGGAGACTTCATGACCTCCATAGATATCAAGGATGCTTACCTTCATGTTCCAGTCTTCCCAGGGCATCAGAGATTCCTCAGGTTCGCTCTGGCGGACCAGCACTACCAATTTGTGGCACTGCCCTTCGGTCTCACTTCAGCCCCCAGGGTCTTCACCATGGTGCTGGCGGGTGTCATGGCTCTCCTCAGGGCATTCGCATTCTTCCCTATCTGGACGACCTTCTCATCACTTCTCAGTCCTTCCAGCAGGTGGTATTGGATTCCCAGCGGGTGGTGACGGTTCTGGAGTCATTCGGCTGGGTGATCAATCACCCCAAATTTTCTCGGGTGACTTCCTTCCTGGGCATGAATCTGGATACTGTTCAGGCCAGGATCTTTCTTCCTCAACAGAAGGTGGACTCTCTGCAAGCTCTGGTTCACTCCCTGCTGTCATGCCCTCATCCCTCCATCTGGCAGGGGATGCAGCTAATGGGACAGATGGTGTCCTGCTTCGAGGCAGTTCCCTATGCACAGTTTCACATGAGACCTCTTCAACTCCATCTCCTATCAGTCTGGGACAAGAGTCCCCTGTCTATGGATCAGGCTTTCGTTCTGTCCCCTCTGGTCCGGAGGTCCTTCTTGTGGTGGCTGGACTCGAGGAACCTGTTGGGGGGCAGATCCTTTCTGGCCCCCTGTTGGGAGACGGTCACCATGGATGCCAGTCTGTCAGGTTGGGGGGCCTTCTGGAGAACCCTACCATTCCAGAGGCTGTGGGGCCCTCAGGAGGCCCATGCCCCCATCAACGTCCTGGAACTGAGGGCGGTTCGGTTGGTACTGAACCAGTTGACTCCTCACCTTCAGGGCCGGCCGGTCCAAGTTCGCTCAGAGAACCAGACGGCGGTTGCCTACATCAATCATCAGGGAGGTACTCAGAGCAAGAGTGCCCTCAAGGAGGTGTCCATGATTCTGTCTTGGGCGGAGGACAATGTTCCTTGCATCTCAGCAGTGTACATTCCGGGGGTGGAGAATCTGGAGACGGACTCCCTGAGCAGGGGGACCTCTCGCCTGGGGGAATGGTCTCTCAGCAGCGAGGTCTTCCTGTCCTTATGTCACCGTTGGGGGATACCGGATGTGGATCTGTTTGCGTCCCGCCACAATCACAAGCTCCCAGTCTTTTTCTCTCTGTCCCAGGATCCCCTGGCCCTTGCGGTGGATGCTCTGACTCTATCCTGGCAGGAGTTCCGTCTCCTGTATCTTTTTCCTCCATTCCCCTTGCTGGGCAGGGTTCTGCACAAGCTGGCTCAGGAAAGGGTGCCAGCAATCCTGGTGGCCCCCCGGTGGCCAAGACAGGTGTGGTTCGCATATATCGTTCAACTGGCAGTAGATCAGTACGCTCTGCCCCTGTCCCGGACCTTCTCACTCAAGGGCAGCTTTGCCATCCCAATTTACAAACGCTGGTTTTGACGGCCTGGCTGCTGAAACCTCCATCTTAAGGGATGAGGGGCTTTCTGTGTCTGTGGTTAACACTCTAATCAGGGCTAGGAAGAAATCCTCTTCTACCATCTACTATAGTATCTGGCTGGCCAACATTGACTGGTGGGAGTCTAGGGTCCTTCCTTGTCGGGTGTTTTCCATTCCTAGGATTCTGGAGTTCCTCCAGCATGGTTTGGATCTGGGACTTTAGCTCAGCACGCTCAAGGGTCACGTTTCTGCCTTGGCTGTTTTCTTCCAGAGATCTTTCGCTCAACATCCTCTGGTCAAGACCTTCTTCCAGGGGGTTGCTCATGTGCGTCCCCCTCGCAAACCTCTGTTGCCAGTTTGGGACTTGAATTTGGTTTTGTCTGCCCTTTAGGGCCCTCCTTTTGATCCTGTGCATGAGGCTGCTCTGTCTATTCTTACTCTTAAAGTTGCCTTTCTGGAGGCTATCACCTCGGTCAGGCGTGTTTCGGAGTTGGCGGCCCTTTCTATTCAGGCCCCCTACTTTGAGAGACACCAGGATAAGGTGGTTTTCAGATTTAAACCTGATTTCTTGCCTAAGGTTGTCTCTGCCTTCCATCTCTATTATATCTTCCTTCCTTGTGCCCTAATCCTGGTAATTCCAAGGAGAGGGCCTTACATTTCTTGTATTTGTTTTATTGTTGAACAGCACTTCAAATGTTCAGCTCTAAAGCCACCTGGCGCTATTGAGGATCATATGCTTGTGAAAATCATGTAGCAGCACCTTGTGCTATAGGAATGTAGGTGAGCATCAATATTAACAGAAGATGTTGAAAATTTTGGGTGCTAGAGTTGGAATCTTAGGAGAGGCTATTTCTTGATGCATTTGGGCATTAGCAAGGGAATGGTAGGGTTCCTGCTCATAGACAGATTGGTTAATACCTACTGGCAGGTAACATAGTATGTAATGTAAGGCTAAAAAAAGACCTTTGTCCATTCAGTTCATCCTGTTTTAGTTTTCTAGTAGCCATAACATAGTATGGAAGGCTGAAAGATAACTTAAAGCGGACCAACAGTCAAAAAAGACTTTAACCAGACCAACACAACAAACAGTGCTCATATGCCTCCTCTCTGGGACAATTTAGATTGCTGCACATAAAAATTCATTTACCTTTTTCCCTATATCCAGTCCAGGTCGTCCCAGTAATGACATGTGGGTATTCTGCCCCCAGGGGGCGCTCGACTGCAAGATCAGAAGATGTTGCTCCTCACGGACCCCTATAAAGGCAGGTGCCCCTCTATGATTCTCCAGTGTTCATCTTGCAGTCTTGACTGCTGAAGATCGTTGGATACTCTCTCTGGATTTTGGCAGCTGAGCGGGGCCACCTAGCCCGTCGGCCGCTGCAAGACCTATTTCCACAGATCCCATCTGACCCACTACTGCCTTCCAGCCTACGGCTGCTTGGGATTCGTGAAGGTAGGGTGAACGCCACATGGGTCCCTGGGCGTTCGGCAAAGCACATGCTCTGGGCCGCAGACCTCCCATTTAGAGGTAGCCGGCCTCAGGTTATGGTGAGCCTGTAGCGGGGGAACTCAATTCAATCCACCACCAACAATATGGACTCTTACCAACTGTAGAAAAGAAGGCGGCTTAAAAGGTATTCAGATGTAGCCAGAAACGATTCAGGTAGGTCCCCTTTAAGGCATACGCTCACCGATGATAACAGCACCACAGAGGTGTTAAAAAGAATAACACTCACAAGAAAGGCTAGTCAACAGGCATAAAATAGGTCTAGCAATGCGCAGCCCTGGAATCCGACAGCCAACAGGGAGGCAACACTTCAAAGACTTTGGTACCTCTTGGATGAATAAATTTAAGGATGAAATCCGCCACTCACTACCGCCCACGCGTTTCGTCGCCGCTAGGCAACTTTAACAAGGCTGTGGTACAGGCGTGCTTGGCTGTGGCTGCTGCGGCCGGAGGTCTGCTGATGCTGTGGAGTCCTACCACTGCTTCTGCTGCTGCTATTGGAGGCCTGCTATCACTGTGGAGCCTGGGCGTTGAAGGGCCTCAACACCACTGCTGCTGCTGCTGGGGAATCTTCGACAACGGAGGCTGGCTATCCCTCTGTCGGTGTTGTGAGTCCCTCTTTGTATTTTGGCTGCATTGTGCTATTATGGCTTGTGTGGTGTTTTTTTCTGATCATGGGCCTTGTCTCCTTTTCTTTTTGTGACGTTAGTGTCTTGTAACCTTTCTATTGCAAATTTTAATCACCATAATGGAGGCATCTGGGGATAGTGAGCTGGGGGCCCCATCTGGGCGGGTGAAGCTCTGCCCCTTGTGCAGCGCAAATCCCTTGGGCGGATTCAGCACTGTTTGTACCACTTGCGCCAGGGGCATTATTTTGGACCATGACCGGGCGGGCATTCCTGCCCTTAGACCTTCACGGCCTGCGGCCTCTCCGGACCCTCCGCTGCTGCACTCAGCCCTCAGTCAGCAGGGGGTCCCATGTTTATTTGGTGCATAGGGTGGCCAGTTTCGAGAGACAGATCTCGCAAACGGCTCCTAAAAAGGCCATGAGTAAGAGAAGGCACATCAAGCCCGTTTACTCGGATAATGACAATCTTTTTGATGATCTGGGCTCTGTGGAGGAAGTTGAGTTGCCAGATGATTCCCGTTCCACTGCGGATTATTCTGCTGGCGATGACAGTCTGCTTTTTTTTTCGGAGGAGGATGCGTGGCTTCCTGTTGATACGGAGAAATTGCTTTCCTCAGTGTTTGAGACTTTACACATTGTTCCTCCCAGAGTGGCTAAGAGGAAGCAAGGTGATTTGTTTAGGCCCGAAAGACAGAGGCGGGTCTTTCCGGAGCAGGCCCATTTTTCTAATATGATTTTCAAGGAATGGGAAAGGCCTAACAAGCTACCGTCGGTGCCTAAAGGCCTGGGTAGGCGGTATCCCTTCCCTGAGGAGCTGGTCCGGCTATGGTCTCGCCCTCCTTACGGGACTCAGCTGACAAGTGCATGGACCAGCTGGTCTGCCATGCTTTCACCTTTGCTGGTGTCCTGTTTCGCCCCCTGTGTGCGCCGCGGCGATTGTCTCTCTGGCCATTAGAAAGAAGGTGAGACATCTTGATAGAGCTAAGGCTCGCAAGCGGGCGGAGGAGTATAAAAAACTCAAGGCCTGCTTGGAATTCATTGGTTTTGTTGCCTCGACGATGGAGTCCGGCACGGTGCCAGGATTCCGGCCCTGCTTGTCGCCCTCCGCCGCTCACTGTGGTTGCGGCAATGGTCGGCTGATGCCACGGCCAAGAAGTCGCTTACGAGTATCCCCTTTGTGGGGCACAGGCTGTTTGGGGAGCGTCTGGACCTTTTGGTCAAGGATGGTAGACTCCCTAAGAGACGGAAGCCTGCTCGGTCCTTTCGGAACCCCTCTGCCTATCATTCCTTTCGAGGAGAAAGAGGCTCTTCATTCTCAGGTGGCTGCAGAAGTACCTGGGGTGAGGTAGGTCCCGCGGCCGATCCAATCCTGCCTGGGGAGCCAAGTGCAAGCCCCCTGCCAAGTCCCCTCAGGCATGAGGGGACGCCCTCACCCATCCGGGTGGGGGGACGGCTTCTACTGTTTGCTCAGATTTGGAGGCGGCTCGTCTCGGATCGGTGGATTCAGGAGGTAGTGTCCTCCGGTTACAAAATAGAGCTGGCAGTCAGGCCGCCCACAAAATTTCTTCAGTCTCGGATTTCCCAAAACCCATTGAAGGCTTAGTGTTTGAGAACGGCCGTGCAACATCTCCTGTGGTTAGGTGTGATTTGCCCTGTACCTCGTCAGGAACAGGGTCAAGGTTTTTACTCCAACCTGTTCACGGAACGTTAAGACCAATCCTGGACCTGAAGGGTCTCAACAGGTTTGTCAGAGTTAGACATTTCCGCATGGAAACCTTACGGTCGGCAGTGAGATCGCTTCGGCCCGGCGACTTCATGACCACGGTAGACATCAGGGATGCTTATCTGCACATCCCGATATTCCAGGGGCATCAGAAGTTCCTAAGGTTTGCTCTGAAGGACCAGCATTACCAGTTTGTGGCTCTGCCCTTCGGGATATCCTCAGCCCCTCGTGTCTTTACCAAGGTGCTGGCGGGCATCATGACCATCCTGAGGAACCAGGGCATTCGTGTGCTGCCTTATCTGGACAACTTGTTGGTTGCGGCCCATTCTCTTCAGCAGGCCAAGAACGATACTCGGATGGTGCTGTCAACCCTAGAGGGTTTCGGCTGGGTAGTCAATTACCCAATGTCTTTTATCACTCCTTCAACAGTGAGATCCTTCCTGGGAATGACGATAGACACTGCTCAGGTCAAGGTCTATCTACCACAGCAGAAGGCTTTGGGCCTCCAGACGCAGGTGCAGGCCTTGCTGTCCTGTCGATGGCCGTCGATCCGTCTGGGGATGAGATTGGTGGGCCTAATGGTGTCTTGCTTCGAGGCAGGAGTCTCTGGAACAGGAATTTTAACTGTCCCCCCTGGCCAGAAAGTCCCTCTTGTGGTGGTTGGACTCCAGGAACCTGTTGGCAGGCAAGTCCTTTCTGATTCCACAATGGGAGATAGTTACCACGGATGCCAGTCTGACCGGCTGGGAAGGCGTTTGGCAGACGCAGAAGATCCAGGGTCAGTGGGGTCCGCAGGAGAACCGCTTACCCATAAATCTCTTGGAGCTGAGAGCGATTCGGTTGGTGCTTATTTGCTTGACTTCCCACTTAAGGAGTCATGCGATCCAGGTTCGCTCGGACAATCAAACGGCTGACGCCTACATCAATCACCAGGGCAGGACGCGGAGCAAGAGAGCCCTCAAGGAGGTGACCCAGATTCTGACTTGGGCAGAGGAGAAAGTTCCCTGCATCTCGGCGGTCTACATCCCTGGGGTAGAAAACCTGGAAGCAGACTCCCTGAGCAGGAGCGCCTTGCGCCTGGAGGAATGGTCTCTCAGCAACAAGACTTTTCACGCTCTGTCTCCCCACTGGGGTCAGCCGGATGTGAACCTGTTTGCGTCCAGACACAATCACAAGCTTCCAAGGTTCGTCTCCCTCTCAAGAAATCCTCTGGCCATTGCCACAGACGCTCTGGCAATTCCCTGGACGGAGTTCAGGTTCTTTTATGCAGTCCCTCTGTTCCCACTCCTGGGCAGAGTGCTGCGCAAGATAGCCCAGGAAGGGGTACCAACCATCCTGGTGGCTCCTCGCTGGCCGAGAAGGAGTTGGTTTGCTGACATAGTTCAGATGTCAGTGGATCGCTATATCATGCCCGACGACCCAGGGCTTCTCACACAGGGGTCCCTACGGCACCCCAATTTACTGATGCTGGCTTTGATGGCCTGGCTATTGAAACCTCAATCCTGACGGAAAAGGGGCTGTCGGCCACTGTTGTACTTACCATGATTCCGGCACGGAAGAAGTCTTCCTCCATGATATACTACAGAGTTTGGCCCGCCTATATTGCTTGGTGCCCATTTTTTTCAGGGAGTCACCCATGTCCGTCCACCACGTAAGTCAGTAGTACCGGTGTGGGACTTGAATTTAGTCTGTTCTTCAGGGTCCTCCCTTTGAACCATTGTGTGATTCTGCATTATCTTTTTTGACTCTCAAAGTGGTCTTTTTGGTAGCGATCACCACGGTGCGTCGCATGTCAGCGCTGTCGCGCTTTGTATGAATTCTCCCTATTTTGAGCGGCATAAGGATAAGGTGGTTTTACGCCTTAAACCTGAATTTTTGCCTAAGGTCGTTTCTCCCTTTCACCTTAATGAGAAAGTTGTCTTACCTTCCTTGTGTCCAGCACCAAATATTTCTAAAGAGAGGACCCTCCATGCCTTGGATGTGGTCAGAACCATTAAGTATTATCTGGAGGCGACTGAATCCTTCAGAAAATCGGATTTGCTCTTTGTCCTAATAGAAGGCTCTAGGAAGGGGTTGTCCACTCTCAGTAAGTGGATCAGACAGGCAGTGGTGCAGGCATATTCTGTTAAGGGAAAGGAACCCCTTTCCGGATCACAGCTCATTCTACCAGAGCTATTGGTGCCTCTTGGGCCTTTCAGCACCAGGCATCGGTTGAACAAGTTTGTAAGGCAGGTATTTAGTTCATACTTTTACAAAGTTTTACAAGGTTGATGTTAGGGCCTCAGCTGACGCTGTTTTTGGCCGAAAGGTGCTTCAGGCAGTAGTGAAATGAACTACATGCTTTCCGCACTGGGGATCCTGCCCAAATGGACACTGCTTTTGGATGTCCCACATGTCATTACTGGGACGACCTGGACTGGATATAGGGAAAAATACAATTCAGTGAAACTCACCTGTAGAATTGTTTTTGAGTATATCCAGTCCAGGTCGTCCCACCCCTTCCTTTTGTTCATTATCTCTTGTTTGCCTGTTATGGTAATCACCATTTTTTATTCATTGGACTTGTATCTTAAGTCTTGGCAGAGAAAGTACAAGCTGAAGCTATGTGAAGTAACATGGTTTCTTGGCCTCCTGGCCTGTTCTCTTTTTGTTTACTGCTTTGTAACCACTGGAGAATCATAGAGGGACGCCTGCCTTTATAGGAGGCCGGGAGGAGCAACATCTTTTGATCTTGCAGTCAAGCGCCCCCTGGGGGCGGAATACCCACATGTCATTACTGGGACGACCTGGACTGGATATACTCAAAATCAATTCTACAGGTGAGTTTCACAGAATTGTATTTTTCTAACTCCTGCTATAGTAAATTTTAGAAACAAAAAGGCAGCTCATGCATTTGTAGGCCACCTGCAAACAGGAAATGCTGCTGGGCTTCCTGTTACTGTGCATTGTCATTTATGTTAGTTAAATCCAGGCAGAAACATGGCTGAGATGCTGGGAGAGAAAGCTCCAAAATGGGCGCTACCTTTCTTTTCCAACTGTGCCAGGCTGCTGGTTTGGTTTAAAGAGGTACTTTGGAGGCTCTAAGAGCAGAAGAAAGGTGAGTGAAACGGGGCGACTTGGAGGGGGTAACACAGCGGGGCATCCCAATTTGGGATGCCGCTGCAGAGAGTAACAACACACAGAAAAGTGAAATTCATGTGTAGTGTTCCTCTTTCAATCCATCCAGTATGTGGTTACAAATATACTAAACTATATGCAGTACAATAAAAGCAAATTAAAAAGCACTTATCTCGCCACTAACAGACTGGATCTGGCTTCTTGCTGTCAGTCACAAGGGAGCACGCATCATTGTTGTTTGGCCAAAGGGGGCGCATCATGTGAGTATCCACCAAGGATAATAGGGCTGATTCAGCATAGTGAGAATTTTTTTCTCATGTTTTTTGTGAGAAAAAAACATTTACAATTTGGCGGCCAAGCAGATTTTTTTTCCTTAGTGCAATTCAGCACCATTTTTAGCTGTGCAGATTTTTAAACATTTTCCTCATATACACGCCGGTGGCCGAGCAGGAGCACGCTTACCTTTTCTCAGTTTATGGCTTGGAAACTAGAATGCTGCAACACATAGGACTTAGGAATTGAGACACAGGGGAAGTAAATTATCTTCGTATGTGCCCTTAAAGCCAAAAATAGCCCAATAGCTGTTTTAACCCCCCCCCCCCCAAGTATCACGATTTGGAGGCTCATCCTCTGAAAATTCTATAGGCACCCCAAAAATCAAGACAAATACCTATCTACCATATTTTTCGCCCTATAAGATGCACCTGCCCATAAGACGCACCTAGGATTTGGAGGAGGAAAATAAGAAAAAAAAATTTCAACCGAATATTGTGCTAAAAGACCCATTACAGACAGTGTGGCATTCCCCCCTCATATTCGCCCGATAAGACACATGAACATTTCCCCCCACTTTTGGGGATAATACGTGCGTCTTATATGGCGAAAAATACGGTGCATGTGGTCTTGGATGGCAACTCTGTGCATTGATCATTCTGCTAACAACCAATAGTGTTCATTGGGTAGCCATGGATCTGCGCACATCCACCTGTCTTGTGACCCCCATACAATATGTACCTGCCCAATGAAAATCATTTCTAGTATTTTTTTCTTGTTTGCAGGTAAACTGTTTACCTAAAACACATATACATTCTAAATTAAGAAAATATAAAAACATGCTAGATAAACGTAACACTTTGAGTACATCGTTTTGGCACACAAAAATATACACTTTCAAAAATGCCATCAAAAGGGGGCTTTCCCTATAAAATTTGTGCTGCTGTGACTTACGTACCTAAATGCGGGGAGTTTATCTAACTATTTTACCCGAGGTGTACATTGAAAATCAGTTATACAATTTTTTTTAAACTAAAAAATCAAAAGAAAAAAAAAAATCACTGTTCTGCCTTTCTCTGCACCCCCGCCCCCTTGGGTGTGCCCCTATTGTGAGACACTCCTGCCTTTACAAGATACTATTCCTTGGAAAGTGTTACAATCCTTCATAATGATTAAAGGGAAAGTCCACTTTCGGTGCCATTTTTAAAGTGTATATTTTTGTGTGCCGAAATCTTGTCTTCAACATGCTGAGCTATTTTAGTATTTTTTCATATGTTACCAAATGTGTGTTCTATGGAAGCAGTTTCCACTAAGTGCAATCTGTATCTATTGGCAACTGTACACCAAGATCTACAAAAAGAGAGAAATAAGTCATGTACACATACAACACTGCTGCTTGTATGGTCTCTGCTGAAGCAAGGGAGCTCACTCAGCTTTACATGTGCCCAGAAGCAGAGGTCACATCTCTCTTCTTGTAGATATTTGTGTACAGACTTTGGCGTATGCTTCCAATAGCAACAGATTGGAGACCATGAAAACTGCCTCCATAAAACTTACTAACATAAGAAAAAATTCACAGCCTCCTAGTAGTAGTAGTAGTGAAGAAATAACATTAAGCCTTGATTTAGCATTAGTTAAAAAAAAATTCTCTTGGTATTAAAAAATTCACTTTAGGTAAAAAAAGCATGAGAATTTCACTGTTGCTGAATCAACAGCTAGGAAGACAGGATGATTTTTAGTAACTGAATCGAGGCCAGTGTGTCTATTGTAGTTATGATAGGTCCTGCTCCCCCTAGTGTCTGAAACACTGTATAACAGCCTATGCCAATTTGGCACATATCCAATTTCAACACAATAGCAAGATAAGATATCACAACTAGTTTCACATAACCAATTGTTTTCATCCATGAGAGTAAAGGCAGCTACATTTGTATGTGCGTGAGGAGGTACGCCATTAAACAATGGCACAATTGACTCTGTGTTTGTGAATGTGGCCTATGCCTATGTTTGTCCTCTTTGTCCCAAGTTGATATGTCAATTGCCCTTTTTTTTTTTTTGGTAACTGCATTTAAATGTGAAGAGCTCCCTCCCAGAACTTTTATAGACCAACTATATGACTGCATATGAGCTTCTTAGCAGATATATATATATATATATATATATATATATATATATATATATATGAAATAATACAACCACAGGGGGTGCCCCAAAACGGGATATATCCAGAGACTAACAATGGCACTCTATTTAATATAATTCATAACAAGTTTATTAGATGATCCAAATTACATACAAGGACACAATAAAAAGAATTTATTTAAAAAACATAACACACATATAAACTGCCATCAAATGGGAGGGAGGGTTTTTTTCATCCTATTTTATCCCAGTGGGGTACCCTAATATCTGTGCAAAAATTCATGACACTGTATAAATGAATACATAACATGTCAAAGTTCTTCCAAAGTGCATCAGCATCAAGTATAAACAAACAATATCCTGTGAGTAACACTAGCAATGAGGTAGGTGCAAATCATAAACAAAATACAAAAACATGAAAGCTTACTTGTGCAACGTGCAGGCCCACTGGGACCCCCAGAAAAAGATCCCTGCAACACGTTGCGTGACGTGACGTCACTTCTTCAGGCAGAGTAGGCAGCGGGTAGGTGCTGGCTGCCCTTGTTTTATACTCACCCTATCCCGTTCCCCAGCCCCGCGCTTCTGCGAAACCGCCGACTCGCCGGAAGTGACGTGGCCGCGTTCCAGACTGGAGCACAGGCCTACGCAGCTGGTGGAAAAGACGCTTCTGGGCAGTGGCCTGCCGTCTCTCACATAAGTGGGAGGTCGCACAGCACAACCTGTCCGAGCGCAGCGCGGGACTGGATCTCGGGAGGTAAGTATCCCCCCCGTTGGGCAATGAACATATAAACGTACAAAATCACTAACACCTAACACAGTATATACATATATACAATATTGTCAAATGTACCAATGTACCAGGATATCATCATCTACATTGTAAGGTCTATGGCATCCTTATTTTACAGTGCTGACTATGGGCCATATACATTTAATCTCAGGAATTAATTAGATGAACCCCCCCTGAGATTAAATGTATATGGGTTGTGCTGTGCGACCTCCCACTTATGTGAGAGATGACAGGCCACTGCCCAGAAGTGTCTTTTCCCCCAGCTGCGTAGGCCTGCTCTCCAGTCTGGAACGCGGTGACGCTCTTCCGGCCGGAGTGCGCCCGCCACTTGCCGGTCTAGCAGAAGCGGCGGGGCTGGGGAACGGGGAAGGGTGAGTATAAAACAAGGGCAGCCAGCACCTACCCGCTGCGTACGCTGCCTGAAGAAGTGACGTCACGTCACGAAACGCATTGCAGGGATCTCTTTCTGGGGGTCCCAGTGGGCCTGCACGTTGCACTTTATTGGACAAGTAAGCTTTCATGTTTTTGTATTTTGTTTATGATTTGGACCTACCTCATTGCTAGTGTTACTCACAGGATATTGTTTGTTTATACTTGATGCTGATGCACTTTGGAAGCACTTTGACATTTTATGTATTCATTTATACAGTATCATGAATTTTTGCACAGATATTAGGGTACCCCACTGGGATGCAATAGGATAAAAAAAAAACCCTCCCTCCCATTTGATGGCAGTTTATATGTGTGTTATATGTTTTTTTAAAGAAATTCTTTTTAATGTGCCCTTGTATGTAATTTGGATCATCTAATAAACTTGTTATGAATTATATTAAATAGAGTGCCATTGTTAGTCTCTGGATATATCCCGTTTTGGGGCACCCCCTGTGGTTGTATTATTTCGTATTAATTGGGATTCACCAGAGCAGGGCACCTATATTATTATCAGTAATTTGTTTGGTGCCACCCACAGTCTTCATATATATATATATATATATATATATATATATATATATATATTACAGCCTGATCTCCCATGAACTGTGATATTCAGATCAGCCAAGCACTACTGTGTTCTCATACTTGCATATATATCATCAATAAGCATCATGGCAGCAGCCAACAGTATTAAATTAAATTTCCGCAATTTTAACAGTCTAAGAATAATTTGAATAAAACTCAGATGGTAGAGAGGAGATCAGTTTGGTCGAAATCAGCCACGGTGTATAAATTCTGATGTTTAGATTAGTTAAGAGAACGCAAAACAGCATTCCCATATTCGCATGTAACAATCAACAATACAAATCACGGCTGCAGCAGCGCCTTTGACAGTGTTAAATTGCATTTCCACAATTTTTACAGTATAAAAAAAAATTGAATAAAACTCAGATGGTAGAGAGGAGATCACTTTGATCGAAACGAGGCGTGGTGTATAAACTTGGTTTTTAATCAAGATAAATGCCTCGCTAACCTGTTTTTTAATCATGGTATACTGCCGCAGAGATGTGTTTACGCAGCTGTTGCAAATACTTTACATAAATATTTTTCTGTTTGAGTGGACAAATGCCTCATTTATGCGGGAAGAGGAAATATGCCGAATATTTGACATCCACAAAGTGTTTTTTTTTTCTTAACACTGTTAGCAGCATATGAGATGTTTATAGGCTGCGGGAAGAAAGTTGTCATGTGCAACCATGAGTTATTCCAGAAAGCCATTGATTTCATGCAAATCAAAAGATTATTTAGCGAGGAGAGACTTGATCTGTGTCAGCTGAGCACTTGTTTGCATATTCTCCTGACAAGTATGGCGTGCGGATCCCGGAGCCCTCACATAGTTAATATTCTGGGCATTGCATTGCAGAGATTCGAATATCTTCTGCTTTCAGGCAGCTCTTTAATTTATGTTTCCCTTTTTTATTGGCCCCTCTCACTTCATTTGTAGAGACGCCCAATATGTGAAAGTGTAGGTGTGACCCGAACTAGGCCACACGTCCTCTGATTCTACTGTTCCTTTGGGGTTCCCTTGCAGGCCTGGTGAAGCCACCCAGAGGCTCAGAGAACTTGATGTCAGCATTGAACCTCTGTTCAGATCTTCTAAAAACCATTGGTGACAAATCATGGCTCGCCTTTGGGGTGTGCAAGCTGGGCATTGACACAGGGAGCCATCCTGATCTCTTTGTAAAGGGGCACCGGGCGGACACTATACAACTCTTTATTTACCTTGTTTGTCTTTCTTTTTCCACATTCCCCCTCCTTTCTCTCCTTTTCATATTAACGCCTCCTGTTTTTTTTTTTTTACTTTCCCTCCATCTATATTTTCAGACTTCCTTCCATCTCCCTCTTTTTCATCTACTCTTCTACTTTTATCTTTTTTTCCACATGCTGTCCACCTCCTTGTCTCAACTTTTTCTTCTCCATTAAAATAGACCAATCACCCACCTGGCCAGCCCTGTAGACTAAAAGACTCTAGGACTGGTGAACCTTGGGGCATCCTAATTTCGGGTGCCCTGCAGTGTGTTTGCCCCACACTTACATTTTCTGGTGCTCCCACGCAGCAACTGCATTCTCAGCACCCCTGTGTGCAGCCATTTAGATGGCTGGGGTGGGAGCACGCCACACACTGCAGGGAATCAGTGATGCGGCATCATCCACTCCGTGCGGGCTCTGTTCTTTAAATGGGCCATATACCGATCATTAATGCATGGACATCTGTATTTCATCACGGTGAGCTGCTACCCACCTTGACGCTACTTTTTCGGATGAGAAGCTGTGTGATACCCTGTTGGCAATTATGCCCACCAGGCCTATAAAACAGATTGATCACTGGAAAAGGTGGGACATTATATGTACCGTCCAGCTCAAACTAAAGAGGGAAAAAAAACTTCCAGCCACCAAGCTCTAACCCTCTTAGTCCTACGGGCTGCCCCATGAGGTCTGTAAAACTCTCATGCCACTCATTTCCCTGCCTCCATTTTCATTTGGGGTGCCCTGCTTTTTGATAGGTTCACTTATATTCCAACCATGCTGGCAATCTCATGGCACATTCGCGGGCACTGGTGTCACCCCCTGCTTATCAATCTGCACAGTTAAGAAAGCTGATAGGAGGAGAGACCATATGTATACCATAGAATCACCAGTGAGGCAAGAATACAGGGGTGGGGATTACATGGAGCAGGGCATGGATCAAAACTTGAAGTAGTTAAAGAGGTTGTCTTCCCAATCAAAAAAAAAAAAAAAAAAATCTATACTCATGTTTGGCCCTCGCAGCTCCTATGTACAGGTCCAGTGTTCCCCCAAAGCTCCTCCATGCAGCGCCCACATCTTCATATTTACAGATGGTGGGGAGAGATTAATCTGTCCTCTAGTACCAGCAGCCTTGCATGGCTGCATCCAACGAGCCTTGTTTACGCCCTAATGTGCCTACTTCATTCAATGCAATGGAGGGGGCTTGGCAAGTGGGGTTCCGCTTGCCCCTCTATTGCAATCAATGAAGTGGACATGCTAGGGAGGCGTAGAGCCATTTTGATGGAGTGCACGGCATCAGAGGACTAAATTTGCCCATTCCGGGAAGGGGGGACCCTATGTAATTTTTTTTTAAATGAAAGATAAAATTTAATTTTCGCAATATATCGCCTTTGAGACAGAATCGGGATATATCGTATCGCCAGATTCTTGCCAATTCACACCCTTACTAAACAACCTGCCTGTAACCCTTTTCTAGGCATACACGTGATTGATGGTCAAATATCTTGCACTACCCCCCCCCAAAAAAAAAAAAACTATATTTACTCTGTGGCCAGTATTTAAAGAAAAGTAAAAGAGTCAACAGAATAAATCGCTTATCTGGCAATGCAGATAAGATACAAAACAGTTTTTTCTTTAATAGCCCTTATCTGAAGCGGCGCCGTTACCGCCGCGGCGTCCCGCGGGAACCTTATTAGGTTAATTAAGATCAGAGTATTTGTTCAGCCATCTTGAATTCAAGCGTGGAAAAACGTCATTCCTTTTTTTAAATTGCCGTGACCGCGAACGATGGGATGCCAGTCTATTCATACTTAGACTGGTGGGAGGGAGTCTCTGCACACCTCTGCATAATTAGAGATCGCAAACAATTAGCTGTAGATAGGACTGAAATATGCAATTAACATGGTCACCCCGCTGCCACTTACCACCCACCGCTTTGATGACGGCTTGATTGGCAGGTGCAGGAGAGAGAAGATGTAATGTCTGCTTTTTATATTTTTTTTTCTTTTTTATTTAAGGCACTCTATTGCAAAATTGTGTAATATTTCATAAAATAAGTAAAATCACTTATACACCACAGCAAAATAATTCCCATCAAGCTTGTGGTTTTCTTCTCCTGGCAGGAATAGAAGAGGAACCTTTTTTAGGCTTCAGGGAAGCCATGTCCCTATTCATGGATCATACCATTTGGGATATCCCATTGAGTGTAATCGCCCGGATCACCATATAGCCAGTGATCCCACAGTTGTGGGTGCATCCTCAGCTTCCCTCTGGCTGATGCACGTGCCCGCTGCACAGCAGGGCATGTGCTGTTGCTGCCAAACCTAACATCAGTGACAACAGCCCAAAGAATTCAGTCTAATAAAGCCTGCAGTTGGCAGGTGAATAATGTTTTATTTGTTTAGCCTGGACAGACTTTAAATAGTTAAGACCATTGTCCAGACACACTCAAAAGTATACCCATAGTGTATGTGTATACACATGGCAATGTTCTCATTTTTTTCCTTTTAAAAGCAATGCTATATTGCCAGAATAACTGTAAAATGACGTTTCATCTCATGTTGTGCTGTCCTCTGTAATGGGGGTGGCAGGGCAAAGTGATGCAAGCATGCTGTGTGCGTTGCATTGAAGAGAGCTGGGGTTGATTCTTGCCAATCAGACAGTGGGTGTCAGCCCCAACTAAAGCCTCAGGATTGTATTGGCGGTCAGGATCAAGTGGAGGTGCACTGTAGGCAGAAACTATCTGCTTCTTCCTTTAAGTGACCAGAGCAGAGAGACAGCATGGGACTGACACTGCATCACATAAGCTGGCAGGCAATTGATTTTTGACTTGCCAATCCCTTTAAAACAGAGTGAAAGTTCCAACAGTCTAGACTTTCACTTCTGTTATTGGGCGTTTCGCAAAGCGCACTCAGCAGCTGTGGACTTTTGGGTGACTGACGTAACCAAGTCTGCATCTGCTGCCTCCTTGCCGCATAGAATCACCAATTAATAAATAAATACAGGCAAGACCTCGAGGCTGCACCCAGGAGAATTGTGGGATACATACGCCGCCCAAGTGCAGTAAGATGGTGACGCAGGAGCTTGATCTTGGGAAGGCAGTGGCCAGGTAACGTGAATAGGTCATTGATAGTGGTTTGCATGCTTATCAATTACCTTTTTTATTTAATATTCTAAAAACATAATAAAATAGACTTTCACACTGGCTTAAAGTTCCTGCCCAGGCACACTTTAACTTTATCCCCCGTGGGGACTGTGTAAAGTGAGCCATTTCAAAGCATTTCAAAATCTCCTGTTTTTCGTACATAGCTTACCTATTCCTCATATATTCCAAGTAAAGCCACTGGCTTCCTTCTAGCACTGGGTGTGGTTGAGCAGGGAAAGGGTGTCATGGTGCAGCTTTGAATCATTTGGGCAGGTGGTTGGACTGGGACCAAAAGCCAGACTGATATTTTAGTAGTCCCTGCCCTGCCCATAATTCTCACAGAGCCCCTCCCCCCCACTTCCCCCAACATGCTTTCTGGACAGCCCTGGGTTTCAGGGCTATAGCATTGCAGGGAAAGATATAGGCCAAAGGTTGAGATGACTGTTCCTAAATTGGTGGTACTGAAGCATTGTAGGGGCAGGGGTGGATATGGCACTCCAGAGCTGTGCTGGGGCTATAGCATGGCGGGCTGAACATGGGCTGATATGTCTAAAGAAAGACTAGGGAGGCTGGTATTAAGTGCAACAGCCCAGCCAGCCTCAAATCAGTGTGTCCCACTGAGGATTTTCTCTTTGGTCAGTCTGCACCTGATGTGGGCACTCTGCTGTGGTCAGAGGCAATTGCCCTGCTTGCCCTCCTGTAGAAACGGTACTGGTCTAGCGTTTGCTACATCTCTTTTGAAATATTATGATGAAAACTGACTGGGTCATGAGCTGTGGGAAAATGTTGGTCCCTTCTTGATGCCTGGCTGCCAGTTCTAATCGCTGCCATTAAATCATGGCTGTATATGCGCACCGCACATTATTCTATATATGATATTAAACTTCGATGGCTCGGGAAGCAATTAGCATTCTAAGTAGATGCATTTACTGACCTTCTACATGGGTGTCTTAATCATATTCTGATAATGGTTTCCTAATGATAGAAGAGGTAATTCCCCGCTGCGAGGGGGATGTGAGCACACATAGAATACATTGCAGCGGCATGTAAATAGATTGGAAAGGTGAGGCCCTGCTGACATATGGAGATAACCCCCTGCCTGCATGCTCACTGCACTGCTAATGTCACCATCCATTATGCTGTTATGGGAGGAGGAAATAAAAAAGGGAAAAGTTTTCTTAAAGCCCAACCCCATGATATATATATATATATATATATATATATATATATATATATATATATATATAATTTTAAGACCAACGACAAACATTATTTTAGCCCTTTATATAATAGGAAAAAATTAAGGACAACTATAATTAAAGGATTATCCAGGCGGAAAAAAAACCTTGCCTTTTGTCCCTCGCAGCTCCTCTGTCTGACGGTGTTTTAAAACGTACCAATACTTGAGAACGAGCAAACGCATTAACTCTTACAGAGGAAGAACAAGTGATTCCATCATCCAGGTCTGAACAGACATGGCAGGGGTATCTGGAGGGGGGCTGTGGACGACCTCCGCCCAAAGTAAGGAGGAGGATGCTGCGCAACATTGGACTTGTAGGGTCACAAGACTTGGAAAAAGCGTGCTGATAACTAAATTACAGGTATAGAGGCACAATCCAAAACAGGAAAGCAATAAGGCAGAACACCAAAAACCTGACACACAGGGAGTTTTCACTAGAAATGTTTCCAGTAATATAATCTGAATAATTATGCTAGATAGAAACAGCAGGGCTTACTTATAAACCCAGCACTCATCTGATTGGCATGGCCCCCTTCTGTTGCTGGGGGGAGGGGTATGCCATGGACTTGATCGATAGTTGCACCTTATTGTCAGGCTAGTCACCCAACTTAATCTACTGAGCAGCACAGGCAAGCTGCTCCATGGATGACTGACTGACCTGCTAGTCAAGTACCCAGCTTATACCTTCCATGCCAAGAGCTGACCACCCACCCCCCAAAGCATCCGGGGAAGTTTTTCCTTTTTTTTCGAAGCTTGGGCTTAGCACAAAGGAAGATAGACAATACTGAAATTCTAGGACTGTCTTTATAAAAACATTTTATTTTTAAAAAATGTGCTCTCTACTATGCATGGGGTGCAGAATCGATGGCATCCTATCCATTGGCCACAGATACAATTTATATTTAATAGTGCATCTGACTGGAAAACTTCCGTCTAAATAGCACTGGGAACATTGTTTCCGGTGCTCCTCAGGGGCGGGTTATTTTTGAAGTCATACTCTCTGTATTATGCCTTTTCCTATAGGGGCAGACCCAGAAAGATGATTATGTTGACATATCCTAACTGCTAGTTTAAAGACTGAGTAGTCTGCATGTACAAAAATAGAATAATTTCCCAGGAACTAGGTAATAATCTAACCGGCATGATTTTTGGGTCTTACAAACCTCTTGCGGTGCATTTTCTATTTTCCTGCTAAATTTTTCACTGCAATCCAAACTTAACCCCCCATAAAACGCAGTCATTTACATTGGTTCATCTTTTACTTGATGGTTCTTTACACACAGCTTTTTATGTTGACAAGGGAGCAGTTCTGTTACATTGACAAGGGAGCAGTTCTGTGACTTTGGATGCTTCTACGTTATTTTAAAAAAGCTGACTTTTCACATTTGATATACTGGAGTTTGCCATTTTGCCATATAAGAAGTAATAATGAGCCGCCAGTCCATGAAGCAGCTCTGGAAACCGCGTCGGCAGACACCCGAGGAGCTCCGTTACTCATCCGGCTTAATAAGATAACATGACCTCAGCGGTGGAAGGATTCATTGGCAGCAAGTAACAATTTATTTATTCCGGAGACCCCAGATGCTCTGATAAGGAAAATGTACATATATCACCACCACTACTTTGTTTTCACAGTTTGGTTCGCACCGCCTAATTATCAGTTAAGCAACATGCAAAAGCAGGAATATAGATTGTAAGGTTTCAACTGATAATTAAGAATATCGGTGCTTTGGTAACCCCCCCAACTGTAGCCAAAGATTTTCAATGTAGAGTAGGTAAGATTGGAACCAATTTATAGATCAGCTTCTTGCTATATTTTATTGAAAGAGAAAGTCCACTTCTGTGGACTTTCCCTGACAAACCTCAGACCAAACGTGTCCAAGGGCGGTAAGGTGGGTTGGCTGTCAGAGGTCTCTCAGGGAAAGTCAGCTTCATTGAAATCATGGGAGTGCCCCAAATGGAAGCCATGCCTGCCTAGCTGGCTGACCTTTAAATTAATTTGCACATCCCCGCAGATCCCTAGATGCAGTTTGCTTATCCCCTGCTTCAATATGGTGCCATTTACAGACAAGAAAATGAGCCGAGATCCAGTGTGGTCCTACCTGCTTGTTTCATTTTGTCTTTTTATTATAATCAACTTTTATTGATCTTCTGACATGGTTAAACGGCAATAAAATCGATCCATCTCACGTCCTCACTCCACCTATCTCTCCCCTCCCCCCCTTTTAATACCCACCCTTAAACCTTGTCCCCTGCTAGTGGGCATTAATCTGTACCCAATTAAACCTGGCCCGGGTCCACGCCTTGACATACACCTCTCATATAGCCTATGGGACTCTTTACATAGGAACATTAATTCTCACGTTGGTGTTCAGTGCTAATTCAGGAAATCTTATTGATGGTTTTATGCTAAGGGAGGGGTGGAGGGAGGGTGTGTTAATTACATCAGATAGAATATACAGAGAATATACAGAGTGAATGAATAAATCCTTCACAAACACCTGCGCTACAGCAACTTTTAGAAAATTAAATTCATAGATAAGTGTTCAAACTTTAGTCCACCCATCACTGGGAGTGAAGAAACCGTTGTCAGCCCGGTTCTAATTCCAGTTAATTAATGACACCGAGAATTCATAAAGCCACTCTGGGGGAAAATATTTTTTTTATATGTTTCTCAAATGGATTCAATATTTCACCATTAGTGCTCCACTCAAATGTTTGCAGGAACCAACCACAGATATGGATTGAATCACGTACCATATCACCATAGGTGGTTTAGCACATCAGATTTGATCAGTTTAGGTCCTCTTTAGTTGCAAAAACAATCAAGCTCTAGGGCTTTTTTTTCTTCCCAAAATGTTCACTGTTCATCATGGTCACTGCAAGTGACTGCTGGGACACAATGACACCAGCAGTCACTTGCAGTGACCATAATTTTAAGTTATTCAATTCATCAATTCATTCAAATTTGAGTGGAGCACTATATTGAATCCAGCTGAGAAACATATAAAAAAAAAAAAAAAAAACTTTTCCCGCGGAGTGGCTTTATGAATACTCTTAGCTACATCAGGTAGTAAATGAATTCACAGTTAGGAACAGATGTTTCATCCAAATTGAGACATATAAAAAAGAATTTGTACTTGGGAAAAAACAAAAGGTTTAGTCGTTGGGCCCAAAAAAGGAGCATAAAACCATTAATAAGATTGAGATAAGATGAGGAGGGTGAATAGATGGCATCCCTGGCACGTCCCGTTGCTGATTGGGAATGTGTCGGAAAGGAGACTGTTGGCCCTGATGTTTGCTGTCGTGGGGGTGTAGAGAGCAAGAATTTAGGAAAGGAGGTTCGGGCCAACACCACTTTGTTGAAGGGATGCCTTAATAAATAACCCAGTTGACCCTAATGCGACCCTAATGTTGACCCTAATCTAATGCTTTTTCCGCATCACATGTTGTCCCTAGCCTCTAGTTAATTAGGAAAATAGGCCTGTAACTACAACAGAGGGTGATATATTTGCCTGGTTTGGGAATAGCCGAGATTATTTGCTTCTAGGGATTGTTTTGGAAAGGAACAGTCTTCATTGATTGCATTGAAGGTTTTTGTTGGGAAAGGGATCAGGCAAGGTTCAAAATGTTTATAGAATTTCGGGGAATAACCATCTGGGCATGGGCATTTTGCCTGATGGCGATTCTTTAATTGCCCATGCTATTTCTTTCTCGGAGAAGAGTGTTTCTATATTTGTGACTTCTAGCAGGGGGTGGGGGGGAATTCCGTTGTAGTTGTAGAGTGAATTGCAAAAGTCTCTGAAAGTATCTGCTATATTGGAAGGGGTGTGTGCTGTGGTTCCATATTGAAATTTAAGATTGGAAATGTGCTTTGTTAAAGATCTTGCTAGCAGCCGACCACACTTATTAGCTGATTTGCTTATCTCTTATCTCTGATTATATCGTTTCTGGAGCTTCTGTCTGGCATTAATAGTTCAAGCTGCTTAGTGTTAGTAGGGTTGATTTTTTGATCTACTTCTAAATCTGTTGCAGACTCTGTGTTACAAGCGAGACACATTCCCTCTTCTGCTTAGTTGCCATTGGTAAGGTAAAGCAATTTGTGATTGCTCTATGGTTGTTTCAATATCAGAGGAGCTGGCCGCGTTGTTGAGCAAGTTGTCATTGAGTCCCCATGACTAGCAAGCTGGGGTTAGGCTTGGGAAATGAATCGAGATATATATTAGGGCATAGTCAGACTACACTATCGGGCCAATCCATGCACATGGGTCCCAGTCTAAGGCATGATGGCTGATTAGGATATAGTCTATCCTGCTGTAGGAGTTAGCAGCATGAGAGCCATGTAGCATTTAGTTTTTTCAGACTTTTTATTTTGCTCATCGATGCTGCCGATCTCCCAGAGGAAGTGTCCAGGGAGGAGTCTCCCTAAACAAATTGGATTCCTTCTGCAAAGTTCTCAAGTACCTTAATGCGGAAGTTGACCTGGTCAGTGTTGGGGTCATATATATTTGCTACTGTGTATATTTTAGTGAAGAGTTTTATAAAGAGAATAACTCTTCTGGGGCTGCTACTTTCGACTCGATTTTTGACTTGGCTATGGAGTTGGGGCAGTGATGCCAGGATAGGAAGTTTCCCTGGTGGATCTTTGGAATATGGTCCGCCTTGAAATGGGTTTCTTGAAGGAGAGCAACTTTGATCTTTTGTTTGTGGAGGTCATAAAGGATTTTAGATCTTTTCTTGAGGCTTAGAGAGAGGGAGAGGGGAGGGGGTAGAAGGAGAGGAGTGAAAGTGGAGAAAACCGAGGGAAAGGAAGAAGGGAAAAAAGAGGGGGTGGGAAGGGAAGATGGAGTAAGAGAGTGTTAAATAGGGGCAAAGGTAGGGTTTTTTAAGGGAAGGGTGAGAGGGGAAAGATGTGGGGGATGGCGTTTCTAGGTGTAACAAATTACACTCTTCGCTCTACCGACAATGGGAGAGGGGCCTATACCAAGGAAGCCGAAAGCTATAGCTGCAAAGCGAGAGATGTGCTTTACCTATGGGTTGTTAGTTAAGCCATCAGGGCTCAGGTTGTAGAAACAGTGAACATATTTGTAGACTGTGGCTAGGACCAAGAATGGAGAATCCCCCAACGTCGGCTGCAGGAAAGGGGCCCCACGTTCTTTGACCAGGGTGTGGGCCAAGCTCCACAACATAACAAAATTACAAATAGCAAAGTGCAAAACCATTTAATCTATTTTTGGGGTGGAGAGTGAACTAACATTTGACTCATTACAATTGTATATCAATGAACTGAGCACGGACCACAAAAACTAACAACATTATAAACAACGATATAATAATATAAACAACAACAACCTGACCGAGTTTAACTTAATTTAGCCAGATGGATCCACCAGGGGACAGTCTCTGGAGAGCTAAGGGCCCTCCTGCCAGACCTGCCCAGCCAAGTAATGACTCCTGTCAGCAGGACGCCAGCTGCACCAGGACTAGGAGCCACAAGTGCCGGTCCGGCATAAATATTGGTGTCCAAGTGAGCCAGAAACTGGCCACTCGAGGTCTCCCAGCCCAGTCGCCAAGTCTCCCAGCCCAGGATGGCACACAGAGCAGTGTTAGCAGATGAGAGAGTTGAGAGATGCCCTGGGGGAAGCCCCTCATGCATGCCGAGTGCCATAGCGGTGCCTGGCAGGCTGCAAGGCCCGCATGTGACTTATCAAGTCAGATAGTAAATAAGGCCGATGGGTAGCTTTCCACATGCCCAAATAATTCAAATTCAGGAGGGCTAGCATTGACATTGTTTAGGCTGACAACCACAGTTGGTGGATCGGGTCTATTAAGATTGTTGGCTCCCGGATGGGCCAGACAACAGCATAAAATAAGCAGAGTTGCCCAAGACCCAAGCCAACAAATGGTCAGTGGCCACAATGTATGATGAAAGGCATGAACAGGACTAGACGTATCGTAAGGGTAAAAAATTGGGTAACACAGCCAGTAGGGCATGGCGGCAGAAGTTACTGTGATTTGGCCAAGCTATGGTAGGGGGAGAAGCAGGATTCTCTACATGGGTCCCATGCATTTTGTCATTTTGCCATGGTCAGTAGCTGGGAAGGTTCTCATTGCTTAGCTGAGAGGGTATGGCAAGAAGTATTTGTGTTTGGCAGGCAAAAAGGGTTAAACAAAATGTAACTAAGATTTAAACTCTTTCTTGCATGTCCTATGACTTGAGGTTCACTGAAAAGCAAAAAATAAAAACTTACCGCATTCCTGCTCCTGTGTCCCACATGAATGCCTGAGAGCAGGGGGTTTTGGGGTACAGGCGTGCATGCCCACCACCTGAAAACCCTATAGGTTGCCTGCTGAGCAGTTAACCTGTACTCAGGTTTCCAAAAGTTCTTAGAGAGCCCATGCATCCCAAACCGGATATGAGCCCTATGTCATTTTTAACTGGAGACCCACTTTAATTTAGTGTGAATGATTCTAATCTCAGGTATTTGAGATTTAAAGTGCATACACTGGCCATGCACAGTCAAAAAAGGGATGTGAAATAAGCTACGCATTGCGTTGGGCTTGGCAGAAAAGTAAGAATTGCTGGAGAACCAGGTAGTTTCACACAATGGGGCATCCCAGTTCAGGACAGGGATCCGGTGGGAAGTAATACGCTAGCCCTGGAGTTTCATGGGCTCCAGATATAGTCTTGGACCACTTTTAAGTGCATACACTACTGGCTGTTTGTTTATTTTTTACCTTCTACCCATTGCGCTCATTGTTTGGCTGCACGATTGGGTCCAGGTTTCTCTCCATGGATTCCAGCCACTGAAGGAAACTCAGTAAATGTGACCATTGGTGTCCAATTGTGGAGCTAGGTTGCAATGAGGAAATGGGGTGAAGGTAACAAAATAATGGGCTGGTGGCCCATTTATTTACATGAGACATCAGTAGTTGGAATGCCACCCCCCCCCCCCAACTTGTACCAACACCGACCTTGTTAAAAAAGGGTGTTAATACTCTTTAAAGGACATGTACTATAATATCATTGCTTCATGAGTTCCTGATGTTTGTAATATTTGCACTGACATTTGACAGGCACCATTATTACTTGTACCATTTATAGGCGTTGCGATAAGTGCTGTTGTTTGCACAGAATGTACAGAGGAGCGATTAGCTCAGTGGGCTGAAGGCTTTTTATCTTCCATTTAGAAATAAATAACATCTCAACAAACATTTTCTAGCTTCGTTCTTCCCAAGTGTAAAGATGGAATAATTGCAAAGCTTTTTACACATGCTTTTAATAGTGAATGTATTGCAAAATATTAGGAACTTGATCGGCATCCCAGTGAGCCTTGTGTTTTGTCCACAGTTGTACACGAAGCTGCGGTGTGATGACTTGCCGCTTCTGGAACATGTCGAGCAGCTTCTCGGCGAGCTGGGTGGTGAAGATGCTCCGGGAGACTCTGACAATGACGATGCCCCATTGGAGAACATCGGTGATGATTTCATACAGAGCAGCGAGGATGAAGCAATGGAGTCTTGAAATACTTTTTTTTTTTTTAAATAAAAATGTAAATAAATCTTCACAGGTTTACAAGACATATATGACTCAACGGTGTCTTAGTATTGACAACCACATTTGAATTATAATGTTTTTAAACCAGAGCTGGACGGGGGCATGGTGCTCCCCACCACACTGTAAAAGACAAAATGTTTCCTTTCAAATCATCCCCGTCAGCCCTGTTTCTGGCCCTGTGGTCATGTGGGTGCCAGCGGCCAGATATCCAGGAGAGATGACCACGGCTTTACCATCATAGGACTTAATTTCGTGGGGGAACGTTTTGCGTAAGATTTTCTCTTTTTTTCCAGCGTATAGGCAATCGAGATGCCCCTCATGCAGAGAGCAACACTCATATATAGTTACTAATGGGTGGTGTTTAAGTTTTAATACTTTCCTCCAGTGCCTTCTGTTGTATTGTTGATTCGAATGTTGCAAACCGCTACCGCTTTAAAGTGGACCAAAACCCACGCCCGGGAATCTATAAGATTCCTGGGTCGATTGATTCCTTCCCCCCGGGGCATCCAAAATCAGGATGCCCTGCTGTGTGAAACCCCCCAGGTCGCCCCATACACTTACCTTGTTTCCCGGTCCAACGGTGTATGCGGCTGCCGGCGCGGTCGGAGCCTTAGATGAAAGCTTAGACAACGTGACGTCAGCTGCGCCAAGCGAGCTGATTGGATGAGCAGCCCGCACATGTGGTGTAGGACCGGGAAGAGGTGAGTTGGCATCGGCGTTCTGGGGGGTTTCACACAGTGGGGCACCCCCAATCGGCGTGTCCCGGGGAAAGGGACCAAAACCCAGGGGAGTCAAAATCCTAGGTTTTGGTCCACTTTAAAGTCCCTGTCCAGGCAAACACTAAACCTCTCCCACCTTATCCCCCTTGGGAACAGTAAATAATAAGCCATTTCAACGCATCTGGAAATCTCTCAATGTCAATGTATATAAATACCTCATGTATTCTAGACAAAACCACATAAATTGCTTCAATTTCTGAGTCATGGCTGGGCTGGGAAGAGAGATCTTGAGCATGCTTGGCTGTGAGACCACTTTGGCTTGCCATGAGAGCACCAAGGAACATCGGAGCAGCTGTTAGACCACTTTTCCCTGGTCCTGGGGGAATAAAACTGAAAAAAAAGCAAACATTGGAGCCCTGCTTCTGCTTCTACCTGGCACTGCATGAAATATATGAGAGGCAAGTGGGACAGGCATCGGGTCACCTGCTGGCTATTTTCTGTTTGCAGTCCCTTTAAATAGAAATGTGCATGTTTTTAAATGATGAATTATACAATTAAATAGTAGTTAAGCAATCAATGAATTGATAAAACAATTGATGCTAAGCCGCAGGTATGTATGATAATGCAGCAAATGCAATATATGTTAAATGTATTATATTCTTAAAGCAAATGTCCAGGACATTGCAAAACTGGCGCCTCCATACACAAAAGTTCCTGGTGTACAGAGGCCCGCATTGTTTTATACAGGACAGGCCCACCCACCAGTGCCACTCCTGGCTTCACAAGCTGGGACTGCAGGAGACCGATCAGTGGTACAGAAGCGGCCGTAAACTAAGCAGAGTGTCTACTTCCCTATGGCAATGCCCAGGTCTGAAGTCTTTGAAAAGTCGCCCCTCAGATATTGAATCTTAAACTGGACAAATGCCCTTACAAAAAACAGGGCTAATATGCTGCACATAAAAATGAATTTACCTTTTTGTAACTGGGCGATTATCTACCCTTAATGGCGTCCTATGGATCTGCCAGCAGCCTGCAAAGAGGAAGTGTTGCTGGGTTTCCTTCCTCTTCACATTGTCAGTTACTTCAGTTAAATCCATGTAGCAGCATGGCTGGGGTGCTGGAAAACCTCCTGGGTGCTGCAAGATGGTCATGACCAGAAGAAACACGGTAATTAATCTGTAAGTGGTGAGGTGGGTGTTTTTTTATAGTTTAAAAGGGACGTATATAGTTTTCATACTAATACCTATATATGGCCCTAGGTTCAGCAGTCATAGCTTGCACATACTCCTCTCTGCCATGTCAGTCTTTTCTAGGCAAACTCCATTGGCTTCCATTAGAACAGGGACTGGGCCAGTAATTATCCCTAATTTTGGGCTTACTATGGACCATTACATAGAGGATGTTTCCCTAACTGAAACACGGCTGACCCCTCCAGACACAGTCTTGTCTGCCATTCTGTCATAAAGGGTTCTTCTATTCAGACACACCCCAGACCCAGGAACAAAAAAAGTGGGGGTGTTGGTGTCCTGCTTACGGACCTTTGCTCCTTTAACCCAATCTCTGCCTTCCCTTATACATTTCTTCATTTGAAACCCACTGCCTCGCCCTATTGTCCCCCGTCCACCTTAAAACTGCAGTCATCTTTCATACTCCAGGTCAATTACTCCTTAGACCACTTCTCAACCTAGCATCTTCATTTCTCTCAAGCAACATACCCGCAATTATCATGGAAGGCATTAACCCTTTAACAACAAACAATTAACCCTTTAACAACAACAACTGGTATGCCAACTGGCATAAAAAGTCACAGGCATCGAAGGACAGCTGCAGTAACTTCAATCAGCCCCCGTGTGGCATGTCCCCTCCCACATTGCCACCACCCCATTCCCATAGGCAGTGTGGCAGTAGCTTTATCGAGGGGCCCATCATGAAAGAATCATGGAAACACCATTATTATTTTGTTTCTCAAACTTGTTTACAATTTGCAACAAAACTTTGGATGGTTTTGTGATCACGCCTCAATATCTCAGCAATTTCAAGATTGATGCTTTCCTCTGAAAGACTTTGACTTTTCAGAGTCAGTTAAGTCCATTTGTTGAGCGAAAAAAGAAGCTGCCTAATGATAAGGCACGTCTTATAGAGAATCTTGATCTTCTTAGGCCACACCTCACCCATCACACCGATATACATCACCTGATATTCTTCAGTCCAATAAGCATGTTTGTACAGCTTGGAGTTGAAAAATATGCACACAAATTATTATATAATCAAAAAACGTGCTTGCCTTATAATGGTTACACACATACAAAACTAGAAAAAACATAATAAGTGTGGATGGCTGCAACTACCAAACTACACTAGGAGCAACACACAAAAAGTGTATAAAGATGGTGCTATGATGCTGGATGATGTCAGAAATTAAAGTATGGCTACTGTAGGTGACAGATGTTCCTCACAGAGCATACAGTATAATATTTTAAAAAATAGCTTTCTTTTTATCCTATAAACAACTTGATCTACTAGGTTTAGAAATGCATCTAAACTGTCACGCTCATAATTTACTAGGTACCCAAACTTGTAGATTAAAGTGGACCAAAGCCCATGGAGATCGGCGCAGGAATCTATAAGATTTAGGGGCCGATTAATTCCCTCCAAAATCAGGATGCCCTGCTGTGTGAAACCCCCCAGGTTGCCCATAAACTCACCTTCTTTTCCTGTCCAATGTCACATGCGTGAGCCACAGCCGCATCCCCGATATCCCTCTAGCAAGGCGCATTGCTGCTCCAGGCACTTGTGAATGGCTGGCGCAGCCACGATCCCTGTTAGAGGGTAGCGGGGGAAGGTTGATTGCTGATGTGGCCGCCAATTGGACAAGCGGCCATGCATGCGTCGTAGGACCGGGAAGAGGTGAGTTTATTCGGGCGTCCTGGGGAGTTTCACACAGCGGGGGCGAGGACCAAAACCCAGAATAGTCAAAATCCCGAGTTTTGGTCCACTTTAAACAGTTAGGGGTTTGAAAATACTTTATTTAGCCTGTTATATACATAGTGGCAGGTCTCTCGAGGGGGCCACCTTCCCATCTGCATAACCACATGTATCCTCAAACCCGCAGCAAGACTTCTCCATTTCCATGTTCCCAGACCAGCTCACAGCTTTAAAGTGGACCAAAACCCACGGTGATCGACACGGGAATATATAAGATTCACAGGCCGATCGATTCCCTCCCCCTGGGGCATCCAATATTTGGATGCCCCGCTGTGTGGGAACCCCCCAGGTTGCCCCATACACTTACCTTGTTTCCCCGTCCAATGGCGCATGCGCGAACCGGGAAAAGATGAGTTGGCTATTCTCAGTGTGTCACACACCCCGCTTCCCCTTTAATTCTTACGATCGGGTTACTCCACCAGCAGGTGGCGACGTTGCAGAGAGAAGTCTTGAAAACGAGCCCCTTCCGGCCTATATATACCTGGGACCTCCCACTTAACACCCAGTGTTTTCTCTCTGCAAGATGCGACAAGACAGAAGAAAGAAGTCTCCTGCTTGCAGGTAGCCGGGGTCAAACCCCGGCATCCCTTTTGGTCTATTTCTGCCCAGTCAATTGTTTAATATGCCTAGATTGATAACGGAAGCCTCCCAGCCTAGGCTGCTGGCTGGGCAACGGTAGATGGCACTATATGGTGCCTAGGAGCTTATCTCCACCGCTCGTCCCCACGCGTGGGGCAATGCGGCTATCCGGCATGGTGATCCGGATTTTGGATGCCCCTGTCCCGATGTTCCCCTTGGCCACCTTCTCCCGCTTGGTCCCTTCTCCCTTCGCTTTGGGGGGGGGGGGTGGTTTGTAAGGGGTGCTTTTCACTTGTGTGATGTGTGTGTTTGGGGAGCGCTGGCAGCCGCAGGGTCAGCGCCGCGACGTGCGGGCGCGTGTCCTGGGCTGTTGGGGCTCCTTCTACTTATTTTTTACTTCCCGCCTGCTGGCTTGGGGGACTGAGGGCGTCTGTGGCGCTGCTCGGGTCTTGGGGGCGGGGCCGCGCTCCCTTTCGGCCCTCGCTGTGTGATTTATTGGCAGGGGGCGTGGCCGGAGCGCGTCGCTCGCTGTGCCCGGCCCGCCTTCCTCCCTCTGCCTCATCACGGAGACAGGTGCTGGGGCTTAGCTGGGGAAAGTGCTTTTCCAACAGGAGATACTGTGTTCAGTTTTCAGCGGCACCACCACTACACAGAGGCTCTCAGTAACAGGTTAGCGGTCCCTGCCTCGGAGGGGCCGTCATTCAAAGCTGTGTTTGTTTGTTTGTTTGATTAGTCTCACATTGTTGCTGTGTAGTGCTTGTACTTGTGCGTTTCCCTGGCACTTTAGTATAGCTCCTGGAGGCACTTATTGTTTTTATTTGTATATATATATATATATATATATATATTTCTTCATGGGTTGTCTATATTGTTTATATACAGTATTTTACCATTACTTTTTGTTTGGTGTATGTGTGTGGCGCATGCTGGCAAATTTTCTTGGGGGACTGATTGTGGTCTCTTATCCTTACAGATTCTGGGATTCCCTCACTGCAGTGGCTCTCCCGGTCTGATATACCTGGCTAGTCTTATTCTCCAAATTGGGATTCTCCTAGGCTTAAAAATCCTCCCACTCCCGGGACTTTAATTATAAAAGGGGGCATCCCAGGTTGCTTAATGCGTAAATCCCTGGGTTGTTGCGAATACCATAATTTCACCATATGGAGGCTTCCGACATTACCGGAAATGGCTCTTCGGGGCTATCCAGGCTGTGTGGGGGTTGTGGGACTCCGCTCCCAGGCGATGATGTCATATTATGTATTCCATGTGCAAAGCAGAATATTGCGCCCCAGTCCGGCACTCCGGCTTCTGGCTCTTCACAACTTCCATCATCTCCTACCCCCCCTCCCCTGTTCCGGACCCCGTGTGACATTGTCAAAAGGGGGGATTCGCAATCCGAGGTGTGTGCGCGATTGGCCAACCTCGAGAAAATAGTTTCCGCCTCGGTGGCTCAGAAGGCTACGGCTAAGCGGAAGCACCTTTCTCCGGCATCGCCTGTTCCGGAGGATGAGGTGTATGAAGTATTGGATTGGTCCGATTGTCCCCCTGCTGAGGAGGGGGAACTCCTTGAGGAGTCGGATGAGCCTGCAGACCAGCAATTGGTTGGCACCGCTGGCGATCAGGCTGCGGGGGTGTCCCTTGACACCCCTTCCATTTTGGCTCAAATGTTTGACATTTTGGCTTTGGATCCGCCCGAGGTGGTCCCCCCCGCCAAAGGGTGAGTTGTTTGATGTGCCCCAGCCGCGTTTGGTGTTTCCCAGGCAACAACACTTTGTGAGGGTTGTCCTTAAGGAATGGGAACAACCCACGCGCCTGGTTGGAGTTCCTCCTAGTTGGGATAAACGGTATCCCTTTCCGGAGGATTTGGTGAAGCTTTGGTCTGTTCCCCCTGATGTCGATGCCCCTGTGTTAGGGCTGTCTAACACAGCTGTGTTGCACTCCCCTGACACTACTACCATTAAGGATGGTGAGGATCGTCGGATTGATCAATTGGCTCGCCATGGTTTTATCAGTGCTGGATCGGCATTGCGGCCGGTGTGTGCTTCGGCGCTTCTTCTGATGGCAGTTAGGTCCATTATTAGAGATTTATACACAGGTCTTGATCCCACTTGTGATGAGTTCAGTTCTCTCAAGCAGTGTGAGTCGTTTATTTCCTTTGTCATGACCGCCCAGGACGATGCACTTGCGATGAGTAGCAGGACAGCGGCGCTGTTGGTTGCTATTCGTCGGTCAGTGTGGCTGCGCCAGTGGACGGCGGACTTTAACTCTAAGAAGTCGCTTACAGCTCTTCCTTTTGTAGGTTTGTGCCTGTTTGGCGGTACATTGGATTCAGTTACCAGGGGTGGTAAGTTGCCTCAACGCAAGAGGCCTCATCGTTCCTTTCGGGGTGCGACTTCCTTTAGTCCCTCCTTTCGGGGAGTCAGAGCGGGCAGAGGGGCCTCCTTTCCCGCTACCAGGGGTGCAGGTTGGACCCGGGGGAGGGGTCGTGGCCATCCCGGTCAGTCCTGGGGCGCCAAGCCTGCGGGTAAACCCGCTCAGCAATGAGGGGGTGCCCTCACCCGTGCGGGTGGGGGGACGATTGCGGCCCTTCTCCCTGGTTTGGGACCAGGAGGTTCCGGACAGATGGATCCGGGAGGTGGTGTCGTCCGGTTACACGCTGGAGTTCGAGTCTCGCCCTCCTTCACGGTTTTTCCAGTCTCAGGTGCCCACCGATCCTTTGGCCGCGCAGGGGCTCCTGGCGTCGGTAAGAAATCTTCTGGAAATGGCGGTCATCCGGCCGGTGCCGCACTTGGAGGTGGGCCTCGGTTTTTACTCCAATCTTTTCACAGTCCCCAAGAAGGACGGGTCGGTTCGCCCCGTCCTGGATCTGAAGTTCCTCAACAGGTTCATCCGTACTCTGAAGTTTCGCATGGAAACTCTGCGGTCGGCCATCGGTTCTCTTCGGCATGGGGACTTCATGACGTCCATAGACATCAAGGATGCTTATCTTCATGTTCCCATCTGCCAGGCTCATCAACGTTTTCTTCGGTTCGTGATGAAGGATCGTCATTTTCAATTTGTGGCACTTCCGTTTGGCCTTACCTCGGCTCCAAGAGTGTTCACCAAGATGCTGGCAGGGGTGATGGCCATTCTCAGATCTCGGGGCATTCGTGTCGTACCTTATCTGGACGACCTTCTCATCATGGCTCCTTCTCTCAATCAATCGGAGACGGACACCAGGACGGTGGTCTCCACGCTGGAAAGCTTCGGTTGGGTGATCAATTTTCCCAAGTCCTCCCTCGTCCCGGCCAGGGTGGTGTCCTTTCTGGGAATGCGGTTGGATTCTTGTCAACACAGGGTGTTCCTGCCTCAGTCCAAGATTTGTCTGATTCAGGAGTTGGCTCGGTTCCTTCTTTCCAATCCTCGGCCGTCCATCCGTCTGGGGATGAGACTGGTAGGGTTGATGGTTGCCTCTTTCGAGGCAGTTCCTTTTGCTCAATTTCACACGGGGACGTTTCAACTTCATCTGTTGGCGTCTTGGGACCGGCGACCACGATCGTTGGATCGGCCCTTCCAGTTGTCCTCCCGGGTCCGGCAGTCCCTTCAATGGTGGTTGGTCTTGACCAATCTCTTGAGGGGCAGGTCTTTTCTGACTCCTCTCTGGGAAATTGTAACCATGGACGCCAGTTTTTCGGGATGGGGGGGATTCTGGAAGGATCTTCAGTTCCGGGGGCAGTGGAACTGAGAGCCATCCGTCTGGTTCTTGTTCTTTTGACTCAACATGTTCTGGGCCTTCAGGTTCGTTCGGACAATCGAACAGCGGTTGCTTACATCAATCATCAAGGAGGGACTCGCAGTCTGGGTGCCCTCAGAGAGGTCTCCCTGATCCTGACCTGGGCGGTGCCCATGTTCCTTGTCTTTCGGCAGTTTACATTCCGGTTGTGGAAAACAGGGAAGCAGATCTGTTGAGCAGGTGCTCTTCCCGTCTGGGAGAATGGGCTCTCCATTCTCAAGTTTTTCGGCCGCTGTGTCTCCGGTGGGGGACACCGGAGGTGGAACTGTTTGCCTCTTGTCACAATTGCAGGCTTCCGACCTTCGTGTCGCTCTCCCAGGATTCTCTGGCTCTGGCGGTGGACGCCATGTCCCTGAGCTGGCGGGATCTGGGGTTTCTGTACCTTTTTCCTCCGATACCCATGCTAGGCAAGGTGGTACGGAAGCTGGCTCTGGAAAGGGTGTCCGCCATTCTCGTGGCTCCAAGGTGGCCAAGGCGAGTATGGTTCGCAGACATCGTTCGGCTGGCAGTGGATCAGTTCGTTCTGCCTCTTCGGCCCGATCTGCTCACTCAGGGTCGGCTGTGTTACCCCAATTTACCAACGCTGGGTTTGACGGCTTGGCTGCTGAAACCTCCATCTTGAAGGAGGAGGGTCTTTCTGACTCGGTCGTTAAGACTCTGATCAGTGCCCGGAAGAGGTCTTCTTCTATCTATTATAGGACTTGGAAAGCCTATATCGCTTGGTGTGAGATTAGATCTTTTCCTTGTAGGGTCTTTTCGGTCTCCAGGGTTCTGGAGTTTTTGCAATCAGGGCTGGACTGGTCTTCAGCTGAGTACTTTGAAAGGGCAGGTTTCTGCCTTATCTATCTTTTTTCAGAAGCGTTTTGCGCTTCATCCTTTAGTTAAAACTTTTTCCAGGGGGTTACGCATGTGCGGCCTCCCAGGAAACCATTACTCCCGGTTTGGGACTTGAACTTGGTTCTCTCTGCTCTTCAGGCTCCTCCCTTTGAGCCCTTGCAGGATATTGCTTTGTCTACCTTGACTCAGAAGACTGCCTTCTTGGTAGCCATCACTTCGGTCCGGCGTGTCTCGGAGCTGGCGGTCTTGTCGATTCAGGCGCCCTACTTAGAGAGGCATCAGGACAAGGTGGTCTTTCGTTTCAAACCAGACTTTCTTCCTAAGGTTGTTTCTGCTTTTCATTTGAATCAGGATATTGTTCTTCCCTCCTTGTGTCCTAAGCCTAAGAATGACAAGGAGAGGGTTTTGCATTGTTTGGATGTAGTACGCTGTGTTAAGTACTATTTGATTATTACTTCTCCTTTTCGTAAAACTGATGCCTTTTTTGTTGTGCCCTGTGGGCCTAGGAAGGGTTTGGCCCCGGCCAAATCTTCCATTAGCAAATGGATACGTCAGGACGTTATTGGGGCCTATTCTGCTAAGGGGAAAGTTCCCCCTTTTCGTATCACTGCTCATTCTACTCGCGCCGTTGGAGCGTCTTGGGCTTTTCAGCACCAAGCTTCTGTTGAACAAGTTTGTAAGGCTGCTACTTGGTCTTCTGTTCATACTTTTTCTAAGTTTTACAAGGTTGATGTGCGGGCCTCAGCGGATGCTGTTTGGCCGCAAAGTTCTGCAGACTGCAGTCATTTAAGTTATGCTTCATTTTGCCTTCGGATACCCATCCCTTGTGGACACTGCTTTTGGATGTCCCGATCGTAAGAATTAAAGGGGGAGCGGGGTGTGTGACACACTGAGAATAATACCATTTTGTGAGTACTCACCTGTAAAATGGATATTGTCAGTGTGTCACACACCCCGCTTCACCCGCCCTTTTCGGTATCCCGGATCCTTTATATGGTGAAGCTTTTCTTTATTTTGAGGTTACCATTGTATTTCCTGGTACCTTGTCTTTCTGCTTTTGAATTCACTGGGTGTTAAGTGGGAGGTCCCAGGTATATATAGGCCGGAAGGGGGCTCGTTTTCAAGACTTCTCTCTGAAACGTCGCCACCTGCTGGTGGAGTAACCCGATCGTAAGAATTAAAGGGGAAGCGGGGTGTGTGACACACTGACAATATCCATTTTACAGGTGAGTACTCACAAAATGGTATTATATATACCCTGGCTGACCCCTCTGCTCTGCATAACTCCCCCCCCCCCCCCCCCGCGTGCCATAAAACTCCCCCTGCATGCACACAGGGTCTCCTCGAATGACTATCTCCCCTCATAAAACTGCAAAGCTTAAACAAAGTGTTATCAGGATCAACCAGCCATGGAGAGCAGAGACAAGGTCCATATCCTGCCCCCTTCCATGGAATGTTCTCATTCCCCCTCCCTGTGGAATCCCAGGACAGATGGGGGATGTCATGTGGTCCAGCTTTCAGGTACCCAAAGAAGGACACCCATAGGAGGGGTCAGGAACTGACCCCTGGTTGGAGGGAATAAGGTGGGCTGCAGAATGGGGACAGGACTCTAACACTTACCATCAAGAGCGACAAGCTCCTTTTTAACATCGAAGCATTAAGACCAGACCAAGCGTATGGGGACTGGCAGACAATTTGAATCAATCGAAACCGCAGCCCAGACGGAATCTTAAGTATAATATTCTTAGTATACAGTACGTCCTGCTCCAGATATAGCACTTACTATCGGGCATTACTCCGCCAGATGGCGCTGGACTGCAGAGACATCAAAAATAGGCTCCCCCCGTCCCTCAAGTACCCAGGGACCTCCCACAAATCCCCAGATTTTCTCTGCAGTCTGGACTTTGAAGGACGAGAAATGGCTCTCTCTACTCGCAGGTGAGCGGGGCTATTATCCTGCAGCCCTGTAGGACTATTCCCACCCGTTGCATTAGTAATATGCCTCCCAGCCTTGGCTGCGCTGGTCCGGGTGATGGTAGGCGGCACCGCTGTCAGGTGCTTGGAAGCGCTGTTCCACCGCAATCCCCCACCAAAGGGTAGGCGGTTCAGGCTTATGGTGAGCCTCTATGGTATGCCCCTCCCAAACTATTGTCCCTTGCCCCTGCCCATCGGTGGGCCCTGTTTAAGTGGCCGCTGTCCTCCCTCATTCTCCCTGTAGCCTTCGGGGGGGAAAGAGGGGGGGTGTCTGTGTGTATAGCATATGTATTTACGTGTATTGGCCTTATGTTTTTATTCATTCTGCATTGTGTCAGCCGCCGCGCTGACTTGCTTTACTATGTCTGTATTTAAAATTGCCGTCGCCGCGCCTTTTTTGTCACTATGTTCCACGCTTGGCGGCAGCGGCGTTACCTCAGGCGCTGGCGCGCCGTCATTGGCCGCTTGTCATGTGTTGGCTTCGCGCTCTTCGGGGGGGGGCGGGGCCCGTATCTGGCGCATTTCGCGTCATTGCTGGGCCTGGCCCGAGGTATACCGACGCCATTTTGTCTGCTTGGTCGGCTTATGCGTGACGGACCATCTACCTACCGCGGTCCGTAAGTGCCCTCGCGGGCGGCTTTATTACCACCTTTTTACTACTGTCTGCTTACGGCCCCCCTTTTATTATGTCTTTCAGGCGGGCGAATCCATTGGCTTCTCCCGGCCCTTTATTAGTTGGTTAATTTGTGAGGCCTAGTGTAATTACTCCCACTTCCCTAGCGGGATATTGGGGCATGCAGGGTTGCTATATAGCGTTAATCCCTATCGGCCTATAGTGCCGCTATAATCACCATATGGAGGCATCTCAGGATAATGTGACCGGGGTTCCTTCGGGACAAGCCCGGCTGTGTGTAGCGTGTGGGGAGTCTCATGTTGATGCTGACAAGGCGCGGGTCTGTGTACCCTGTGCTGAGCAGGTGCTTGCGCTGCAGTCTGGCCTTCCAGTGCCTGGGCCTGCACCTCGTTTCACCTCACCTACCCCCCCAAGCTTAAATCTCACTCCTACTGAGTTGCATTCAAGTGGGGATTCTCAGCCTGATGTGTCTTCTAGACTGGCTACTGTTGAGAAGTATACCTTGGCGCGTAAGGCCCCTGCTAAAAAGCAACACTTAACGCCTAATGTCACTCTTTTCCCTATGGAAACTGATGAGTTTTGGAATCTGTGTGGCTATACTCCTTTGGACGAAGGGGGGCTTTTCTCTGACTCAGGGTCATCTGATGAGAGGCCAAAGGGTCATGACGATTCTGGCTCTGACCCCTGGGCTCCGGATGACACTGACAGATTACTGACCCAGATTTTTGAGGTTCTGTCCATTTCTCCCCGTTGCGGCTCCCAGGCAAAGGGGGGAACTTTTCCATACCGCTAAGTCACGTTTGGAATTTCCTGAGCAAGCACATTTCAATAACCTTGTGCTCAAGGAATGGGAGCGCCCCAGTAGACTTCCCGGTGTACCTAAAAGTTGGGATAGGAAGTATTCCTTTCCTGCTGATGTGGTAAAGTGTTGGTCATCCCCTCCCGAGGTGGATGCCCCGGTCCTAGGGCTATCTAACACCTCTGTCATGCATTCCCCTGACTCTACTACCCTGTGGGATGCTGAGGACCGGCGCATTGACCAGCTGGCGTCCCATGCTTTTGCTTGTGTGGGGACGGCTCTGCGCCCGGTCTGTGCCTCTGCCATTACCGCTGTGGTCACTAGGACCCTGATCAGAAGTATACTTGATAGTGCCCCTTATGATTTGCCTTGTGAGGTGTTTAATGCACTCTCCAGTTGTGATGTTTTTGTAAATTCTGTCCTATCTGCCTTGGATGACAACATCAGAATGTGTGCCAGAACTTCTGCCCTTGTGGTGGCTATACGCCGCTCGGTTTGGCTATGCCAGTGGGCTGCTGACAACGCTGCCAAGAAGGCCCTCACTGGTTTTCCATTCAAAGGACTACGCCTGTTTGAGGACCGCCTGGACCTTTTTGCTAAGGGAGGCAGGTTACCCCAGCGCAGGCGGCAGTCTCGGCCCTTTCGGAGTCAGGGCTCCTTCTCCTCCCCCTACCGTGGTGCTAGACAAGGGAGGGGGGTTTCCTTTACTGGGGCCCGGGGAGATTTCTGGGGTAGGGGCAGAGGACGTCCTGGCTCCTCCTGGGGTCCCAAGGCTAAATCCTCTCCCAAGCCCCCTCAGGCATGATGGGGCGCCCTCACCCACCTGGGTGGGGGGACGGCTTCAGCACTTCGCTCACGTCTGGAGGCTTCATGTCTCACACCGGTGGATTCAGGAGGTAGTGTCCTCCGGTTACCAGATAGAGTTTGCTGCCTGGCCGCCCCCAAGATTCATCAGATCCCGGATTCCTCAGGACCCTGTGGTAGCTCAGGAGCTAGTGCAGGCTGTGCAAGGCCTCCTGGAGCTGGGGGTCATCTGCAAGGTCCCTTTAAGAGAAATAGGCAAGGGATTCTATTCCAACATATTCACAGTCCCCAAAAAAGATGGTTCAGTCAGGCCCATCCTGGACTTAAAGATCCTCAGCAAATTTATCAGGAGCAGACACTTCCGCATGGAAACTCTGCGCTCTGCCATCAGTTCCCTGCGCCCAGGGGATTTCATGACTTCTGTGGACATCAAGGATGCTTACCTTCATATTCCTGTATTTCCAGGTCATCAAAGGTTCCTCAGGTTTGCTCTGGAGGATCAACACTACCAGTTTGTGGCATTGCCCTTTGGTCTCACCTCAGCTCCCAGGGTGTTCACCAAGGTGCTGGCTGGCGTGATGTCTCTGCTCAGGTATCAGGGCGTCCGCTTGCTGCCTTATCTGGACGACATTCTCATCACCTCCCAAACTCTACAACAGGCAGAATTGGATACTCAGCTGGTGGTGTCCACCCTGGAGTCATTTGGATGGGTGATCAACCACCCCAAGTCCTCACTGTCCCCCTCCCTGGTGACCCCATTCCTAGGAATGAATCTGGATACAGTTCAGACAAGGATTTTCCTTCCCCAACAGAAGGTGGACGGTCTGATTGCGCAGGTCCAATTCCTGCTATCTTGCCATCATCCCTCCATCAGGCAGGGGATGCAGTTGGTGGGCCTGATGGTGGCGTGCTTCGAGGCGGTCCCTTATGCTCAGTTCCACTTGAGGCATCTGCAACTCCACCTCTTGTCAGTATGGGACAAGAACCCAGCGTCCCTGGACAGGGTCTGTGTGCTCTCCCCCCTGGTAAGGAGGTCCCTCTTGTGGTGGATGGACTCAAGGAACCTGTTGGGAGGCAGATGCTTTCTTACCCCTTCCTGGGAGACGATCACCATGGATGCCAGTCTGTCAGGTTGGGGGGGGGGGGGTTCTGGAAGTCCCTGCGGTTCCAGGGGAGGTGGGGCCCTCAGGAGGCCCTCAGGAGTCTACTATCAGCCAATGGATTTGTCAGGCTGTGATTCAGGCCTATTCTGCTAAGGGGAAGAATCCTCCCTTCCACCTTACTGCTCATTCTACTCGTGCTATTGGTGCCTCTTGGGCCTTTCAGCACCAGGCTTCTGTTGAACAAGTTTGCAAGGCCGCTACTTGGTCTTCTGTTCATACAAAGTTTTACAAGGTTGATGTTAGGGCCTCAGCTGATGCTGCTTTTGGCTGAAAGGTTCTGCAGGCGGCAGTGGTTTAATCTGTCTGCTGTTAACCTTGGGGATCCCACCCTACTTTATGGACACTGCTATTGGATGTCCCAATAGTAAGTAGTATATCTAGAGCAGGACGTACTGTATACTAAGAATAATACAATTCTGTGATTACTCACCTGTAGAATTGGTATTATGAGTATACAGTACGTCCTGCTCCACCCCACCCTTGGTTTTGCATTATCTTGGATCCCCTGTATGGTGATTGTTATCATTTTTATAGTTACTAGTTTGGGTTTCTCCCGGTTTCTCGTTAACTGCTTTTCAATGCTGGGGATTTGTGGGAGGTCCCTGGGTATTTGAGGGGCCGGGAGGAGCCTATTTTCGATGTCTCTGCAGTCCAGCGCCATCTGGCGGAGTAATACCCGATAGTAAGTACTATATCTGGAGCAGGACGTACTGTATACTCATAATACCAATTCTACAAGTGAGTAATCACAGAATTGTATTTTTGACCTTATTTTGCATTGCTATTTATCTTATTTACAGTGTTTTATAGGTAATTCTGTTTTTATCACCTATTTTCTTGTTGTTTTTGTGGTTTTCCGTTTGTCTAAATAAATTCTAAAAATACAGCAGAGGGTCACGAATGCTCTGAACTGATCTGATCTAAAAAGCTCACACTATTTCTGAAGAGCCTGGCTACCTTACTTGCCTAGGACGCTCGATTGCCCCCGCCTGGAAGTGGTTGTGGGTCGGTCGATACGTTCGATCTGATTGTATTGTGTGTGGCCTGTATTATATTATAGAGTGGAGCACTGTTTGTGCTCTGGTGGCAGCAGTTTACAGCCACGCGTGTTGCAAATTGAACAACTGCGGTGACACACGTGGGGTACGATTGGTCGGTTTGATCGGATGAACGATCAAGAGGACTGATCAAAACGTGCAATCATCACAGGTATAACCTCACCCCTGAGGTGTACCGGAAGCGGCTCAGAACTGTGCAGCGTGCCCATCATGACAGCTATGCCGATGTTCTGAGCAACTTGAGAACTGCTTTTAATCAGTGGGTCAGAGGACTGTCCATCTCCACATTTGCTGACCTTGCAGACCTCATGATTAAGGACCGATTATTACACATTTGCCCAGCAGAGGTCAGACAGTTTATTCTAACCAAGGAACCCAAAACCTCTGACCTGGCTGCGGACTTTGCTGACCTGTATGTAGCCAGCAGAGTACAAGATGTCCGCAGATCCCCTCCTCCCCGCTGGAAAGAAGGGAAAACCGGGGACCACCCCCCATCCTCTGCTGACCAGATGTCCCCCAGATCAGGCCCCAACACTTCTGGCGGGCAGGCAGTGGCCATCGACGACCGACGGTGTTATATGTGTAAGAAAACCGGCCATCTGAGCCACTCCTGCCCCGAGAAAATGAACCCCAACCCCCATGACAAGTCCACTGTGTCCCATGCTGTCCTGTGGGTTTCAGCCCAAACTCCACACCCTGTCGACAACCTGCAGCATGTCACTGTTAGCAACCAGCTTGCTACAGGCCTCAGGGACTCTGGTGCTGAGATTAGCCTGGTGCACCCCAAGCTGATCAGCCAAAAGGACATCATCCCGGGTAAGACCCTGACGGTCACCGGTATTAGGGACCGTAATCCCACCCTTGCAATGGCCTGAGTGTACCTGGACTGGGGTGCAGGATGTGGCATGAGAGAGGTGGGGGTGTCTGCCTCCTTCCCAGTAGATGTTTTACTGGGAACTGATCTGGGCAGGATGATAGCCCATTATGTACCTGCCACAACTTCCACAGACACTTCTGCACCACCTGCGGATCAGGTGGAGCTGCTGAAGCACTCTGGATTTAACCGCCCTCTTGGGAAAGAACAGAGGGGGGAAAAATGTATATTGCCTAACCTTATTTTATCCACTGTGGGGGACCCTTGTCAGACACAGGCCAGTCTCCCCGCAGGTTCCCAGTTTAATTTGTCCTTTCAGTATGTTATGAGTTGTGATTGTTAATCCTTTTATGTAGTCCCTTCCCCAGCAGCAGTGACTCAACAGCCAAGTAGCCGAGTACACAGGAAGCTGCCAGTGAAAATGGGAAGGAAGAGAAAAACCTGAGGGACAGCAATCCTTCAGATCTGCTCCTAGAGGCAAGAGTGATGCCTGCCTCTGACGTTGGGGCTCTGACAGCCAAGCAGCCGGTATGCTTTGCTGGCAGACTCCCTACAATTAAAACTGAGGGCCGCACTTGCTGGAGGCAGGGTCAACTGTCCCCAAGTTCAGTTGCCCCAGACTCCAGAAATATGCTAGCCCTGGTCCCCGTAATTGTGATACACCAGCCACTAGAGATGGAAGCCATGCATTCCCTAGCTGAGAATATAGATGTACAAAAAGACATGACTGGGACAGAGCCCACCACGCTTTGGCCTAACCTGATGCCAAAACGCAGGGGAATCTGGGATGTTGGGGGCTTTGGGTTTTCCAACCCCCGGTGGTCACCCTCCCCTCTTGCCAGCACCAGTGAGGGTGGTGAAGAGGATGTGTCCCTGGTTGCTTCCCTGGTAGTCCAGGCCAGTCCATGTCCTTGCCACATGACAGAATCCAGGTACCTATGAAATGTGCCATGGCAGGCCCCTGCCATTCCACCCGGGTTCCATTTGGCATGGATGTGGCAGAATGGTACCTGCCCATGGAACCTTCAGCTGCCACTGCTGGGGCTTCAAACTATTGGTCAGGTCTCCCCAGGCTGGGACACTTTCTGGACCATATGTAAAAAAAGTGGTCACTGTAGAAAGATGTCTCCCGAACTTCCTTAATACCGGGTCCTATAGATCAAAACTGGTACTCGGTGGGCCTCCCTATGGGCCAGGAACCCTTCATGGTTACAGGTGCTATGGTAAGAGACCTGTTAGTCTCTTCCCCTTGCACTTTTCTTAGGGGGAAGGTGTGACATCCAATGTCCTAATTTATGTCATGATTTCCCCTCTGCCTCATCCCCAGCATTTTTACTGACATCCTATAACAAAATAACAAAAAGTCTTCAAAGACTTCCTGGACACAGGGGCAATAAATCCTTATCTAAGAAACAGAAAGCACCACTGATAAGAAAAGGTGGGGGAGCGCAGCTTGGAGAAGAGATTTACTAAAAGGGCAACTACAAATAATTTGTCCCCAGCACCCACCCGGGGGGTGGCATCTGTCCTTCCAGCCCCCTGGAATTTAGGATAAATCCAGGGGGAGAAATGGTTTTCTTTGTCACATACAGAGGGTCCGATCCTTGATCGTGGTGTGTCTGACCCATTGCTCCTCCAGCCCTCGGAAGCAGAAGACTTTATCCCTTTATGAGGTATAGGATTTTCGGTGTTTTCTCCCCTTTTATTTTCTAACTGCTTTTCTGCACATTTGTATATTGTTTTTTTTTTTTGTTTATTATTTGTATTTTTTGTCTTTTTATTAAAATTTTTAAATTTCCATTTTGCACTGGCCTACCTTTTGGGCAATTAGAAATCCTCTAACCTGGTTTACTTGGAGCTCTAAAAACTACCCCAGTTTTTGAAGATTGTATGACTGCTCATAAATGTGTATTAACCTATAGACTAGACTGTAAGATCGATTGTAACTAATCCATTGTATGATAGGGAAAGCGTAACTAATCATATAGTGTTACAAGGGTGAATGACTCACAATTACCTCGCAGTACTGCATGGTGACTGTGTGTGAACCAGCAGATTGCCAGCTGATTGTATCTGATCGTTCGACAGCAGAACTGATCAGACTCTCCACAGGGTAAGTGTGGGATGGAATCCGTGTTGATTGCCTGTGCCCTGCTTGTATGTGGAGAGAGGTGTGTAGGTGTATGTGGAGATTGTCTCGATTACTCGCTAGCAGAGTTTGATCGGATGGTGATTGAGGAGGGTTCCACCGGCCCAATTTAATTGTTTAAAGTGTAGTTGCGGTGGTGGTGGCAGCTTGTTGTAACTGGTGTGGGGGTGTTTCTGGTGTGATTTCTCTCTGTGCTGGAGACAGCCCACACCCACGTCGCAGATCGCTCGATCAAACAGATGTTGAACGATCGATTTTGTGACACTCGGTACATCTGCTAGTAGAAACAGAAACATTTCAGCATAAGCAGCATAAGAAATAGAGACCTGTCTGAGGATCAGTGGAAAGGATCAATTCTTGGAGTCACTGTCCAGACTGCCAATTCTCAAGCACCGCTTGGAGGGGTTCCATTACATGGAAGTTCAGAGAAAAAGTAGAACTAGTGGAACTAGTATCCTCCTACCCATTTCATTGCAAGCTACCACATCAGGTGGCCCTGATCTGAGAAGAAGAGGTGAGAGAAAAGAAAGATATCTCCAGGAATCTTGTACCCAGACAATCTTGGTAAAAGGTTCCTAATAAAATACCATATGCCCTTTTGGTTATGTAATGTTTTACCATAGATTATCATTACTAGACTACCAGTTGAATCTGCATTATATAAAAGACAAGAAATGTTAAACCTTCGACAGTGACTTGGCGCTTATACATGTAATACTTTTCTGCATACAGATGCGCATAGGCAAATAGTAATTGAAGGTGAAAGGTCAGACAGATGTTCCTTTTCCTGTCAAATCAAAATGGATGGTTAGGATAAGCTGAGATAAACATAAAAATTAAAGTTTAATCCTTATCTTGCATTTCAGAAGTTTAACAATTCAGCTAACTGTCCCTGTATTATGTTATATCTTTCGCATAATCATTTTAAACATTCGGTCTCCAGAAATTTGATCAAGGTGGGTTTGACTAAACAGAGAGATGGAATTTCAGGAGATTTTCCCAAAAACATGTTTGGTTCATTGTAGAGGGAGTTGGTATCAAAACAGACGGCTTTATACGTAACTAGGCTGCTGGTCCTTTGCAGCCCGGAAATAGGGCTGAGTCAGGGTTTCTTTTTTCATTTGTTCACATGATAATGCCCAAGTTGCTACTTTGCATGTCTACAACTTTATAATCCAATGAAATACATGTGGTTATTGTTAGTCACCCACAGACATCGCAGCACCAGACAGGAGGTAAGTTTGTCATGACACAATCCAGGCCGTCTTCATTCAGTAACGGATGGATTAACTCTCGACCGAAGGATGTGGACTGCAAGACAGAAAGGTGTGGCTCCTTCTGGCTGCATCACCACAATCCAGTTTCATTCTTGAAGTTGGACTGGACTGCGAAGGTCTGGAGGCACCTTGTATCAGATCTATGAATACAGGAGGTGGTGTCCTCAGGTTATAAGATGAATTGATAGTCAGGCCTCCCTGGAGGTTTCTTTGGTCAGGGGTATCCCAAAATCCGGTGAAAGCAGAAGCCTTGAGAACCGCTATAGCGCACCTTTTACAGATTGGAGTAATCCGCCAGGTCCCCTTCTCAGGGAGAGGCCAGAGTTTTTACTCCAATTTGTTCACAATCTCCAAGAAGGATGGTTCTGTGCGCTCAATATCAGATCTCAAGGGCCTCGACAGGTTCGCCCATCTGAAGCATTTTCGCATGGAGCCGGGGGAATTTATGTCCACGGTGGATATAAAGAATGCGTACCTACACATCCCGATTTTTCCAGGTTATCAAAGATATTTGCGCTTTGCAATTTATGGCCTACATTTTCAGTTTGTGGCTCTGCCCTTCAGCCTGTCCTCAGCCCCAAGGTTTTGGCAGGCCTTATGGCTTTCCTGAGAAACTAGGGGATACACATAATCCCTTACTTAGACAATCTGCTGATCAGGGCTCCATCTTTTCCGGAGGCCCAGAAGGATACACAGATGGGCTAGTCTTCACTTGAGGGATTTGGCTGGATAGTCAATTATCCAAAGTCACATATCATTCCTTCAACAGTGAGGTCTTTCCTCTGGATGTCACAACTAAGGTCAAGGTATTTCTTCCGGAACAGAAGAGACTTTTGCTTTAGGCCAGAATACAGGCTCTCTTGGCCTACCCTCGGCCGACGATCCTTCAGGGGATGCGGCTGGTGGGCCTGATGGTATCTTGCTTCGAGGTAGTGCCTTTTGCACAGTTTCACACAAGGCCACTGCAGATGGAGTTGCTCTTGATCTGGGATCGGACCACAGAGCCTCTGGAACACCCTTTTTTTATAACACAATCAGCCAGGCAGTCCCTAACCTGGTGGCTGGACCCCCAGCATCTTCTGGTGGGCTGGTCCTTTCTTTCAGTTCAATGGAAGATAGTCACCACAGATGCCAGCGGGACAGTGGGGTTCGGGGGAGAACAAGCTCCCTATAAATATCCTTGAACTGAGAGAGATTCTCTTAGTCCTCACACAATGGATGTTCAACTTGAAAGGGCATCCTGTCAGAATTCAGTCAGAATTCTTGAATTTCTGCAGAAGGGTCTGGATGAGGGGCTTCAATTGAGCACTCTAAATGGGCAGGTATCTGCTTTTTCCATCTGCTCAGAATAAGCTTATTAGTACTTTTTTTTGCAGGGGGTCACTAATGTGTGCCCTCCACTTAAGCTTATTCTGCCTGATTGAGACTTGAACTTGGTGTTGTCAGCCCTGCAGCGCCCTCCCTTTGAACCTCTGTCATCTCTAAACTTAATGACACTTAAGGTCATCTTTATAGTAGCAATTACTTCGGTTAGGCAGATTCTGAATAACCAGCTTTATTGGTTACACCTCCTTATTTAGAGTTGAAGGACGAAGCTGTCTTCCGTTTTAAGCAAGATTTTCTTCCTAAGGATGCCCCGCTGCGTGAAACCCCCCCAGGTCGCCCCATACACTTACCCTGTTTCCCGGGCGGGGGAGAGTAGCGGGGGATGCGGCCGTCGGCCTGTTTCGAGACGCTGGCCTTGGACGGCGTGACGTCAGCACTGAGTGCGCTGATAGGACAAGTGGCTGCGCATGCACCGTAGGATCGGGAAGAGGTGAGTTTGCCTCAGAGGGGGTTTCACACAGCCAGGGGAAATGACCGAAAATCAAGTTAATCAAAATCCTGGGTTTTGGTCCACTTTAAAATGGTGCCTCCCTAAAATGGGTTTAGATGATCAACAGTCCATACAAACCACTCAGATGGTACATAAGATCATTGGAAAGTAGTACTGAAAGAAGTTTGGGAACCCCTGTTCTGTTCAAATCTTACAAGGAATTAACTTTTTTTTTTACTTTAATTTAGAACTAGTATAACATTAAATGGAAAATATAACCCGTCTTTATAGTGTGTCATTGCCTTTACCTCAACACCCAACCTAATTGCCCCTTAATGCCGGGAACGTGCAGTGTGCACATTTCCTCCTTCTGTGACTTTGCAGAACATCTGAAAGTAAATCTAGCCGGACACGGAGGTGGAGGTCACAGTAATTCCATAGCTGCGCCTGCATTTCTGCGGAGAAAGCAGAGAAGTAACAGAATTTAAAGCCAGTTTCTCCTGACCTGCCAGGTTATTGAGTATTTCTTGGAGACCAGAGGGAACTCGAAAATGATATTGCTGAACATGTACAAGAAACTTCATAGATGAGAGTGCATCAGCAAATATTTTACAACCCGCAACACTGCCGAAGCCTTTTATTTGTCTTATTTTTTTAAAGGCTGACTAAATAAATGAAGGGAGCATATGTGGCAAGCCCGGGGCTTAATCTAATATATAAACACTCATAAAAAAATCGTGAAGGATGGAGTGCTGCATCCTGAAGCCTTGCCCTCGCTCCCTACCGTATATCAAAATGCTGTCGCTAGAAAGACTGAGGAGCTCCAGAGTGTTATGCTTCTAGATTGATAATGGATAAACACTAAGAGCTCATTCTCATGGTTTTGCGAAGTTCTAACCTACAAAATCTAACATTCAGCATTGAACTATTAACATAGGGTTGCCTAGGAGGTACCATGTGAATAATGCAGGGTCAGATTTACTACCCCTCCTAATCTTTGTTATCGATTGTATAACAAAACAATACTTCCATGTCCTATAATATTTCCCCTTGGCTGGATTCATTTCACCTCAATTCATTAAATATTACCAGCTGAATAAGTACCATCTGACTTTCACATGAAAATGGAAAAAGCGCTCCCGAAAATGTCTCATTTTTTTATTGCAGTTTTGGAATCTGTGTCTCCGGTGAAGTTGTCCTGAAAACACTGACCTTTCCCCGCTCCAATGGTGCAAGCATGGGCTCTTGTCCAATGACTTGACTATGTAATTTGGCAAACGGCTCCCACTTTTGTGAATGAGGAGGGCGCGCTCCCGCCCCAGCCATTTAGATAGGGTGGGGTGGGCACAAGCAATGGTTCATAAATTGCATTGCTCGTGCACACACAAGTAAAGAAGTAGCAATGACTGCACAAACTCTTGTATGCCTAGTAATTGTAGGGACAGAGCATAAATGGATAGATGGCCTTGTCGCCGTTGCCTCGCGTTTACATTCACAGTCCATGCTTTTAACAAGTAGTTAAACTATGAGCGTGCAGAGGGTTACATTCATATTTTGAAAAGGGGGACTTTAAGTTCGATTCACAGCCTCTATTACCTGCACTTACACATGAAAAAGCTAGTGTATGTGTAATGTGTGTAATGTTTCCATTTGTGAGTTTCTCATGTGTTTTTTTCTTTGTATTAGCATTTTCGTGGTTGCATCTAAGCCTTTTCGTTAGCGTCTCTAATGTGTAGTTGCTTCGTATTGTTTTCACGTTCATGTGTAAAAGTCGGGATGAGTGAGGGCTTCCACCTGATTCAGAGCCCAGATTTTGCGAGTGAGAGAGGGCTATAAAACGGGAAATTTCCATCTACACTTATGGGCACTTTTTGTTGAGTTTATGCTTTTGTGGTGTGTGGGAAAACGAAATGCAGTCCTTAAGGTACTGGGAGGCTGCCACCTTCTTCTAAACACCCCCCAAAAAAAAACATTTGTAAATTTTATTTACATATAAGTATTTTTTTACTTTTATATTTTCTTATTAAAAAAAAAAAAAAAAACATTACCAATCAAAAAATAAAATTCGAATGAAAAATACATTATGAATAATAAAAAATACATTATGACTTAAAAATTACACAATTAAAAAAAAAAAAAAAGAGGCTGTTTTACCACATATTGCTGCTTTACCACATATTGCAATTTGAGCGTCTATGTAGCGTCCTGAGGGCAAAGCACCCAAGACGACGCTACATCTAACAGGACAATGCTCCAGCAAACAATAGGTAGCGTAACGATTTGATCCTAAAATTTATGAGAAAAAAAATGCTATTTATACACGAGCAAAAAAAAAATAGTAAAATTAAAAATCATTATGACTAAAAAATTACAGATTTAAAAATTAAATAATGTTGTGTTGTATTTCATTTACTATTATAAACAGTCAGAGTAATGTTTACATTATATCCTTGTGGGCATCCCAAATATACAACTAAGAAGAAGAAAAGAAGCATGCATGGCAAGCATGAAAGTGCAAGCATGGCATGATAAGTAATTTGGAACAGAAGAGACTTGGCACAGCAATAAGTAAGTAATGGGATAGCAGGACCAGGGTATCTGAAACAGTTAAAATAAAAAAAGAGAGGTTTGCATATGTGTATAAGCCACCAAAAAAGCCAGCGATTGTGCATAAATTTCACAAAAACAAAAATATTATGGAATTTAGGGGCTAAATGAAGGGTAAACATAGATTTTTTTTCCGATGGGAACTAGGGGGATCTCGTTGGAGACTGAAACACTTCATGGCAAGGTACGTGAAAAAACGCTAGAAGAGTCTCACATCAACGTATACGCGAGCGGCGTCTGTGAAATAGGCTTTGAGAGCCGTACGCACAGCGCTCTCGATGGCTTACACATCTACGAAAACAGTACGAGACGTTTCTGATGGAGGCTCTGAATCATGTGAACGCACATATACTGAACGAAAGCTATGTGTAATGTTCACACTTAGAGACAAAAACAAGAGATAAAAAGGTTGAGTCAGAGCCTTCTATATTCTATCTCACGGATCCGGTAAGGTTCTCAGTGTGGGAGTCAGTTCACACTAGAACCTAAATGATTAGCATAACTCTTTACATAGATCATGTCCCTGGTATTATCTTAGTCTGCGCTTGCATTCCATTATTGTGTGGTTAGCTGTATAAATTGCTGCACACACAGTTGTATAAATACTGTCAAGGATTTATTGCTAAACTCTCAATTACTTTGTTTAACTCCCAAGCATGAAGCTTACATCTAGACAATGGCTTTGTCTAGTAGAAGTAAACCGTATAAATTCACAGTAAAATGCATCAACCACTATGAACTGTTATCTAGAAAACTTAAGTTATAATACTATATATTGTTACTACAGATCTTTGAGGCTAGTTTCAGTCCAGGGTGTCCTATTTGAGGTAGGGATTCCCTATGGATATTGCTACGACATTAGGGATCCTGTTTGCACAGCTCTTTGAAAGCATTTGTGTGTGTGAAAGCGCCCCATATTTTACTGGGCAGCATTTCAGAGGTGCTGCGGTCTGGAAGGAGCACAACTAAACATTACATAAAATGATAGACGTTTATCCTGGGTTGTGCCCTACTTTGATGGATGAATGAGTGATATGACTGTAAACAGGTTGCTTTCAGCGTGACTGTCTTCTCATATAAACTTGAATTTCTTCCAGGATATCTGATACCTCCTGGAAGTTATTGGCCTAATTTATCAAGCACTTCTTCCAGAATATGCTACATCAGTGCAAATTAGAGTAGTGAAAATATCATTTATCAATGTTTCAACACCACTGATATTTTAGCAAATATGTTTTGTGCAGCTACATGGGTCAATGCAGCACTAATGTGGAGTATTTTAGTAGAAGTGCTTGATAAATCAGGCTTTATATTTCTAATCATCAGGAAATTTCAAGACTGGGATATTAAAGTGATTGAACAAAAAAAAACTGTACTCACCGTTTATCCCCCACAGCTGATCAGTGCTGGTCCTGTAATCAACTGCCCCGAGCCCGAACTCCATTCAACTGCGCTTCTATGCTTCGCGTCTCCCTCCATCAGTCGCTGGGGTACATCCACTACAATGGAGGTGGCGTATCATTGCAATGAATAGACACCATGGATGCCAATCACTTTAAGCATTATACGTCTAAGGCTTACAACTAGGGATGAGCGAACACCGCAAAGTTCAAGTAACCGAACCCGATCCCCATTAAAATCAATTGGCACTAAAAGTGTCCTCACTCATGGGAGTGGCGGCCATGTTTCTGTGGCCCCACCCGAGGACCATTGAGCTTGGCAGCAAGGCGTGGTCAGAAGGGGTTGGCAACAGGTCTTGGCACTTGATGTGGTCAGATGTATCAGGGTCATGCAACAGGGCATAGCAGCAAGACATGGTCAGAAGTGGCAGGGTCGGCAACAGGGCTTGGAACTAGACAGAGTCAGCAACAGGGCTTCAGGCTGAAAGCATACATGCTAAAATATGGCCAACGATAGGTTTTAAATTGTCCACCCTCCAGTCAGCTGTTAAGCCAGGCAGGACGTTGGCGTTGCCTAGCAATGCCAAACCCAGGGGCTTAACTGCATTGTGGGATGTGTCCCTCCCGGAAGCTGTGCTTCCTGGAAAAGATGAGGCCTGCTGGTTACCAGACTATGCCGCCAAACACTGAGCACTGTGGGAGTGACTGGGAGGTAAGTTGCTGCTCGTGACACAACTGAGCCTGTTTTAGTTTTCTTGGAAGTAAGAAGAATTAGGAGTGACAGGTGAAAATACCATTCTTTTTTCTGGGGAGATCTGCTCAACTGTTAGAAACAAGTTGAAGCACACTGGACATAAATGTTGTATATGAAAATGAAATCAGTGGTAAAAAGTCAGAAGGGGTTCAGAAGTTCCCAGGTACATTCACTCTATGCGTACCAATAAAGCACATATACAAAACGGAGGAAGAATGGACACCCGTAGCAGCTATGCAATCAAAAAAAGGAAGATTTAATGCTGGTGATGGTATAGATATAACAAAATATGAAACTATATATTACATAGTTATTACAGTGTATACACTAGCAGTATAAATACAAGAAGAAAAAGATTGACCGCTTAATTAACTTAAGGATAAGTTCCAGCATTCAAGGGGTGACTGTCCATATGTTGTACCCCTATGGGTAATTCAAGTCCAGATACATACAGCAGTTTTAGTCATGATGAGGTAGGAGAGATTCCCAAAGGGGCAGTTTTTGGAGAGGCACCCAACAGGATCAGCTTACAAGTTCCAAGTAAGCAACAGAAACAGGCTTACAGGCTGAAACACCAGGTGGATAAATGGAGAACCCTCAACGTTTCGGTTCAAGTAACCTTTATCAAGAGGAGGAAGAGGTCATCTGCTCAACTCAAATTGCTTGAAGGAAAATTCTTTCTCTCACTATCTTGCTTGCTCGAACACTTCAGTTATGTCCCATGGCCGGGAATCAAACCTGCAACCCTCCAGTCACAAGGTTGCTTCTTTAACTCTAGCAGAGCAATTACACTAGGCAAGTATTAAAGGTGCCACAGCCTTCATCTCTGTTAGCCAGCAACCAATCATAAATTCTGTCTATAGATGTATCTGTCAGTAGATTTAGGTTAAAGCTGCACCACCGAACGCCACAGTGCCTCTGTGTAGGTGCAGTCCTAACTTGAATCTATGAGCGCCATCTTTGGGACATAATCAGATATGGATAGATTAGGATCGACTTACCTGAGGCAGCCCCATACCTCCAGTGCAGCTCCACTGCATTATATGTCACAAAGAGGGCTCTCATAGACTAGAGTTAGGAATGCACCTACCCAGAGGCACCACAACATTAGCAGTTTAGTCTTAACATACCCCTGCAGATGTGCAGCAACTGAGACTAGACTTTAGAGACATATTATAGAATTATTTGCAGGCTAACAATGTTGAGTGCTGTGGCTCCTATAAGATTTGTCAGTTAGAAATAGCATGCGATACCTAATTGTATGAGGGAGTTAAAATGATCCTTTACCCAGAAAGAAAGTTTATGGCATCACCTTGTATTCCCAGCCCAGTGCTACAAAACAGTTTTGCTTTTTTTGCTAAAGCATTTGCATGATACTCCAAAAAACACGTGATGCAGTCGGCCTTATTGCTCCCTGTATGAACAGCCCCGCCCCCTGGTGCTTTCCAGTGATGATACATTCAGTTAAACAATGCTCAGAATTGGGGGTCAGTCTTATCCGTTTTAATAAAATGCAATAAATTGAAAGCACTACAAACTAAACTGCCATTATTTGGCAGTTTTGCTTCAAACTGAATGAATTAGCATATGGCTGCCATTCGACAACATACTGCTTCCTTTTGGTATCCATGAGTTATAAGTGTATTGTACAGTTGCTAACCAAGCATCACTGGAGCAGAGATTACAGCAACTCTGGAGACATATGATGGGTTTGGTCTGCGGCCGCAGGGACACGTCCCCGTCCCAACTGCAGACCGAACCTGTTATAACATGTCTGAAGACCACTCTGCTGCTCTTTGCTCTCATCTTCTGGATTAACAACCGCATGAAAAAATAACAGCGGTGAAAGGTAATGAATGGCCTTGGCTGTCACAGAGTATTGCAACAGTTGTTTACAATGTTTTAAAAGCTTTTTAAGCAGTGCTGATTCATTAGAGCTGATGACTAGAGCATAAGTACACTGAGATTTACGGTAAACTTGACTGTGAGACTGGGTTCTTCAGAAGCAGGGCTGTCAAAATTGTGTCAGGTCAATTCAGGAGCACAGAATCTGCCTCATTGCGAGAAGGAGGATTTAGTAGGGCAATTTACTAATCTTTGTTTTTTTAACTCAAGGTCTGCTTTAACAGATAAGCATTTATGGAGGCAGATGTACAATCGGGAAGGAGCTAAAAAATATTCAGAAAGTATAAAATCCTGTCTCGGCTTCTCAATGAAAGAGTCAACACACCCAGAAGCCCAAGTAGCTCAACAGGGAGGGATTAAATGAGTGGTGAACCAGGGCTTCCACCCCGGGAGGGGTTCATCGATTATTCTGAAGTGGGCCTTAACCACAATTAATCTGGTACTGGAGCTCACAAGCAGTGAAAATCTATCACGCCCATCATCTAGGCAAGTCCTGATGGCATTGGTTTTAATTTTTTGTAAAAAAAATCCTCATTATGCTATTGAAAACTAAAAACTTTAAATTCTGAACAATTTCAAGCTATTGAGGCCTACTACTGATTACCAAATTACTATAAGCCTGATTTATGAATTGCGATATTTTCCACTATTTTTTTGGCCCCCTTTGTTTTTTTTATTTCACGCTATCGTGCTTTTATGAATGATGCCTCAAATCAAAGTGCCTGTTAATAAATAACCAGCTGGCACTGGTGCAATACATTTCTCCCTATAGGTCGGCCTCTGTCTGCGCCAGTTTGCGCACCTATGGGCCCTTATGTTGGATATACCTGCTCCAATGTGTGCTAATCTGCACGACATATTTGCTCATTTTTAACCACCACGCAAACCAAGCAAATGCTTCGGGCCCCACCTGCAAGGGGGCCCCCAAAGGCAGGGTCAGATCAGTGGCAACCTTTTGTTTAAAAAAAAAAAATGAATAAATAAATAACTGCACTCGGCGGACAAACGGCCTGAAGCGAGTGAGGGTGTCTTTTAGTGTGCAGCAGATAGGAAGCCACTGTACACTTATGTGAGCCAGCTGCTGCAATAATCAAAGTGCTCAGCTCAATTGCAGTAATGCAAGATACTGTGACATCACATGACATCACAGCAGCTAGCGAGCTGAGTGGTGCATAGCAGCCACTGGTTGCATCTCAACCCACCTCTAGCTGAGGGCGTGCATGGGCTGGCCAATCATAAATGGCTGTCTTGGGTATGCATCTAGCTAAAGGTATAGTGAGGCCATGACCTGCGCATGAGTCATTGGAACGAGGTTAGGTGAGTGGGTGAGCCGACTAAAAGCAGACCTTCACCCTGAATAAGAGCCTATTTTATATGTTTCCCACACCCTGTACATATAGATTGCTCACATTAAAAATCATCCTACCTGCATCTACTGCATGTTATGAGCCTTTAAACATCCAAGATGGAGGCTCATGGAGCATCAGGCAGCCTGCAAAAAGGAAGTGTCTTCTGTCTGTGTCGCTCTGCATTCTGGGATTGCTGTCCTTTCCCTGACCCCAACACTGCTCTGTCTGTGCAAAGCACAGCTATAACCCCGCCCCCTGCACTTTAGGCCACTCTCCTCTCCTCAGCATGTGTGATGCTTCTGGGACAAGATGGCGGCGCCCGTATCCTAGAGTCCTGAACAGAGTTGCAGCCCGGGGGGGAATAATAAGTAAGTGACTAAAAACTTAAAATATATTAATTTTAGATGCTGGGAATAGTTTTTTAAGGGTTTGGGCTTTTCATTAAATCATGCTGAAGGTCCAGTTTAATGGGGATTTAACACAGTGGAGCATCCTAGTTTAGGACGCCACAGGGAGTAGAAATTGGACGACCATACGGCCAATCACCAGACAATTCCCTATGGCTTGGATGGACAATGCCAGGATGCCCCTCTGTGTGAAACCCTCTGGAATCACTCGCGTTACCACGGCGCATGAGCAGGCTGCGGTTACATCCCCAAAAAAGATGCGTGAATATTGATTTTCGCTATACAAAATTTGTCTTTGATTAGGGCCCCCAGACACAACTTTACATGGGGCCCCAGAAATAAATTCTCTCCCTGTGGTGTGAAACCCCCCAAATCCCCATTAACACCTACTTGATCCCCGATCCAATAGCGAATGCACAAGCCATGGCCGCGCTACGCTTTACCTTTACCCTGGTGCATTTTCGTACCAGACATTTGTAAATGAGCAGCACAGCCCCCCCCCCCCCCCCCTCCCCGCTAGAGAGATGCGGTCATCTGCGTGCTCGGCTCCATTCGACCTTTAGCCAGTTCTTAGCTGAAAGGGTCCAATGGAGCCAATCGCACTGATCCTCCTTGTGCCTGCACATGCACCGGTGGACCAGTGGAGGATCAGTTTTTCTGTGTGATCTGGTTCCCTGGAAGTGAGGACCAAAGCCGAGAATAGTCAAAATCTCAGGTTGGGGTCTACTTTAAGCCTTCTCTGCTACAGGGCTTGCAATCTAGATTAGTCATTAAAATATAAATCTGTTTTTAACTAGCCATATTTGACTTTTGACCAGGTCCCTGGGATTCCCAGGGGGACATCTGATTTGGGATCGGAATCACAGCCTTTCCATGATCCATTTCTGTATTCACATGCCGCACAGGAAGTGCACATTGCAGTTGTATATCTTCTTCCTCTGCGGTGCATGCTCTGCATAGGAGGTTAGAAGATTCCCTCCAGGGCCGGATTATGAGGGGGGTTGCAAGGGGCGTGAGCCCTGGGGCCTCCACCACTTGCCCTGGGGCCTTCACCACTTGCCCTGCAAAGGGGGCCTCCACCAACCTTTGAGTTACGGTCTGGTCCAGGAGGCTTTTCAATCTTTGGTCTGACGGATCACGGGTCAGGGAATAAAGCAATCAGCATCAGGGGGGGGTGGGGGGCCCGTGCAGCCAAAGCAACCACAGGGCAGGATGGAGAATCTAGAGCAGCAAAGCCGCCTTCAGCAACTCTACAGGGATGAGGGTGGGTGTCATTCGGTGGCCACTCACTGAACATAAGCCACCAAGCACAGCCGCTGGCAGCTCAATGCAGGGAACTGTTTTCTGCTGGACCAGCCGGGTGACACTACCCCCCACCCAGAATGGCAAAGCAGGAGTTCCCAAGCAGCACGCACCCGGACAAGGGGGGCACAAGGGACTCGATCTGATGTTCCAGTAAGTGGGCGGGTGCCAGACAACCGCAGATTAGTTACCTGCCCGAACTATCATTTTAAAGGAAATAATACTGTATCTGGATGTCACCAGATCTTGTGCCTGGGGCCTCCACCAAACTTAATCTAGCCCTGCGTGCGGCATCCCAAATCCCGGTTCCCCAGAAAGCATAGTGACTGGACTTTTGGTCCAGTTTAAGTCATGGCTTGCCACAGCTCAGCAGATGCTGTGTTAGTGTCGCTGCCATTGTCTGTACGGCATTGGCCTGTTTATACAGTACACAGGACGCTCCAGAGGGACTGCGACTCTGTGCAGACATGAGTGCGCCACGGCCCGTCGGCCTTCTGCTAATGTCCAGCCTGGGATATTAAATCCTCCATTTACAATTAGACAGAACAGCCCTGTGAATTTGGGTCATTAAGTTTCTGATTTGAAAGGCAACAAAAATATCCTTTCTGTTCCTAATTTATTTAAATAAGCGGCTTCCTCGTCGCCGAGGACACAGCAAGTTAAGATTGGAATTAGGACTGAGGTGTCCTGGGAACGCGGCTTTTCTGTTCGCGTCACTGTTGACAGCGCTGAAATGTGCCACTAATTTTCTACAGACTGTTATTACAGAGGAGGGAAATGGCTGCCCTGTTTCTGGCGTTTCTTTTCACTGCCTTAAAGTGGACCTGTCCTTTTTCTGTACACAATATGCTGCAAAAGATAAGCTGCTAATGCAAACCTTTGTGTGGATGGGGGAGAATCACTGCCAGGGCAGATTCTAGGCAGAATACAGCTAATTGCGGGCAGGAAAAATTCTGCCCCCTCCTTGCCCATCATATGGTGCTGCTACTGTCCCATACAGGTATGTGCAATACTGTGCATGTACCAGAACAGCAGGAATTGCCTGCTCCCAATGACTGAGCCCAATATGGAGGTCTGTGTAATGGCCAACACCACTAACATTGGCACGGAGTCATCTGCAGAAAATAGAATGGCTGGGATAAAGGTGCCCCCAATGGCGGTTGCTCTGATCACCCTTCCCTAGAAACAGCCCTGGTCACTGCACTGCGTAAGTGGGGGAGCAGCATATATTGTCACTAACAGGACCACACACCCAAGGGAGTACTGGATCTTGACAGGGCCCCATCGCGCCCCTTCCCTTGTGCAGCGGGAATAAGCAGCAGCGTGTGCCACTAGCTGTACTATTTCTTCTATAGGCCAGTGATGGGAATGCGTGCAATGATTCTGCCCCTTCTCACCTTTTACCTGTGTATGGACATCGAGCGTACTTAGAGGCGTGAGATCTTTGCACTGGTTCTGGGCTGTACAGAAGAAACAGTTAACTTGCACCTTCTGCTAGGGGCCCGGTTACAGCTGCCTCCTCTGCACACACCTTTATCACATGTCATAGGAGAAGCTCAAGGGGGGGGGGGCTCCTTGATTTTGAATGTATTAGTTGCTGCTACTGCATTATGGCCCATTCACATGATTCTTGCATTTCTGTGTTTCGTATAATACACAACATGTCCCTGTTACCCTGTGGGACCTGTCACATCTCAGCCCTGTGTTGACATAGGTAAGTGGTTGGATATGCCCCTTGGGAGATACTCACAAGACATTGACTCAGGAAGTGGATGTCTAGACATTCATATGATCATTCATTTTGAGGTTACATAGGCACATTTCCATCTCCAGACCTCCCTGAGTCCAAATGCATCAGCTTGATCTACCAGTAAAGTTTTTGAGCCACCTCCTCCCAGTTTCAAATCTGCTCCTAAATGGCCACCAACATGTCCTGTTTTCTAGATCTATATCAGGGTTAGACTGGCCTACCAGGGTATCTCGTTTGGGAGCCTCCATTGACAGAAGGGTTCTCAAGGTGACCAGTTTTGGTAAGTGCTAATAATCCAGCGTTCTGTTTACTGAACGCCTGAGAATCCTCAGTAATTTTTACATGGAACTTAGGAGTGAACCCTCAGAGCCTGTTCCAACTGTAGGCTATAACACCTCAGTAATTTTGTGTATTAATACACTAATAGCTCAGCGGGAAATTTTAGTAGTAAAGTATTTTAATCAACAACAACACCTTCAGTGTGGACAATCAATTGCAGGCTTTGTGAGTCCCAACACCACTTATGATTAAATCACGTACCAGATTCCTTAGTTAGATAATGCCAAAAATTGTAACTTCTCTCGGGAAACACTTTGTAATAAACAACAGGTGTAATCTTCCAGGGTAACAATTAATTACTCAGCTTTTGGTTTCTCCATCGGGTCAGATAGAAATCAAATATAATAAACGTGCTTCTTTAGAGATCAATCCCCTCCAATTGCGCAATTCACATGTAAAAAAAATGGACTAAAATAGCATAAGATCCTTAAAACAATAGGCGCCGTGCACCCACTTTTAATAGTTGCTTACCAGAACAAATTAAGTAACTTGCATGTCACAAATAGACGTTGATCAAAGGTTGTGAGCCTTCAGATAGTTTCCCTTAAGGGAGACTGCACTCACAGCTGAAGCCAGCCTTTGCAGCGCTGAGCTATTGAATGAAGCGGACGCCGCTCTCAAACCCCTTGGCCGCCGGGGAAAGGAGCGCTTAGTGTCTCACCTATTCCTTCTTGCTTCTAGTCATGTAATGACGCTTTACCAACAGACCACGCCCAATGCGTTTCGTCGTTCTAAGACAACTTACTCATGGGTGTTCAGTTGTATAAGTGACCCCTACTCTCATCAGCTGATGTGTTTATTTGGATTTTTAATATTACACAATTTCGTGATAGTGCTGCTTTAAGAGAATAGAGGAAGAGGTACTAGGTACCACCTGTATGTCCTCAGTTCACTCAGCACCAATAACTATAACACTAACACCTCAGTAGTGTGTTGGGTTTTTGTTGAGCCCTTTAATTAAAGTACCTGTCCAGCTATACACTAACTTTATCCCACCTTCTCCTCCTTGGGAACAGTGTAAAAAGAGAAATCAGAAAAATCTGATAATATGTGAATCCACTTTATTTGCTTCAGTTTCTGTGTGGTGGCTGAGGTTAGGAAGGGTGTGTCAGGGCACAGCTTTATGAGTCATGCTCTTCTGTGGTCTGATGCTCTGCGGGCCCACCAGTACCAGGGCAAGCACAGGGCAAACCTGTGCCAGAGCCCCTGGCATCTTCAGGGGCCCACTCAGGCTCACACTTGGCCATAGTATTATTTTCAGTGTACCTGAACCACTGAATGCCGGGTGTTGTGTGCAGACCTGCTCATGGCTGGTCTCAGCAGCAGGGGATTGGGCAGGGGAGGGCAGTTGATGGAAGCTCAGAAGGTGGTGAGAACCAGGTGACAACTCACAGCAATGATGGAGTCTTTAGTGGCAGCAGACCAAGTGGATGCTTGGTGGCAGTAGAGAGGAACAAGGATGATTGGTGGCTATAGGGAAGGCAATAACAACTGGAGGGCATTTAGCAGCAGGAGAGGACCCATTTATGGCGACGGCACTGAAAGGTGACATCATGTGATGCACTACTTTAGGGCCCACTAAGACTCTTTTGCCCAAGGGCCCCCACAAACCTGGAGCCAGCCCTGGGTCCCACTGTGGTTTGCTGTGCTCCAAGGGACATAGTGGCTGTGTAAGCACTTTTTTGCTTGGTCCCGGAGGAATGAAATTGTAAGGAGGGCAAATTTTGGAGTCCTGCTGGAAGTTCAGGAGAGGCACATGAAACAGGCTTCAGGTCAGCTGTTTTCTGCTTCTTTATTGCCTTTGGCTTTTGAGTCTCTTTATAGTGGATATCCTCCCCAACCCCCAGCTGGCCTCCCTACCCTGACACTAAAGCAGCTTATCTTGTTCATGGGGCGTGCTCTCATTGCAGCCTGTTCAAGATGGTTCCGCTCCGATTCCAAAATGCTGGGAGAACCACACTGAATCCCGGGTGAGGTAAGCTGTTTTTTTTTGTTGCATCTTCCCCCAGCCCTATATCAGCTCTAGGGCAGAAAGGCCTGATGTAAAGCCAGTCACAAAGGGGAGGACGCTTTATATAATCGACAATGGCGATATGATGCAAAACCAATGCAGAATATAAACCTTTCCATCACAATTGTTTACAGGGGAAATGTTTCCGCGATAACTCAAAATGTGTTGTCACTGAAAATAAACTCCAGGTTTTCCTTTAAGGGTGGCCATTCATCACGCGCATGCTGGTACCTTTCCAGCTCGATGAAAGCTGTGTTCAGGAGACCATTACACAGGTAAGTTATGTGCTGGCATCAGAAATCGATATACTAAATAAAGCTTTTTGCTAAAGGGGAGCCGGTGAAATAACGCACGGTAGACGATGCCGGAATTCTGGGCCACAAATGACAGCAGGAATTGAGACACTTACTTTGTCATGGTGAAAGATGACTTGCTGCGTCTAAGTGATTGATGAAGATTCAACGCTTGTACAAGAAAGAGGGCATCAGAGCTTTGCCTCTCCTCCGGTTCTGGGAGTGGAACATAATCATTTTTTCTTAATTTGTTTAGAATGAAATTTAGGTTAAAAAAGGGAAGGCCACAGAACCAGAGATATAGAAACCCCAATGTACCCTGTAATGTTCTATATGCAGTGCCTGTAAAAGTATCTGACCAAGTATACATTCTTATATTAGCTCTTCTTCTGAGGTAATTTTTGTACAAGACTAATTCTAAAAAAACAAAAATACAATGATTTGGAATCATATTTGTGTCACAATATTTAGAACACATACCAGAAGTTGAAAGTCGGTCATTTCTCCAGTTTACTCAAAAACATTAAAGTGGACCAAAATCCAGCTTGATCGGCCCAGGAATCTATTAGATTGGGCCAGCCCCGCTGTGTGAAACCCCCCAGGTCGCCCCATTTGCTTACCTTGCTTTCCGGTCCAACGGCGCATGTGTGGGCCGCGGCCGCATCCCCACTATTACTCTAGCAGGGCGCGTGCCTGCCCCAGCCATTTGTGAATGGTCCGCGCGGGCACGCTCACTGGAAGCAGGGGATGTGACTGCCAGCACGTACGAAGCTGCTGGCTTTAGACTCCATCTTAGATGGCGTGACGTCAGCGACTCTGAGTACGCTGATTGGACGAGCGGCCGCGCATATACGCCGTAGGACCGGGAAGTGGTGAGTTTCTTTGGACCAGCTGGGGGGTTTCACACAGCGGGGAAAGGACCGAAAAGTCAAAATCCTGGGTTTTGGTCCACTTCAAGGCCTGATTTACAATGTTTGCTAGCTTCAGCTAGTCTCTTCTAGCTTCAGTTTGCTGTGTTTGTAGGCCAGTTAATAGGTAAAAAAGTGCTCAGTGCTGGAAGAAAAATATTTTGCCCCTGCCACACTTATCCTCTGGTGCTGCTGCTGTATCATACAGGTATGTGTCATGCTGTGCCATAGCAGCAGGCAGTGCACCCTCCCCATGACTGAGCCCAAAATGGGGGGTTAGGGACCTGCCCTATGGCCTGAACCACTAATTGTGCTCCTGAAGTCTGCAGAAAACAGGATTGCTAAGATAAAGCTGCACGCCAATGGCCTTGGTGTCCAGGGCAATCACCTTGCTCACCCTCCACCTAGAAACAGCCCTGTGTATGTGCTGCAAATGGGCAAGTTCTCTGAGCTCTAATTTAAACAGAGATTGTAGAGACAACTGTTTGATATCTGGATTTTTTCTGAGTTTTCTGCGTTGTTCATCTGGCTCGAAGAGTGAAATTTACTAAAATGTTCTGGCAAAAGTGGCGAACTGCTGTGTGTAATAAAAGTTTAAAATGAAAGATATTTTACTAGAAACCAAACTTTAAAAACCTATTTCAGCATGACATGGGTTTAATATGTAATTATACAGTATGTGTGGTGTCTCTGGAGGGTCCCGGTTGTTTTCACATGTTTATAAAACTCTTAATATAAAGCTTTGCAAACAGTTTTATTGGTTATTTTTCCAATAGTTCCAATAATTCAATAGTTAACAATCTGACATTCATGCTCAAAATACTGTATCAGGGAAATATGCAAAACTTACCTAAAGAGACAATCTCACCTAAAATAAAATTGATACTATGGTGTTCAATGGTAAAAGCTGGAGAACGGAAAAGGTTTTCGTCAGCATTCACCCAACTACGCTGACCTAGACGTGAATACTGTATAATAGCACATCGCCTGGCGAATATGCCACGTTTTGTTTGGTAAATTCAGCAAACTTTTGTGAAAATCCAGTGAATTTTGGCAAATTGGTCATAAATCCCCTCTAAACCATTTAGAAATTGATGGCAGCAGCACATCTCAAAAAAATGGGACAGAGCCATGTCTACTATTGTGAGTATGTCCACCCCCGATTTTGACATCTTTATTCACAATACACAGAAAACATTTCAGTAGTTGAAAGTTGGTCATTTTCTCTAATTCTAATTGTCATTTAGAAATCGATTGCAGCAGCACATCTGAAAAAAAAGATGGCACAGGTCCATTTCTACTATTGTGAGCATTCCCACTTCTCAGTCTGTAAATGTCCTGGATTTGAGAAGAACAAATGGGAATTTGTCCCATTCTTGTCTATTGTAGGATTCTAGATGCCCAACAGTCCCGGGTCTTCATTGCTGGATTTTTCTTTTCACAAAGCTCCAAATATTTTCTAGTGGTGAAAGTTTTGAATTGCAAGCAGACCTCTGCCTGGGCAGCTAACTCCTGGTTAAAGGAGCCCAATTATAAAAATCCTGCTGGGTGGCGGGAGGCTTGTTTTTTTGTTTTAAGAGATAGAAGAAGAAATCAGGAGTGACAGGTTCTGTCACCCCTGATACACAAAACCTGTCATTCCTGGATTTTGTTCCTACCCTAAGAGAATAAGCCACAAGCTTGGCATGAGTTTTATTCAGTTTAGGCGTGTAAGTGACACCTCCTCTCGTTAAGGCAATGTGTTTATATGGATTTTTAACATTACACATTTCGCGATAGTGCTCCTTTAAGGCCTATGTTGTGTGCACCAACTGACTTTGTATCCTAAATGGGGAATTCCAGAACTCTAAGCCTCTAATCACCTAGTGTACAAAACGTAGCCCTACAAGAATTATCTTCCTGCTTAAAGTCCTTTTGGGTCCCTCTACCCTCCAATACCCAAATGTACAAAGCCTACTGCCTAAAATAATTCCTTGTATAAGAAATGTATGTACTTGGCGAACAATACATATTTGGCCTCAGATAAAACACCCTATTTGTTTTCCTGATATGACCGCTGTGTGGTCAAGGGATTTTAAGTGATACAAATACACAATTAGAAAGTCCAACCTTTGAGGAGTCCTTATGGTGGCCAGGTCTACACTGCATTGAAAAAACTGAACCTTCTTAAGATGCCCAAAAATCTGGCTTAATATTTATCCAGTCTGACAGCTGCCAGTGGGGTTCATGGAACGCTACTGGTCACCCAAGGTGCAGTGAACAAGTGGACCTGACTGCCATGGCCTTATATACACAAATATGCCCAATTTTATGGCTTTCCAAGGAGTTTTAGGAGGACCGGCATTCCAAAATTGGAAGCCTGGCGGCAGTGATGATTGGCCGTTTTGAATCTAGGCCAGGCAAATCTCTACACAGACGCACAGGTGAGCAGAGAATGAGAGAGCCGGCTATGTGGAGTTCCACAAAACATGATCTGTTGGTAGCTCTCCAGGAGAGGGTTGGGGAACACTGCCATAGAGAATGATAATGCCTTTGAGATTATTTAAAATAGGTCTAGGAGTGATAGGACAATTCGGTCCAAAGTAAAGCCTGGACAATGTGGACTCCCATCTCCCATTGATGCTCTTGCTCTTACTGGACCTTCTCCAGTTTGGACATATGAGACCACTCTTAGGAATCCAGGGCAAGGCCATGTATCAAATATTTAGCAGCATGAATTTCTTATAAACATATATAGATTTCAAATAAGATATTTAAAGTGGACCAAAACCCATGATTTTTACTTTCCTGGGTTTTGGTCCTTTCCCGATTGGGGGTTCCCTGCTGCATGAAGCCTCCAGATCAACAAAATGAATTCACCTCTTCCTGGTCCTATGGCGCATACACTCCCGCTCCTCCAATCAGCGCGCTCGGAGCCACTGGCGTCACGTGCTGGCCATTCACAAATGCCTGTCGCGGGGAGGGATAGTGGGGATGCGGCCGCGGTTTGGGCATGCGCCGTTAGACTGGGAAACATAGTAAGTGTATGGGCCGACCTGGGGGGTTTCACATAGCGGGGCATCTCGATTTTGGATGCCCTGGGGGGAGGGAATAAATCAGCCCTGGAATTGATTCCCTCCCCCCGGGGAGGTCGCCGATCGCCATGGGTTTTGGTCCATTTTAACCAGGAAATGTCAATATGTCCAGACACCAATGGCCGAGTATCTTGTCTACTGGTAGCCAGCCTAAATCAAATAGTGTGGTTATGCTTAAAAAATATTAATAATAAAAATATTAATATTTATGGTGAAGAACAGTGTCAAAGAAGTGGTCGGCTTGTCTGTCTCTTGGTTGTCCTGCTAAAAACTAAATAGCCTCTTGCTTGGGTGTAAAACAATTTACTAATGACATATTTAGTCGAACAGGTTTGTATATTATCCAAGCAAACTTTATATTCTTCCTTCCTAACACTCTGACAACCCTAATTATTACACTCATCACCCTGCTTGTCGCAGCCTGAGTTTATTAGTATGTTACCTGTCACTTCTGTGACGTGTTCCTGTTTTTTTTTTTCATTATTATCGGTAATCTTGAGCTATTTTCAACTGTTGTTTATTGTGTCATTTGAAAAATGACAGCGCAGTCAGCGGAGCGCTGTGGGGGACTAAAGCAAGAAGCCTACAACCCCGTGTATGTTCTTTAGCTAATTTTACTTGCAGATCATATGTATGTCTCTCTCTGCAAGTGCTGGGAAATGTATATACCACCCGGCATGCTGGGTAAAGAAAAATAAATGGAAATTTCTATCCTGACCCCTCCTGGCACTCCAATTTATCATTAGATCAATATTCTAACATCCATTGTTTATAGCAGGAAAAATGCATTTACATCAAATCTATTTCATGGAATCATAAATATGTAAGGATAGGACAGCATGGGGCTCAACCACAAAGGGAGTCCTGATCATGCAGCCTTGATGCCAAGCCAACCATTATGCTTGTGATAGGCCCAAATCCTGGTGGCAGCCCTGTGAACCCCACAATGAAATCAGCTCCTAGCTGACTCGCTGCATTCTGCAATGTGTGAGTGATCTCTCCATTGCACTGTCACAGATAGCAGAAAGCTGTTAGTAAGCTAGGAGTGTATTACATTGTGATAACAAATCCAAGAGGCAGTCCCTATTGCACTGCCAAATAATAACTAAATAAAGAAAATAAACAATGGCGTGCAGCACTACCGGGTAAATGAATAAAAGGGAACCCTGACAGATCAGATGGCTGAAATGAATGGCTACAGTGACAAGATAAAGTTTAGTCAATGGATATCTTTAAAGAGGATCAAAACCCTGGCTTTTGACTATCCTGAGTTTTGGTCCCTTCCCCCAGGACACCCCCACTATGTGAAACCCTCCGGGTCGCCCGAAGAAACTCATCTCATCCCGGCCCTACATGCACAGCCGCTTGTCCAATCAGCTCATTCGAAGTCGCTGACATCACACCATCTAAGACGGTGCCTAAAGCCAGTGGCTCCACGCACGCTGGCGGCCGCATCCGCCGCTTCTCTAACAGGAAGCGTGGCCGTACCGGCCCGTCACAAGTGGCTGGCACAGACACACATCCTGCTAGAGGGATAGCGGGGATGCAGCCGCAGCCCGCGCATGTGTAGTTGGACTGGGAAGAAAGGTAAGTGAACGGGGCTACATGGGGGGTCTCACACAACGGGGCAATCTGATTTTGGATGCCCCAGGGGGAGGGAATTGATCGGGCTGGGTTTTGGTCCACTTTAATTATTGACGATAAGACAACATATACACTATAAACAATATTTAAAAACAAAGTACCATCCCAGTGGGTTACTCAAAAACACACCCATAATACCTCATACACATAATCAATAAAATAACATATAGACTCCCTTTCACAAAGTGTATATACAAGCGGCATACAAAAAATAGATAATCGGCAGCATAAATACGTGATTGTAAATGAAACACTATGGGTACAAATTGCACTGAGGCAAGAAGGCTCAATGCAATAATGTGTCAGGTGCAATAAATGGAATCAGCAGCAAAAGAGGACTGGGAGAATAAAATAAAGGATATCACCAGTAATGCAGCAGTGTACTGGCTCTCAAACCAGGCATCACTTTTCCAGGGTCCAATATTAATGATACTAATGCAAAAGCAGGCGAGTGGCCTGCTCGACAAGGAGCTGCCTTTGCTACATTGAAAACTGTTGCCACGTGCCTGACTGTTGCATCGTTGCAATAGAGAGATCACTCACGCGTCACAGAGAGCTATGAGTCAGCTAGGATCTAATTACATTATAATAACAGGCAAGGGGCTGCTATACAATATAATTCAACAGGGAACTGCCCTTGTTACATTGCAAACTGTTGCCACGTGCCTGTCTGTTGCATTGTTACAATGGAGAGCTCACCCATACATTGCAGAAAGCTGTGAGTCAGCTAGGTTCTGATTATATTGTAATAGCAGATGAGTAGTTGTTATGCAATGCAGCTGCTATTGTTACATTGTACACAGCCTGGCTGTAACTCAGCATGGAGCTGGACAGCTTTTTTTTATGTAACAGCAGGCCTTTGGTTTGCTTGTTATATTGTTCAGTGTGAGAAGGGAGACAGCAGCATTTTAAAACTGCCAGCCTGAGATCTATTACAGTGAGTGATGTTGCCTCTGTTGTTACTTACTCTGACTTTTGGCTTTGGGGTTACATCACAGAAGCAAATTTAATAAACTTAGGAGAAAAGCAAAACTTTCTGACAATATGTAGCCACAGATATTTTACAATGCTGGCTCTGAAACTCCATCAGGCCTATATAGAGCACTGCTAGTGGCCGTCAGTTGGCCATCCTTTGTTCCTCCTCTGATTCAGATGGAAGATTCTATACTTCAAAACATACCTTTGGCCAAACAGAGTAAAGAAACAAAGGCTACAAGAAATCCACATGGACAACAATTAGGGAGCTGCAGACTGTATCCCAGTGCGATCGCGGGTAAGTAGTGTACAGGCTTTGGGAAGGTACTGAATGTCTGGGCTGATCTGTGTATGAACTCTTCAAGGAGAACGTTCAGCTTGCTCTAGCTTCCACTTGAACTTTTCATTTTATTATGATTCTCTTTTCTTCAAACCACTGCACGAAACTAAACTACAAAAATCAATAACACTAGGACTCCTTAATGTGGGTTGTGTGTGACTATGAGCCCAAGAGCACTGCTTCAAATCATTTAATTTATAGATGTGGGAACACATTGGGCATCGGGTCCTCACCTGCATGTGTCTACCATACCACCCACATGCCCATATGCATTACTAGGTGGGCTAGCTCTCTATGCAGTTATTGCTGTGTATGTCCAAAATGGGCCTTTCATAGGTTAGAATAGGGACTGCTCATAGAGAGCCTTAATGGGCATTAGGTTTCCACATGCATTTAAAAAATGTGTGCAACTGAGAAATCTGTTTTTTGTAGGACGTTCTGCTGGCTAGGAGTTTTAATGCTGGGGCTCCTTTTGATGTGCTATCTGGAATAAATCAAGGTCACAAAGGCTGTCCATGGTGCGGAAGTCCTTTAAATAGTTACTATGTTTCTTTTGGTACCCGCACAACCCTGTGAATAGAAAAGATGTAGTTGTGGTAGTTGGCTGAAACCCTTTATGCTGTATTTATTGTTTGTGAATAAGTTGGACACCACAACGCTGTCCATGGTCCTGAAGTCATTTCCGCTGTAGGTATTGTCTGGTGGATAAACAGAGGAGATAACGCTGTCCATGGTGCTGAAGTCCTTTCCGCTGTAGGTATTGTCTGGTGGAAAAACAGAGGAGATAACACTGTTCATGGTGCTGAAGTCCTTTCCGATGTAGGTATTGTCTGGTGGGAAAACAGAGGAAATAACGCTGTTCATGGTGCTGAAGTCCTTTCTGCTTTATGTATTGTCTGGTGGAAAAACTGCTTAAGCATACTTCTGCAGATGTGTGTGACCGAGTCCTCTGTTTTTAACCAAGTTTAGAGACAGATTATAGGCTGGCCCGCAAGCTAACAGGGTTGAGTGCTGTGGCTCCTTTAAGACTTGTGTGTACTAATTGCCCTGCTAACGTGCACCTCCCAGGTTAGTTATAAAATGGTCTGAGCGGCTGCCACCCCCCTTTGTTTCTTTTGAATTTGTGCAAGCACATGGTGTGTGGGGTCTAGGCTGTACTGCAAGGTCTTTGACCCTTCCACCCCATGGCTTGCACTTTAGAGGTTTAGGGCAACCTCAGGTAAGCCTGCTCCCAATTTATCTATTGCACTGTATGTCCCAGATGGGCTCTCAGAGATTAGAGTTAGGACTGCACCCCACAGAGGCACTTTGGCGTAGTGGTGCAGCTTAAGCATACTTCTGCAGATGTGTGTGACCGAGTCCTCTGTTTTTAACCAAGTTTAGAGACAGATTATAGGCTGGCCCGCAAGCTAACAGGGTTGAGTGCTGTGGCTCCTTTAAGACTTGTGTGTACTAATTGCCCTGCTAACGTGCACCTCCCAGGTTAGTTATAAAATGGTCTGAGCGGCTGCCACCCCCCTTTGTTTCTTTTGAATTTGTGCAAGCACATGGTGTGTGGGGTCTAGGCTGTACTGCAAGGTCTTTGACCCTTCCACCCCATGGCTTGCACTTTAGAGGTTTAGGGCAACCTCAGGTAAGCCTGCTCCCAATTTATCTATTGCACTGTATGTCCCAGATGGGCTCTCAGAGATTAGAGTTAGGACTGCACCCCACAGAGGCACTTTGGCGTAGTGGTGCAGCTTAAGCATACTTCTGCAGATGTGTGTGACCGAGTCCTCTGTTTTTAACCAAGTTTAGAGACAGATTATAGGCTGGCCCGCAAGCTAACAGGGTTGAGTGCTGTGGCTCCTTTAAGACTTGTGTGTACTAATTGCCCTGCTAACGTGCACCTCCCAGGTTAGTTATAAAATGGTCTGAGCGGCTGCCACCCCCCTTTGTTTCTTTTGAATTTGTGCAAGCACATGGTGTGTGGGGTCTAGGCTGTACTGCAAGGTCTTTGACCCTTCCACCCCATGGCTTGCACTTTAGAGGTTTAGGGCAACCTCAGGTAAGCCTGCTCCCAATTTATCTATTGCACTGTATGTCCCAGATGGGCTCTCAGAGATTAGAGTTAGGACTGCACCCCACAGAGGCACTTTGGCGTAGTGGTGCAGCTTAAGCATACTTCTGCAGATGTGTGTGACCGAGTCCTCTGTTTTTAACCAAGTTTAGAGACAGATTATAGGCTGGCCCGCAAGCTAACAGGGTTGAGTGCTGTGGCTCCTTTAAGACTTGTGTGTACTAATTGCCCTGCTAACGTGCACCTCCCAGGTTAGTTATAAAATGGTCTGAGTGGCTGCCACCCCCCTTTGTTTCTTTTGAATTTGTGCAAGCACATGGTGTGTGGGGTCTAGGCTGTACTGCAAGGTCTTTGACCCTTCCACCCCATGGCTTGCACTTTAGAGGTTTAGGGCAACCTCAGGTAAGCCTGCTCCCAATTTATCTATTGCACTGTATGTCCCAGATTGGCTCTCAGAGATTAGAGTTAGGACTGCACCCCACAGAGGCACTTTGGCGTAGTGGTGCAGCTTAAGCATACTTCTGCAGATGTGTGTGACCGAGTCCTCTGTTTTTAACCAAGTTTAGAGACAGATTATAGGCTGGCCCGCAAGCTAACAGGGTTGAGTGCTGTGGCTCCTTTAAGACTTGTGTGTACTAATTGCCCTGCTAACGTGCACCTCCCAGGTTAGTTATAAAATGGTCTGAGCGGCTGCCACCCCCCTTTGTTTCTTTTGAATTTGTGCAAGCACATGGTGTGTGGGGTCTAGGCTGTACTGCAAGGTCTTTGACCCTTCCACCCCATGGCTTGCACTTTAGAGGTTTAGGGCAACCTCAGGTAAGCCTGCTCCCAATTTATCTATTGCACTGTATGTCCCAGATTGGCTCTCAGAGATTAGAGTTAGGACTGCACCCCACAGAGGCACTTTGGCGTAGTGGTGCAGCTTAAGCATACTTCTGCAGATGTGTGTGACCGAGTCCTCTGTTTTTAACCAAGTTTAGAGACAGATTATAGGCTGGCCCGCAAGCTAACAGGGTTGAGTGCTGTGGCTCCTTTAAGACTTGTGTGTACTAATTGCCCTGCTAACGTGCACCTCCCAGGTTAGTTATAAAATGGTCTGAGCGGCTGCCACCCCCCTTTGTTTCTTTTGAATTTGTGCAAGCACATGGTGTGTGGGGTCTAGGCTGTACTGCAAGGTCTTTGACCCTTCCACCCCATGGCTTGCACTTTAGAGGTTTAGGGCAACCTCAGGTAAGCCTGCTCCCAATTTATCTATTGCACTGTATGTCCCAGATGGGCTCTCAGAGATTAGAGTTAGGACTGCACCCCACAGAGGCACTTTGGCGTAGTGGTGCAGCTTAAGCATACTTCTGCAGATGTGTGTGACCGAGTCCTCTGTTTTTAACCAAGTTTAGAGACAGATTATAGGCTGGCCCGCAAGCTAACAGGGTTGAGTGCTGTGGCTCCTTTAAGACTTGTGTGTACTAATTGCCCTGCTAACGTGCACCTCCCAGGTTAGTTATAAAATGGTCTGAGCGGCTGCCACCCCCCTTTGTTTCTTTTGAATTTGTGCAAGCACATGGTGTGTGGGGTCTAGGCTGTACTGCAAGGTCTTTGACCCTTCCACCCCATGGCTTGCACTTTAGAGGTTTAGGGCAACCTCAGGTAAGCCTGCTCCCAATTTATCTATTGCACTGTATGTCCCAGATTGGCTCTCAGAGATTAGAGTTAGGACTGCACCCCACAGAGGCACTTTGGCGTAGTGGTGCAGCTTAAGCATACTTCTGCAGATGTGTGTGACCGAGTCCTCTGTTTTTAACCAAGTTTAGAGACAGATTATAGGCTGGCCCGCAAGCTAACAGGGTTGAGTGCTGTGGCTCCTTTAAGACTTGTGGAAAAACTGAGGAGATAGCACTGTTCATGGTGCTGAAGTCTTTTCTGCTGTAGGTATTGTCTGGTGGAAAAACAGAGGAGATAACGCTGTCCATGGTGCTGAAGTCCTTTCCGCTGTAGGTATTGTCTGGTGCAAAAAACTGAGGCAATAACGCTGTCCATGGTGCTGAAGTCCGTTCCGCTGTAGGTATTGTCTGGTGGGAAAACTGAGGAGATAACGCTGTCCATGGTGCTGAAGTTCTTTCCGCTGTAGGTATTGTCTGGTGGAAAAACAGAGATAACGCTGTCCATGGTGCTGAAGTCCGTTCCGCTGTAGGTATTGTCTGGTGGGAAAACAGAGATAACGCTGTCCATGGTGCTGAAGTCCGTTCCGCTGTAGGTATTGTCTGGTGGGAAAACAGAGGAGATAACGCTGTCCATGGTGCTGAAGTTCTTTCCGCTGTAGGTATTGTCTGGTGCAAAAAACTGAGGAGATAACGCTGTCCATGGCGCTGAAGTCTTTTCTGCTGTAGGTAATAGAGCTGATTCAGCATTGTGAGAATGTTGTTTTCTCACTTTTTGGGGGAAATACATTTTTAGCTGTACAATCCTTTTAAAAATGTGCACAGCTAGAAATGGTACTGAATTGCACGGGGGGGGGGGGGGGGGGGGTCAAAAGAAATAGCGTTTTCTCACAAAAAAAAAAAATAATGAGGAAAAACAACCTCATGCTTCTAAATGAGCCCTATTGCCTGGTGAAAAAGGAGGACAACACCGTCCATGATGCTGAAATCTCACACCAAAGAAGGCTGTGAGCTTGTGACTGCTTTACAATGTAGCGCAGCTGATTACAATAGAAACAATGATGATACGTCAGCTGCTCCTTTGCCATAACACTGTAACATCATGATACTCCCACCAGGGAGCTGGCAGGCTTTTCAGAATGACCCATCTTGTCACAGCAGGAGGGAGAGATAATTCACCCTGATTTTTAAATTCCCATTCGAGTATTTGGCACTGTTGGATATGTTGCCTTTGTAATATCTGAGAAAAGGTAGAACACAACAATGTTCATGGTACTGTATGCATTGTCTGGGAAATAGGAGGATACAACACTGTCCAAGAGGCTAAAGTCCTCATGAAATTACCATGTTCCATTTGTTACTCTCACAGCCCTGAGTATAGTAAATATGTAATTGTGGTACTGAGATGACGTTCTTTCTATTGTATGTCTTGTCTAGGAATAAGGTTGACACAACACTGCCCATGGTGCTGAAGTCCTTTCTACTGTATGTATTGTCTGGGAAATTGGGCAAAACCCTCTCTATGGTGTTGAGGTCCTTACAATAGTTAACATGTTCCATTTGTTACACACACAACCCTGAAGATATTGATGGCGTCGTGTATTCTAGGTGCAGCCCGCACCCTTAATACACTGCACATAAACACACACAGACCAGTCACTTACAGTTTCCAGATGCTTTATTCAGGTCAGTTCAAACAATATATAACACTGTCCAAGCAGTACAACTTTCACAGAAATCTTCCACAAATCTGCAAGAGAGAAGTGAGTCCTGTATACACAGAACATGTGCTGCTATGGCCGCCGCTGAGGTGAGGGAGCTTACTTACACTTAAACAGCAGTGTTCTGTGTGTACAGGACTCGCATCTCTCTTCTTGTAGATCTTGGTGTACAGACTTGGTGTATGGTTGCCAATAGCAACAGATTGCAGCTAGTATTTTCACATCCGTTAATGTCAGCACAGTGTGAAACAGGCATTTATTAATTCATCAGCACACAGGAGCTCGTCTATATCAGTGCGCCTGCTTTTTCTGGCTCACAGCCGGATAGTCCCATAGGATATAATGGGCAAAAGTTTTAGCATGTTTTTCATTTTGAATCACATTTTGACAATGGCGTCTGGAACATAAGAGGACAAAAATGTAGTTTATTTTTTTTTTTCAACTTCTCAGAAAATATTTATTTTACCCCTGTTGTGTCTTTCATATCTGTAGCATTTATAACATTATTGTTATTTTTGCTTACATTATGTAACAGTTAACAACATTTTTCATAAGTTATGTGCCTTTTGTACTTCAATCTGGGCCACTCTGAGCCAGTTCAAAACAAAAAGTCCTATTACCTTCTACTCTGCCAGCACTGCAAAAAAGCACAAAGCCACATCCTCCAGGTCTGCGTGCGCCTCTTGCAGTCCATTCACTTGAATTGGTGGGTGGGAGCGTGCACATACCAATGGATGCTACTCTGTGGTTTCATGCAAGATGGCTGCACCCAGGATCCAGAGAGCCAGGAGAGTGGCACGGGCCCCTGCGTAAAGTAAGGGGTCTTTTTCATTCTAACCCCCCATCCTGCCTCAGTGCCAGTGTAGGGTGGCAAGGTGGGGGGGGGGCACTTTTTGCTTGAAATTCCACATTAAAGGGACAGAAACGCAATTTTTTTTTTCTCTCTACTGAAGTATTTCTGTAGCCCAAGCCAGCATTTTGCCATCCAGAAAGGTGTCCTGGCAGACAGCTTATCACAATAGACGTTTTGAAAGATCCAGAAAGCCACAAAAACACATAACACAATAGACACCAGGTGGTCGAATCTGAGCTAGGTGAGAATTCTCACTGCTTTTTTTAGGAGAGAAAGCTGCCGTTGACTTTCATTGTCTAGATTCAGAGTTTAGATTTTAGAGCCAGGTGAAAATTTACACCCGGTAGACAATGAAAGTTGGAAAAGTTTAGACAGCACTGAAATTTATTTGAAATGTAAAATCATCCATCAGATGGGGGACAAAACACAGGCCAGTCGCAGCTATGTGTTTCAAGAGCACACGTCTCTCTTAGTCATACGCCCTCAATATAAATGTGATTTTAAAAAAGAGAGCCTTACCTGCCTCCTGGTCCCATGCGCTCTGTCTAATAATCAAAAATCTTTATTATCCTCAAATTTTATTTCTTCTTTAATGACAACATCTATTTACATTCATTCAGATTTGCAGAGTAAGGATGTCCACTGCAATAATTTATTTAGATGGCTAGGGACATTTAATATTATTGTTAATGCTCTAAAAGTTATTATTGAATTGTTATCACATGTATTAAGGTGTTAAGTCAATAAGTGAATGTGTGAATGTGAGTAAGTAAGGGCTGAGTTTGTGCCCGAAACGCGTTGGCATTCAAGTTGCTCCCTTATGCTTTATCTTGACCTGTATTCGTGGATGGAATTCTTTTATCCTTTTAAAAAAGGGATTGAGGCTGGCATACTTGTTGATCTAATAATCAAGGCTACCCCAAACGAAGACGTTGAAGTGGAGCCTAATGATGTTATTCCTAAGCGATCTCACCTGCCACAGACACTGCTGGGCAGTGAGATAATGATCACACTTTCATGTATCCTCAGGCTTCGCCCCTAGGCAGGGTTGCAATCTCTCTACAAAATATGTCATCCTATGAGGAGAGGGACGGGTGCAGCCTCACCTTAATCCTCCCCATCTCCACTGGGCGAAGCAAGATGACTGGTCCTCTCTAATCCTGTCGGCTCATGAAATGGATCAGAGTATTATGCAATGGGGAATTGGAAATAAACTTTGGATTTTAATTCAGTTCTGGCTAAACTTCTCCAATTGTTATGTGCTGTGGATCTATGGAAGGGATGGATCTATGCCGTGCACTACTTGATGCCTTAAAAGTATTTAGCTGAGCTGTGAGTAAACACAACGAAACAACAAAAAGTCAATGGCAGGTTTCTCTCCTAAAAAAAAAGGTGGGAGAATTCTCACCTGGCTCTGAATCACCCCTAGGTGACATATATAAAGTGCCACAAGCTATAGATGTAAAAGATTAAAGATATATAAGAATATAACATGATCCTGTGCACCATGTATCTACTATAGAATACATTGTACAATAAACTAAATATATATATATATATATATATATATATATATATATATATATGATAAGGAATAAATGATAAGAAATAAGTCAAAAAAGCTAAAACATAAACACAATCAGACAATTACAATACTACCTTGTTGATTTACTGTATATAAAGATACCCTATATAAAACATGCAAGTGCAATGCATGATAAACTTACATATGATGTCCAGAGGTTGGTAACCCCAAATTAAAGGTAACAAACAGATAATAAAAATAGTAGCAACATCCAATGTTAAACAATTCCTATACACTTTTTTTTTGCTGTCTCTTAAGGTAGTCTATATTTTTCTCAGGCTATAATTGTTTCTATACACTTTTTGTTTTGCGCGGTGTTTTGTCATTAGGGTCCAATGGATGAGCGAACCGGTTCGGACGAACCGGAATTCGCTCCGAATTTCAGGGAAAATTCGATTCGGCACGAACCCGAATTTTTTTTGGTCCGTGCCGATCGAATTTTCCCTGAAATAAAAAAAAAAAAAATGCCGGCATGGTGGGAGCGTGGAGGCCGGCGCCGCTCTCAGGCGCCCTCTGATGACGCGTCCTCTGATGACAGCTGAGAGCGGCGCCGGCCTCCACACTCCGACCATGCAGGTAAGTGTTTGCTTTTTAAAAAAATGCCGGCATGGTGGGAGCGGGCCGGCCGCATGCCGGCATTTTTTTTTTCAGATGAGCGATTCGTGAAAGTTCGATTCGGGCGAATCCGAATTTCTTGGGGAAATTCAGCGAATCGCCCGAATCGAACTTTCAAGAAGTTCGCTCATCGGTCCATCCAAAGTTTGTTTACAACGTGTTCTTTCACACGGGACCTGATAGCGCGCCTGGGTGGTGCAGATAGTTTGGGTGGTGCAGGATAACCTGTGGGGCCAACATCGCGTTAATGCTACAAACGTACAGTAGGCAAGTGCTTTACACAAATGTGTGCTGTGCTGTACTATTGTATTTGTATTGCAATGCAGTGATAACACACAGTATAAAGGGGTCCTAAGAGATTGTTACTGGAGTTTCTTTTCATAAAAATACTCCAACCCCTAAAATTTGCGTTTTATCTTGGACCGTCATCATTGCTGGCCTTTGGGGTGTGTGAGCTGTGCGGTTGTGCGTGATGCCATTCCAGTCTCTATGTCAGAGGGCGCCATTAAGTCACAGACACAAAAACAAAGCTCACAGATGGCTTTGCATGCTTTCTTCTCCACATTTTGCCCCATCTCTTTTTTTCCACATTTTTTTCATTATTATTTTCTCCTCCTTTCTCATTCTTCTTGGGTTTACCTCTCTCCCTTTCTTTTTACTGTAACCCCTCCATCTTTTTTCTGTATCCCCCTCTTTTCAAACTCTATTCACATTCCTTCCTTCTTGCTCTCAGTTTCATGTTCCAAATCCCTCCTTTTCTTTTCCCCATTTATTAACTTTCTTTTCTTTCCTTTGTTTTAACACCTTTAACTCTGTTGTTTCTTTCTTTAAATTCCATTACTCTCTTTTTCCTTACTTTATCTCTATTTCTTCCACTTTGCTTTACCTTCCCTTTTTATCTTATACTGTTTCATTCTTCTTGCCTTTGCATGTCTCTCTGTTTGATGTAATCCCTCCATCTTTCTTTCTGCATCCCTCCTTTTCCCCATTCCCACTATTTTGCTCTATTTTCAATTCTATTCCTTCCCCTCTTGTTATCTATGCTCTCTCTTTTTTTCCCTATTTCTCCCTCTCACTTTCTTGTTTCCATTTTCTTTTACCCTCTCTTTTTGTTGCCAGCTTTTTTGCTCATCCATTTTAATCCTTCTTGCCTTTGTCTTTCTCCCTCTCTTTCTAATGCAATCCCTCCATCTTTCTTTCAATATCCCTCTCTTTTTTCTTTACTTCTTGCTCTTGTCTCCATGTTACATATGCCCATTCCCTCCATCTTCCTTTATTTTCAGCTCTATGCATTCCTCTCTTTATATCTACCATCCTATCCTCTCTAATTTCTTTCTTTTTCATTTTCTCTTTTTTTTCTTATTCCTATTTTTTTCTGTCTCTTACCTTGTCTTCCTTTTTCTTTTACAATTCATACTTCTGTGTCTCCATCTTTTGGTGTTCCATCTGTCTTCATTTTTCTTATGTTTCCCTCATTTCTTCTATATTTTATCTTCTGTAACCATCCTTTATTTTTTACCTTCTTGCTTTCTTTTTTTCCACACCCCATTGTTTTTTTTCTCCACATTGCTATATTCTCTTTTTTTCTGCATTCATTGTTTCATTTCATTTTGTCTTTTTCTTACACTGCCTTTCTCACTAGCTTTTGTCTGTTTCTGATTTCCTCCTTCCCTCCACGACTTTTCCTTTGGACGCACGTGTGTGTGGGTTGCCACCATCCCAAAAACCTTGCACAGGGCGATATATATAGATTATACCCTGACCATCATGAAGCAGCCCGACAATAAGCCAACAGCAAGGATAATAGTTGGACCTTGCTTGTCGCTGCTGAACATTCAGTAGCTTATTGCTCCTATGCGGTTCCATTGGCCTGCAGGGACACTGGTAGATGAAGGAATAATGAATTCCTTGAGAAACAATCCTGGATTTCCTCTAGAATCCCTGTTTATATGAAAATACTCATTAAATATAATCATGTCAAGTGTAGAGCTTTCCTAGTCAGATGTCCTCCTCGGGGGCATAAGTAATTGCGCTAAGCGGGCTTTATGTTTGATAAGGGGCTGTTACAAATGTTCACCATTTAAAAGGCAATAACAGATAACATGGAAAGTCCTTATCTGAGTTTGAACCTGATTTGACCCGGCACAGGGTAAAAACTTCCGGATCCGAGTTTCCGTGTATTTAGTCCTACTATCTTTGTACATATACTGTATATTCTGCACCCTTTCATCTTTTGAAAGAAGATTAGTCCAGTCTTGACATATATGGGGGTTAGGTTGAAAAACTCTCTGCTGTACCAAGGAGGTCCCTAATAACTATCAGTATCTGCATTGCCACATTGCCGTTTGCATTATTGAGTCAAGCAATACAATTTTCACTAACTGTAGGGTGTGCCGTATTTTTCGCCATATAAGACGCACAATTTTCCCCAAAAGTGGGGGAAAATCTCAGTGCGTCTTATTGGGTAAATGTAAAATTGTAATAAAAAAGAAAAAGTGAAAAAAATATACTTACCTGAGGCTCGAGCCCGCTGTCCTCGCTCTGGCTCCACGGCGCACGCTGTCTGTCCCCTCCACTGCCTCTCGGGTGCGCGCTGACAGCCAAGTGTTTGTGCCAATGTGCTGAACAACATGCGGTGGAGGGGGCGGGAACCAGAGCGGGGACAGACAGCGGCCATGCTCTGGCTCCCGGCTCTGCCATTGCACCTCGTTCAGTGTGCGCTGACACTCGGCTATCAGAGTGCACCAGCGCAGGAAGTGAGAGCGTGGACGGGGCTCATGTAAATATACTTTTTTTTCTGGGGGGTTGGGGGAATATCACACTGATTAGAGGGGTTGGGGGATGCCACAGTGCCTATATGGGGAATGGGAGGGGGAATGCCACACTGCCTATATGGGGAATGGGAGGGGGGAATGCCACACTGCCTATATGGGGAATGGGAGGGGGGAATGCCACACTGCCTATACAGGGAATGGGAGGGGGGAATGCCACACTGCCTATATGGGGAATGGGAGGGGGGAATGCCACACTGCCTATATGGGGAATGGGAGGGGGAATGCCACACTGCCTATATGGGGAATGGGAGGGGGGAATGCCACACTGCCTATATGGGGAATGGGAGGGGGGAATACCACACTGCCTATATGGGGAATGGGAGGGGGGATGCCACACTGCCTATATGGGGAATGGGAGGGGGGAATACCACACTGCCTATATGGGGAATGGGAGGTGGGAATACCACACTGCTTATATGGGGAATGGGAGAGGGGAATGCCACACTGCCTATATAGGGAATGGGAGGGGGGAATACCACACTGCCTATACAGGGAATGGGAGGTGGGAATGCCACACTGCATGTAATTAGGTGTTCTAGCACAACATTTGATCAAATGCTGTATAAACGTGTCCACTGGCTCCAGCAGCCCGATTTCCCCACCTGTGTCCTGCTGCCTGATTCCCTCACCTGTTTGCCCCGAAAAGGACAATTGTGTTGTCCTGTGATGTGATGTCTTGCCAATCACAGCTATGCCAATGCCACATTTCTAAAAGTAAAAAGCTGCCCAGCAGCCAATCAACAGGCTTTCCGGGATAAGATGAACTTGAGCACTGACTTCTTGCTAAAGTCCGTGCTCGGGTTCGGGGGCCTGAGCTCGCAAAGTTCGCTTATGAGCCTGAACGTTGAAGCTTGCTCATCGCTATTGCCCACACCTAATTTGTTGTATCCCCCCTACCCTCTCAGCACTGGGGGGGGGGGGGGTTGTAATTGGTAGACTGGTCATCCACTTTAACATACATAGACAAATTAAGCACAATTTCAAAGGGATAAAACTGAAAGTCTACCTTGCTGGCCAGGGTGTTGACCAGACAGATAAACAAAAAAAAAACTCCAGCCACTTTTTCAGACACCAGCCTTTGCTGAATTTCTCACGTCCCAGACGCCCTGATTTATATAGCCTATCCACTTCTATCCGCCTGGAATGGTCAAAAATTGGGCACGCTGTTGTGCTAGTGTGAAGTAACAGCCATCTTGCCCTGGTGAAGTGGACCTTTCACGCAACGCGTCGGCAGGCTGATTGTATGGGGGACCCCTGGCTTCAGATGACTTGCAAATACGGTGATGTAATACCTTCCTTTCATTACAAATGTAATATAGTGTACTCTAGGCCAGTTGACTTTGATCTGCTTTAGAGCAGGCATTCATGCACAGTGCTTCCACATGTTTTTCAGCATAATTGCTATTTGCACAGTATTTTTCTTTTTTTAAGTATCCTGCACATAAGTAGTTTCTTCTTTTTTCTTGTTAAATGTCTTTTAACTGTATGTTCACTAGTTTCAGGTAGATATAACAATATTCACCTGCTTACTATCACCACTGGCAGTAAGGATTGCTACATATTAATATTATTTACCTATATGATCAGGAAGGAAATTTTATTTTCAAATATATATATATTTAAAGCCTTTGTGTGGGAAACCCTCGTCATTGTCATTGCGTTCATGTATCTTAAATTGATGATTGCCCTGTGTTTTTGTGTTTATTTTTTATGAGTCTCTTTACTACAAATAAAATCATATATTATTTTAGTATACAGTTTTCTGAATAATTTGTTGGTTGAGTGCGGACCATCTGAGGGCCTGTGGGGAGATTTCCAGAGCTCCCCCCAAATTGCATTTGTTTACTGTCCGGACGGGCACGGACGGGTCCAGCACCCCCATTATTTATATTGTTGGGCTGTGCGTATCTATTTCTTGTTCATATACGTTGTGCTAGTGTGAAGTATGACTATACCTGTAAGAGGTTGGTGAGATTGTTGCTAAATTCAAATATCTTGGATATATATATTGCTATATTTCTGCTGTGGTCACGTGGTTGCTGAGCGGGCAACCGAGTGCCAGCAACCACGTCACAGCAGTGGCCAATCACAGACTGGATTTCTCCAGGGGAACGAGGACAAAGGTAAGATTTCTCCTGTTTTTCACTGTAAATTCGCAGGGGGGCATCCATTTAGGTTCTTTTCCATTGCCTTGATGACATTTTATTTATTGGACTTGGAAAAATATCAATGAACAGAAAACAGTTTATATTTTATTTTTCATAAAATACAAGCTCACTTTTCAAGATCTTCTATCAGAAATTCTTTTGAAGCAACGATCAAAGATGGCAGCATGCTGAGTGCACATTCACAAAGAAATGAATATCTGTATTTTAAATTAAAAGTAACACCGCTGTTTGGATAGTTGATATTTGCTTGATTAATTGCTATATTGTTTCAGTACAAACCTAATCATAATTTCTTAATTGTTTTCTTTTAAATATGATCTGCTTTACTATGTACTATCTGCAGATCTGGTTTATAACTATTTCAGGCAAACAAATGAGCATGTGCCCAATTGTGAGTATATAAATAAAGATTGCAGCACACATTTTTAAGGTTAGAAACTCTAGTGACAGATGTGTCTGTATCGTTCCATTGAAGCCTTTAAATGCACCCTGTTGTTTACATGGCTTTATCACAATTCTGATTATATTTGTTAACCTGATCACTTAGTGGCACCATTTTGAAGGCATGCTGGTCACTTTAGACTGAATTGTGCTTCTATAATTTGTTCTTCTGTTTCAATCTTTTTTTTAGTTTGCTAAAATAAAATCAGATGAATAAAGGGGGTGGGAGCAGCTCAATCACTATTATTTATACAAAATTATTATTATTTTTCAGGGCCTGGGAACTAATTTACTGCCCAGTTTAACCCTCTCATCAACTAAATATCAAGCAACAAACATGTCTAGCTGTGTGGAAAGACAGAGATTTGGTTGCATATATCTGCAGATACATGTGGAAGCCACACCGCCCCGGCAAGGCACTCCGTGTTTAGTGTGGTCCCTACTCTTAATTCTGAGTCCCCAAAGTTGGGACATGCAATGCAGACAAATATCTGAGAGCTACTCACCTGGGAAGCTGCCAGCCTCCCTTTAGAACACTTCACAGGGAGAAATCCATATTGACTGAATTCCTCCCTGCTTGTGCTCATGGCAATTAAAATGAATAAAGGGGGGTGGGAGCAGCTCAATCACTATTATTTATACAAAATTATTATTATTATAATTCAGGGCCTGGGAACTAATTTACCGCCCAGTTTAACCCTCTCATCAACTAAATATCAAGCAAGTAGGGACCACACTGAATACAGAGTGCCTTGCCGGGGCAGTGTGGCTTCCACATGTATCTGCAGATATATGCAACCAAATCTCTGTCTTTCCACACAGCTAGACATGTTTGTTGCTTGATAGTTGGATAATGCGAGGGTTAACATTGGGCGGAGTTCCCAGGCCCTGACTAATAATAAATTTGTATAAATAATAGTGATTGAGCTATTCCCACCCCCCTTTTATTCATTTTGAAATGCCATGAGCACAAGCAGGGAGTGATTCAGTTAACATGGATCTCTCCCTGTGAAGTGTTCTAAAGGGAGGCTGGCTGCTTGCCAGGTGAGTAGCTCTCAAATATTTGTCTGCATTGCATGTCCCAATTTTGGGGACTCAAAATTAAGAGTAGGGACCACACTGAATACAGAGTGTCTTGTCGGGGCAGTGTGGCTTCCACATGTATCTGCAGATATATGCAACCAAATCTCTGTCTTTCCACACAGCTAGACATGTTTGTTGCTTGATAGTTGGATAATGCGAGGGTTAACATTGGGCGGATTTCCCAGGCCCTGACTAATAATAAATTTGTATAAATAATAGTGATTGAGCTATTCCCACCCCCCTTTTAAAATAAAATCAGTACGAAAATACAGTGTAACAATTTGGTTTTGGCGCATTGCACTGTGACCACCAAATACTTTTCAATATGGGGGGGTAAAGTTATGGGCAGTAACTGGCTGGTGCATTTTAAGTTAGACTCACAATTACCATTTCTGTTGTGGAATGAATAGGGAATGGGATGGAACCTTGAGAAAAGAAAACAGAAAAAAAGTGGGGATATACCTATAACTGAGTATGTGCTTTATAGCCTGTTGTTCCACTTATTTTCATACAATAACATTGCATGTGTTCATAATTTGCTAATCTTTAGTTTTACTATTTATATAGAACTAGTTTGGGTCATGGTGAGAAAACTCAGATCCAACATCCGGCCAACCTAGGCTGTGGCTAACATCAGGACACATCTCCATGATACTTACTGTGCCTGCATGATTTAGCCATTTGGGCTGATATGCTTTAAATATTTATAGATGTCCCAGGCATCTGTGGGTGTTGTATTTTGCAGACACTTATTACCAGCTATTGAGACTACAAGCTTTTTCCTGGTGGGTGTCACTCACTTGGGTGGGATGGGCGTCATTGCTGAGTATGCAGCATGGAAAGTGCTATATACTTAAAAGGCCCAGCTCCTGTACACGGCTCCCCCAGCATCTGCCTGACTAAGCAATATGCTTTTATGGTGATTTTTTTGGGAGGTGGCAGTTGGGGGGCTTAGGTGCCTTGCTCAAAAGCAGTGCAAACCTGTCCCTGTTGGGAATCCAACCTGCAGCTCTCCAGTCACAGGATTGCCCTAGGCCATGACTGCCTCATATAATATATATAATGATATGATACAGGTGTCACACTTTTACCTTTCCAGCGATGCACCTCCTCTGTACATGACCTGGCTGCTAAGTGTCTGTACTGGGGGGGCGGGGGGTGGCGTGTTAATGGACTTGATGGGGGCCCTGCTTTGGGGCCCCATCAGGCTATGTACGCCCAGTTGCCACATTCTCCAATGCTGTGGGTCAAGCGCTTCTGCCAATTGTCTCCTGATCCCCACCATCTTATGACCTGCCATCAGTTGCCCTATGTTCCTCAGCACATTCTCCCTTGCCACTGATCTTCCTCTTTCCTAAGGCCAGTTGAGAGTATATCTTCACATGAGAGAGACGGCTCATCGGTCTGGTGTGTGAGACCCACTGGAGTATCATCCCGTGGCCCAGTTTCAGCTTGAGTGGGCCCCTGAATATGCCCCCAAATATGCCAGGGACCCCAGCACTTACCTGGATTGCCTATTTCAGGCTTTGGTCCTAGGTAGGTGCAACAAAGAGTGACTAAGAGACCATGGCTTTGGCATTATATGAGATCCACAAATTCATGCTGGTGGCCCTGATTTCAGTTTACCATTGACAATGTTACACCTGGCAATACTAGGGCAGCTCCAGTACTCTATGCCCCCAGGATGCTATTAACCTGAATGTATTTGTAACCCCCCTTCCCCACTCCTACATACATTTACCTTCACATCTCATTGTACCGGTACTTGCAGATCAGCGGGTCATTCAGACTGAAACAATATTTCAGTTTGACCAGAGAAAATTAGTTAAAGGCTGAGCTTCCCTTTAAATAACTATAAAAATGCAACCCATCCTGCCAAATGAGGAGAGCAATTACACAAATCAATATAAATGTTTGTTACAGTGTGCCGTGCACTCCGTCCTTTTCATCATTATTGGAGCCGGCCTTGCAGAAACCTCTCATTAAGACTTTGCTACGAGAAATTAGAACTTCTTAATTAAATCCATATATTTTACTGCTCCTCTGAAATCTGCCGCATGCCCCTGCCCTGTGCCAGGTGCGAGCTGTGTGCGCCATGCTACTCCCTCATGTCAGCTCATGTCTCCGGGTCTACACATATAGCAAATAACTCCCTGAGTGAGTTACTGTTACTAGACAATAAGTGGTGCACAGGGTTATTGTGTAATAGGTACAAGAATATTTTAGGTGATTGTGGTGTATTAGGATTAATCTCAGTGGCATTACATGGTAAAGGGCCAGTCCTGATGGCTGGGACAGACTATATAGAAAATTCACCATCCTGCTGCGCGACCTGCTTAGACAGACATTTGCAATAAAATGAATCTTATTGAGCAGCTCACAGGTTTCTGCCATTTAGTTTTTGAAGACTAAGTGAGTATGGAGATGAAAATAAAAGTAATACAAACCTTATATTGGATATAAAAAGTCTACACACAACATTTCTAGGTTTTGGTTTTTGAAAAAAAAATCAGACAAAAAAAAAATTTCGGAACATTTTCCACATTCAGTGTGACCTATCTATACAATTAAACTGAAACTGAAACTGAACTCAATTATAGGAGGGATCAGGGCCAGATTAGGAGGGGGCGAAAGAGGTATGTGTCCCGGCCTCTACCACTTGCCCGGCAAAGGGGGCTTCCACCAAACTTTGGATTAAGGTCTGGTTTAGGAGGCTTTTCAGTCTTTGGTCTGACAGGCTGTGGAGCCAGCAACAAAGCTGTCAGCGGCAGTGGGGGCCCAGTCCCGTCTGGGCAAGCCTTTTTTTGTTTTTGCAAACCTGCAGCCAAAGCCTCCACAGGGCAGGACGGAGAGTCTAGAGCAGCAAAGGCGCACAAAGCAGCGGCTGCTCACTGCACATAAGCCACCAAGCTGGCAGCTCAATGCAGTTTTCTGCTACCCCCCAGAATGGCAAAGCAGGAGTTCCCGAGCAGCACATTCCCGCACAAGGGACTCGATCTGACGTTCCAGTAAATAGGCCTGTGCCAGACAACCACCAATCAGTTATTTGGCTTGGCTGTTATTTTAAAGAAAAAAAAGCAAATACTGTATCTGGGGCCTCCACTAGATATTGTGGTTTATGTGCTAACACATTAAAAGGTTCTCTTTGTTGAACAGTATCAGTCAGGAGAAGGCTCCAGAAAAAGCTTCCAAGATGCCTAAAGCAACATTAAAGAGATTGTAAAGCCAATGCCAATAATACGCAGCAAGTAACTCAGCTGATGCCTATCCTATGAGTCTCATTTCAATTTCCTGCAGGGCAGGGTAAAAGCCACAGAAGGGCTCCACAGTTTGCCCTTGTAACTTCATGCTGTCAGTGCAAGTGACCAAAGCAAGCCACAATGGTTCGCCAGCTGTCTCTAACCACAGCTGAGCATCAGTAATAACGCTGCGCCATGAAATGCCCTTGCCAGTTCAGCCATTGCCCAAAAATTGAAGCAAAGAAATTGGCTTTGCTCATGGATAAGTTGGGAAGAGGTTAGTGTGCGCCTGGACAGGGACTTGGGGCTGCAGGCCTGCCATGTACTCATTGTGTACTGCATGTGAAAACAATCTCCTGAAATATTTCTATATCTGGGCTTGGAAAGCATTTTCTTACACGGAATAAGATCCTAGCCCAGCTATGATTTGGCAAAACCTACATCATATCTGCAAACATCGTGTGGAAAATGCGTCTGATGAGATCAAGAGAAACAGAAAGCACAGCGCTAAATCCAATGGTTCTTAGATCAATAATCTTAATATTGCTCTCACGTGTAAGAATACTGTCCAATCCACCAGTAAATAAATACAAAATGATCTATAAATAACACAGAGCAACAAATACATTTCTTTCAATGAACAGTCTTTTAAACTGTGTCAAAAATGGAGATCCCATGGTGCATATATCAAGCATGAAAAATCGTGATTCAAATCCTCCACCATCCAAAAGGGGTGCTTACCAGATATAGCTAGGAAACAGACATTTAGGGCAATTTCAATCCTTTAGCTCCCCAGTTCTTTTGCTGGTCACAATATATATCTATTGACAGCTCCACGGCCTCAGGACACACAGTGCAGCCCGTCTCTTCCCTTTATGTGAGGTGTGACATCATGCTTGATGTATGCACCGTGGGATCTCCATTTTTGACACAGTTTAAAAGACTGTTCCTTGAAAGAAATGTATTTGTTGCTCTGATGAGATCAAGGTTGACATTTTTAGAGTCAATGTGTTAGAGGTCCTAATGTATGTTTAGTGCAAACCAAAACAATCCCTTACTCACAGTGGAGGCAGAAATTTGCTTTGGGCTGTTTGTCTGCAGCTGGAACTGGGGCATTAGTCAAGGTGGTGGGAATTATGAACAATTCCAAAAATAAGTCAATTCTGTAGGAAAACCTTGTGGTCGCTTCTTTTGAACAGGAAGAGGAATTTCAACTTTCAGCACATGACGATGATCTAAAACTCCTCCACATCAAAAAAGAACAGCTCAAAGTTTATAGATGTCCTAAACAGAGCCCAGACCCGAGTCTAATTAAAATGTGTGGGGTGACCACCTGATTTGCATTAGAGTGCAATGAGATGGAAAGGTAAATGCATGTAGGAGTAGGGGGTTACACATACATCCAAGTCAATGGCAGCCTAGAGGGTATAGTGTGCTGGAGCTGCCCTAGTATTGCCAGCTATAATGCTATCACTGGTAAAGGGCTCTACTGACGCCAGGACCATTATCAGGAACCCGATATAATGCCAAATTCATAGCATCCTGGTTACCCATTGTTGCACGTAACTAGGTAAAGTAGTTTTGTAATAAAAAGAACAAGAATATACTCTCAACGTACACATTCTTTACCCCATTGCTCTGGGTTCTAATCAGAACAGGGTCTTTGATCCTCCATCTTCAAAGCTCCTGGCAAAGGAATGAAAAATAAAGGCAAAGCCCCACTTTGGCATGGCTGGGTAGTAGTGTCAAGCCTCCTGGCTACAACCATGGATAGGGCTGAGCGGAGCTTCAGGTGTGGGAGCGCAGCGAAGAAAATAAGTCCAAAAGAACAAATCCAAGTTCAAATCATGTAATCCATCTGAGTGTTAATCCAAGAGCAGGCCAGGTCAATCCAGGAAACCAGTCAGGAAACGCAGGAAAAAGGAAAATTGAATCCAGGAACTTAGCTGATAACACAGCATTGAAAATAGGCCAGCTGTCCGTTTAAATAGTGCTGTCAATATAGCTGTGAGGGACGTCTCAGAGTATGAGTGAGTTCAACCCGGAAGTAAAAAGCACGCCCAAGAGCTTACGCTCTAGGCTTTGTTCACTTGCACTGTGCTGAACACCAGGTGTTGCTGTTGAGCAGTGCAATAGATGAAGAGCCAGATAGTGTACAAACACCCAAATGTGCACGATTGAGGCTGCACACAGACAGCAATGGAGATCTGACAGCACATCCGCATCCAATAGAAGAGCGAGAAAGGTGAGGAGACCAACAAGTAGAGCAAAAGGTGAGTAAAGTGGGCCTTGCCCAAAAACCTGTCAGTAACCCTCGGGGCCTCTGCATTCTCCATCCCTTGAAAATCCTGTTTTTTAAGGCCCTCTACCTAAAACCCTATAATTAGGGCAAATAATTGTCTTCCCTGCTATCCTGTGGTTTCTTGGGCACAGCTCCATGCACTCTCATCTGGCGAGGCCTGTCAATTTTGGATGATCACTTAGGTTTGTGATCCTAATAATGCCAAAGCAGCTGCCGTATTTTACATATTTCCAGCATCCACAAACATGGGGCACAGTGGCCCCGAAATATGGGCAGGAAACAATCCACACTTCAGTGTTGCCCACGTGGCCTTTTTAGTCACTGATGGTCATGTGGGCTACCACAAGAGTCAGAAGAAGGTGATTCTCCTGCCTGATAGGGCAAATTTTGGGGTTTCATGCTGAGGGGACTTTTCAAACTGGCTTTAGGGGTCAGGATCCAAATCAGAATGGCAAATTGAAATAACAAGAAGGAACCAAAGATGCTAGCAATGTCAATCTAATACAAATTGTTATGGGAATTGGGGCTCACTTGGAGTATTAGAGTCAGGTTGAAGAACAAGTTACAATTACAGTATGAAGCACATGGTGACATTAAAACCAGTAAGTAGCTGAGGGGGTTCAGAAGATCCAGAGTACACCCACTCACTGTGTACCAACAAACAGTATATATAAATGAATGGAAAAACGAACACCCAAATGTAACTATGCAAGTGGAAAAGGGAGTAACGCCGCACCCTAAAGTAAAAACAAGCGGTGAAAGCCACCAACAAAATCGTGGCCCGCTACTGGGCGACGTAGGTCGTGAGCCCCCAGAAAGATGCCAGCGCTTGGTGCAGCGACCCCCGTGGACACCTCCAGAAAAATGGCGGAGCGTGTCATGTGATGAATGCAGAGCTGTCCTCCAAAGAAGCCATCAAGGGGTGTGTCCTTGCAGGCAGCGGGGAGACCAAAGATAAATGAGCCAGAGCGAAATGACAAGTGTTCACACTGGAGATTAAGCTGGAGAAGTCAGATACAGTTATATGGGTTGCTCACTTGCTCTCTCTGGTGACCAAACAGAAAAGCAACAGGGAGGAAAGGATGCCATAGTCATGGAACCCCATATTTTTCCATGCCCATATTTTGTTTCTAATGACACTTGCTGTAATGTTGTTGGACTCAGATTAGGCTGGACGTAACCAGCATATTCCCCAGTAGAGAAATAGTGACACTGTACAGATGATGATACCATCAGTTAAAAAAAAGTCAATGTATTTTTCATGTCATCATTACACATGACTGGGTATACGCTGACAACCAGATAATCTCCCTCCCTGCAACCCATTAATGTAGAAGCTCTGTCATTTTTATTATATTGCAAGAATAAAACAAGAAAAAATACAATCCCCACTATAGAGTGAAAATATACAAACATACAATATATTGATGTACATTATTATAATTATTGTTTATTTATAAAGGGTCAACATATTCCATGGCGCTGTGTGGGGATAAGACAAGAAAATACTTAAACCAGACCAACAGTCTGGCACAATTGGAAAAGGAAGGTAGCGGCCATTTTGGAGGTTCCTCTCCTAGTTTTTCAGCCATGCTGCTGCCTGGATTCAACATAACTGACAATGCACAGTAACAGGAAGCCCAGCAGCACTTCCTGTTTGCAGGTGGTCTGCAGATCCGTGAGCTCCATTTTGTTTTTAAAATCGACCACAGAAAAGGGTAATTTAATTTTTAACTTTAACTGCTCATAGAGATCTGCATTGGGTACAGAAATATGGGCATTCTCTAATAATAACGGGAATTCAGAGTCATCACTCCTTAGTCATGTATGTTTCTACAATACAGCCTGTCCCAAATAAAGCCAGTGAAGGACAACACCCTCCCACTCCCCCTGCCCTGTTTCCAGCCAGGCAAACCCACTCCAGCAAGCCCGCTATATTACCAACCTGTCCCCCCGACCCTTCATCAGCTTACCTTAGTTATCACAGGGAGGCTCGAGAGGCAGCAGCACCTGAAGATACAACAGATTCTCTTTGCCTCCGCCGCGCTGATCGGAGATCGGTGGCCTCCGACGAGGTGACAGGCCCTCCTCACTTGCGAGCGGTAGGCGGAACCAGCCAGCCACAAACCACTCCTGGAAGCCAATCAGAGATGGAATAACCCAAAGAGACGGGTACACCACCACAACTCAGCGGCCAAACAACTCTGTCCCCTCTCCCTCCCCCAAACCAGAGAAGGGATGCCAGTCCACAGCTTCTGGGTGGTGTGTGGTCTTTCGCCCAGACAGATGAGTTTCAGCACCGCCTGCTGCTGTTTCCCCATGGCTGGACTCAAAATGGTTGTGCAGGTGCTGCGCTGACTACATGAGGAGGCAGGAGAGGAGGAAGCAGTGTAGAAGGCAACAGGAAGCAACAAGTGATGTCTGGAAATCCTGGGTGGTGAAAGTATATGTGCCAAATAAGTTGGTGGCTCGGGCCCAGGCTACCACTACATTATGAGAGACCTATCCAAAAGGTTGCCAGCCACCCCACTATAAAGGCGATGATAAACGTTCTGGAGGGTTTCCATATGATCATAGTGATATGAGGAAAAGATTCCTATCCACTTAGATGATTTTCCTCAGCCTCATCTAGGTGCTGAAGTTTCCCCACCGGTGGTTTCTTATTCTGGCAGGCACTTGCAATGTGCCCTGGATTTCCACAATAAAGGCACAGGCCCTGGGAATGACATCTAGTATTTTCAGGCTGGTAGAGCTGTGTTGTATCTAGCTGCATGGGCTCTTCTGGATCTGGTGATAGTGAGACAGAGGAGCCTGTGGGGGGGAACCCCAGGTCTGATCTTTAGACTTCTCCAAGCATTCTCTCTGAGCGTCCAATACGAAATTGGCTACAGAGGGCCAGATTGTTCCAAGTGGACCGATTGTCCATCTACGAAATTCCGAGCAGTACTCCTCTGCTGTGCATTTCCCCTGCTTAAGACTTTGCAGCTTAGCATCAGCAGTCAAAGCCCGATCTGGATCCGCATACAGAACCTCCATGACCGTGAAGAAGACAGAAACAGTCTGTAGGGCATTATCCATGGGTACTAAACTGAACGCCCACATCTGTGGGTCTCCTTGCAGAACAGAAATGACCAGACCCAGTTTCTGTAACTCTGTACCTGAAGAGTTAGGCCACGGTTTATAACTGGTGGTTCTCCTGGGCTGTCACATGATGAGCAAGCTGGTTTATGGCAGAAGCCATGGCCTACACTTGTTCCACAAAATCATCCATTAGTTTTGCCCACTGATAATGTCAGGCTCACTAGTTAGCAGGTCCAGGTTAGTCGATAACGCCCAACCCCGGTGGGGTTCACATTTCAGAGGAGTAAATACGCTCGAAATTAGGCAGATAGGCATTGGTCCAGGCAGCGATCAGAGGAGGGTCATGCAAGGCTAGAGTCCGCAATGGATGGATGATCAGAATACAGTAGAGAAAGGCACCAGAAGGTCTAATGCCAGGTGTACCAACAATTAAATCATTTATCAAAGCACAAGAGGGTCTAATGCTATGTGTGCCCACAGGTGAGCTGTATTAAATGCCCAGAATGTGCCCCAGCAACTGCCCATTTTCAGAGTGCAATGAGAACAGGCAGTGTCCCTCACTGACGGCGTCCGCTCTCCCTAGCTACGTGTCCTGACAATGAAACTTTGAGATGCAGCCAGCCTACTCTCCTCTCCTATCTCCCCTAACATTGACAATAAGTGCCACTTTTTTGCAGCCTTATCTGTCCCTGACACAGCAGAAGCACCTCTCCCTATCTTAACAGTGCTGGTATGACATTGGTGCGATGCGCAACCACGCCTTTTATAGAGTGTGCCTAACGTGCATGGCTGTGGTTTTGATTTGTAACAAGCTGGTTGATTGGCTGGTCAGCAGGCAATCAATCATCTATGCGGTTTCCAGGTTCGGCAAAGCGCTGAACCTGAGCATGGACTTTACACTAAAGTATGTGCTCGGGGGGCTAAGCTCAGTGCTTTGTGCTGGTCTCTGTTGATTTTAAGGGGAGCCTGGGACTGGGAAGAGGTATCATGAGGCCGGGGAAGAGACTTGGCAAACTGGAGGGTTCAACACAGGGTGACATCCTGATCCTGCAAAAGGGGGAACATTGGAGTCAGCTCAGGCTCTACCACTCAGCTTGTTGAGGGGTAAGTGGGATTCATGTATTTTTTAGAAGTAGGGGTCCATTGCAGTCTTGCACCGGACACTTACTGATATAAAGCCAGACCTTTGTAACCTGTTTTGAAAGCTTATTTCGTATTTGATCTGGGAGGTGTTATAATCATGTCAGTGTTCTTTTTACATTTCCTTCAAGAACATTCATGCATGCACGTCAACGTTCTAATTCTTTTCCTTGCTAGTGCATCTCATTGAAACCAGGTCCCACCATTGTACTATTATAATAGTGCTTTGAATAATGGTAACATGATGTTGTTGCCTAGATTCATCAAATCCAACATTCGACTAGCATCCAGGGACTTTGAGAAAGGTAAGCTCCTGACTCCGGTTGCTAGACATTTTCTCCATAAGCACAATTCTAGTGTGGATGAGTTTACAGTAATTGGTCTACAACGAGTAATAGTAGGTCCCCGTGGAGGAGACTTGAAAAACAAGCTTCTGAGGGAGGAACTCAGATGGATGTATAATCTGGACACAGCCTCCCCACGTGGACTCAATGAGGATGTGTCTTACTCCCCATTTATATAATCAGTGCTATCTATAGTGGGAACATTCATCTCTTCACTCCACCACAGGCGACTGCAGTGAGAGATCTGACCCTGATCCAGATTGGTGGACAATGCCCCCATAATTTATACGGCTCCGTCTTTCACCAGGAACATCTTTGGCCCTGGCTCAGTAACACTTGAGCACATTATCACTTTTTCCTTTTGTGCACTGGTCAGTGGGGGGGGGGGGGGGGGGGGTACTATTGCATAGCACAATGTTATTTAAATGTATTCACCTTGTGTTGTGTTTCACTTTATTAGATGTCATATTTAGTTTTCAGAGCATGTCTTATTTTCACATTTTTTCACCTCACATGTTATATTTTGCATTAATCATTTTTTGTCTTAATAGGTGACTATGGGCGATGAGGGAAGTTGGTGGATACCACTTGCTGCTTTCACGGTGACTACGGGCGATGGGGACATTGCGGATCCATATTGAGGACCTGTTGCCTTCGGTGGCAGGAAGAAATATTCCATGGAGGACCAGATCTCTCGCCCTGTAAGGTGGAAATCGGAGCTGGGCGCACGCCACTGGTTGATTTGATGGTGAATGTCGCTGACAGACATGGGGGATCCAGTGTATGGGCTTGCTGATATATTGCCCATGGACATTGGGAACAACATCCGATGGAAGTTTAGCCTCTCTATATTAATGATGACAAATAAATGGTGGACCTAAACCGATGATGTGTTCAACCCTCGGAAAAATCGAAGCTGACGCATACCAGTTGCCAATCAGATGGTGAATGTGGTGGACAGACGTGGGGGACCCGTCATACAGGTCGCATATCTATGGTGCATGGTTATTGAAAACTACACTCAGGGAGGACCAGCCTTCTCAATGGCAGGATGAAAGGAAAAAAATGTAAGGTGGACCCAAACTGCCTATGTATCCAGCCCCCTGTCTGTTAAGTAATTCAGGGGTCTGACCCCCAACCATATATAATATATAACATAGTGAATAGGGATACCACCTGGGACATCACTTGGGAATCACAACAGTTTTTGATAACCATGCTGATCCAGGACTGCTTATTATGTTAATCATGTGTATCCAGAATTATAATGGGATTGTTTATAGCGCTTCAAGATGAGTACAATTGGGATTGATGTAGAAAATAAAAATGTATAAATATCATGATAAGATGGAGTACCGCTTTAAGAATTGCATTGTATGGATATTGCAGTAATAACTAAGATAGGAGGATGACTTTTCCTCCTCTTGGTTTTAATGGCCATAGTGCCGGTTTTTTCATGTAACATGTTATATGCTGTATCCTCGGCTGTGCCCGCCGGCGACGGCTGCAGGTCTGTGTCGCCCGCCCCAGGCTGCCTCACACTCCCTCCGGGCGCTCCCGCCCCCCTCCTTTCGCAGCCGATGACGGCGGCCGGGTCATCGCTGTGGGGGGGGCGTGACTGTCTGCAGGTGGGTGGGCGGCAACCCTACACCGGGATGTCTGGTGACGGGGGCGGATGACGCGGCGTGCGGCCCGCGCCGACGAGTACAAAGGAGGTCAGCAGAGATCACCTGGCACCCCAATCAGAAGCCGTCGGGAACGGCGGAGCGTGCGGGGCTTGCTGCGGTCTCCTGTTACTTCACTTGCATGGGCGGTATTTACTCATACGTTATGTTGTGTTTATGATCGGTATTCATTTGTTTCACTTGGCACTTTGCAACACTGCAGTTATTTGTTACTTAGGGTTCAGTCTTTGTGTTTTATGTATCCAATGTATTATTGAGCACTTTATCCTGCGGACAGCAGGTTTTTACTTTCATTTTTACTTTTTCACTATTTCCAATCGAGGGATATTATATGCTGGATTTGGTTTTTGTTTATATCTTTTTGGGGATCAAAATAGGGATTAAAATAGGGATTGCTTGCAGTGTTATTATATGTATATAATTTACTATCTTTTCACAATTGCACATTATTATTAACACTTACCGCCCTTATTTGGAATCACCCTTTTATGCATTGCATTTAGAACTTATGTAAATTTTTGTATTGATTCAGCCCAGCAACCCTGATTGCTAGTGCTGAGGGTTACACCCATTATGATTATATACCACCAGGAGACCCCTGTTTTTAATGTGTTTTGTCTTGTGTATAGTTTTTAACTTTATATGTGATTAATAAATACATTTTGTACATTATTACTCATCTGTTGGAGTGCCCATTGTTATGAATTCCACTTTTTTGTTTTTTCTTTGGGTAGATTCATCAAACCATGGCAAAAAATTACACCACCTGCCAGGCTTGACATCAGCAAGATCGGGTGTTTATTTAGGAAGCAAAAAATAAATATATTACGAAAGCAAGACATTAACATGGAGGAAATTATCCCCTGCCCAATTAAGACCGATGCACAGTATACAGGTAAGGCAAATTATTCCAGCTAGACTATAAATGTGTAAATTACAATTTCTGCATTTATTAACGCCTGAAAATGCATTCCTGGAACACCCCTTAATTATACTCACAATTACCGGGGATGACATGCCTATATTACATGTCACCCGCTCACAGTGTGACGTTAGAGGTAATGTCCCCCTTTCTGGCATTCCACCCTCCACCCTGCGGCTTTGAAGCAAATATAACATATTACAGAGTTACAAGGACAAACCGTTATCCGCAGCGTAATTAAACCTTTATATTACGTTAAATTACATTTCTCCCATCTACGATACAATCTGTTTCAGATATATGGGATTTCTTTTTTGCAGTTGTCTTTTTATACCCAGCTTTGAAAGTAAAAATCTGCTGGTGTCAGCCAAAGAGGTAAAATAAATTTCTGTCCAGTGAAGAATTTTGCTCCGCAGCAGCAACTCCTGTGCAGATAAAATTAAATTACTTGCCCGAGCCGGAGATGAAGGAGCGGAAAGTGGGAAGCTGTCCTCTCCATAGTCATTAGGTCTAGATTGCATTACTGGTGGAGATATCTAGATGCTGGCTCTATGAAGGCAAATGTCTAGATGACTTTAGATTTCGGACAGTGTTTGAGCCAACATCTTACAACAAGAAATTTAGATTTAGCTAGAAAATTTGATCATAGTTGTTGGATCTGAGTAATTACATTGAATCTGATGTCCATAGCTTACAGCACATAAGCATTTCAGAAAAATACTATCTCTCTGTAAGTTGGGGACCACGTGCCTCAGCGTTTAATACAGTTTAAAAAAATATCAACCTTTTGTACCTGCCAAGGAATTATTTGGGGGGGGGGGAGGCCCCGTCTCTCTCTAAGTTGGGGTCCACTGTGCCTCTTTATTAAATACAGTTAAAAAAAAGGGGGGCAGCTCTATTTGAAGTGTGCACACATCATGTCTCTCTAAGTTGGGGTCTCCGATGCCTCAATGTTTAATACAGTTTTAAAAGGACCAAGGAATATTTTAGGGAACATCTATCTGTTTTAGGAAATGCTAAGTAAAATGTCTAGGAAAGGAAGGGGTTCCTATGGGATAGATGAAAAACATCCTTGCAATTCCTTCTGCCACTAAGGATAAGGATGTTGCTGCCAGCTCTAACACTGTGGTCAGCAGCCATGTGCCCAGGCTGAGTAAAAGTAGCAGCAGCCATTTGAGCAGGCCCAGCCATAGTAGTGGCAGCATCCATTTGCCCAGGCCCACCACTGCTAGTAGTAGAACTATTGCTCTACATAGGCACCTGGAGCAGCATCACAAAGCTGCATGAGACAATCAAAATGCCCTTCTCCAATTTCCAGGAAGCCAATCTTGTTGCTACCCCTCTAAAAATTGGATAATTTTTGAGTGCTTGACAGCTATTGCCAGTGCCAGGCCTACAAAAGGCCTACACAACAACCAGAGGCCTCCTGCCCTTTGGCCTAATCTTTAAAATCTGTGCTTCTGGTAATGCTACCACCAACAGCACCACCGCTGCCACCCTCTATTATTACTAGGCCTACACAACCACAGGTCTACGTCGTGATGCAAAAAATGGGTACATTTATCAAGACTTGTAAAAAAAAAAAAAAAGACATTGTTTCATCTTCTTCAACTAAATTGTCGAGATGCCAATCCCGCAGCTACCATGGTAAAAATGGGATCATTTGGGGGGGTTTCCCTGCTACTGCCAGCTCTAAAGAACTGCAGGTCTCCCACCAGAAAATGGGTAATTTTTTCCATGTTTGTAAAAAGCCATTACTTATTTTTACTTTGCTGGAACGCAAACCCTGTTGCTTTTCCCCATTTTTAAATGTGCTTTAAACTATCAAAGACAGATGTGGGCTATTGAAATTAGCTCACCAGTGACATTTAGGGCCATCAGCCATTGTTTTCCATGCGTTTTAGATGAAAGTTCCCAAACTAGTTGGGACCAAACCAAACTTTTTTGGAAAATGTATCTCCTCAGCCTCAATAGTGTGCCTCCATGAGTTTCCTGGTGTAGTAGATAGCCAGCAAGCCACACAAAACAGGTCCACAAGCCACATGTTGCCCCTGAGGTTACAGGTTGGGGACCTCTACTTTACAGGTAACCACTCAAATCAAATCACTTTATTTAACCAAGTACAGATACAAGAACACACAAAAAAATTCTTGTGGCTGGTTACAGGGGTAGGGAGTGTGTGTGTATGTGTTAAGACATTGTATACAAATAAATACAAATATGGCATGTTCTAACTTACTGATTCACAAACCAAAGAACTAGACTCAAAACCCTCTGTAGAGGTTTTAAAATGTTCTTGATCCAGGTCCTGCTCACTTTGTACTACATGTATCTTCTGGGTCACATGTCACACAATGCTCTAGCTACACTTGAGCCAGCCTCATAGCACTTTCCAGAACCAGACCAAGCAAGTTGCCTCTTGATTATCCCTACCTCTGGCTCCTGAACTCCAGGTCACCCTTGTAGCCCCTTTTCTTTCCTGTCTCAATCTTTTCACTACCGCCATCTCAAAAGCATAAGTGCTTTACTCAGTAGTGAAACGCAAGGAATACTTTTTGGCTGATTACAATGTGGAGGGTGTGGTATATATATTGTACTGAATATACGGTCGGATTTGCTGGTGATCTGCCCTGGATCCTGGGCTAGGTAAAGATTGTTTTTTTGCTTTTACTCCCCTACCCTGCCTCAGCGCCAGAGATTGTTCTCACATAGAAACATGGAAGGTTGACGGCAAAAGGAGACCATACAGTCCATCTAGTCTGCCCTTATGTGTATACTGTATGTTCACTATCCCCTCGATTCAAAGAGCAAAAGTTAATTGATTTCGGATCGAGAATCGTAAGTTTGGGTGGGTGTTAGTCATTTTTTCCTGTTTTTTTGGCCATTTCCGACTCGCACGAGCTTACGTACGAATGCGTATATGCTCTTACGATCATCGCAAGTTTGTTCCTAAATTTTAGGATCAAAACGTAAAACTTAGGATCAAATCCTAAAACTTAGGATGAAAACGTAAAACTTAGGATAATCGAATGTGTTTAGGTGTGATTCAGAGAACAGTTTTCAAACCTCTAAATACGTTTTAAAAGAAAGCCACTGCCGACACCTTTTAGCAGTCGGATTGCTGTTCTTGAACAGGTTTTTTGGCTATGTGGAGGAGTCTGCGCGTCTTGAGCTCCAATGAACTGCATGTATCAGCATGGCCGAGGCCATAAATTGTATGGCAATGCATACCTGATTCATGTATGCCTTATAAAAGCATTTTAATGTGGACCTTAATTAGTCCTTTGCATATAAACCTTTATTTTGCAATTTATTTGCGTTAATTAAAGAAACTTATGTCTTTTGTTATTTATTTTTAAATTGATGTACTAGAATAATATTTTTAGATTGCATTTATTGGTGTAGTTGTTTACCTTTGCTTTGTTTAATTATTTAAGCACATCTTTGGTCAGATGCATCACACTTACTGAGGAGAGGAGAGCGGGATAAAGTGCAGGATGTGGGTTACTGCTGTATTTTGCACAGACACAGCAGAGCTGGGGGCACGGAAAGGTCAGAAATCAAAGAATGCAGAGCAACACAGTCACAAGGCTCTTTCTGTTTGCAGGCTGCCCGAGAATACCTGAGCCGCCATCTTGGCTGTTTCTAGACTCATAACATGCAGAAGTTGCTGGGTGTTTTTTTATATTTGAGAGCAAATCTGTATGTAGAGGGTGTGGGTAACCACACACAACATTTTAAGTTGTACCATTTGAAGCCAAAATATTAAAATTAAATCCACAAGTAAAAAATGCAAGTTAACTAAAAATTAAACAAAGTAAGATTTACTTATGCAAATGCATTCATTAATGGTTGGTTACTACAAAATGAATGAAATAAAGAAAAATAAAAGACCAAATATTTGCACTTTAATGAGGTAAGTTTGTAGTGCGCAGCCGCCAGATCAGAAGGATTTACGTCCAGACAAAAAAGGAAAAAGGGCAAAACCAATGTTGCAACCTGAGAAATGAAACGGAAAATTCAGGATGGAAACTGACATAGGTCTGATTCCCGAACTGCCATACGAACGGACGTACATTTTAGGATAGAAACGTATTTGCTTATAGAATCACTCACAAGTTCATACGAACGCACGAGCGGACGGGAAAAATAGGATGATCAGCACCAAAATCCAAGCTGTTACATGTTTCTTTGAATCGACCCTTATATCTTATAATAGATGTGTGCTTATCCCAGGCATGTTTAAATTCACTGACTGTAGATTTTATCTTTACCTCTGCTGGAAGTTTGTTCCAAGCATTTAGTACTCTTTCTGTTAAATAATATTTTCTAAAACTGGACTCCCACTTTAAAATGGAACTGGGCACCCCTGCAAAATTGTGTAAAGGTTAAACAGACCCATAGGCTCGATTCAGAAAGACAAAAAAATACTTTCGTTTTAGTGCCGATCTGTTTTTTTTAAAAATGTTCCCGCTCTCGTATGAGTGTGCGAGCCATTCTATGCATGCATTGCAATCCTTCTGTAAAGTTTCCGTCCGTTCGTACGGCAGAGTACGAATACGAGGATGTCATTTTCCAGCGTGACTTTTCCGTTTCATTTTCTCATGTTACAACGTAGGCTTTCGTTTTTGCCCATTTCCCATCGTATCCTCCCACGAATCCTTTACGTTTCCCGTTAGTTTCTGTTTCCCTTTTTCAATAAATAATCGTCCAGATGGAAATCCTTACGATTTTGCGCCTGCGCACTACAAAATTAACTCATTAAAGTGCTCACCTACATATTTGCCACCCTCACTTTTACTACAATGTTTAGCTAAATCACTTAGCACTATCCTCCATCTTCCCTTTTGGACCCTTAAAGCTCACCCAAACCACTCGGTCATGTGAATATTCATCTTTAAATATTTCTGGGCCCATTAGTTTTGTGTTAATGTATTTTGTAAATGAAATGACACTGAAACATTTTTTTTTATTCCAACATAAAATATAAAATCTTAAAATATTTTGTAAATTAAAAATTTTTACAACTATAAAAAACTAAATACATAGCAATGGCAGGCCACAGAACATTATTCTTCATCTGTGGTCCCCAACGAGTCGCGCAGCTCCTGCATCTCGCCCACCAACTGAAGGACCCTGACACTCAGTTGTGCCACTCTGGCACGTGTGGTCCCTGTTAAAAAACATTAATTAAAATATTGGTATAACCTTGTTGGGGTCATACTGCAGTGCCCCCCCCCCCCCTGTATGGTCCAAACACCTAAATCTGGACTTCAAAAGCCAGAGGGCCCTCGCCACCACGGCCCGTGTTTTGCATAGTGCCCGATTAGAGAACCCCTGGCCCGCATTCTGCAGGCAAAGAATGGGCATCAGGAGCAAGGGCAGGAGTGGATATCCAGAATCCCCTGAAAGAATTTAAAAATACTAACATAAAATACACATTCTAAGCTACAATATTGTTTAACATGTCATAAAGGGCTAAAAACAGCCATAGGTTAAGACATAAGTCATCAACTATATTCATTGCCATACAGTGAAAATGGATTGATGGAATGTGAGCAAACCTACCCAGGAGCCATCCACCAGATAATTCTCCTGACTCAAACTGACGAAATAAGCCGGAGCTCCACAATATATAAGCATCATGGGACGACCCTGGATGCCCTGCAAGAACACTGAGGAATCCATAGCTGGACCAAACACTGCTTGTATGTTGTGCGAGTGGCACATCTTGCGGTTCCTGCAACCAAATATAAAATAATTACACAAAGCAAAGGTAACCAACTAAAACAGTAACTCCCAAAGGACATAAGTCTAAAAAAATATAGCAATTATATGGATGTGTGGGAAAATAAAGGTTTACATGCTAAGGACTAATTAAGGTCAGCATTCAAATGCTTCTATAAGGCATACATGAAATGTATTGATTCAGGTATGCATTGCTAGACAATTTATGGCCTCGGCCATGCTGATACATGCAATGCCTTGGTGCTAAAGGCGCACAGACTCCTCCACATAGCCGCAAAACATGTTCAACAATAGCAATCCGAGCCCTCAAAGCTCCCGTAAGTGGATCGCAAATGAAACAGTTTAATAGGGTGGTGGTCCGTCGGAAATCAGCTCTCTGAATCAGACGTAAGCCCATCCCAACAACGTAAGTTATCTGAACGAACGAAAAATATCAGACTTTGTTTGGAAAATGATCTGAACTAACGCAAATGATCCGATTTGCTTTAGTTCATCAAAAGCTCATATACGCATTTTCCCGAATGTTCGTACGAATGAAAAATGAACGAAAAAAAGCAAAAAAATGACCCACTAAAACTTTCACAGACAGCTACGGAAGTGCAGACGAATGTGCCTCTGAATCGAGCCTCATATCCCACAAGTGCCACAAAGGATGCCTCAGGGCATGATAAGACCCAAATTCCCCCCACCTTTGGTGTCATCCCCAGGCCAGTGAGTGCAACATTATAATGGCTATTTTTCATGTGATAGGAGCAGCAGGTAATGCTGAATGTCACATGAGAGTGCCACTTATCCCCTTTTAATAACACTTAGAGTACTGTCAGTTATTGTAATAGTGAAGAATTGGAGCACTGTCAGGTATTGTAATAGTGATAGTAATGATACCTGTCCACTTTTCTATGATTGCAGCAGCAGGTAATGCTGGATGTCTCTGTTCTACAATGGGAGAGCACCGCTTATCAATTCACAGTAGGAATGAGAGTACTGTCAGTTATTATAATGGGGAAGAATTAAAGAACTGTTATTTATTGTTATAGCGAGTATAATGAATTCTATCCATTTTCTATAATAGAAGCAGTCAACTTGCTGAAAATCTCAGTCCTTTTGTGGTATAACACAGCTTATTCACTCTGGGTAGTAGTTGGAGTGCTGTCATTTATTGTAATAAATCTGGACTCAGGTGCACTCCCGCGTCTGGCGGGGCTTTCAGCCGTTTGCTGAGCAATAATATGCTTGGCAAACAGCTCTGGTTGGATGAGAGACTCCGCATGCACCGTAGGAACAGGGAAAGGTGAGTTTTTCACACAGTAGGGCATACCAAATTGGGATGCCCCAGGGCAAAACCCGGGGTAGTCAAATTCCAAGGTTTGTTAGAGATACAATTTCTATGTAACAGTCAAGCTTAGTCTATTGCAGAGTGTCTTTTGCTGGATTAACTGCAGTTTACAGTTATGACACTAGATGTCACTGTTACCAATGCTCATCGGTAGTCTATGCATGATCTCTATGACTTCTTTTTCCTGTCTATGTTATCCACCATATAAGGTGACCTTCTGTTACTGCACTCATGTTCCATTAAAGCCAGTTCTGGATTCTGGATTCTGCTGCACCCGACAGTCACACTATGCAACATGGTTAATAGGCCATTTGGGAATGAGGGTAGTGATAGGGTACTGTTAAGTTCAATCCAATTTCAAATTTGCCAGCACTATTTGCAATGGAAAAAAAGAGTCTCTCTTTAACAAAATGTATACTGTTGAGTGATATAGTGCAAGAAGAAGCCCTCTTTAGCTTCTGCAATTTATTTGAACTTAATGAAATAATTGCCCCTTAACCAATTAAACCAATGAAAATTGGAGCACTCTCTTGTCTAGGCTTGTACCAGAGGCAGGTCGACAATAGGAGGAGTAAAAATGCTAATATATTTGTAATTAACACCTAAAACGCACACTCAGGGCCCGTCGGCAGATCCACTGTAAAACCAAAGAGTTGTCACATTACTTTAGTGAAAGAGTTACTGTAGGTAAATTCAATCTCTAGTCCTAGCTGAAGCTATTTTGCAAAGAAGTGGCATAAATGTGCAAAGCTGCAACTGCAGCTAAATGTGATCCTACAAAGTATTGAATGTGCATGACACACTTTTAGGTTTTTTTTTTTTTTTGCATTTGGAAAAGCATGCATCATTTTCTTTACACTTTTCAAATACTTGCTACTTTGTGTTGCTCTATCACTTAAATAAAGTACATTGACTTTTGTGGCTGTAATTAGAGATTAACGGGCTTCCTAAAAATTTGATTCGGGTGATTCGCCAAATTTCTCCAAGAAATTTGGGTTTGTCCGAATCGAACCTTTGATATTCACTCATCTCTAGGGTTTAAAAAAACTCACCTGTTCCTGGTGGTGGGAGAGGGTGTGCGCTTCCTCCACTGGGCTTCTCAGGCTGCAGGCATCCCCTACCCAGCTTTTTGGGCAGCGGACTTTCCTCCCTCGGCTCCCACTGGCAGGTGGGGGTGCAAGCTTCTTCTGCTCAGCTTCTGGGGCAGTGGGCTTCCCCCCGCCCAGATTATGGCAGTGTGTGGGTGTGCTGGCACCTCGGGTGGTGGGTGTGCTGGCACTTTGAGCAGTGGGTTGGGCTGCAACTCATAGAAAAGAAAAAAAAACTCACCACCATCCTTGTTCCAGCACCACGCTTGGATCCAGTGTGTGCAGCTGACAATGCGGACGGCCTCCCCCACTCCCACCATGCTGTGTGTATTGCACAGACACCTACATGCCGGCTTCCCCATCAGTGGTTTGTTCTGGTCCAGCAGCTGAATGCAAGTGCAAGTTGGCTTGCACAGCTGACACTGTCAGCTTCCGCAGCGCACACTGCATCCAAGTGTGGCACGCCCACCACCTGAGGTGCCACTACGCCCACCACCTGAGGTGCCAGCACGCCCACCACCTGAGGTGCCAGCATGCCCACGCCCTGAGGTGCCAGCACGCCCACCACCTGAGGTGCCAGCGCAACCACCGCCCGAGGCGCCAGCATGCCCACCACTTGAGGTGCCAGCACGCCCACCACCTGAGGTGCCAGCACGCCCACCACCTGAGGTGCCAGCACGCCCACCACCTGAGGTGCCAGCACGCCCACCACCTGAGGTGCCAGCACGCCCACCACCTGAGGTGCCAGCACGCCCACCACCTGAGGTGGCAGCGCACCCACCGCCCGAGGTGCCAGCACGCCAACCACCTGAGGTGTCAGCACGCCCACCACCTGAGGTGTCAGCACGCCCACCACCTGAGGTGCCAGCACGCCCACCACCTGAGGTGCCAGCGCACCCACCGCCCGAGGTGCCAGCACGCCAACCACCTGAGGTGTCAGCACGCCCACCACCTGAGGTGTCAGCACGCCCACCACCTGAGGTGCCAGCACGCCCACCACCTGAGGTGCCAGCACGCCCACCACCTGAGGTGCCAGCACGCCCACCACCTGAGGTGCCAGCACGCCCACCACCTGAGGTGCCAGCACGCCCACCACCTGAGGTGTCAGCACACCCACCACCTGAGGTGCCAGCGCACCCACCGCCCGAGGTGCCAGTGAATTTCAGTGACAATTCGATGAGCGCGAACCCCAAAAATTTGATCTCGTGCCGAAACGAGTTTTGCTTAAAATTCAGAGCGAACTTGAGTTCTGACAAACCTGTTCGCTCATCTCTAGCTGTAAAATTTAAAAATGTAGAAAAGTTCAAGGGGTTTAAAGGCACATTGATATTAACACTGGACATTTGGTTCACAAAATCCTTTGCAATTACCATGGTTTCTGCCCCATAAGACGCACCTGATCATAAAATGCACCCAGGATCTAGTGGAGGAAAATAGGAAAGAAAATATTCTCAACCAAATGGTGTGCTAAAATCTGCTCCCAATCACTCCATACCAAGTAGTGTGCAAAATCCACCCTAATCACTCCATTACAGACAGTGAGCGGCATCCCACATTATAGACAGTAACGGCATCCTTCATTTTGGGCAGTGTGCAGCATCCCTCATTACAGCCATTGAGCAGCATCCCTCATGACAGCCAGTAAGCAACACCCCTCATTACAGGCAGTGTGCAGCAGCCCCCCATTACAGGCAATGTGTGGCATCCCTTATTACAGGCAGTGATCACCATCCCTTATTACAGTCAGTGAGTGGCATCCCCAATTACAGGCAGTGTGTGGCATCCCTCATTACAGGCAGTGTGCAACACCCCTTATTACAGCCAGTGTGTGGCATCCCTTATTACAGCCAGTGAGCAGCATCCCTCATTACAGCCAGTGTGCAACACCACTTATTACAGCCAGTGTGTGGCATCCCTTATTACAGCCAGTGAGCAGCATCCCTCATTACAGCCAGTGAACAGCATCCCCTCCCCAATCGCTTGTGTGAGGAGGAAGAGCAATGGAGACCCCCAGCTTTTGGGAAAGAAAAAGTGTGTCTTATGGAGCAAAAAATAAATACAGTAATAGTGGGGGGACATTTTGATGTTAGACATCCTACTTGGGAAGTCCCCCTATGAGGCATTTTGTCCCACTGCTCCCCCCCAAAAAAACTCTGGGGACACCCTAATGTCCCACTTTGCTGATATTAGTGAAAAGACTGTCCACAAATCCAGAACATCTGGGCAATTCACAGCTGGGGCCCTGTTGGGTATCATTGGCTGAAAGCAGGTAGGGTAATGTATGGACTGGCTGAGCGTTAGGTCAGTCACCTCTTTTACGGACCTGAAATATCCAAGCTGTCAGGCAGGGCTGCACCTACTTACACACAGAGGAGTAGCATAAAATGCTGCAAATATTTGTTTCACAAAAGCCAATGGATAAACCTCACCACAAACCTCACCCCCACTACACTTATTATCCTGCAAAGTGATCACTTTGTCTCTCCAAAACATGGCCCGTTTACATTTTTGGTAATGTAATTATGCAAATATTAATGGGTTTTTGGATAATGAAATACAAATAAAATTGTGAGTTTATTTAATTTTCACCATTTATCGGAAGCTATCTTGTATTATAGGGATTGTAATCACTTTACAGCTGCTGGCTTGGTCGTTTTGTCTATGCTGACTAAGTACCGTATTTGCCGGCGTATAAGACGACTGGGCGTATAAGACGACCCCCAACATTTCCACTCAAAATATAGAGTTTGTTATATCCTCACCGTATAAGACTACTCCCTCTTCTGCACACCAAATAAAACGTAAAAGGACATCAGATTTTATTTCAACATGTTAATTCCCTTCCCCAGAGTCCCTGGGTGGCTTCTTACAGTCATACTTTCTGGCTTCTTACAGTCATGGGGGCATCCCTCAATACAGTCATGGGGGCATCCCTCAGTACAGGCATGGGGGCATCCCTCAGTACAGGCATGGGGGCATCCCTCAGTACAGGCATGGGGGCATCCCTCAGTACAGGCATGGGGGCATCCCTCAGTACAGGCATGGGGCATCCCTCAGTACAGGCATGGGGCATCCCTCAGTACAGGCATGGGGGCATCCCTCAGTACAGGCATGGGGCATCCCTCAGTACAGGCATGGGGCATCCCTCAGTACAGGCATGGGGCATCCCTCAGTACAGGCATGGGGGCATCCCTCAGTACAGGCATGGGGCATCCCTCAGTACAGGCATGGGGGCATCCCTCAGTACAGGCATGGGGGCATCCCTCAGTACAGGCATGGGGGCATCCCTCAGTACAGGCATGGGGGCATCCCTCAGTATAGGCATGGGGCATCCCTCAGTACAGGCATGGGGGCATCCCTCAGTACAGGCATGGGGCATCCCTCAGTACAGGCATGGGGCATCCCTCAGTACAGGCATGGGGCATCCCTCAGTACAGGCATGGGGCATCCCTCAGTACAGGCATGGGGCATCCCTCAGTGCAGCCAGCGAGTGGCCCCACTCCCTCCTCCCCCCGCCCCGCCGCTCACACACTTACTGATGGTCGGAGGGCCGGTCTGCCCGTCCCTGCAGTTCCTGTCGCCGCCGCCGCCGCTCTCATACACACACACACACACACACACACACACACACACACACACACAGACACATTCATTCTTACCTGCACTTCCTGGCTGTTGCGCGCTGGTCGTCGGTGGGCGTGTCCCAGATGGCCGCCGTCCAATGAAAACAATGGACGCCGGCCATCTGGGGCACGCCCACCGACGTCCAGCGCGCAACAGCCAGGAAGTGCAGGTAAGAATGAATGTGTGTGTGTGTTTGTGTGTGTTTGTGTGTATGAGAGCGGCGGCGGTGGCATGAAAGTAAGCGTGTGTGTGTGTGTGTGTGTTAGTATGTATGTGAGCTGAGGTACCCGGCGTATAAGACGGCCCCCCCACTGGAAGGCATGTTTTACAGGGGGAAAAAGTCGTCTTATACGCCGGCAAATACGGTAATAAGAACCACAATTTCAGCTTTTTCCTTGTCTTAAAGTGGACCAACACCCAGGATTTTGACTATCCTGGGTTTTGGTCCACTTCGGCGGGGCACCCCGATCGGGGGTGCCCCGCTGTGTGAAACCCCCCAGAAACCCCGAAAAACTCACCTCTCCTCGCTCCCACGTGACCGCCGCTGCCAATCCCCGCCGATGGACAAGCGGGATGCAGCGACGGACAAGAGAGCGCGCCCACCGCCGCCTCCCGCGAGTCACTCTTACAGGGCACGCGTCCGCGCCGGCCGGCGCGGGTGCGCGTCCTGCTAGAGGGACGCGCGGGAGGCAGCAGCGGCCGCCGCTGGATCGTGAATAAGGTAGGGATTTAGGGGTTTCTGGGGGGTTTCACACAGTCAGGGGTCTGATCGGTCCGGGAATCTTATAGATTCCCGGGCCGATCATGGGAGGGTGTTGGTCCACTTTAAACTCGACCAACAGCCTTGCACAGTTGAAAAAAACTCCCTTGCCTCATCTGCATGCATGATACTGAACCGTTGTCAGCACTTACATTTGCTCCTGCATCCACTCAATGCTGAAATGCTGCCTCACCGATTTTCTCCTGGTAACGGCCACTTTGGACCTTCCTTTCCTAATATCCCAGCCGTGCAGCTGTCTGGATTGAACTGAAATAACCCACAATGCACTGTGGCGGGAAACCCAGCAGCACTTCCTCTTTACAGGAGCACTGCAGATCCATGGGAGGTCATTTTGTTTGTAAAATGTTTCGTATAAGAGTGTTGGTCCGATTTAACTATGTTATCCATTCTTGTGTTTAATCTATGTGTCTTGATTTTTGGCTAATTATGATGTGTAATCATGTGGCGTCTGTTTAAGATGAGAGAATAGCTGACACATATAAGATGCTATTTGTAAGTTGTACTCCATTAAAGGAGCACTATCGTGAAAAAATGTCCCCAATGATAAAAATCCATATAAATTTGCTGGATGGAGGGAGGAGGGGTCCCTTATACACCTGGTATTGAGAAATATCCAGCCAGGCTTGTTTTTTTTTTATTTTAATGGAAAAAAGAGGACATCTCGGGTGACAGACTCTGTCACCCCTCATAGACTAAACCTGTAACCCCTGGATTTTATTCCTACCAGGGGAAGAAAACCACAAGCTTGGCGGGAGTTTTATTCAGTTTGGGTGTATAAGTGACCCCTCCCCTTATTAGATAAAGTGTTTATATGGATTTTTAATATTTCACAATTTCGCGATAGTGCTCCTTTAAGTGGGAAGGATACCATTAAAAAAACAGGAGCTGGGGCCTAAGACAGAATGGGCTACCTTAGAGGAATTAGCTACCTGTGTAGCTGGGAATTGTCTACTTGTGTTAGGGAAACACTGAGTAGTATTCTCTCTCTCTCGCTCGGTCTTATTTTCCCTGTATCTAGTTTCTACGGCTGATGTTCAGATAATGTTCAGATGTAAGTTATTTTTTATTGTATATCTTATTATGCCATATACAGGGCCGGATAAAGTGTGGTGGAGGCCCCTGGGCACAAAATCTGGTGGAGGCCCCAGATACAGTATTTTTTCCTTTAAAATAATAGTCCAGCCAAGTAACTGATTGGTGGCTGTCCCACTTACTGAAACATCAGATCGAGTCCCTTTTGCCCCCCTTGTGCGGGTGCATGCTGCTCGGGAACTCCTGCTTTGCCATTCTGGATGGGGGGTAGTGTAGTCACTCAGCTGGTCCAGCAGAAAACTCACAGACAGGAATAACCAAATTACCAGTGAGCCTCACCTAGAGTTTGAGTGCACTTGCTTTAAGAGTGGCCATATCCAGCCCTGTCCATAATCTTTCCCTGAAATGCTATAGTCTCAGCTTTGAAAAACACTCATTGGCTGGCTAGTAAGCACCTTGGGGGGAAGTGGCTCACAGGAATGGCATTGGCTGGCTGGTAAGAACCTTGGGGAGGGGGGAGTTGCTCACAGGAATGGCATTGGCTGGCTGGTAAGAACCTTGGGGGGAAGTGGCTCACAGGGATGGCATTGGCTGGCTGGTAAGAACCTTGGGGAGGGGGGAGTTGCTCACAGGAATGGCATTGGCTGGCTGGTAAGAACCTTGGGGGGGCGGGGGGGAGTTGCTCACAGGAATGGCATTGGCTGGCTGGTAAGAACCTTGGGGGGAAGTGGCTAACAGGGATGGCATTGGCTGGCTGGTAAGAACCTTGGGGGGGCGGGGGGGAGTTGCTCACAGGGATGGCATTGGCTGGCTGGTAAGAACCTTGGAGGGGGGGGAAGTGGCTCACAGGGATGGCATTGGCTGGCTGGTAAGAACCTTGGGGGGGAAGTGGCTCACAGGAATGGCATTGGCTGGCTGGTAAGAACCTTGGGGGGGGAGTGGCTCACAGGGATGGCATTGGCTTGCTGGTAAGAGCCTTGGGGGGGGAGTGGCTCACAGGGATGGCATTGGCTGGCTGGTAAGAACCTTGGAGGGGGGGGAAGTGGCTCACAGGGATGGCATTGGCTGGCTGGTAAGAACCTTGGGGGGGAAGTGGCTCACAGGGATGGCATTGGCTGGCTGGTAAGAACCTTGGGGGGGAAGTGGCTCACAGGGATGGCATTGGCTGGCTGGGTGCCATTCTTCCTGGACTGATTTGTATCCGCAGTTCGTCCCTGCTCACTGATGCCCATTTCATTAACTCATTTTTAGTACATTTAGAGCAATATAGCTGACATCAGGTTGCCTTCCTCCAGTCTGTTGGTCTGCGGTATTTGAACAAATAAAAGTCATCTTTACATTTTATAGCTAATTAAAGTTAGTCTTTTACTTCCAAAATAGTTGAATGCCCCCATATCGCTACTCGGTAGGTTTCAAAACATCTCTATAATTTTCCTGTTCACAGTCAGCCCGGCTCGATGTCCTCTAGCAATGCGGCCACCCATGGCTCTTTATGATGAAGTAAATGAAATTAATGTAAGGAGGATAATTAATTTATTTTGATCCCCTCCGCTGTGTGATGTGATCGGCAGTCGGAAGGGGGAGGATGCTGCAGTTATTTAACGCTTGCTTACTGGGGATTTTATTTAATACTGTCGTAAACAAACTGTTCTTTTTATGCATAATATTAATTAAAGCCTAACTCCAGGTGATTTTCACAAATTCCTACAACTGACTCCAGTTTAGGGTGTTTAAATAAAGGACAAATAATTACTCACCTAGCCCCAGGGCCGCATCAAGTGTGGTGGAAGACGCTGGGCAGAAAGTCTGGTGGACCCCCCACTGCAGTGCAGAGAGGGCAGCAGCCATCTTTCTGTTGCCTCAAAACGAATGTTTCCATAGGCATACATTGACTATTTGATCAGATATGAAGATGGCCATCTTGCTGTAGCCCTGGGGCAAACACTTCCATTTCCTAAATTTATGGTACTAGTGGTGGAGGCCCTCTAGTTATATCTGGTGAAGTCCCTGTAATCCAGTTCTGCCTAATTCCCTGGAGTGTTGCTCATCACACTGTTCAGTTTTTAGGCCCACTTAAACCAGACCTTCACCCTGTAGCCCTTCATATGCTGATCCCGGACTCCTAGTGATTATGGTGATATGAACTTTTTGACTATGCCCCATTGTTATTATCATTTATTGTAGCTTGGTATAGTCTCATACTGCACTGTATTTATCTACTTCACATTCTGTTTGCACTGTATTTATTTATTGGCACATTGCATTGTTTGCACATTTTTTAGGTAAAGCACTTTTTGCACATTGGCCAATTATTGGCAGTTAGTGTTATTGTGTAGGTTTATTGCACTATTTTCAAACTGGTTTTCTCTGAGATACTATGTCTGTGTTCATTCTGTTTTTCACTAATCTTTTTATATATTTATTTCACTTGATGATGTATTTATTAATTATATAACTATGTAGTGATATAGCTGCTACATAATAATTTGGGCATAGTGCAATATATATATTCTTCAAGAGAGCTGCTTTGGGTCAGCTTTTATGGGCCTTGTCATATATGTTTTTTAATCAGTCCCTATGTGTGTCTAGTATATGTCCTTGTTATTGTGTTATTGTAGATTGGTACAATTAAAGACATAATTATTCCTTTTTATTTTTGGTTTGTGCGGCCTCCTTGTTTGGTGGGGTCCATTTGGGGTTAATGCTGGTAACTCATTGTGCATAGATCAGACCTTCACACTGGATAAGAACATATCTTATATGTTTCTCCCACCCTGTGCATACAGATTGGCTACATTAAATATCATCCTACTTGCATTTTTTTTGAGCCTTTAAACATCCAAGATGGCGGCACATGGAGGCTCAGGCTGCCTGCAGACAGGAAGTGTCTTCTGACTATGCTGCATTCTGGGATCGCTGTCCTTTTGCCGACACCGGCTCTGCTCTGTCTGTGCAAAGCACAGGTATAACCTCACCACCTGCACTCCCCCCCTCTTCTCCTCTCCTCAGTATGTGATGCTTCTGAGTCAAGATGGCGGCGCCTGTATCCTAGAGTCCTGAACAGATTTGTAGCTCAGTGGGGAAAAGAATAATAAGTAAGTGCCTAAAACGTAAAATATGTTAATTTTAGATGCTGGGTAATAGTTATTTAAGGGTTTAGGCTTTTTATTAAATTACCCTGAAGGTCCAGTTTAAGGCACACTCTCCCTTCCAGTGTCTATACACAGGTACATGGTTCTATCACTCACTGCCATTCCTTGTACAATACCCCACGTTTCACCTTGAAGTTTGAGTTGAGTTTACAAGCTGTGCAGGCAACAAGCAGATCAGATGCTGGTCCCTAAGTGGCACCACAGGTCTTTCCGTGATCATCTTCTGTATATATCGCTCCCCTCACTGTGGTGCACATGTAGGAATATTTAGGGTTTAGAGTAAGAAAGCCTACAACCTGTCCAAAGGGGGCTTTAGACTAAGGTGGGCCAGGCTCAGAAAACCTAAGCAGAAAAGTCTACCCTTTTGAGATCAATACAGCCACTGCCAACCAAGGATCTCATGCTTATACCACACACAGCTCCCTTATTGTCTACCATATTCCTGTAACCAATAGTGCTGCAAAACTTAATGTCAGAGGAAGTCTTTTTGGCATTGATTTGGGGTCTAAAAAGACCACCGAAGTAGACTTTTCCTTCAAAAAAATCATCCACATGAATAAAGCGGGTCAAAACACGTGCAACTGTCCCCTGGAATCTAAAACATACCAGGCCCAGCCGCTAGCTACCCCTGGAGCATCCTAGATTGAATACCCTTCTGTCTGAAAACCCCTGGGGTGCCTGTGATCTTACCCAGTGCAATCTCCAGTTTCTGTGCGACCCTGCATGCTCCTGCGCTCAGCCTTTCTGGATGGCTGGGCCCGGGAGCTCGCACATCCGAACAGCGTGCCAGCTGGCTGCACCTCGTCACAGCAGCAATTTTGAAGGAGCCAATCAGTTCTCCCAAAATTGCAGGGGGCTGTGGTTTCGGTGGTGGAAATGCCCTGTTTTATTTGAAAACCAGGCTACCGCCGAGGCAACAGCAGGGGAGGCACATATTGAGTGGTGGACCCAAATTTAGGTTTTCATCCGCTTTAGAGAGGACTAAATGTTTTAAAATAAACCTTCTCCCATGTTCCCCCTCTTGCATGGGGAATCCTGAATTGGTAAGCTGGGGACACTGCCATGGGATTTCACACAGTAGGGCATCCTAAATGGGGATGCCTCAGGGACAGGGTATTGTGTAGACTCCAGGGCCAAAGTTTTGGATCACTTTAAAGTTCAAAAGCGATCAGTTGTTAAAAATAATGCAACAGAATAATATCCAGTAATGGACATATGTTGTTCCAGTCTTTGAAGAGTTAACTAAACATAACTGAATTAACGCATGTTTTTCATTTCCTGGAAGCTCTCCTTTAAATGCATTTCCCTGAAATGCCCCAGCAACAAAATAACAAATAAAACACAACTTGCAAAAAAAGTGTCCTGTTGAAATGTTGAGGCATAGCTTGGAAGCTTAAATTAAATCAATCCCGTTGAGTATCGCGCCAGTGTGCGCCAGTAGAGCGCAGGGCCGGGGTCAGCTCATGACTGACACTGTATCAATGAGCAGACTGCGGACCTCATACATGATTGATAGCCTCCCATCAACGGCAAATGAACAGCACACATATTTGTAAGCTCGGCAACAAAATGCTTGTTTGGCCTTTAAGTGACTTTTCATGATCATTTTTCTTTTCTATAAACAAAAGGAAACAATTAAACCTGTACAGAACGGCACTGCCGTAGCAAACAGCATGCCATAGAGTATATACAATACATACATATATTTATTGGAGCTGCCAGTCTTTATGGATGGCCTGGGAGAATGCTAGAGATGAGAGAGAGGGCCTTTGTCTGTAGGGGCCTTTGTGTGTAGGGGTGGAATGGGGCAGCTGCACAAAGCGCCATCATGCTAGGGGCGCTAGGCATTTCTCTACACTGTTGAGAAGGGAGTGCCACCTGCTCAGCTCAGGTTCTGTCTCATTCCGTTTGTCCACCCCCCCCCCCCGGCAGGGGAGTGGGCAGTGCCTGCTTAACAGTTGTATTTTTAGGGGCAGGAAGTGCATTTGAAGGCACACATTCTGTTTTTGAGGGGGTGATATCGAACACTGGGTCTTCCAGCTTAGAAAAACAGGGACTTTAGACAAAACAGAACGTGTGCCTTCAAATGGACCTCCTGCCCCTAAAAATACATCTGTTGAGCAGGCACTGCCCACTCCCCTCCCGGGATGGGGGGGGGGCAAACAGAATGAGACAGAACCTGAGCTGAGCAGGTGGCACTCCCAACTTTTTGCAATATATATATATATATATCATGTATATCCCAATTGGATATATATCTGATATATATCCCAACTGGTCAAGGTAGCCCCATCCTAAGTGTAAAAATATATAATTGTATGCCCTTTTTCCGCACAGAGGAGATGAGGAAAAAAGATGTTGTTACCAAGATTCAATCCCAAGAGCTCAGTTCTTGGATTTAATTTATTTCTGACCACCTTTTTAGCACCAAAATGTGGACAGACAAGGGAGCTATCCTCCCCTGCACACTCGCAGTATGATGCCAGAGGGGATGAGATACTAAAAAAAGATTGTCATAAATAAATGAAATACAGCGGCTACAGAAAAGAGGCTAAATCCTAAAACCTGGGTGAATCCTCTGCATGGCAGGTAAGCAAACAATGATTTGTTTTTACACTTACAAGTCTGGATGAGCCATTTAAAGAGAAGCAACACCCCCCTCAAGTCTATAAAACTCTTGGAGGATGAGGGTTGGTCTACCTCTTTATGGGGCATCCTGTATTAGGTTGCCCCACTGTGTAAAACCCCTGTATCGCCCGATCCACTCACCTCTTCCACAAGCCTGCACTGCGGCTTCAGCGTACCTCTAGCTAGGTGCACACCCGTCCCAGGCCTTTTTAAATAGCTTGGGTGGGTACGCCCACAGCTAGAGATGGGGGTGCGCCGGTGGCACTCTCTATATTCAGATTTCCTTGGAAATATGAATGAAATGAGCACCTCTGTGCATATGCCGCAGGAAGGAGGAAAAGGTGAGTTTACGGGTGATGTTTATGTATAAACACAGTGGAGCATCCCGATTTGGGATGAGAGAGGATTAAAGCCCAAGAAAATCAATTTATTGGGTGTTGTTCCTCTTTAAGGGTTGAAACTTTGTGCCCATGAAGGTCCAGGTCTGTGGCACACTAACCCATTCCCATTCACTATTGATAAGCTCAACAATTAAGGGATTCTTACCTTTTCTTGCAAACTACAGCGTCAAATGCCCCCTAACCGTGAGGATGTGAAGTAAGTCAATATTTTATAAAGTTTGGAGTGCTTCCCCATCTTTATACTCAATGGGGTCAATTCAGTGCTGGGAAAATGTTTCTTTTTTGGGAGTAAGAAGTGCACTTTTAGGTTTGTGCAATTCAGCAACAGATCTGTATTCACCAATAAGCCAGATCCTTTTAATACAAATTTGTATAAAAATTAAATAACCATATTGTGGTTAGCTTGCTGCACTTCAATAAATAAAAAGCTACATGCCGCATACACCGATGACCTGAGCACATTGCATTCAATGCATTGTAGTATACTGGCATTTTTCCAGTGCTTCCCAGAGCACCTGATCGCTGAAAAACCCGCATTGAACAGGAGTGCTTCTATAAAGGTGGACTTTATACGTTTATACGTTTTACATTAAGGTTTACAGGAAGATTTACATGAACATTTTGAATTATTTAAACCGGACCTTCAGCATAATATAATGAAAAGCCCAAATCCTTAAAAAACTATTCACCAGCTTAAAAAATTAATACATTTTAAGTTTTTAGTCACTTACTTAGGCCCTTATTTAACAAGGGATAGCACCAGGTAGCGAATGGTGAGCGAACGGTAATGAAGCTCACCGCCACGAGAACGCCGGCTCCCCTCCGCAATCACACATTTATCAAGCCGATCCTGCTTAGTGACTGACAGAGCGCCAGATAGCGAATCATTCATCATTATTCCAGCCTCACAGCGCCAGCGAGCGACCTTGAACAGCGACAGGTATGACCTCTCACTACCTGGCGCTCTCCAATGCATTTCAATGGAGCAATCTTTAAATATTCTTAATTAATTGTTATTAATGTTTTTTTGTTTTTTTTTTAAATGGCAAAAATTCTGTGACCACTTCTGCAATGTTAGATATTTTTTTTAAGGTAAAAAAAAAAAAAAAAAATGTGCAGAATTGATATTACAGGTCTGATATTAATGTATTCATATTACAAAATGTTTGTAAAAACATGTTTTGGTTTTTTTTTTTCAAAAATATGGTTGTTTGGGGGTTAAAAAACTACTTTTAACCCATCGCCGCCAGCGCTCTGGGGTTTAAACAAGCATTTCACAGCGCGAGAATTTTTTGAGCGTGATTTGTTAATGAATATGCTGGGAGCCGTTCGCTATGGCCGTTCGCTGTCATGCGCTCCCATACAGCGCGGAACCTGTCAAACAGCGACTCCTAACCCCGTATTCAACATTACCGCACACTGACTGAGTCGCTGTCAACAGCCGAACAACGGCCAAGCACAGCGAATACTAGCGTGCGCTGTGAAAATAACGCTACTGGCGCTCATCTGTCGCTACCTGGCGCTATTAATGAATCGGCCTCTTATTATTCTTTCCCCTGCTGGGCTGCAACTCTGTTCATGACTCTAGGATATGGGCGCCGCCATCTTGCCTCAGAAGCATCACATACTGAGGAAGGGGGGAGGGGGAACAGGGGGGTGGGTTATAGTTGTACATTGCTCAGTCAGAGGAGAGCTGGGGTCAAAAAAAGGACAGCAATCCCAGAATGCAGAGAGGCAGATTCAGAAGACACTTCCTGTCTGCAGGCAGCCTTGGATGTTTAAAGGCTCAGAAAATGCAATAGATGCAGGTAGGATAATTTTTAATGCGGGCAATCTGTATGTAAATGGTGGAGGAAATATATAAGATAGGCTCTTATTTAGGGAGAAGGTCCGGTTTAAGCAATATTTTTTTGCTGGCTGCCAGTAATATGATTAAATGTGACAGGGCCCTGGTGCGAAAAAAAATAATGGGGGGAAAATGTCAGGGCATCTTTCCATTGTTACTGCACTGCTGGCCAGGCTGCCACAGCCACAGGAGGCCAGAAGATGGAGGAGCGGCAGGTGGGAGAGTGGGCAGGATAACCGATCCCTGTGCGCTGCCTCCATTGCTGTATCTGCCACAACTACTTCTTCTCTGCGGCACCTGCACACAGAGCAAACCCCTGGCTCCATACAGCAGGTGGGCCTGGCTAATGCTCAAGCGTTGGCCATGCCCTCCCGCTTTACGGGGCTGGGTGTTCGTTCTGTGTGCGCAGGTGCCACGGAGAAGAAGTGGCAGTGGCAAATCCAGTGACGGTTGCACCCACTGCAGTTACACCCCTGCTGGCTGCTGCCAAATATTAGTGTCCTGGTGTATTGCTAATCAATCTAGACAAGATACAGTATAAACCACTACAACTTCAGGGAAGTATATAGTTGTATTAAATGATTAGACAATACAATTAATATCATTTAACAAGCAATTGTAATTAGCTAATTAAGCAATTGATGGAATGATTACTAAGTTGCAGACACATTTACCAATGCAGCAGCAGAATGTATTCCTGCAAAGGCAAAATATCAGGAATGCAACATATCCTTAAAGAAACATATCGAATATTGCATAAAGGAATACTAAAGGTAATATATCGCAGGTATAGCTGTAAGCTGCATATCCTGCATCTAAGCCGCACATCAGCTGGGAAGCCCTGTGTTCAGTGAAGCTAGGCGTTTCCATGTTTCTGTGGGATTCGGCCATCTTCCCTCCCGGGATGCCCAGCATGATTTAGAAAAAACACAGCCCACAAGCATAAACTCATCAAAGTGCAGTAAAGATTTCTGTCTGATGAGGCTTCTAGCCTCCCCCCCAGGACCCCCGGCATTATATATAAAATAAAAAAAACAGCCCACATGACTAACTCATGCAGGTGCAGCACATTTTATGTAGGTGTAGGGGGAGTCCTGATGTTTACATAATATATGGAACATCCAAGGTTGGCTAGATGCACAGACCTGCCTGATTAAATAAAAATAAAAAAAACAGTGAGAATAACAGGTTCTATAAAAACAAGCTACATAAGCATGATTCAGCCTGAAATGCCCAACATGCATGCAAATACAGCTAGTTTCAATATTTTTGTTACTATTTTTGGAAGGCAGAAATATTCATTGTAGTGGAAGTGGAATTTTCAAAACTTGCACTGCTGCCTTTCTCCTTGCTCTTTACAATGTAACAAACAGGACAGAGTCAATGGACTGGCAGGAGCAAGGTCAGGCATTATCTGAGGTAGAGGGCAGACGGCAGCTAAAAACAGTCCCAACTGAGAGGTCAGGGACTGGCAGCCAGAATCGTGGGCAGGTGGCAAGAGGCGTAATACCTCATCCCTCAACATTTTGGACATTTATTTTCTAATAAGTCTACAGAACAAACCACCAAACCACACTTTCTGATGTTTAGTGTAGGAGAACGACTATAATGCTCAGTAAGACACATACCTCTAGTCAGATCGCATACCCCAAACTCTACTGCCTATAGTCGGGCCCCCCACTCGCTGAGTTGCTGGTACTGGTAGTGATGTTGGCTGTAGATAGGCGGATCCTCTTGTCGTTAATGACACCCCCTGCAGTGCTGAACACATGTTCTTATAAGACACTTGGCACAGGTGCATGCCAGCGCCTTCAAGTCATAGAGGTAAAGCTCTGTCCAAGTTTCCAAGTTAGCGACCCAGAAATTAATTGCAGAAGACCCATCGCTCAGTACCAAGCAGTAGATGCATGGAAAAGTAGTCACCCATCATGCAAGTCAAAGTCTCCTGGTACTACTGGCCCTATTTGATGGTGGCTGATGTGGCGGACAATGAAATAAGTTGTTCCACATTGTGGCCAGGCTCACGCTCCCCTGCAAGTTTCTGCCGGTACCCCTTCTGCATTGATGACTTACTCCTCCTCCTCCTGCACTTAAGGCCAGCTGGAAACTTTACCAGTAGGGGTCAACCAGTGTGCATTTGCCGAGGAGAAGCTGTCTTTAGTGTCAGGTGTCCCCTGCTCCTCCTCCTGCTCCTCCCTCCAGGCACACTCCAGTGACACCCGTGAGCTGTGCTGGGTCCTCCCCCTCCTCCCTCTCCTCCTTCCAAACTGGCCTCTGGCTGGACCCGCCCGCTGTCGCCCACATGTGCACTGCCCTAAAAGCGGGGAAAATGACCATATTGGTGGTGTACTGGAAGCACTGCAGTACCGCCCAGATGTCCCTTATGAAGGCACACACACTGGTGGTAAAGTTCGTCCGGCCTGCATTTCTGAGCTGGAACTCCTCTATTGCCTGCTGCTGCCCTTTAGAGTATGTCGAATGTGGATTTCCACCTGGTGGGCAAGTCACATATGAGGTAGTGGGCAGGAAGGCTAAAATTCTGCTGCATTGCAGACAGGAGATCGGCAGCAGGGTGGGAAAGCAGAAGGTGCAAGCACACGCTATGTCACAGCTCTGGCATCTCTGGACAATGGGTCAGGAAGCTCTGCACCCCCAAGTTGAGCACATGATGTTTACACGGGATGTGCGTCAACCCGCCTCGGTCCAAGGCTACGAAGAGGTTTGGCCCATTGTCACACACCAGTTTGTCAGGCAGCAGCCACTTATCTGCTTGGTCCTGGAAGCTGTTCCACACTCGCCGGTTCTGCACTCTTGGCTGCAGTAGAGTGGGTGGAAGACTATTCAATGGAACTTGTAGCACTGAGTGCCATATAATCTATGACCGCCTCAATTTGTTCTGGCTTCACCACTGTGCCAGCAGTATTGAGGCCTATGAAAATGTGCTTCAAACCCGGGCGCTTGCTTGCACCAGAGGAAGGTGTAGCAGGCAAGGATGAAAGATGTTCTCTTCCTGCAGCACCAGTGACTGGACAAGCACCAGCTCCATTATCAGCAGCAGCAGAAGAAGCACCATGGTCACATCCATGTCCCTTATTTGCTGCTTTCTGCATTGTTAGACACCTGCAGTTACAGAGGCCCGAAGTGGACAAATAGAAAAAAAAAATCTAATGAAAATGTGTCCAGAAGAGCATTAACAAACAGTTGCCTTGAACTATAGGTATTGCAGAGCACTAACAGGTTCTTTGAACTATAGATATTTCAGAACACTAACAGGTGCCTTAACAACACAACATTTTTTTTTATTTCCCAAGACGGTCTTAAGTGCCCTGAACCAGTGGATACCTCACTAACAATAGGGGCACTAATAGGGAGCACTAACACACAAGTGCCATGAACAATTGTATTAAAGTGAGCTTCAATCTAGTGCTTAGAGAAAGTTGCAGTTGTGGTATAACAGGGTACACCCTAGTGCTTAAACCAAGTTGTAGTATAAAAGAGTACACTGACCCCAGTGCTTAGAGCAAGTTGTAGTATAACAGGGTACACCTTAGTGCTTAGAGCAAGTTGTGGTATAACGGTGCACACACCCCAGTTCTTAAACCAAGTTGTAGTATAACAAGGTACACTCACCCCAGTGCTTAGAGCAGGAAACATAGGTTGACGGCAGAAGGAGATCATACGTCCATCTAGTCTGCCCTTATGTAACTGTCTGCACTTTTTATCTTAGGATAGATGTGTGCTTATCCCAGGCATGTTTAAATTCAGTGACTGATGATTTTCAACTACCTCTGCTGGAAGTTTGTTCCAAGCATATACTACTCTTTCTGTAAAATAATATTTTCTAACATTGCTTGTGATCTTCCCCCCAACTAGCTTCAGGTTGTGCCCCCTTGTTCTATTATTAAGTTTCTTCTTAAAAACACTTCTCCTGAAAATGTAGAATAACAGGGTACATCTTAGTGCTTAAAACAAGTTGTGGTATAATAGGGTACACTCACCCAGTTCTACATTGTAGTATTACAGGAAACACCACAGTGCTTAGACTAAGTTGTGGTATAACGCGGTACACTCACCCAAGTGCTTAGATCAAGTTGTGGTATAACAGGGTACACTCATTCCCTGATAGTTACAGGGGAAATGCAGCAGAGGGAAAGACCAGAGTGTTGAGTAAAGGTAGTTGCAGATACTGGTGAGCAGGGGTTATTGATGGCTGAACAGGCTGAGGAAGGAATGCTAGCAGGAAGTGTTTGCAATGCTGCACAATCCAGGTTCAGTGTAGGGAGTCTGCCAGCATCTCTGGTTTTCGCCAGAGCGGCCCGCAAGTGCAGATGGATTGCGCTGCATACAATACCGCTGTTCCACAGCTGGAGCTGACAAATAGCCCAAGAGTTTGGTATGGACTGTGTGCAGACGCAGAGTGTGAATCTTGTGTGAATGCAGGAGCAGAGCCGGGGGTTCAGTAAGCCAAAACAGGTGAGTGCAGGAACAGAGCTCTAATGTGTGCCGCAACAGAGCAGAGAGCCGTCTGTATTTCCAAGCTGAGGGTCAAAGAGCCAGAGTGGGATCGGTATCCAAAGCCAGAGGATCAGAGCCAGAGCGGGATCAGTATCCAAAGCCAAAAGTCAGAGCCCATGCATCCTGTGCCGATCCTACTGGATTTTGGTCCACTTTAAGGAAGACCTGCAGCCATCTTCCCAGTGCCATAGGCTTTTAAAGGCTGCTTATCACCAGGAAGTGTCTGCTGCACATGCTCAGTAGCACGTGCAGGTTCCAGGACCACAGCTAGCGCAATCTGGCATGCCTGTCCTGCAAGATTGCACACTCAGCTTCGCACACGCTGAGCAGGGAAACCCAAGGGTTGCAATTGTGCATTAATGCACAAGTGGGAACAAGTAAGTGTGTGCCGACACGAGTTCGTGGGATCAGATCGTCCACCGAGACAGGTACACCTCAGTGCTTAGAGCACTGAGACCGAAAAGAATATAAGGACTGACAGTGGCCAATCTGCCCCTGTCTTTAGTCCTGGTTACTGCATGGCCCTGCGTCCATGCGGCTGCCCAGGGTAGAGGAAGTGAGGTGGGCCCTCCCATTGTGCAAGGGCACTGGCACCTGCCCAGTATACCTGCCCTGCCCTCGCCCCAACTATGTCTTTCTCCCACTTTCTGTTTACACCTCCATCATTTTGCTTCTGAATGCTCATTTTCCTAGTGTGTGGCTGATAGTGGGCACAGCGACTTGTGAGAAGATGGATTAACAGTTTCTTATTTCTTCAGTTTTAGCCGCTAACTGAATCATTTATAAGAGACAGAGCTGTGAAGAAAACGCGAACAGAAAATGGAAATGTCCTTCACACTTTTGGATCAGTTTTCATTAAGTTAATGAATGACTTTCTTTTTCTCCCTGCCTCATTGCTTTGTTACTGACTTGGCTTATCGCTAATAAGCGAATCAGCAGAATGGCGGCGATGTATCTGGAGCAGACACCTGACGCGGGCGCTCTAATAAGAGTTCAGCATTCTGTAATCCTAATGAGCTATTGTTCAGTTTGGGGTTTCAGCAACCTGTGTTTCTCCAGCTGCTGCTGAACTACAGATGTCAGTGTGCTCCTGAGCTCAGCCCAGCAGAATGGATAATGAAGTTAATTAAGGGAATTAACATCTGCTAGCCTGCCCTAATTTATACCAAACTCCTTATATCGGGGCTGGAACTGGGAATTTGGTTTTAGTCTTTAAGCCATTAATAGTCCCAACCCAATGTCTAAGCAACAGGGAAACATCACAAACAAATGAGGCCCTAGGTAACATAGGTATCAGGGAAAATCTGGCTCTTTACTTCAATACCGTTCAGTTACTTGCTGGTAGCACTGTCCAATCCTTAGCTGAGGGTGGCGTCTCTTCCCATTGAAAGTAGCCACCAGATGTGACTACCTAGCAATTAATGAATCCCAACAATCACCAGCAGGGAGGGAAGGACTGCCCATATAGTGACTCGGGAGAATTTCCAGTTGCCACACCCCCCAATCCATGCCTGTCTCACAAGCTCTCCCTAGCCCTGACCTCACTTTATTACCCCTCCCAGCCAAGAAAGCCCAGCTCATGCTTTGCCTCCCATGCTTTAGCCTCAGTATCAGGGCTGGGGGGGGGGGGAGGGGACAACCATACCTGCCTCAATATCTGCAGCTACAGCACAAATGCTTTAGTACCTCTGGCCATGGCTGCCTCCAGGTTTATGTAAGGCCATGGGCGGCATGGTCTCAGTGGGCTCCTTTGTGGTGAGTCGTGTCACATCACTGGCCCAAATATGGATGCCCCCTAAGGATCATGCTATTTGGACCTACTTTGAAGCGCAGCAAACCCCTTTAAACCTGACCTTGGAGTCTAAATGAATCTAGATTCTCCTGATTTTGGATGCCCCTGTGTGTGACCCCCCTTTGTTCATTACTTTCCTTGAACTGGTGAATGCACTGTGGGATCCCCAGTGTGAGTTAATGGTTACAAACAGGGGCATCCCAAATTGAGATGCCCCTGTAAAGCATACCAAAACCCAGGAGTGAAATTGCTTACATAGTGGGTATGCCAGCGATCCCAGGGGGTTACACAGTAGGGTATCACAGATTGGGATGCTCTAGGGATAGGAAATCAGCTGGAGTGGTCAACTTAAAAGCAGAGCAAAACCCAGCACTTCCTCCCCTGGAATCTAAATGCCCCATTGTGTGGAACCCCGCCATTCGTCCAGTAAACTCCCCTTTCCTCAGTCCAATGGCTCATGCGTGGCCTCTCGTCCAATCGGCTTCTCTGGCTGTGCATATTATTGTGCGGCTGGAGAAGCTGAATGGAATCCCAGCTCCACAGATGAGCAGCATGCGGCATCAGTCACATCCTTTAGCTGTGTACGTCCACACCAGCCATTCAGTTGCGGTGGACATGACAGGAAGCCAGTGATGCCACGGCTGGCAGCACATGCGCCGTAAGCTCATCAAACAGGTAAAGATAATGGGCAACTGGGAGGGATTTCAAATAGCAGGGCATCCCGGACTGTGGAAGTGGGAATCAGCCAGCCTTGGATTCTCATATACCCCAGGGCTGGTTTTGGTCAACTTTATTTTGAGGGCCTAGTTGATCTCCCAGATCTCAGTGTATGACCACTTTTTCATCAACACAAACCTGATCCCACCTCCCCACCTCCTCGTGTACTTGACAGGAGAAAAGAAAAAAAAACGTACCTCTACAGCTTTTTCCCTCCCGGCGCATTCCCGGTCTCCTTGTTGCCGCCTGCTGCCTGACCCCTCACAGCCCGCTGGCGCTAGTGTGCTCAGCTGAGTCCACCCGGCCCCACCTTGCCAGGTGCTGACGTCGGACCTGCCCCCCGTCACACCCGCAATTCCAACCTAAACCTCAGCCAAAATGTGGCCCTGTAATTGGCCGCCGGTGGTCAGCCCTGATAACGGCTAGGAAATATGACTCACAACCCATGTGACCACCCATGGCCGGTCATGATGATTTGGGGGGATTGCATGGCAGGGGTTGATGTGTGCGTGTGGGGGGGTGTGGCTCCAGCAATCTGGATGCCCCAGTGAGCCTGTCACAATGTGGCCCCCACATCCATTAGGTTGGAAATGGGTGTGGGTCCCCTTTAATTGTGGATATATCCACCTGTTTACGCTCTGGGAAGCACACTCGGGATGCTCAGTGGGCGTACTCAGTGGGGATGCTGCAGGCTGGGCATGGGTTGGCCCGGGACTTGTAAAATCTGGAGTGGGGGCTGTTAGTCCCTAGTCCACCACCGTACCTATCAACTTTTTTTGTCTATCTAAAAAAAGTCTGCTTTATGTGCACCTTGAAATGCCACTTCTCACTCCTGCAGTACTTTATATTGCAGTGCTAGGTGCCAGGGAGTTCGGGGCATGGCAACACAGAAGCAACTGAGTGCAGGGCTGTCAGGGCAGGGGTGCGGAAATCTGTCACCGAGGTCCGCATTCGGACCCCGGTCCGCCAGTTGAGTATCGCTGATCTAGTGTTTCAGTAACAGTGACATTCTCAGGCTTTTTTCTCATGAACTGAATTTTTTACTACCATGAGAATTTTTTCTACCTTTATTGAATCGAGGCCATTCAATGCAAAGTGTTAAAGACATTCTGAAGGCAGTAACCTAAAGAACGCTATACTCGCCTTTAATCCCTCCCAGGTGATCACTGATAGTCTAGAGCTCAGACACTTACCGGATCGCTCAATCCCATTCTCCAGTAGCCACCGGCGTTGTAAAACCACTGTCGTCTATTCAGCACAAGATCAACGGCACCATGCCATTGTCACAGGAACTATGGGACACCGCCCCTTTATTGAAGTGACTATGGCCAGGCGGCAGTGAGTATGTCCTTCATAGCAGCTCAAGACAATGCAGGTAAGGTGCTGGTCATAGTTTGGTATTGGCTGAGCTGCAGGCAAAACACTGCACGCAGAGATGTGAAAGGAACCACTTTAAAGCAGACCAAAACCATGTTTTTTGTTCCTCTTGGTTTTGGTCTGCTTAATAAGGGCATCCTGATCTGGAAATCTCATCTGTGTAAAACTCACTTCTCCCACAATAGCCTCGATTCATAGACATATTCGTCTGGACTTCCGTAGCTGTCTGTGTAGGTGTTTGTCATTTTTTTAGGTTTTTTTCATTCGTACGTTCGTTCGAGCTCATGCATATATGCGCTTTCGATGAACGAAAGTAATTCGGATCCTTTGCGTTAGTTCTGATCATTTTCCCATCTAAAATTGATATTTTGCGTTCGTTCAGATAACTTGCATTATTGGGATGGGCTTGCGTCTCATTCAGAGAGCTGATTGCCGATGGACCACCAACCCTATAAAACCGTTTCATTTGCGATCCCCTTTACGGGACCATTTTGACCTCGGATACCTTGCAATCACCATGTTTTGTGCCTTTGTGGAGGAACATCACCAGCTCCAGCTGATGGGGATTGAATGTATCAGCAGGGCCGAGGCCAGATTGCACCGGCAACGCATGCATATCGATGGCATGCATGACGTTGAGCTGTTCGAGCTGACCAGACTTAATCGCGCTTCTCTACATAAGTTGGCTGCCTGCAATTTTTGGCGAACGGCTCGTTCCAGAGGCTGGGTGCCCTCGACGTGCAGCCGACGAGTACATCTATAGGTAAGTTCAATCATTTTTGAATATAGTGTACATAAATTGTATTTGAACTATCTATTAATCCCTCCTTGTAAATTGTCCCTGTGAAATAGCTTACACTGTATATCTCTTAATCCCTTCTTGTAAATTGTCCCTGTGAAATAGCTTACACTGTATATCTCTTAATCCCTCCTTGTAAATTGTCCCCGTTAAATAGCTTACACTGTATATCTATTAATCACTCCTTGTAAATTGTTCATGTGATACATTTGGCCGTCTTTAGCTTCATCAATGTTTTTCATGTCGGCCAAAGCCAAGCATTTTCATGTGGACCTTAATTAGTCATTTTCAAGGTAATCTTTAGTTGATCCAACATACATCTCCTTTTTTGGGCTAAAAAATACTTAGGTACTTACTTAGTGTTATTTGTATTGCCCAGCATGTTTTTGGGAGGATGTTAGGAGTTAGTGTTTGAGTAGTTTACCTAGCATTGCAAATTTTTGTTGTTTTTCTTTTTTCCCAGGATCCGCAAAATGGGCCACTCACTGAATGTCTAAGCAGTGGTGGCCCCGGACATGTGGTTCCTTAGTGTTCTCGCCGGGTTTCCAGGCTCATCCCATGACGAGTACATATTGCGACAATCTGGATTGTACCATCGGTTTGAGTCTGGAGAATTCTCCAGTGGATGGCTCCTTGGTAAGTTGACGCAAATAACGTCATTCACTTTTCAATGTATGCCTATGAATATAGTTGATGACCCATGTCTGAACCTATGGCTGTTTTTACCCCTTGATGACATGTTAAACCGGACCTAAACCATGATCTTTAGCAAAGCACAAACACTTAAAAAATGATTTCCCACCATTTCTAAATAATATATTTCTACTTTCTAGTAAATGACTTATTATTCTTCCCCACACTCGGCTGCAATTCTGTTCTTGACATTATGATAGGGTCTGCGCCATCTTTGCTCAGAAGCATGACACTTACTGAGTAGAGGAGAGCGGGATAAAGTGCAGGGGGTGGGTTAGGGCTGTGCTTGACTCAGACAAAGCAGACCTGGGGTCCTGAAAAGATAAGATATCCAAGAATGAGCAGCAAAGTCCTAACCCAATTCCTGTTTGCAGTCTGCCTGATTTGCCCTCATCCACCATCTTGGATGTTTAAAGGCTCAGAACATGCAGTAGATAGTGTTAGGCTCTTTTTTGAGGTGAGCAATCTGTATGTACAGGGTATTGCAAAAATATAAGATAGTCTCTTAGTCAGGGGGAACGACCGCTTGTCCCCAAAAAAATTATAATTTTCTAATTCTTTCATCCGCTTCTTCCCTGGCTGATGATGCCCGTCCTTCGGCCACAGAATGCAGCCCAGGACGCCTACAATTGGGCCCACCGAAAAACCAGGGCCATTGTGGAGAGGGCCTTTGGCCTCCTAAAAACTAGGTTCAGATGTTTGGACCATACCGGGGGGGGGGGCACTCCAGTATCACCCCAACAAGTTGAATACTGGCCTGCTGTGTGCTACACAACTTTGCCATAATGCAGCGTGTCCCCCGGTATGTGGATCTTACCCCCTCTCCTCCCAGCCAGGAGCCTGATGCCAATTACTGTGGCACACCTAGTGCCTCTGGACAAGCTGTGAGGGCAAATTTGATTAGGACCCATTTTGCCTAATTTTGTTTTCCTGTTTTTGTTTGTTGTATGTATTTGTTGTTTTGGACTCTCATTTGCCTTTGTGAAGGCTTTGTTATTTTATTATTAAGAAATAGTAATGAATGAATTACTAAAATTTTCAAACTTGATCTGAGCCTCATTCATTTTTTTCTTACATGTTTGTTTCAAAAAACCTTCAATAATCTCAAAATAACCCAAACATTAATGCATCAACTTAGTCCACAACAGCTAAAGTCACATTCAATATATTTAATATAAATGTCAATTATTAGTTGAAGGGCACTCGCAGACTTCATCTATATACATAGTACAACAGAAATATACAGTGGTGCAGACTCATGGCACCTAGCAATTGGTCACATCCAGGAGTTGTAAAGTAACGCACTCCAGGCCGAAGTTTCCACGCCAAATAACATATACATACATAGGGAGCAACCATTTGCATGCAAATCTTTGGCCAGTAATACATAGGGCCACATTTGCCACAGGCACAGGTGGAAAGCAGCCATACCTATGCCACATCCATGCCTGTAAGTCAGTGGCCCACCCAAACAATAACCCCCAGTCCAAATGCAAGTCCAGGCCAATGTTTGCCAGGGTTCAAGGTAGTAGTCCCAGAATGTCCCCCAATCATGCCTAAAAATAGGATGAGCCAGACACAATTTCATTAGGCCAAAGCCTGCAGCGTGGCCGCTTAAAGGAGCAGTATCATGAATTTTTCTTGGTGACATATTTAAATGGTACTTTGAATGTAGGTAAGTGTTGGAGTAAGAATTACAAATGTAGAAAAAAATGATGTCTGTGTTGTGCAGCTGGAGACTAATAGCTCATGTTTATGTCTGCTGAGTGTCGGGGCCGACACTCTGGCCTGTTCCACGCTGCGGAGAGGGGGAAACATTGTATCAAAGTATCAGCTGTTCAGTGCTGGCAGCCGTCCAGCATAAGATAACAACATTGCAACATTGCCTGGCCAGAACTCATATATCTAAAACAGAGAGAAAAGCTCTAGAAGTCATTTAGCTGATTTTGACAGTTTTCCCTTCATGTTGGCTCTGCTGAAGAATCTTTAAGTTTACCATTTTCTCTCTCTTTTCTCAACACATTTTTCCATATGATCTTTCTTTCAGCTTTGTGTGTTTTGAGCAAAGCCCAACCAAGGATTTTCACTATCTGGAGTTTTGGTTTGTGCCCCTAGGGGCATCCCGACTTGGGATGCCCTGATATGTGAAATCCCCAAGTTCGCCTGTGAAAACATACCTTTCCCTGTCCCACAGCGCATGCGCGGGCTCTCATCCAATCAGCACTGTTTGCACACAGATGAGGAGCCTGAGCAGTAACCTTCCTGGCCGCCCGGCCTGTCTTAATGACTATCTGCGTGAGCGCGCCAGAAAAATGGGGGGATCTGTGCTTATCCAGGGGTCATTTCACACAGTGGGGGATCCCGATTTAGAATGCCCAAGGGGGAAGGTCAAGGGCCGGGTCTTATAGACTTCAGGGTCGGCCACTCAGGGTTTTGTTCCACTTTAATACCTTTAGATTTTCCTGCACAGTTATTCAAAGAAGAATTTCAGTCATTTTCAGTCAGTTTAGTTTATTTTGTATAGATTTTACACATTTGAGTCACCTGGTCTCATAACAAAAGCAGCACCTCACACACACAGCCGTTACCACTGATTACAGTGTCATCCTCTGAGGTAAAGTGTTGCTAGGAGACCAGTGGGCTAAATGAAGCAGCTCACTAAATACAACCCAGCAGATCCCCCTATTCAGCAAATGGACTGAGCCATTGTCATTATACAATATTAAAAGAAAGGCATATGTTTTCCTTTTTCTATCGCCTCATTATTTATACACATGTTAGAAGCTATTTGTGTGGCTATTTAATTATTTATCTTTTTTAATGCAAATTTCGCAATACTGCTCCTTTAAGCGACAGGTTCAGTGAGGCTTTATCTCAGGCATTGGCTAGTGGGGTATTTCAGCACTCTAATGAGCTATATGGGCGAAAATCCAAATCATACAAGCAAAGCCATAAAAAAGGCAATCTTGGTAGCACTCACCAGACAGGTCAATGCAGTGGGGATGTAGAGGAAAGATGTGGAGCAGATACAGGGCAAATAGCTGTTAAAATGGGTGTTGCCCATAAAACCCTGGTGGTGTGCCTTGGGGATGGCCCATCACCTGGGCATGTGTGGCATTCAGAATCTGCCACTGTTCCAACATGAGTCTATTGCTATTTCTAACTTCCTCGAGCATGCCTGTCAAACTATTAGTTAAGGTGGCCATGTGGCTGTTGCTCGTCCTAAATTCTGTCAGCATGGAGGTGAATGTATTATTTTATGTATCTAATTGTGCAGTAAGCTGCTCTGTGGTTCTCTACGTCTCCCAATTCGCCGGGTTTGAGCGCCTGCTGATGCTGGATGTCTAGGGCGAGCAAGAGTCGCAGATGTGCTTGGCAAATCCTCTGCAGCAGAGCTACCACTGGGGACTGTAGGCTCAGTCTCTGCATGCTGCCCACGATGGGCTGGCAGCATGCGTCCAGCTTCACTCTGCTGCAGAGGATTTGGTGTAGTAGCATGTTGGGACCGTGGCAGATTATGTTCCAGGGGGGTCAGTTGTGAAGGTCCCATCAAGGTGGCATCCTCCTCCATCTCCTGGATTTCCTCCATCAGTGTGTGGGTCTGTTGGGACATGTGCAAAAAAAGGCTCAGTTTGGTCCATAAATATCTTAGTTATGCTAATTAGTCATGTTCATTCACATGCATCAGCAGATTCAGCAAAATACACTCACCGTATATATCTGCTCCTGGTTCCTAGGCAGCACAGAAGTTGACGGCGTGGTCAAACTGGATGAGGCTTCCACACTTGCTGAGGGTTGATGCTGGGCTGTATTGTAAATAAAAAGGCACGTCAACACCCAAATATCCATTGATGATCTGTATTACTACATATGCTTCAATAAAACACGTGGGCAAGCAGGAATGGCAACTCCCCCAACGGTCCAAGGTGACCTTCACTATGAATGTCATTATCTGTTATATGTATGACTCACCCTGTACATACACATTGGTCACCTTAAATAATACAAACATGCATGCACTGCATGTTATGAGGCTTCACACATCCCTAAAGGGCCATTAGGGACCTACACTCAGCTTCCAAATAGCATTTTGCTTAGGAGTATGCTGGTGGGCATTCTTCCTATGTAGACCTTTCCCTGACCCCAGATCAAGTATTTTGAGACCAAAGCACAGCTAAAACCCAAGTGGCCTAAAGACAAAGAAGGAAGTGTTGGATATGATTGAGTAGAATCACATAACAGGCAGTGCTTTGCTAATATTAAGACTTTAATAGTGACCATAAATACTCTCCAAGGTCATGCATGGGCTGGCAAATTTGAAAATGAACATTCGCAGACATTACACACCCTGCTAAAACTGTAACCTCCCCTACAAGCCACTCTCTAGGGGCATGTGTTCATATATGCCTGTGAGCCTCATTTCACACGTTTACGACATTTCACATACACACTAACATTACTAACCTGCAGGAATAGTAGGGATGTCCATGTCCCGTCGCCCTGAGTGGCCCTCTAATGCCGCGGGATGTATCAGCCCCAGCACCATCTACTCAGCTCGGGTAAACTGTAATTTTGTGGGGAAGCCTCCGCCAGATTGTAAGCTGAAAAATATAGGTTTGCAAATTTAGGAAATTGTTGACAATACAAGAAGCAGACAAATGCACAACTCAAGTATGTACCTGTAATTGCGCAGTTTATTTTCTTTCCTCCGTGCTGCATACTTCAGGTCAGAAATTTTGCGCTGGATCTGCTCCACATCTTTAAGCTCCTCCCCCGCTGCGTTGACCTGTCTGGTGAGCTCCTCCAAGATTTAATTTTTTCGCAATTTGCTTGTAGATTTGGATTTTCACCCATATAGCTTGTCATAACGTAGGGTCAGCCCACTTGCCAATACCAGAGTTTGGGCCTCACCAAATCTGCCACTCAACTGTCCTCGCCGCAATGTCCGGCCTATTGCATGTTGTTCAGGCTCATCTATGGATGTAGGCAATTCGGGGGACATTCTGGGCTGGCTCTGTTGTGTGGAAATGTTGGACAGGTGGATGGATAAAGAATGGACTGGACTTGGAAATGGACTTGGGGTCCTTGCCTGGGTGGCCACTGGGTGGCGACGATGTGGCATATGGATAGTTGCTTGCCACCTGTGTCAGTGGCAAATGTGACCGAGGAGGAGAGGGTGTGCTTGAGGGTGTGGTGCTTTGGGCCCTGTGACTCTTTGTGCCCTTGCCACTTGTAGTTCCATGCCCCTGGGAGGTACTTGCACGTGGCTCTGGAGATGCTGAGCTGGCTGTGCTTGGCCTTCTGAGCCTGTGGCTTTTGCTCTTTCCATGGCCATGGGTGTGTTTCCCACGTGGCTGACTACATGCAGAGCTGGCTGGGCCGGGGCTTCTGGGCCTGTGGCTCTTGCTCTTTCCATGGCCATGGGTGTGTTTCCCACATGGCTCAGGAGCTGCTGAGCTGGATGGGCTGGGGCTTCTGGGCCTGTGGCTTTTACTGGCCTTGCCAGTGGAGCGTTCTTTCCGAACGGATGTGCTAGGCCGGGGAGGAGGGTATGGTGTTTTTTGGGGGCTGGGGCTTCTCACCCTCTTAGTGGCCTTTTTTGTGGGCGTACCTGCCTGATTGGTTGTGGTCTTCTTCTTCGCCGCTGCCCCCTTTGCTTTGCTGGTTGTTTTGGGCTTAACGGACTTGGTGGGTATTGTCGCCTTGGCTAGGCCACTGTGGCTGTGCGTTTCCCGCACCTTCGGCGTTGGTATTTGTGACCGAGTGGTCGGGCGTGAAGACGTCTCTTCAGGCTGCTGTGGCATTTTGCTGCTGGCCTCATTGCCTGATTTGGCCTTCCCGACTGTTTATTTAGCTGGCATGTTGAGACTCTCAAAGAGAATGAGCTGTGTGTCCAGGACCCTTTAAATACTAATGCCTGGGTATGACGCTTACGCCTTCGCATACGCGTGCGTACGGCCGTGCGGAACCCGGAAACCGCTGGGGCATTACTTATCTGCTGCGGACAGGAAGAAAGATGGCGCCCACGATCTTCACCCGCCAACAAGAAGAGCTGATTATGCTCGTAAGTGTATTGTAATGACTTTGATTTGCCATCTAAATGCATGCCTAGGCCTTAAGGAAGTGCAGTTACAACAGTTATGTGTAAAAGTTTGTAAAACTCTGTGGCAAACAGAAGTTAGTGCGCACATGTGCGAACCAACTCACTAACATCTAGAAGGATAGGTTGAGGCTAGAAATGTGTCTGGGAATGTCATTTAGTCAACTGATCTAATTGTGACACATATTTGTATGCAGTTTGATCTAAAAACTATGTTTATTTTGTGTTTTTTTAGACGATGCTTCAGCGCAGGTACGACTACCTGCCCAACGCATACGAGAAGAGGAACGTCGCCCTCGAGATCGTTTCCAGGATCCAGCATGAGACGGACACCACCTTCACCCACACGCAGAACATGCAGCATTGGTCGGACCTGAAACGGCTCCACATTCCCCGGGTGCGGTGATTTTTGGGGCTCCATTTCCCAAGTAAGTACATAGCAATTGCATGCTAAATGTAACTAATACAGAAGGTAGGCCTTTATTTATAAAGGCTTTTCATTTCTAGTGCTGGAAATGGTGTACCGAATACGATGCACCCGGAGGCGCACAGGCCGACCAGTGCTGCATGAATCTGCAGCACCAAGTGCAGGTGGTGGATCTCCAGGGCGACGGTCCTACCCCTCCTCTGTAAGGGCCTCCGACCAGCCCCTGGACCTCTCAACAGAGGAGGGGCGTCACGGCGTGGGCAGGGAGTCGTACCACGCGACGGAGCCCTTAGCCTTGGGTATGTGACTCTCAATGTAACCACAAACACATACATGCTATTTAAACAAAAGCTGATTCCCTTAATCTTTTTATCTAGCAGAATATGTAGTGGGTGAAGGATCTGGGGAAGAGTCTGCAGCAGATCAGGCCGAGGGGGCACCTGGAGAAGGTGGGTGATGTCACACACACATTCAAATTGTCATTTGCTTACTGTTGACTCAGACAATAGAAGTGACCCTATTTGACATGTCTCTACAGTCTCAACTTCCCAGCAGTGGCAGGTCCCAGAGCCCAGGGTGGTCCCCGACGCAGACGTCGCCACCAACGAAGTAAGTTGTAATGTCATTCTTTTGAGTATGTGGTACTTGACATGATCACCAAGATACTTAAAGCCATAGTCAATGGCATTAGCATAATGACATATGCCCTCTTCCTTAGATTAATTTCATAGCATAATGACATATGCCTTCTTCCTTAGATTAATTACTTAGCATAATGACATATGCTCTCTTCCTTAGATTATGCATAATGACATATGCCCTCTTTCTTAGATTAATTACTTAGCATAATGACATATGGCGTCATGAGTTAGCTTGCCACCTAAAAAACATTCCATCCACAGCTGAGAAACATGTATTTGCCAACAAATAATGTTTGTTTTTTATACAGGGACCACACGTGGGTCCTTCAGTTGGTGGCCGACATGCAGGAGCTGCGTGACTCGTTGGGGACCACAGAAGAAGACTAATGTTCTGGGTCCTGCCATAGCTTTGTATATAGTTTTGAATTGTAATCTTTTTAAAAATTGAAACATTTTATATTTTCTTAAAAAAAAAAAAAAAAAGTTTATACATTTTACTGCAAACAAGTAAAAAAAAGCCATAAAAATGACATTTTGTATTAAAACAAAAAAAAACTGTTTCAGTGTCATTTTATTTTCCAAATAAAACTGAACCAAAGTGGTGCACCACATATAATAATACGGCTGTGCTACACTGCAATAATCAGGATATCAGAACACAATAGGCTCATGGGAACTATCCCCATGAGTCTAAAGACAGGAGCACCAAACAATCATTAATTTGAAGCAATATCATTTATTAATAGAAAATCCACATAAAACATACACTACATAACACACGATACAAACTAACAAATTAAAAACACTGCTTAGTACCCCAAAACTTCATCCAGTGCTGTATAATCCAGCATAAAATTTCTGAGATGACTCCAGATATAAACACGTATACACACCCCTAATGCTGAATAATCTATTGTGCCGGCACAAATAACCCCTCTATGCTGTGCTAATGAATTAATACAAATAAAGTGACAGTGCATCAATTGAATAATACTAGATCATAGATATATATCATAAAAATGACAACAAATGTCTAATAACCCTTATAATATAACTACAAAGTGACTATGTGCATATACATCCAATAATAAACCAACAAAAAATGGTCATGGACACCTGTGAATACGCAAAGCAGGAATAGCAATCAGACCAACCAATGTGTAACACAATAGCAGACAAGAGTAAACAATGGCAACAAAAGAAATGAGGGTAAATCACGTGAAAATGCGGAGTGGGGTCTAGCAGAGGGGCCACCTACGTTCGCGGCCGCCCGTGCCGCTTCGCTGGGTGAGTGAGATAACTGAACCAAGGGCCTGCTATAAATACCTGTATGTATTAGATGCGTGGGTGGGCCGGTGGTGAGCGCCATTCAGCAGGTGTCTGTGACACACATCTGCGTGTCAGCGCTCTTACCTCACATCCGGGTCATCCTATTCCCGGCCGGAAGTGACGGTACTGCGCCTATGCGGCCAATCTCGTCATAGAGATTGGGCAGATAATGACTGACAGGGGAAAGGGGGAGGGAATTGAAGGGGAGAGAGGAGGGGGAGCAGGAAAATGAGTGTGCTGACGCACACATAAACCAGTTACATATAAAACCCGTCCTCCTTGTATAGCGGAACCCCCCACGCATATCTCTAATCAAAAGGAACTATATATGCCTATATCGGCGCCACACTCACGTGCCGTTCACCCATACCATCTACCCTGTAGGGCACCTAAACCGGAACAAGCTGTCACACGCTTCTGGAAATGTCAGTAGCCAAAATAAGTGACGGCGGGCGGGCGCACAGGGCGCCACATATAACAAGGGCGCAACCACTGTACTTGGTAAATGGGTCGTGTAGTGTCCCTAATTTATGCAGGCTCTGGTTAAAAAGACATATATAGTACATATAAAACATATAAAACACTTAATACTATTAATATACACATAATTTGAAAAGTGTTTATAAACATCCTATACATTATTTACATAATAAGACAACCCAATGGCTGATGACTAGTGGAATCTACAGCAACCCAGTTGCATAAAAACTGCCATGCATGGACAATAATGGCCAAACCCAGGACTAATCAAGAGAGATCTCTCATACATGATGGCATGCTAGTCAGGCTAGGCAAATAATACGCCATACTGGGCCAAAACGTATTTACTTATAAAAGGACGACATTCGGCTAACCATCTGGCATCTGATTATTAAGGTGTACAAGAAAGAGGACAGTTATGCAGTCCCTTCATAGTCAGGCCCGTAGGGATATAGTAATTACACGCCCTATACTCGTAATCGGCGTGTAATCCCTCATATGTATATATGTATACACACATATACATACACATATACACATACACATATACATGTATACATACACAAACATACATAGCAGTATGTATGTAACGGCCGACTTGGTAGGGACAGGTATGCCCAAGCAGACACCATAAGGGCCTATATACAAGATAAGTAATATAGTGTGGGTAGATGGTATGCATAATGGGTTATAAATTTACACCTATCTGCAGCTGTGATTTCCTTATAATGATTAATAAAAAGATGGCATAATAACAACAACGAGATGTGGAAAGATCCTTGAGCTCTGTGTCCGGAGAGGGCAGGTCTCTGATGTTCTTCATGCTTCTACACCATATATGTGAATCCGTGCCAAACTGAAACAAATATTTATATAATATATAAATAAACATATGTGCAAACGTGTACGTGAATATCAAAACATGTACATATGTACAGAGATGTATACATGAAGATGTATACATAAAAAACCATGAATATAATAGTTAATAACATAAATCCAATAAATAAACCCATAAGTATAGCAAAGTGCAGCCAATGATAACATTGGCTGTAGTGCAAAATATACAAAACAAACAAAACTTATAAACAACTACTGTAAAGGAGACTGCAAGTGCCCCCTCTGTAGCCAACCTGTTCCTGGGGTGGTGGGAGAGAGAGGTTGTATTCTGTGACGCCATGCGTCAGCACCACCGGCACGTGTTGGGGTGGCACAGGTATATTGATGATATTATGGTTCTGTGGCAGGGATCTGAGACACAGTTTTTTGAGTTTCTGAATTGTCTTAACACCAATGATCTGAATATATTCCTTACAGCGCAGGTATCCACCGAACAGGTGTGTTTTCTTGATCTTTTGATCACTGTGCAAGAGGATGGCTCTCTAAAGTCTGGCCTTCATCGGAAGGATACTGCCGTGAACTCTTTATTACGGTATGAGAGTTTTCACCAAACAAATTTGAAACGTGGGATCCCAACTGGTCAGTTTCTCAGATTGCGGAGAAACTGTTCCAGCGAGGAGGAATTTGGAGCACAGGCCAATGATCTTTCCCAACGCTTTCTCCGAAGAGGTTATCCCAGAGGGGTGGTTGAGAGAGCGCTTAAGCGGGCCAAGGATACGGACAGAACGGACCTTTTGAATCCCAGACATGGTAAACGGAAAGATGGTGAGGTAAGGTACATTACACAGTACAATACGGAGTGGCATCGTTTAAGGGGATTGCTTAGGGATAATTGGGACATTTTAAAAACTGACGCTTCCCTCAATAGATGGACACAGAGTGGTCCGAAAATGACGGCAAGAAGGGCACCTAACCTGCGGGATAGGGTCTGCAGTAGCCATCTGTTTCCTGTATCGAACTGGCTGGATCAACAGAAAGAAATGAAGGGAAATTATCCTTGTGGCACATGTTCAATATGCCCACATATGGTTAAACAGAAGACTGTGAAAAATCTTAAAACAGGCCAGGAGTTCACTATCAGACAGATGATTAACTGCAGATCCACGGGAGTAATCTATGCCCTCACCTGTAATTGTCCCAAGACCTATGTGGGGGAAACACGTAATACTTTGAAAGCGCGAGTGCAGGCCCATTTCTCTAGCATCCGGCTGGCCAGTAGAAATTTTGAACAAGGGAAAAAGATCCCCCCGGTTGCCCTTCATGTGCTAAAAAAGCATGGTGGTGACTATAGTTGTCTTAAAGTCACTGGATTGGAATGGGTCAAGATAGGCCCACGGGGTGGAGATATTAAGTGTATACTACAACAGAGGGAACTAAGGTGGATATGGAATCTTGATTCGCAGTCACCTGGGGGCCTTAATGAAGACACAGCTTTCACCCCATTTTTAGGGACTTGAGCCACTCTTACATATACATGGATAAGTCACAATTTAGGTCACCTTGCACTTTATACTTTTTCACTAGATGTGGGTTTTGGTTGGGGTATTGTTCAGGGGTAGGGGTTTGGGTGGGGTGGGTGGGTTTGGGTAGTGGGTGTGGGTGGGGCATTTGTGAGGGGGTGGTTTCAGGTGGGTGTGGTGGCATGAGGTGGGGGCTCATGTGTGTTTTTTTGCACTTTTGTGTTTGCACAGTTGTATGGTTCACTAAATATACCTTTTTGTTTGTAACATAGAGTGGGCCGGGTGCCTTGATTTTGGGAAGTGATGTCATACCGTGGGTGACTCTGATGTCCAATCCTCTGCAGTATTTCCCCCCTTGAACGAATCTGAGAGGACGCCTGGTCGGTTGGTGGTGAAGAAGAACTTATGCAACATGAGATGTGAAGACCACATGTGTGACATGTAGCCATATATAAGAGAACAACTTAGTCCCTCTTGAGGACTGAATTATGGTTGGAATAGAACTACATACGTCAAGAATGTTTGTGACATGTCAATGCATAGACCTAGTGTACCTGTTCCGCATCGGCGGTTAGGATATTAGCTAGTGTGTAGCTTCCATAGGGCTACTTGTGCATGTTAGCTTATATACATCCTAGGTATGGACAACCAATTTGCCTTCAGTCTGATAGGGTTGTTGATTAACTTATTGTCCCTGGTTGACTCCACGGTTTCCCTTCCTTTTTCCTTCCCCTTCCCTCTCCTCCCCCTTTGCCTGTTTCCCTCCCCCCCCTCCCCTCCCCCCCCCTCCCCCGTTTGTTCCCACCTGTCCTCTTTTCTTTATTAATAGGGTTGACGTGGATGACCATTATGAGAAGTAGCCCTATATTATGGATTGTTGACCAGTAAGAAGTGTAGTGGCTTGCATGTTTAACAGCATGTGGGTGTTTTCACCTATATTTCTTTGGGGAGTCTGATAGGGCAGTGGTGCCCGTGTATAGAAGGTCCTATAACTATAGGTATAATACAGAGGTATAGGGGGTCCCCATATTAAATAACTCTTGCTGGTAATATGTTAATTATTTCTCCTTTTGTAAGCCTCATGAGATGAAGGAAATAACGAATTTATAGAGATCTTTAATGATGTTTAGAATCCGAGTGAGTCATGGGTTATGTGCTTTAATAGTGTTCCATTTATTTAATATACTATAAATACTTACCTATATATGTCCCCTGCTCAGTTTGGTCCATCTGACTTTGTCCTATGTTACAGTACCGCGGCGCTCCGCCCGTGCACGGACGCATAGCGGCTTCTTATCAGTTAGCTTGGGCTGGCCGTGCACGCGCAGCATGGTCTGCGTGTTGTCACTGGGTACAGCTCTTGAGTCGTGGGCGCGCGCGCCGGTGATGCGCAGCACTGACGCGCTCGGCCCTGGCGCGTACTTCATACGTCATCAGTCAGCTGCGAATATGGCGCGTCTCCGGCCGGGACGCGCTGTATCCTGTCACTGTCGGGTGTGTCTCTGGCCAATACACACCTGACAAGCAGCTTGCGTTGATTACAGCTTTTGCCGGGAGACTGTCGGGGGGACCAATGAGCGGGGACATGACAGGTATTTAAGGAGGTGAGTTAACACACACCATATGTCCTGAGGAAGTGACGTGAAGTGACGCCACGCAACGCGTAGACAGAGGGGCAGTGGGCTGGTGGTCGTATCATAATGTAAGTTACTCTTTCTCTACAATAGGGGATAACGTTCCTTAGTCCTCCCTGGCGTGTTCTCACTGTTGGTAGTTTTGTAATGTGCTTTTAGGCCCTGGTAGGGGTGTATTTCACATAGTAATAGGGATAATATGCATTATTAATTGTTGTGTATGTGTATAGATTTGACACCATGATGGTTTTAGATGGATTGTTTGTTAGCACTTTTGCACTGTAGCACTTTAGTTTATCAATATTTAGCCAGGAGTTATATTATGTGTTGTAAATATATGAATTGTGACTGCCAACTCCATTGCCCCCAGAAGTGTGGTTCTCTTCCTTATTGAACATTATTGTTGTGTGTTCAGTGTCTTTTAACTATAGTCTGGTGTTTTGTATGTCATGTGACTTTATCATTAATAAAGAATTATTTTTAAATTAGCAGTGGTGCCATGGTGTATGGGGGTTGAGGAAGGTTGTGGGTCCTACCTCATAGTGTATTTCTAAACTTATAAACAAAACGTGAAGATTGTGGCAAACCCACACGCAACACATTCCCCTCGATTCAAAGAGCAAAAGTTAATTGATTTCGTATCGAGAATCGTAAGTTTGGTTGGGTGTTAGTCATTTTTTCCTGTTTTTTTGGCCATTTACGACTCGCACGAGCCTACGTACGAATGCGTATATGCTCTTACGATCAGCGGAAGTTCGTTCCTAAATTTTAGGATCAAAACGTAAAACTTAGGATCAAATCTTAAAACTTACGATCAAAACGTAAAACTTAGGTTAATTGGATGTGTTTAGGTGTGATTCAGAGAAACCTCTAAACGCGTTTTAAAAGAAAGCCACAGCCGACACCTTTTAGCAGCCGGATTGCTGTTCGTGAACAGGTTTTTTGGCTATGTGGAGGAGTCTGCGCGTCTTGTGCTCCAATGAACTGCATGTATCAGCATGGCCGAGGCCATAAATTGTATGGCAATGCATACCTGATTCATGTATGCCTTCTAAAAGCATTTTAATGTGGACCTTAATTAGTCCTTTGCATGTAAACCTTTATTTTGCAATATATTTGCGTTAATTAAAGAAACTTATGTCCTTTGTTATTTATTTTAAAATTGAGGTACTAGAATAATATTTTTAGATTGCATTTATTGGTGTAGTTGTTTACCTTTGCTTTGTTTAATTATTTAAGCACATCTTTGGTCAGATGCATCACACTTACTGAGGAGAGGAGAGCGGGATAAAGTGCAGGATGTGGGTTACTGCTGTATTTTGCACAGACACAGCAGAGCTGGGGGCATGGAAAGGTCAGAAATCAAAGAATCCAGAGCAACACAGTCACAAGGCCCTTTCTGTTTGCAGGCTGCCCGATAATACCTGAGCCGCCATCTTGGCTGTTTCTAGGCTCATAACATGCAGAAGTTGCTGGGTGTTTTTTAATATTTGTGAGCAATCTGTATGTAGAGGGTGTGGGTAACCACACTAAAAATTTAAAGTTGTACCATTTGAAGCATAAATATTAAAATTAAATCCACAAGTAAAAAATGCAAGTTAACTAAAAATTAAACAAAGTAAGATTTACTTATGCAAATGCATTAATTAATGGTTGGTTACTACAAAATGAATGAAATAAAGAAAAATAAAAGACCAAATATTTAGAATGCACTTTAATGAGGTAAGTTTGTAGTGCGGAGCCGCAAGATCAGAAGGATTTACGTCCAGACAAAAAAGGAAAAAGGGAAAAACCAATGTTGCAACCTGAGAAATGAAACGGAAAATTCAGGATGGAAACTGACATAGGTCTGATTCCCGAACTGCCATACGAACGGACGTATATTTTAGGATAGAAACGTATTTGCTTATTGAATCACTCGCAAGTTCATACGAACGCACGAGCGGACGTGAAAAATAGGATGATCGTGACCCAAATCCAAGCTGTTACATGTTTCTTTGAATCAACCCAATTGTTCCAACCATGCCTGCGAGGCAAATATAAAAAAAGGAGGTTGACGGCCCCCTTGACGTGAAGGATGCCATACAAACTCAAGTGAAAACCCCCACCATAGTGAATTACTAAAATAAGGTGGAAGCCATTCAGAGGACCCTCTAGTTGGAATGACAAGACACCAAGTGATGGTTCTCCCTTGTCCTCTTAATCAGGCTCCGGATCTACCTCGTACGTTTCCGTATTTCATTAAACTCAAGGAGGAAGGGCAGGCAGATAGTTTAGCCTAGGAACGGGGAAAAGGCCCAATCCTCATTCAGGCCCTTGGGGCTCCTAGTGTTGAGCAGAAAGATCCATCTCAACTCTCTTTGTTGGAGCCGTCGTTTCAAATCCCCCCCTAGGACCCACCGATACTTTTTCTATGCCCGTAACTTTCAATGTTTTGGAGTCACCTCCATGTTTGTCCAAAAAGTGTGCTGCCACAGGTGAAATGGTCTTACCCAATTCCTTGTCCCGGCTTGCCAATCGGATATTGGACAAATGGGCCTGGATCCTGGTCTTCAACGCATTTTGTGTCTCCCCCACATAGGCCACCGGGCATCCGCATTGCAACAGATAAATTACAGACCGCGTCCTACAGTTGATAAAAGAGTTAATTTCAAATTGTCTGCCAGTCTGTAAATTGGTAAAACGTTTAGTCTTTTCCACATGTGCACATATAGAGCATTTCGTGCAGGGGGCACATCCCGAAATCCGTTGTGTCTGAAGCCAAGTGCCTGATGGCACAAAATGACTTTTGCAAAGATGGTCCCTCAGGTTCGGAGCCCGTCGGGCTGTCATTGAAAAGACTAAACGTTTTACCAATTTACAGACTGGCAGACAATTTGAAATTAACTCTTTTATCAACTGTAGGACGCGGTCTGTAATTTATCTGTTGCAATGAGGATGCCCGGTGGCCTATGTGGGGGAGACACAAAATGCGTTGAAGACCAGGATCCAGGCCCATTTGTCCAATATCGGATTGACAAGCCGGGACAAGGAATTGGGTAAGACCATTTCACCTGTGGCAGCACACTTTTTGGACAAACATGGAGGTGACACGTACACGTTTGCACATATGTTTATTTATATATTCTATAAATATTTGTTTCAGTTTGGCACGGATTCACATATATGGTGTAGAAGCATGAAGAACATCAGAGACCTGCCCTCTCCGGACACAGAGCTCAAGGATCTTTCCACATCTCGTTGTTGTTATTATGCCATCTTTTTATTAATCATTATAAGGAAATCACAGCTGCAGATAGGTGTAAATTTATAACCCATTATGCATACCATCTACCCACACTATATTACTTATCTTGTATATAGGCCCTTATGGTGTCTGCTTGGGCATACCTGTCCCTACCAAGTCGGCCGTTACATACATACTGCTATGTATGTTTGTGTATGTATACATGTATGTGTATATGTGTATGTATATGTGTGTATACATATATACATATGAGGGATTACACGCCGATTACGAGTATAGGGCGTGTAATTACTATATCCCTACGGGCCTGACTATGAAGGGACTGCATAACTGTCCTCTTTCTTGTACACCTTAATAATCAGATGCCAGATGGTTAGCCGAATGTCGTCCTTTTATAAGTAAATACGTTTTGGCCCAGTATGGCGTATTATTTGCCTAGCCTGACTAGCATGCCATCATGTATGAGAGATCTCTCTTGATTAGTCCTGGGTTTGGCCATTATTGTCCATGCATGGCAGTTTTTATGCAACTGGGTTGCTGTAGATTCCACTAGTCATCAGCCATTGGGTTGTCTTATTATGTAAATAATGTATAGGATGTTTATAAACACTTTTCAAATTATGTGTATATTAATAGTATTAAGTGTTTTATATGTTTTATATGTACTATATATGTCTTTTTAACCAGAGCCTGCATAAATTAGGGACACTACACGACCCATTTACCAAGTACAGTGGTTGCGCCCTTGTTATATGTGGCGCCCTGTGCGCCCGCCCGCCGTCACTTATTTTGGCTACTGACATTTCCAGAAGCGTGTGACAGCTTGTTCCGGTTTAGGTGCCCTACAGGGTAGATGGTATGGGTGAACGGCACGTGAGTGTGGCGCCGATATAGGCATATATAGTTCCTTTTGATTAGAGATATGCGTGGGGGGTTCCGCTATACAAGGAGGACGGGTTTTATATGTAACTGGTTTATGTGTGCGTCAGCACACTCATTTTCCTGCTCCCCCTCCTCTCTCCCCTTCAATTCCCTCCCCCTTTCCCCTGTCAGTCATTATCTGCCCAATCTCTATGACGAGATTGGCCGCATAGGCGCAGTACCGTCACTTCCGGCCGGGAATAGGATGACCCGGATGTGAGGTAAGAGCGCTGACACGCAGATGTGTGTCACAGACACCTGCTGAATGGCGCTCACCACCGGCCCACCCACGCATCTAATACATACAGGTATTTATAGCAGGCCCTTGGTTCAGTTATCTCACTCACCCAGCGAAGCGGCACGGGCGGCCGCGAACGTAGGTGGCCCCTCTGCTAGACCCCACTCCGCATTTTCACGTGATTTACCCTCATTTCTTTTGTTGCCATTGGTTACTCTTGTCTGCTATTGTGTTACACATTGGTTGGTCTGATTGCTATTCCTGCTTTGCGTATTCACAGGTGTACATGACCATTTTTTGTTGGTTTATTATTGGATATATATGCACATAGTCACTTTGTAGTTATATTATAAGGGTTATTAGACATTTGTTGTTATTTTTATGATATATATCTATGATCTAGTATTATTCAATTGATGCACTGTCACTTTATTTGTATTAATTCATTAGCACAGCATAGAGGGGTTATTTGTGCCGAAACAATAGATTATTCAGCATTAGGGGTGTGTATACGTGTTTATATCTGGAGTCATCCCAGAAATTTTATGCTGGATTATACAGCACTGGATGAAGTTTTGGGGTACTAAGCAGTGTTTTTAATTTGTTAGTTTGTATCGTGTGTTATGTAGTGTATGTTTTATGTGGATTTTCTATTAATAAATGATATTGCTTCAAATTAATGATTGTTTGGTGCTCCTGTCTTTAGACTCATGGGGATAGTTCCCATGAGCCTATTGTGTTCTTATTTTCCAAATACATTAACACAAAACGAATGAGCCAAGAAATATGATGAAGATTCACATGACCGCGAAGAGATACGTTTTAGGGGTGAGAAATGGAAGAAGGAGCTAACCGCAAAGTGATTTGGGTAAGTTTCAGGGGTGAAAAATAGAAGAAGAACATGACCGCGAAGTGATTTAGCTAAGCACTGTAGCACAAGTGAGTGAACCAAATATGTAGGCGAGCACTTTAATGAGTTAAGTTTGTAGTGCACAGGCGTAAGATCGTAAGGATTTTCGCCTGGACGATGATTTCTTGTAAAAGGTAAGCAGAATCTAACGGGAAACGTAAAGGATTCGTGGGAGGAGACGATGGAAAAAGGGCAAAAATGAAAGCCGATGTTGTATCATGAGAAAAAAAAACGGAAAATGAAAGCTGGAAAATGACATTCTCGTTGGCATACGAACGGACGAAGACTTTACAGAAGGCTTGCAATGCATGCATAGAATCGCTCGTACACTCATACGAGAGCGGGAAAATTTCAAAAAATAAAGAATAGATTACATTATCCAGCAATCCATTCTGGATGAATGTGGCACGGGGTATTTCCCGGAAAGCAATGGATGCCGATGTACTGTAAGTGAGGAGATGTGAAAGAGGCAGAGTACCATGGGAGGACAAATTCAACAGCAACTTACTGACTTACAGGTAGTAAAATGAAAGTTTCCTGTGACCTTGTTTATTGGGGGGGGGGGGGGATAATTTGGTGGTTTGCCCGGAGTTTTACCGTAAGGCGATCAACTGCCACGCAACGAGGAGCGCACTCGCTAATGAGATTTTTAATCAACTCCTCATTTGCACCCCTGATTGTGCAAGTCTGTAAAGTTTCTGTAAAAGGAAACCGAGGCGAGCGTAATTCCAGATACACCGACAATGGAACTCCGACAATGGGATCTGCGGCGCTGCGGGTTCTAGCCGCCATTAACATTTTCTTTGTGTCTCTTTATTTATTCAGCATAGGTCTTACATATGATTTACAATGATAGCTAACAGAAATATAACAAGCAATTACGGGCTCCAGCGCTTGTCAAGCACCGCAGAAAGTCGAGAGGATTTTAATGACTTGCGACTTTATACATTAAAATTGATGAGCTGGAAATGAAAGGTCCGCACTTCTCTGAGGTATTACCTTTAAATTAGGATGCAATTTACATGCATAATCATTATTTAAATTAGTACGGCCCCCATTGAACACAACACTTCTTTCTTATTTATGCTTGTCTGGAAATATATACAAATTCCAAAAAGTTGGGCTGTTCTATAAACTGGAAAGAAAACAAGAATGCAATGTTTTTCAAATCTCATTTTTAATTCCCCAAAACAAAAAAAAAACACATATCAGAAGTTGAAAGTTGAACATTTATTTCATTTGAAAAAAAAACAAACTTATTTAAAATTGATGGCAACAGCACATCTCAAAAGTTTGGGACAGGGCTGTGCCCACCATTGTGTAGCGTCTCTTTTTACAACTGTAAACATCTGAGATGTAAAGAGACCAATTGCTTGCATTTTAGAGATGTTCTATTTGTGTCTGAAGTATAATTCTAGATTATCCAAAGTCCTACTGTAGCTCTTCTTTTCCAGATTTAGTTTTCATAATGCGCCAAATGCTTTTTATTGGTGAAAGTTCTGTACTGCAGACAGGCCATTCCAGCACCCTGACTCTTCTTCTGCGAGCCATGCTGTCATGATGGATGCACTAAGGCAAACCTATACCATCAGAGATGCAGGCTTGGATGGTCCTCTCCTCTTGAGTTTGCGGGATATGGAGTCTGTGATTTCCATTAAAAATGTAATATTCGTATTCAACAAAAGTAGAAGCAGCCCCGCTCAATCAGCAGCAATACAGCAACAGTCATTTATATGAGGAGCCTGGTTCACCTGCCCAAGATGATAATGCCATAATGTGAAAATGCTGGCTTCTACTCCTGATTAAAGTGGACCAACACCCAGGATTTTGACTATCCTGGGTCTTGGTCCACTTCGGCGGGGCACCCCCGATCGGGGTGCCCCGCTGTGTGAAACCCCCCCGAACCCCCCGAACTCACCTCTGTCACCGGCGACGGACAAGCCGCGGACAAGCGGCTCCTCCGCCGCCGCCTCCCGCGCGTCCCTGTTGACGCGCGCGTGCCCGCGCCGGCCATTCACAGACGGCCGGCGCGGGCGCGCGCACGACTAGAGGGGCGCGAGGGAGGCGGCGGCGAAACTAAGGTAAGGAGTTTGGGGGGTTTGGGGGGGTTTCACCCCGCGGGACATCCCGATCTCGGATGTCCCGCGGGGAGGGAGGTGATCGGTCCGGGAATCTTATAGATTCCCGGGCCGATCACGGGTGGGTGTTGGTCCACTTTAAAATGTCTATTTTAATTTAAATTGCATTAAAAGTTGCTCCAAGAGAACTCACATAACTTTAAGAGCCAGGCTGTGGTGATCGGACCATAGAACAGTTTTGCATCGTGTCTCAATCAAGAGCTTTGTTCCAGAGAAGAGGTTGGATTTTATGTATTGTGTTCATATATGGCTTCTAATTTGCATAAAATATATTTAACCTGCATTTGTGGATTGCACAGTGAACTGTGTTCACAGACAATGATTTGTGGAAGAATTCATGAGCCCATAATGATTCATGCCTGTTCTTATTGCAGTGCTGTCTGGGGGCCTGTAGAAAATATTGACTGTCCGGCTTGTCCCCTTGTGTACATGGATTTCTCCAGTTGTTGTGTACTGTAGAGAGATATTTTACTTTTGATCAGCGCACTGCGGGGCATTCAAGGGGGGGATGCTTTTGTGTTTATCCAACAATTACAGTTGTTTTACCACCTCAAGAAGCTAGCTTGTTAACAGCTGCTACATCTTTATACTGTAGATCATTCCCTTTTAAGTCTGGAAGAAGTTTCAGAGCAGCCCCCAGAACAAGGAGCAGGGTAAGCTACTGCTTATACCACCTCCTCTCACCCTCATCTCCTGAGTCTGCCCCCAGCTCTTTCTGCCCGCCCCACTGTTACCAGTAAACTGCTGCTCATATGACATTCTCCCATCCCTGTCTCCTGAGTTTGCAGCCAGCCCTTTCTGCTTCAACTGACTCTTCTGTTGCCCATAGCCCAGACATCTTCAGAAGCTGTGTGTATTATCGTGGGGCCTGCAGGCCTACGGATTTCACAGCAGAGTCATAGCCAAGGTGAGGCTTTTATAGCTTGTGTTGGGCAAACATCTATAAATTTGGGTTCGGCAAGCTTGGCCAAACTTTGAACACAAGTTTGGTTCGGGTACCGAACTTGACCTGTACCAGGTCCCCATTGATCTCAAAGCCTTGAACTCTGGACCCAAAAATGGCACAAAATGACATGAAGGCAAACCTGACAGATGGGCCCTCCTCTACTCCTCACCCGCCGCTCACCCTTCAAATGTAATTTTAAATAATTAGTGGTGGTGGCGAGTAGGGGGCCTCCTTTAAGCTAATGCAGAGGAATAGGTAGCGGCTGTACATGTGCTCTGCTATCTGGTCAGCATTCTTTTCTCTATCAAAATGGCCACAACTTCAAAAAGATGGCCATCCCCATGAGTGAGGACACTGGCAGCTGGCAATAGAAGTGCTGCTAGCTGCTGCCAGTGTCCTCAGTTATGGCGGATTGTTGAGGAAAGAACGCCGACTGGATTGTGGGGCTCTGCATTAGGTTAAAGGGGACCCCTTACTCATCCGAACAACTAACTCAGAAACGGACTTCTGGCTGGTTCAAGTTCGCCAAACACTATTCATGGGGTGTTGATTTGATTGGGGTGAGCACCTGCACCCTCACATTCAGGCAACTATGCACACGCATGCATGCATTGGTCTGGCTGAGCAATTCAGCTGTGGGCACATGTTCATGTATGCTTCTTCTCATAACTGCAACCTCCGCCATCTGCCGTCTGCAGCATTTTAAGTTCAGCTGAATAACTGTGCCCCATTTGCTGTTCCAGCAAGACCAAAAGCCCAACACTCATTTTTATGTCAGAACTAGGAGATACACCTGCCAAATCAGTGCTTTGCACATTGTTGGAGATTTTTCTGCTACTGCTCCTGCTGACCTTGATTTTGTTGCCTTTGTATTCTGCTATAATCAGTCATTAAGTCCTCACTAACTGTCTGGGAACACTGCTGCAGTACCACCTCCGCTTCTTCCTAAGCAGTCCAATGCTTAAGTTGAAGGTATCTGTTGTGTTTGTGGAGCGGTACTGTATATCATCCTTCCGGTCACCTATCAAAGAGCATAAAATAGAGAGGCCACCCAACACCCACCAGCTAAACGCCCTGGATGCAGGGGGGTTAAGGACAGTGGATTTTGGAAAATGTGTAGTAGAGGTAGATGTGGGGAGATAAGGTTGCCAGAATTGTTCCCACACTGCTAAAAAGTACTGCAAGACTTGGCAAGAGATGGGAGGTCTGGTGTCTGGTGGAGCCCATACTATATGTTTTCAATCAGCATGACAGCTACACCTGGAACTGCCGAAAGAAAGTAGCTCTAGCCATCTGAGGGTTGTTGGTCAATCAAACAAAGGCAAATATTGTAGACAGTAGGGCTGTGCAAATGGTGCATTAGAACACTGGAAGTGTTCTGAAGTAATAGAGTTATCAAGAAAGTAAGGCCATCTTGCGCACATATATGCGTCCAATCCAAGAGATCTCATAGCACTTCCTTGATTCCATTAGGTCTCTTAGTTGTATAAATAGATGTCCAGGGTGGATAGTAAGCAGCAAACAGGTAAGACACAGTAATCGGTATCCTAAGATACTTTAAGGAATGAGGGGCCAATCTAAAATAGGAAATTTCTCTTAATGACGTCTAATTCATTGTGGACTGGTCCCAATATTGAGAGCTACCGACTTCACAGAAACTCAGAGAACTCTTTCAATATTTTAAATAGTTGGGAGAGAAGTATAAGGTTGGGTTATGGCAAGCAACAGTTCACCAGTAAATAGTTGTATTTTATGTGTTTCTGTCTTTTAATGCAAGTGGCTGCAGCTAGACAACTGAAGACTGACACAGCAGAGACAACGGTGCTTCCTTTTCTAAAATGATGCCAAGTGTGCACAAATATGATAAGGTGGAGGAGCAACAATGATGGGGTCCCCCTGACTTCCTGGGGCCCAAGAACGGTCGCACTCACTGCACTCCCTATCGTTACATCCCTGATTACACCTCTATAGTCTCACCTTGCCCTGTCTGTTTTTATTTGCTCTTTGAAGCTGTTTGAATAAACTCTTGTGCCTTGCCGTTCTCTGTTTCCTTTGGTCACTGGTGTAGCATACTGCTTCCACTGCACATCCTTCAAATGACTTTGGGGCTCCATGACCTCAGGTAGATTCTTATGTAGACCCTTTGTTAAATAATTGTCCCTTACTTCTACTTTGCTAACAATGGGTTTTATGGCAATGGCACGCCCCTCCATTGAAATGAATGGAGCAGGTGTGGCAAGTCACTTTGAGTGATGCAAAGAGGCATCCAGGACACAGTCCAAGGTGGCACATTCTGGATCTCCAGCAGAGGAAAGTATCAAACCCCCAGGATAGGGCCGATCAGCTGAGTGGGACTATACATGAGTATTTTTTATTGCTAGGCACATTAGATTAACAGAGACAAACAAAACAATTTGGCATCACTTAAACTAAACCTATGCCCTTATTCATCAAGCGATAGCGCCAGGTAGTGTCTGACGAGCACCAGGTAGCGGCAGCTAACGGCGACTACCGACTCAAGTACGCCCGGCGGCAGTCACAATGACGCATTTATCAAGCAAAATGAGGCTAGCGCCGGCGAGAGCGATGGCTAGCGCGGCATTCATCATGAAGCCGCCTGGACCGAACAGCGCCGCTGCAAATTCCCTCACAGCGCCAGGTATGAGCTGTCGCTCCCTGGCGATGTCCAATGCATTTCAATGGAGCAATCTATAATTAATCATAATTAATTGGTATTAATTTTTTTTTTTTTTTTTAATGTCAAAAAATCGGAGACCACTTCTGCAATGTTAGGATTTATTTTTAAGTAAAAAAAAAAATAAAAAAAAATTTGTGCAGAATTGATCTAACAGGTCTGAGATTAATGTATTCATATAACAAAATGATTCTAAAAACATGTATAATGTTACATTCAAAAAATATGGTTGTTTAGGGGTTAAAAACTAGTTAATACACATCGCCGCCAGCGCTCTGGGGTTTAAACAAGGAATGGACAGCGACAGCACATTCGGAGCGTGATTTGTTAATGAATATGAAGCTAGCCGTTCGCTCTGGCCATTCGTTGTCAGGCGCTCACATACAACGCTGGACCTGTGAAACAGCGACCCCCCAGCCCGTATTCAACATTACCGCACACCGACTGAGTCGCTGTCATCAAGCAAACGCCGGCCAAGCACAGCGAATACTGGCTGGCGCTGAAAAAATCACGCTACAGTCGCTCATCTGTCGCTACCTGGCGCTATTAATGAATCTGCCTCCCCGTGTTAGTAAGTTGTTTACCGTGTTAGTTATTGACGTAAACAGGAAATCCAAGGTTTAAATTATACTATTTATTGGCTAACTAAATTTAAAAGGCGAGCTTTCGATGCAAATCTGTAATCTTACAGACAACCATTTATACACAAAACTACAAAAGGTTATCATTGTTTTTCTAGTTCTTAAATCGTTATCCCACAGCTTAAAATGTTATGACTTTGTCATTATTCATCTGTACCAGTAGAAAAACAATTGTAACTCTTTGTAAATTGTAACTCTATTGAGTTAGCCAATAAATGGTATTACTTTAACCTTGCATTTCCTGAAAATACATTTAAATGTTAGGGATTGAAATCAATGTTTTTCTGCTTTTTTATTTTTTATTACTTAATATTGCTGTTATGTTTGTGTGTTAAGGAGCTTGAGAATAAATACAGTCTTTAGTGAGCTCACAGTGGCATTACTGTTTACATGACTAATTGTGAACTCTCTCTAAAACTCTCTCTCTCTATATATACAGTATCTCTCTCTCTCTCTCTCTCTCTATATATATATATATATATATATATATATATATATATATATATGTATATATACAGTATATATAAATATATACATATAACAATTAGCAATTGCTAGTGGCCAGCATTAGCATGGACCAGAGCGGTAGAAGGATTTGCAAAGCATTCTGGGGCAGCATAGTAAGCATTGGTTCTCTTGGCACTTGTGTAATTATTGGCCAGGGCGTCTGCCTGGATGAATAGTAGAAATTACACGCACAAGTAACTGAAGTACATCCCCAACCCTTCATTCTCCGCAGATGAGGCGGCGGCCTTGGCAGCATAGATTTTCTATTTTGTGCTGTGATCTGTGCTTCATAAATGACACCGCCGCATACATTTGTTTCCTCTAATGTCACTGCATTTAAAAGTCATTATGTATGCAACTCCAGCTGCGGCGAATGCACAATCCAATCCATGGCCAGTTTAGTGACGGTCTATTTTTCACCGCTTGCCAGATAATTGAATGTATATTACTGCTTTCCTCCAGCACAATTTTTATTTTACTTAATGTTTTTAGCCTGACTCATTCACCCTATTCAAGTGTCATTTGATCTACATAAGCGAAGCTTTGTCAGAGTTTCGACTTGTGCTTCATTCTGAAAGATAACCTTCAGAGTAGAGATGAGCGACTTTTTAAATGTTCAATTCAGATGATTTGTTGAACTTCTGAATCAATCTTTTTGTCACGATAGGAGACCTGGTCCTACTCATGTGTACTGCTGGGTGCCTACTTGGTCCATCGGGTGTCTCTGTTTGGGCTGTGAGTGGCTGGAGGCATGCTCGGCTGGTTTGATTTCAGCTCTGATTTCTGGTTTTGGATCATGACCCGCTGCGGCTCTGACCCTATGGTTCTTGGATTATGACCCCACTCTGACTCTGTCCCCCTGGCTTTGGACAGCGATTTCTCTCTGGCTCTCGACGCCCGGCTTGGATTACTACCTGTTTTGGCTCTCTGAATTTTGTCCCCAGATTTCAATTTTCCCTGGCTCTGGACTTTCTGGCTTCCCTGCATCAATTTCCCTGAAACCCAGACTGGACTTTTCCCATATTTGAACTCACTGCCCATTGGCAACAGTAGTGGGACCTTGACTTTTCTGCAGTGCAGTTCGACCTTTCTTGCGGAGGGCTCCATAGAAAAAACAGATCTGTCGGCAGACTCTCCACTCTGAAACCAGTGCTTGATGTAGTGCTGTATCAATTACTCCCTGCTGGCTTCCCTTAGTTACAGTCAGCTTTAATTCCCTATTGCCTTCCATATCTTCCTCCGTTCGTGCCTGGTGTTCCTGATTTTGCATCATTCGCACACTTGACACTCTGGCCCTCCTCTTTGCTGAGTTTCTCCAGTCTATCTCTTTCTAGACAAGAAGGTTTATAAAAGCACAGAGGGAGCATAACACCATTGACCCACTGTGACATTCTTTGGGACATTAAGCTGCTACATTAAGCAATGGGTTGGTAAAGTTTGGCCATGTAGTGTTTCCACAACTTTAATATTGTTGTTCTAATGATTTCAGTGGGTGAATGTCACATTCACATGTTGTGTTTCCATTTGACAATATCTATATATATACATACTGTATATATATATATATATATATATATATATATATCCTGCTTTATTTTTCTTTACATTGTGTGTAGTCCATGTTTTCACACACTTTAACTAGACCATAAAGCAGTTGGCTCAGTTCTTCTTCTGTCTAAGCCATTTCATGGCTAAACACAGCATTCTCATCTGTTCCTGGGCTTTGATTAAGCTTCACACTCCACACAATAAATTATACATTGTCTACAAGATCTGCAGCATGAAAAATAAATCTCACCTGGGATCTTCATCTGTGTCTTTTCAGTCAAGTTGACGCTATATGACAACATGACTTGGTATTTATAACAGTTGAAAATGTTCTTCAGAGCCAGATACTTACAGTCCAGTGTTTCACAATATATGGTATTATTATTAATGTTTATTTATATAGCGCCATCATCTTCCGCAGCGATTTACAAGGTATAATCACAGACAAGGTAAAACATATAGTACAAGGAACAATACAAACTAGATGCTACGAGGTTTCAACCAAGTGTTGTGAGCACAGGAGACAATAGGAAAGAGAGCCCTGCCCTTGCGAGCTTACAGTCTAAACGATGAGGGAGGAGACAAAGGGGCGGGAACACAGCTTGAGTTGGGCTGTATGTGCCATTTGAAGGTTATGGGAGTTGTTTAAGCCAGGTTATATGCTTGTCTGAAGAAGTGAGTTTTGAGGGCACTTTTAAAGGCTTGGAGTAATGGAGAGTTACAGATTGACATTGTTTATGCCTCAGATATATACTTAGCCCTGATGTTACCGATGTAACCTGCTATTTTAAAAAATACATTTTAATTGTGGGTATTCTTATACTATTTTATTAGTGTGAACATTATCAACGTATTTTTAGATTTACATTAATACATTAGATTATTAATAATATCAAAAGCTTTGTATCAGGTGATGTTCTCTGTCACCAGAAAAAGTTTTAGTTTCTATTAGATATTCGTCAACTGATACATTTTGGGGGGCCTCAAAGTGGGACAGCTTAGACCAGTTTGTGTGTGATAGGAATAGTGGGATATGATTTAGGAGTCTGGATTACAGTATTTACAGGAACAGCGATCTATGCTACTTATGTATGTAAGTAGGAGTAGCCCTGCCCCGGTCACATGCTCCAGGGATCTTCGGTCCATAAAAGATGTAGGTGCTTGAGTCAGTGCTAAGCTAATCCATACATTCCACTACCACCATTCAACCAAATAGCAGTTGTAAAAGGATCAGACATCCTGAATTCAGTGGGACAGTCTTCCCCATTATGTCAGGAATGTGAGACATCAAAGCCCCTTTCATACCAAAAAAAGGTTCCAGCAATGTAACTCGAGGTGTGGGAACAGCGGGAGGTGACTGGGGTGCAGAAGCCAATTGTTGATCCCCTGCTGCTCTGAGAGTGGGGTTTTCTGGAGGTGCATCCTGGAGTCAAGGTGTGCTTGTAGATGCCAGTTCTGGCATAGGGAGAGTCCAGCCTATCTGAATGCACTTGGGAACCAGGTTGGTGACCTCTTTTTCGTCCATGTAACTGCAGGGTGGGCCACAGGGTCAGAACGTCTGGTAGGCCCCAGACCCTCCAGTCCATCATTGATTGATGTCACCAGTGGTGGCAGAAAAGGGGTTAAAACACGTGGTAGGGAAAGGATTATGTGTGCGTGGCATTTGCTTTATTCATTATCACCATCTGAAGCATTTATATTCTATAGAATAGCAGCCACATCAGTCTATTCCATAGAACATTGCCACAATTAAAATAGCATTGTATTTAATTAAGCAATAACCAAAAACAGCAGTAAATCTTTCTTTTGTCACTGCAGAGAATGGTGCTGAAGGCCATACAACATTCATTTCCAAACCTTCTTCCCAGACACCGCTACGCCCAAACATCTTTCCAGTTAGTAAGTGTGTTAAGGTTTAAGTTTTCGCTCCGGGATTTAACATTTATCTAAATTGAACTGGGTTTACTGTGCTTTGCCGGAGGAAACCATACAAACTAATTTCACCCGCTATCCTCTGCAGTCTGTTCTAACAGCTCGGAGTGGATTGAACAGCCTGAGCCAACATTATCGGTGAAATTTAGTGGGGAGCTAGCCGGGACGATCATTTATAATCAGGCCTCATTTTAGTTGGATTGCTAAGAGATAATTGGGAACTAAACACTATCACCATTACTCCATTACTTCTCTCTGATGTGTTCTGAGTTTTATTTGTTGCTCCAAAGGCAGATCATAAAAAGGAATGAGTGACGTTAGTAAATACTGGGTGCTGACTGTTTCTCCCGATTTATTTTGGTCCTAGGGCCCCAACTTTTTTCAGTCTATATTTATGGTCTTGGTTAACTTATAACCTTACTAGGCTTCCAATATCATTTTTATGCAGACGGCACACAAATATACATCTCTGGCCTAAATCTCTCGTCACCTCTATCTCTCCTTCCTGACCGGCTAACAGGCATCTCCTCCTTTATGTCCTCTCACTCCTGCAAACTAAACATGGACAAAACAGAACTGGTCAATTCCCCACCATCCAATTTCCCTCCCATCTCTAACATGACAATTTCTATTAACAATTTTACAAAAAACTGCAACTGATTCAGCCTGATTTCTAGAAATCATACTGGACTCTACCCTTTCATTCACTCCCTAGCCATCTCCAGCTGCATCCAACTTAAAAACATCTTCTGCATCCTTTTCTTCCTCTCACTTGATACCACTAAAATACTAGCGCATGCCCAACTTGACTACTGCAACCCCCTCCTTTGTGGCTTACCAAAAACAGACGGGTACCCCTCCAATCTATTTTGAATGCTGCTGCTCGCCTCATCCACCCCTGTTCTCACTTTTCCAGTGCTACTCCCCAATCTCTACCATCGGCTGCCAGAGTCATGGATAATTCTTTTTGTCTTCTTTTTTTTTTTCTTACAAACTTTTTCGTTTGCATCATCATTTGTAATAATGGCCGCTAAAAGAAATATATTGGCTCTTATATGTGTCTACTTGTAAGTGCATGCATTTGTGTAAACTCCTCTTTTATATGTCATGGAGAATTCTGTTTAAAAATCTAATTCATACCTACAAAATTCTCACCAGCCAGGATACTCCTTGCATTTCATCTTTAATCCAATGCAATCAACCCAGACGCAACCTTCACTTTGACTCTGATCTTCTCCTGTCCTCCACCCTGGTCACATCACCTCACTCCCATTTCTTCTCATGTACTTCTCCCCTTATCTGGAATGTTCTCCTCCTTTAAATCAGATACTCCCCAACACATAAAACTTCCAAAACTGGCCTCAAAACCCACCCTTTCCTTGCAAGACAGTTTTTTTTTCTTATTTGATCCTTGCTCTCCTGGACAAGTAGACACAGTGCTCCTGCATTGATTGGCTGATTAAGCCATCAGTCACTGCTGGGGATCTGATTATGAATTGTTGGGTCTGGGTAGATATGTGTGTACTTTACCCATTGCCTGTGATGTTTGTTCATGCATCAGGAGTGTTAGGGCGAGCGCTGCACGCCCATCTAGCAGCACTTCACTTACCTCCATGGCTGCATCCAGCCGTCATCCATTTTGCAGCACTTCCCTCATGGCTGTTCCTAGCTGTCTCCCTTCCCCCAATGCTTCCTTCTCACATGCTCAGGTGTGCGCACGTTTCTGTCCACTAGAGGGCGAGCGCACTAGATTCCTGAGATTTAAAGGGCCTGTACAGCACTGATTGGTGTCTGGTCATCCAATCCTGCATCCACTTCTCCTATTTAAAGAGGCACTTCCTTCCTTCAGTGCCGGATCTTGGTCTCTCCATGCTTGTTAAAAGTCAGACATTCTTGGATTGCTCACCCGTGTACCGACCTCTGCCTGTCCCCGACTCTGAACCTTTGCTGCCTGCCCCGACCCCTGCCTGTACTTACTACGCCTTTTGCCTGCCACTTGTGTACCTCGCTGAACCTCAGCTGACTGTGGGACTGGGCCGCTGTTGGGGGGTAGCGACCTGGGGGTCACTCGCCGCACAAGACCAACCTGCCTTGCGGTGGGCTCTGGTGAATACCGGTGGCCCCTTAGACTCTGCTCCCCTGACACGGTACCCGCCATCGGTCCCACAGTTAAAGCGGATCCACACCCGAGTCCACTCCACCCGGTCCGTGACAGTAAGATCCGGCCATTGATCCCGCTGAGGTGCCGCTGCCGCATGCCACTGAATTGCCTGCTATAGTGGCTATGCAGTCCCGCCAGATTAATCAACTCCCATGATGCAGCAATTATTAATGATTCAGCAACAGCAAGTTCCATCACCGGCTCCAGCATTACCGCCACAGCCCCTGGTAGCATCTTCTGCCAGACTCCGTCTATCCTTGCCGGCTAAATATGATGGGGATGCCAAGTTATGCCGAGGGTTCCTTGCCCAATGTTCCCTGCACTTGGAGTTGTTGGCGGATCAATTTCCCACTGAACAAGCTAAGGTGGCCTTTGTCATCAGTTTGCTTTCTGGAAAGGCTTTGGCCTGGGCCACTCCCTTGTGGGATCGCAATGACCCTGTCTCTTCCAGTATTCACACCTTTGTCTCAGAGTTTCGCCAGGTCTTTGAGGAACCTGCCCGGGCTTCATCTGCTGAATCGTCCCTTTTGAACTTGGTCCAGGGCGAGTTGTCTGTTGGTGAATACGCCATTCCGTTCCGCACTCTTGCCTCCAAATTGTCTTGGAATAATGAGGCCTTGTGTGCCTGCTTCAAGAAAGGACTTTCTAGTAAAATTAAGGATGCTCTTGCGGCTCGTGAATTGCCTTCTTTTGAAAAGGGTGTGACCGAATTCGTTCAGACCTGTACCACCTGCGCTCGCGTCAAAACCCCTCACCAAATGCCTGTTGGCCTACTCCATCCTCTTCCTATTCCGGATACCCCATGGACACACATTGCTATGGACTTTATTACCGACCTCCCTTCTTCGCATGGCAATACTGTTATTTGGGTGGTAGTGGATAGGTTTTCTAAAATGGCGCATTTTGTTCCCTGCCTGGTCTCCCGTCGGCTCCTCTGTTGGCAAAATACTTCCTGAAGCATGTCTTTCGACTTCATGGATTACCTTCACACATTGTCTCAGACAGAGGGGTGCAGTTTGTGTCCAAGTTCTGGAGAGCTCTTTGTAAACAAATAAAAATTAAATTGGACTTTTCCTCCGCTTATCATCCCCAGTCTAACGGCCAGGTGGAAAGAGTCAACCAGATTCTCGGGCATTATCTTCGCCATTTTGTTTCTGCGCGTCAAGACGATTGGGTCGATCTGTTGCCTTGGGCGGAATTCTCGTATAATTTTAAGGATTCTGAGTCCACGAGGAAGTCCCCGTTTTTGGTGGTGTACGGCCATCAACTCCTTCCACCTCTGCCTTTATCCACGTCCTCCGGAGTGCCCGCCGTGGATGACATCACACAGGATTTCTCCACCATCTGGCAAGAAACACAGCGTTCCCTTTGTCAAACTTCCGCCCGTATGAAGGTTAGCGCTGATAAAAGGAGAAGAGCTCCGCCTGTTTATTCTCCAGGAGATAAGGTGTGGCTGTCGGCAAAATACATCCGCTTCAAAATTCCTAGCTACAAATTGGGCCCCCGTTACCTGGGTCCTTATAAGATCAAACAACAGATCAATCCAGTTTGTTATAAGCTACACCTACCAACATCACTGCGAATTCCCAATTCTTTCCACGTTTCCCTGTTGAAGCCAGTTATTGTCAATCGATTCTCTCCTAAAACCTTGGTGCCTGCCCCAATCTCTGGTACTGAGGATGCCTTTACGGTGAAAGAGATCCTGGCCTCTAAGCTCTCCAGGGGTAAAAGATATTTTTTAGTCGACTGGGAAGGCTGTGTACCTGAAGAAAGATCTTGGGAGCCAGAAGAGAATATTCTAGACCGTAGTCTCATCTCGGATTTTCTTGGCCCCAAGAAGAAGGGGAGACCCAAGGGGAGGGGGGTACTGTTTGGACGAGCGCTGCACGCCCATCTAGCAGCACTTCACTTACCTCCATGGCTGCATCCAGCTGTCATCCATTTTGCAGCACTTCCCTCATGGCTGTTCCTAGCTGTCTCCCTTCCCCCAATGCTTCCTTCTCACATACTCAGGTGCGCGCACGTCTCCGTCCACTAGAGGTTGAGTGCACTAGATTCCTGAGATTTAAAGGGCCTGTACAGCACTGATTGGTGTCTGGTCATCCAATCCTGCATCCACTTCTCCTATTTAAAGAGGCACTTCCTTCCTTCAGTGCCGGATCTTGGTCTCTCCATGCTTGTTGAAAGTCAGACATTCTTGGATTGCTCACCCGTGTACCGACCTCTGCCTGTCCCCGACTCTGAACCTTTGCTGCCTGCCCCGACCTCTGCCTGTACTTACTACGAAAAAGGAGGGGGGAGGGGTTTTTTTGTTAAATTTCCTTAGGGGAAAAATAAATAAAAAACCCCTGCTTGAAACCTCTAGATAATACTCTGAGAGAATGTTTTAACAGTATACAAGTATCGTTTTTAATAGTATTCATCCAAAAGATTACTTCACAATTAACAATTAACAATCTTTAGTGGTAACTGTATGTCCAGTTACTGTAATGGTATCGAGGCATAAATAGTCTTTGATTGGGTGAAAAACAAGGAGGAGGGGCTGAGATTACTTGTCCGTCCTCAAGGATTCTGTTGTGTTTGCCTCATGTTTGTAGCAAAATTGGGGTCTTGATTCCTCAGTTTGTAGCCAACTTAAAACTCCTCCGAGTTTGTAGCAAGTGACTGTAGGCTCCTTACAAACGCGTTTCGCCCGTGGCTTCTTCAGTGTGGGAGCCTCCGTTTTGTTAAGCTATAGTTCCTGATAGTAAACATTTACATACACATATATAAACATTTATATACATATATAAACATTGATTGAGTACATGCTTGGCTAGTATCCCAATATGAGGGGTTAAGAATTTTGCTACTCACCGGCTGATGAGGATGCCCCGTTGTTCGGGTTGTTGGCACTGGAGGGGTTAATCGTGGTGGTGCTGTGTGTATTCCTATTAAGGTGCAGGATACAATTAAGCTCTATTCTGTCTGTTTAATAGTTGTGGTACAAATGTAAGTAACCCTTTTGGTGGAGCTCACCTTAGTATAGTATGTCCCCGGTGTGAATGTCCTTCTTATAAGTTGTCTTCCTTGTGGGTGTCCGGGTCCTCCATGTCCCCAGTCCGGGGTATAGGTGGAGGGTAGCGCTGCTGCACGGGTTGCGCAAAAGTTTGCTGCTGCGTAAAGTATGCGGTATAATTTCCAGTGTAAAGGTGTCCGTGCACGGACCGCATACCGCATACTTTACGCAGCAGCAAACTTTTGCGCAACCCGTGCAGCAGCGCTACCCTCCACCTATACCCCGGACTGGGGACATGGAGGACCCGGACACCCACAAGGGAGACAACTTATAAGAAGGACATTCACACCGGGGACATACTATACTAAGGTGAGCTCCACCAAAAGGGTTACTTACATTTGTACCACAACTATTAAACAGACAGAATAGAGCTTAATTGTATCCTGCACCTTAATAGGAATACACACAGCACCACCACGATTAACCCCTCCAGTGCCAACAACCCGAACAACGGGGCATCCTCATCAGCCGGTGAGTAGCAAAATTCTTAACCCCTCATATTGGGATACTAGCCAAGCATGTACTCAATCAATGTTTATATATGTATATAAATGTTTATATATGTGTATGTAAATGTTTACTATCAGGAACTATAGCTTAACAAAACGGAGGCTCCCACACTGAAGAAGCCACGGGCGAAACGCGTTTGTAAGGAGCCTACAGTCACTTGCTACAAACTCGGAGGAGTTTTAAGTTGGCTACAAACTGAGGAATCAAGACCCCAATTTTGCTACAAACATGAGGCAAACACAACAGAATCCTTGAGGACGGACAAGTAATCTCAGCCCCTCCTCCTTGTTTTTCACCCAATCAAAGACTATTTATGCCTCGATACCATTACAGTAACTGGACATACAGTTACCACTAAAGATTGTTAATTGTTAATTGTGAAGTAATCTTTTGGATGAATACTATTAAAAACGATACTTGTATACTGTTAAAACATTCTCTCAGAGTATTATCTAGAGGTTTCAAGCAGGGGTTTTTTATTTATTTTTCCCCTAAGGAAATTTAACAAAAAAACCCCTCCCCCCTCCTTTTTCTTGCAATATTGCGGCCTGTAGAAGGCCCAATAAACCTCATTACTCTGACCAAAAGAACAACATAAGGAATCCACGGACACCTTGATTTCTCTCCCCTACCTTATATGTACTTACTACGCCTTTTGCCTGTCACTTGTGTACCTCGCTGAACCTCGGCTGACTGTGGGACTGGGCCGCTGTTGGGGGGTAGCGACCTGGGGGTCACTCGCCGCACAAGACCAACCTGCCTTGCAGTGGGCTCTGGTGAATACCGGTGGCCCCTTAGACTCCGCTCCCCTGACACTGTACCCGCCATCGATCCAACAGTTAAAGCGGATCCACCGAGTCCGCTCCACCCGGTCCGTGACAAGGAGCTTCAAGTGAATCGAAATATGGGTGGACGAGCCCCGGATCTGGATCGCTAAAAAAACTCACCTTTCCCAGGTCTTAAGCTGTATTTTCGGGGCCTGTGGTTGCATCCCTGGATTCTGGTTATCAGAGGCGTGCTCCAGCTCCCAGCCATTCAGATAGGCTGGGGGTGGAAGCACACATCAGAATAAAGGGAAGCGTAATGCTGTCGGCGGGCTTGTCAGGTCACCTGGTACACTAGAGATTAGCCAATCCACTGAGGCCGGTTTGTATGTTTATATATTTTGCCTCAGGCAGCAGAGAGAGAGCTTAGCTTCACCCCTGCGTGTGAGCACAAATATTATAATAATATGAACAAACACAACGATGGGCCATTTTTCTTCTTTCCTAATCACCTGATCACATGATGTGTCCACTGTTACTGATCATGTCATTCAATTTTCTCCTGGCTCGCTTTCACGGTTTCACTGTCCGCATTTCTGGCCTGGAGGATTCTTATGCGGACACAGTCCTCCGCAGGGCCACCCTTATTTATACCTTACTGTATATGATACCTTACATGGCTCAAGCTTTTACTAATGTAGTTGGAAAAAGTACAAACAATTTTGTACTTACTTGCAATTGTTTTATATATATTAGGCTCGATTCAGAGACACATTCGTCTGGACTTCCGTAGCTGTCTGTGAAAGTTTTAGTGGGTGTTTGTCATTTTTTTGCTTTCATTTTTCATTCGTACGGACGTTCAGGAAAATGCGTATATGCGCTTTTGATGAACGGAAGCAAATCAGAACATTTCCATTAGTTTGGATCATTTTCCAAACAAAATCTGATATTTTTCGTTCGTTCAGATAACTTACGTTGTGATGGGCTTACGTCTGATTCAGAGAGCTGATTTCCGACGGACCACCACCCTATAAATCCGTTTCATTTCCGATCCACTTCCGATCCTTTGAGGGCTCGGATTGCTATTGTTGAACATGTTTTGCGGCTATGTGGAGGAGTCTGCGCGCCTTTAGCACCAAGGCATTGCATGTATCAGCATGGCCGAGGCCATAAATTGTATAGCAATGCATACCTGAATCAATACATTTCATGTATGCCTTATAGAAGCATTTTAATGCTGACCTTAATTAGTCCTTAGCATTTATTTTCCCACACATCCATATAATTGCTATATTTTTTGCTATATTTTTTTAGACTTATGTCCTTTGTGAATTATATTTGGATTGTTGAACTTGAATCTTAATTTGTTGTAGGAGTTATTGTTTTAGTCGGTTACCTTTGCTTTGTGTAATTATTTTATATTTGGTTGCAGGAACCGCAAGATGTGCCACTCGCACAACATACAAGCAGTGTTTGGTCCAGCTATGCAATTCCTCAGTGTTCTTGCAGGGCATCCAGGGTCGTCCCATGATGCTTATATATTGCAGAGCTCCGGCTTATTTCATCAGTTTGAGTCAGGAGAATTATCTGGTAGATGGCTTCAGGGTAAGTTTGCTCACATTCCATCAATCCATTTTCACTGTATGGCAATGAATATAGTTGATGACTCATGTCTTAACCTATGGCTGTTTTTAGCCCTTGATGACATGTTAAACAATATTGTAGCTTAGAATGTGTATTTTATGTTAGTATTTTTAAATTCTTTCAGGGGATTCTGGATATCCACTCCTGCCCTTGCTCCTGATGCCCGTTCTTTGCCTGCAGAATGCAGGCCAGGGGTTCTCTAATTGGGCACTATGCAGTGGGCCGTGGTGGCGAGGGCCCTCTGGCTTATGTTTGGACCATACGGGGGGGGGGGCACCCCAACAAGGTTATACCAATATTTTAATTAACATTTTTTAACAGGGACCACACGTGCCAGAGTGGCACAACTGAGTGTCAGGGTCCTTCAGTTGGTGGGCGAGATGCAGGAGTTGCGCAACTCGTTAGGGACCACAGATGAATAATAATGTTCTGTGGCCTGCCATTGCTATGTATTTTGTTTTTTATAGTTGCAAATATTTGAAAGTTTCAAAATTTTTCAAAAATTTTATATTTTATGATGGAATATAAAAAAAAAATGTTACAGTGTCATTTCATTTACAAAATACATTAACACAAAACTAATGGGCCCAGAAATATTTAAAGATGAATATTCACATGATCGAGAAGTGATTTGGGTAAGTTTTAGGGGGCTAAAATGGAAGAAGAACCTAACCGCGAAGTGGTTTGGGTGAGCTTTAAGGGTCCAAAGGGGAAGATGGAGGATAGTGCTAAGTGGTTTGGGTGAGCTTTAAGGGTCCAAAAGGGAAGATGGAGGATAGTGCTAAGTGGTTTGGGTGAGCTTTAAGGGTCCAAAAGGGAAGATGGAGGATAGTGCTAAGTGGTTTGGGTGACCTTTAAGGGTCCAAAAGGGAAGATGGAGGATAGCGCTAAGTGGTTTAGCTAAACATTGTAGTAGAAGTGAGGGTGGCAAATATGTAGGCGAGCACTTTAATGAGTTAAGTTTGTAGTGCGCAGGCGCAAGATCGTAAGGATTTTCGTCTGGACAATTATTTATTGAAAAAGGGAAACAGAAACTAACGGGAAACGTAAAGGATTCGTTGGAGGATACGATGGGAAAAGGGCAAAAACGAAAGCCGACGTTGTAACATGTGAAAATGAAACGGAAAAGTCACGCTGGAAAATGACATCCTCGTATTCGTAATCTGCCGTACGAACGGACGGAAACTTTACAGAAGGGTTGCAATGCATGCATAGAATCGCTCGCACACTCATACGAGAGCGAGAACATTAAAAAAAAAAAAACAGATCGGCACTAAAACGGAAGTATTTTTTTGTGTCTCTGAATCGAGCCTATTGTGTATTGATTTACTGGTATTAGCTATTTAATGTGCAATGTTTGTAATAGTGATTGTATAAGTGGGTCATTCAAAGGTATTCTTTGGGGTTGCATGTAGACAGTACACAAAAGCTATAGATTGTTGCCTTTAAATAATTACTAACTTTGATTCCAGTATAATCCTTAAAATTAAAGTTTGTTTAGAAAGGGCAGAAGATAAATGGAGGACATTGCATTGTATTGCAATGCATTCTAACACAATGGTTTTAAGGGGCCGCTAATTTTTACAGGCAGTGTTCAAAGCCAAACTTGTACAAGTTATGAGCAGACGAATTTCAACACTGAGCGAGTCAACAAATCCATAAGTACAATCAGGATAATTTACTTCATCCGCAAGGCAACAAATTAAACAGGATTTGCAATAAGAAATGGGTTAAATCAGAAAACAAATAAAAGTAATATAAAACATGCTGTAAAAGTGAGCATGCCTCAGTGCATGGTCTTAAATCAGCCTAAGAGACACCATAGATTTTATTAGTAAATACATGTAATAGAATTAAGGCATTAAATGGCAGCAGTTAAATATATCTATAGGAAAGTATAGGGCCCATAGGCTAAAATAGAAAATAGGCAAAAGAAATGCTTAGCTTTGGAGGGAACTTATAGAACAAGTTGAGACCCAGTTGAGGCTAGCCTGGACATTACCCCTGTCTTACATGTGTCATGGGGCCTAGGCCATGTGCAGCGTGTGATGGGGAGTAACTGTGGGTGTTGCCATGAGGAGTTAGCTATTTAAAGGACCAAAACTGAATTTTTGAAATACATTTGGCCAAAGCCCCTGCCAATACTCCCCTCTAAGGGTGTAGAACTAGAAATGGATATTTTCACTTTTTGAATCGTCCTGTAAAGGTGTTTATTTTTCTGTTCCTATCTGTAAGATGGCAGGTTAGCAGTCATTACATTGGTGTGTGACATCATTCCCCCAAACAAAAGTTGCAATTAATGGAGGAGGCGGAGCTTTACAGCTAAAACAGACAACATTATCTGGGATTAGAGTGAAGTAGGGGCAGTGAAAATTAGCAAAAGGTACTCCTTGTGAGGGGAGCAATTCAGGGGATGCTACCGTGTTTCCCCGATAGTATGACACCCCCGATTGTAAGACGTATCGGGAGTTTCAGAGGGGGCGGCTAATATAAGCCGTACCCCGAAAGTAAGACATACGTCTTACTTTCGGGGAAACACGGGGGTATCACCGCCTCCCTCTCATCTACCGGTAGCTGCGCGCCGCCTCCTGCCCACGTCCGCACCGTCCCCCTCTCCATACGTCACCGCGTCTGCCATTTCCCTCTGATTGAAGCTCGGATACACCCACTTGCCCTCAACAATGATGGCGGCGGGGGGCTCTCGATCACATGACTCGCTGTGTCGCCCTCGTTCGGGGAGCTCGCGACAGCCGGCGTTGTGCTTTACGGATGTGTTTGCCGGAGCTCGTGACAGCCGGCGTTGCGCTTTACGGTTGTGTTTGCCGGAGCTCATGACAGCCGGCGTTGCGCTTTACGGCTGTGTTTGCCGGAGCTCGTGACAGCCGGCGTTGCGCTTTACGGCTGTGTTTGCCGGAGGTCGTTTCGTTGCAGCTGAGAGTCCGGCTCCGAGGTGAGCGCTGCTGCGGGGGGTAGATAATATAAGACATACCCCGAAAGTAAGACATAGTGGGGCTTTTGGGGATAAAAAGAAAGTAAGACACTGTCTTACTTTCGGGGAAACACGGTAGTTAAAAATGTGGGTTTTGGTCCACATTAAGGGGAGCCATGTAGCTAGTCAGTGTTCTAGAATCTTGATCCAGAGAGAGAACAATGTTAATGTTGGTGGGAAGTCAAGACAGCCGGCAGGAAGTGCCAGCTTTGATAGACGAGGTAGATTTGTGGCAGCCACAGGGACCTCAGGCTGAGATAGATCCTGACAAGCCCAGCAGAGGAGGTAACTACTTTTGGATAACAGATGATAATCATCATCAATTTCATATAACGGTAAAGACACAGCCAACTTAAACAAAACAGCTTGTAGGAGGCATAAAACTGGTGAAAAACAGCCAAAGCATGCTACAAAGCTGAGGTTGTGGAAGAGTTTCACGTCACGGTCATACACTGTGGCAAGACTGAACTCTACCTGAACCTAAAACTACCTGCCCAGCCATCCCAATGAGCTAGTCGGAGGAGTCCTGGTGCAAGAAATTGGTTCACAGCGTTAGGTTACGGGTTGAGAGACTGGAAGGAGAGAAATAAGGGATCTCTAAGTTAATGAAATGCTCAAACATATAGGATATAAGAAAAATTACATGGGAGGGGGAGGGAAAACTACCCAGTGGTTGGAGGAGGAATTTCCAGGGAGTTTGTACACCAAGATCTAGAAGATGAGAGATGTACGCTTTGTATACCCATGACACGGCTGCTATGGCCACTGCTGATAGGAAGCTCACCCAACCATACACATGCCCAGCAGCGGGGATCTGTCTGTACAACACACTCTTCTTGTAAAATTGATCTCGGTGTACAGACTTGGTGCACATTTGCAAATAGCAGTTTGCAGGTAGTGAAAACTGCTTCTATAAAACACAAATTTGCTAAAAAAAACAAGATAAATAATACTAGATTAGCTCAGCACCTTAAGGACAACATTTCAGCACACAAAAATATACACTTTTAAAAATGCAATCAAAAGTGCCAACCTACCTACCCAATAGGATTTCCAGGAAAATTATATATTGTTTTTTCAGCATTAAGATGAAATATATTGTTTTTTTTTTTTTAGTACTTAGGGGTCTCAATGACCCCTTACCAGTTCACAAAAGGTTAAGTGTAAAAAAAAACACATATACATTCAAAAGTCCTTTATTAATATTTTATTGTTTACTGCTTACCTCCTTCCATCACAGGGTGCTGTCCTATCGCTGCTGTCTGACAGCCGGACGGGAGCTCTGGGAGAAGGGCAGAGGATTGGTGTCTTCTGTCACGCTCCTGGCTTCCGCCGATCAATCTGTGCTTCGCCCCTCAATTTTACTGCACACTCACTGGTATAAAAGACCCCTCTCTGCGGGAGCTGACAGAAGCTGTGCGAGGGGCAGAGAATCTTGACTGATGATCGGAGGTCCCAAGGGATGAGGAGACCCCTGGCGCTGGATCCTAGGCGGGGGGTGAGTTTTTTTTGTTGGTTTTAAAATGGGGAAAATGTAAGACATGTAAAACGTATATATTTTTTTCTTATGTTAGCAAAAGCAGGTTTTATAGGAGCAGTTTTCACTACTTTCAATCTGTTGCTATTGGCAATCATACACCAAGGGCCTTATTTATCACGGGCTAGCGCCAGGTAGTGTCTGACGAGCGCCAGGTACCGCCAGCTATCGGCGGCTACCGACTCAAGTACGCCCGGCGGCGGTCACAATGACGCATTTATCAAGCTAAATGAGGCTAGCGCCGGCGAGAGCGACGGCTAGCGCGGGATTCATCATGAAGCCGCCTGGAACGAACAGCGCCGCTGCAAATTCCTTCACAGCGCCAGGTATGACCTGTCGCTCCCTGGCATTGTCCAATGCATTTCAATGGAGCAATGTTTAATTAATCATAATTAATTGGTATTTTTTTTTTTTTTTGTCAAAAATTCTGCACTTCTGCAATGTTATGTTTTTTTTTTAAGTAAAAAAACAAAAAAAAAAATCTGTGCAGAAATGATCTTACAGGTCTGATATTAATATATTCATATTACAAAATGATTCCAAAAACATGTATAACGTTACAATCAAAAAATATGGTTGTTTAGGGGTTAAAAACTAGTTAACACCCATCGCCGCCAGCGCACTGGGGTTTAAACAAGGAATGGACAGCGCCAGCAAATTCGGAGTGTCATTTTTTTATGAATATGAAGCAAGCCGTTCGCTCTGGCCATTCGTTGTCAGGCGCTCACATACAACGCTGAACCTGTGAAACAGCGACCCCTAAGCCCGTATTCAACATTACCGCACACCGACTGAGTCGCTGTCATCAAGCAAACGCTGGCCAAGCACAGCGAATACTGGCTGGCGCTGTAAAAATCACTCTACAGTCGCTCATCTGTCGCTACCTGGCGCTATTAATGAATCGGCCTCCAAGTCTGTACACCAAAGTCCTGGCGCCACTTGCACCAAGGTTTAGTGTCCTAGTTCTCAGCGCTGTGCTGTTCTTTGCCGTGTGCACAGGACTTTTCTAAAAACTAGACGAACATTGGAGAAAGAACATTATCTCATTGGTTTGTGTTTTTAACCATACCATCGGAGAACAGAGTGATGGAACATCAAGATAGAACACAGTTTAGATGTGACTAGAGGCCACAACACGGGCAGGCTGATTCATCATTAGCGGCAGGTAGCGACAGATGAGCGTCTGTAGCAGGCATTTTCAGAGCGCCCGCTAGTAGTCGCAGTGCTCGGCCGTGAGTCGTATACTTTATAGCGACTCAGTCGCTGTTCAGAAATGTTGAACACATTCTGAGGAGTCGCTATTTGACCAGTACAGTGCTGTATGGGAGCGCATGGTAGCGACTGCTCATAGCGACCGACTCACACCATATTCAGCCAAAAAACAGCCTCACAAATCTCTGGCGCTGAAAAATATTAGTTTGAAGGCCAGAGCGCAGGAGGCGGTGTGTTTAAAGTCTGTATTCAAGCATCTATCAACTAGTAACAAAGTGAAAACATATGGAATTACATTGTAACAACATTGTAACATCACTTTAATGCCAGTCCTGTAATGTCATTTCTGAGGAAATATATAAAAAATGAAAAAATTTGGAAAAAACTGCTATTTCAATGCCAGAAGAGGTCACCGAATTATTTGTGATTTTTTTGAAAAAAAAAAAAACGTTTAAAGAGAAGAAAAGGATCGTCCATTGAAATGTATGGGAGAGCGACAGGTAGCGAGAGGTCACACCTGGCACTGTGCAAGGCTTAATGCTGGCGCTGTTCGCAGAGGCTGTGAAAATGATGAATCAGATGCTACATGCCGCTATCCCAGTCGCTAAACAGATTCTGCTTGATAAATGTGTAATTGCGTGCCGTGTCCGGCGTTGACCGGTCGCTATCTGTCGCTACCTCTCATTAACCAGGCGCTACCTGACGCTATCCCTTCTTAAATAAGGGCCTGGGTGTCTCCAGCAGGGCTTGTGCTGTATTTATATATAGACCTGAGCCTGGGCAGTGAGTTAATCTCATTTATTTCATATTTTATGTAATATGCATATATAATATAATACAGGCGGTCATCAATAAAAGCATTAAACACCGTGAGAGAAACTTATGGGAGAACTTTGGGGTGTTGATATACACCACCAGTAAAAGTAAATCCCGTATAAAACAATGCACAATAGACTGATATCAATACAGCTCACCTGATAAGGCTTAGGGGAAGGACCCTTGTTCAACCCCAACAGCAATGTGACTGACTGTATTCTCAGTGCTGTGGCTGGCCCTGTCTGGGAAGCTAGGGAAGGTTGCCAAAGGACTGAGGCCCTTATTTATGAAGGAATAGCGACAGGTAGCGACTGGTGAGCGGCCGGTAATGACGGGCCCCGCCACGAGAATGCCGGCTCCCCACCACAATCACACATTTATCAAGCCAATCCTGCTTAGCGACTGAGATAGCGCCATATAGCAACTCATTCATCATTATTCCAGCCTCAGCCCACAGCGCCAGCGTCCGACCTTGAACAGCGACAGGTATGACCTCTCGCTACCTGGCGCTCTCCAATGCATTTCAATGGAACAATCTTTAAATATTCATAATTAATTGTTATTATTTTTTTTTTTGTTTATAAATGTAAAAAATTCTGTGACCACTTCTGCCATTTTAGATATGTTTTTAAGGGAAAAAAATTGTACAGAATTGATATTACAGGTCTGATATTAATGTATTCATATTATTAAATTATTTAAAAAACTTGTTTTTTTTTGGTTTCCAAAAATATGGTGGTTTGGGGGTTAAAAAACTACTTTTAACACATCACCGCCAGCGCTCTGGGGTTTAAACATGCATTTCACAGCGCGATAATTTTTTGAGCGTGATTTTTTAATGAATATGGTGGGAGCCGGTCGCTAGGGCCAGTCGCTATCATGTGCTCCCATACAGAACCTGTCAAATAGCGGCTCCTCACCCAATATTCAACATTACGGCAAACCGACTGAGTCGCTATCAACAACCGAACAACGGCCAAGCACAGCGACTACTAGCGGGCGCTCTGAAAATGCCGCTACAGTCGCTTAACTGTCGCTACCTGCCGCTATTAATGAATCAGCCTCTAAGTTGCACCTGCGACAACTGTGGTGGCAAGTGGAGAAAACTGCTTTGCAGGATGTGTAAAACATCAAAAGACTTTTAATAGATGCAAGTTATTAATACAGAAAGAGATGCTAAACTGACAAAGTTCCCATGTAAATGCAAAATGTTATTCTTAATGTATTGTATTTCTTAATATAATTTATTGTATTGTATTTATTGTATCTCTTATACTTACTGCTGTATAGAGCTCTGGAGAGACCACATCTGGAATACTATGTACAATTCTGAAGACCTCCCCTACAAAAAGACCTTGATCAAAAAGAACAGGTCCAAAAAAGGGTTTCAAAAATGGTGGAAGAAATTCAAAAAGAACTTTAAAATCAGGATAGCATTAACGAACTTAAAGCAGACCAACAGTCAAAAATGAATTAGATCAGACCAACACAACAAACAGTGCTCATATGCATCCCTCCCCAGGGCAATTTAGATTGCTGCACATAAAAATTAATTTACAATTTTATAACACCTGCTGGGATACATTTTAAAAACAACATGGCTACTAACGTGCTTGCAGGCCACCTACAAACAGGAAGTCATGCTGGGCTTCCTGTTACTGTGCATTTCAGTTATGTCAGTTGGGAGAGGAAACTCCAAAATGGGCGCTACCTTTCTTTTCCAACTGTACCAGGCTGTTGGTCCGGTTTAAAGTCCTATTAAAAGCAAAACAAAAGCTACACTCACCTTTAATCTCCTGCTGGCGATCACTGCTGTTCCGTTGCACTGAAACACCCAATTCACATTGCTCGCACAGCTGCCATCACCTCACATCCATCAATACTTGATGGACCACCCTCGGCCATAGTCACAGGAACTACGGCATGCCCCCTCCATTCACGACAATGGAGGAGGTGTCCAGATTCTGCTGAATGGAAGTGAGCCATGGACCATGGCGACAGCGGTGTGAGTGGCGAGGAACTTGGAAGTGACAGCGCGGCGGGATAGCGGCGATCCCCTGGGGATTAAAGGTGAGTGTAGCATTTTATTTTTTTGCCTACAATATGACTTTAATTTGTACAGCCTGTAGGATAGAATGGTAAGAGAATTATTTAAAAGACCTTTAAAGGTATTGACCAGTCACATGATAGAAGAAAATGGTACTTGCCTCTTGTCCCTCGAGATCGTGCCCCTCTGCCATTAGACACAATGGAGCGGCCATGCCTTTCACTTCATTCACTGCAAGGAAGAGGGTGTGCTGAGGCTTGACGTGCCTGCTCCATTGTAGCACCCCTGTGACTGATGGCAGAGGGGCATAATCCAGACACAGATGTGCTGGTTAATAAAGTTGGGGCCCAGACGACATAGGATGCGGTGGCTAGGGGGTTACAAAAAGCTTGGAGATCCTGTTTAAATAAAATAACTTTGATTTAAGATTAAACTGCAGATGTTTCTAGACTTTTAATCAGATCTGGAGCCAACAGTAGCACTACTGATGCATCTTCCAGGAACTGAGTGACTTCCAGCCCAGGGTGAGCCACTTTCTAAAGCTGGTCCTACCTGGGGGTCCCCTTCCAACCTCACACGAAAGCAAACTTATCTGAGTGTCCACATGTATCTGCAGATATATGCAACCAAATCTCTGTCTTTCTACATAGCTAGACATGTTTGTTGCTTGATATTTAGATGATGAGAGGGTTAAACTGGGCGGTAAATTAGTTCCCAGGCCCTGAATAATAATAATAATTTTGTATAAATAATAGTGATTGAGGTGCTCCCACCCCCTTTTATTCATTTGAATTGCCATGAGCACAAGCAGGGAGGAATTCAGTCAATATGGATTTCTCCCTGTGAAGTGTTCTAAAGGGAGTCTGGCAGCTTCCCAGGTGAGTCGCTCTCTAATATGTGTTTGCATTGCATGTCTCAACTTTGGGGACTCAAAATTAAGAGTAGGGACCACACTAAACACAGAGTGCCTTGTCGGGGCGGTGTGGCTTCCACATGTATCTGCAGATATGTGCGACCAAATCTCTGTCTTTCTACATAGCTAGACATGTTTGTTGCTTGATATTTAGATGATGAGAGGGTTAAACTGGGCGGTAAATTAATTCCCAGGCCCTGAATAATAATAATAATAATTTTGTATAAATAATAGTGATTGAGCTGCTCCCACCCCCTTTTATTTATCTGAGTGTCCCTGTTACAGTAGATACAGGTAGTTTGAAAAGCAACAGTAAGTGAATGCAATAAGCATCAATCTATCCAAAGATAAAGAGATCATGCACACATAAGGGCAGGCTACTGTAGATGGACCATATTGTCTCCTTCTTCTGTCACCCTTCTATGTTTCTTTATTCCAGTATGCAGGGTGTTTGAGCAACCTCTCCTCTTTCCCTTTGCAACTGTATGGAATTTATTTTTTTAATATTAGACTTTTTTTTTACTGTAGATCTCCTCTATGAGACATTCTACATTTGTCCCTTGGGTTTGAGATATATATAGAGAAGAAAACTACTGAATATGAAACATGAGCATTTCCTAGAAGCTGGTGTGCACAACCTGGAATTTAGAGCTTATTCTTCTCACCTCACAAATAATTCATATACCGCCCAGTGGATGGGAATCAGCATTTCCAAGGAATAGTTATTCTTTCTATGAGCAAAGCGTGGAGAGCGCTATTCCCAGAAGTGGACGCCTTGTGACCTTTCCAGGTGCAGCTGAACTATGGGTTGTGTATATTGTCTCATATTTACCAGCATCGCACTTCTGAATGCAACATTCCAAAGAAAAGCGCTGAAGAACAATGAGAAAATAGTATTAGCAAACAGTTCAACCAAAGATTCCTCTGAATCAGTCCAAAGTACCAGCATTGCTTTTCAGTCGCACTCTTCGAATGAAAAAATACCACCACCCAGGGCCACCATTAAAAATGTCTTGCCTCCATATGTAATAAAGTTAAAAGGGTATTAGAGGCCCTATAGTGGGCACTGGAAGAGACATTAGTTAGTGATTAGTGAATGTAATCAGGAATCCCCCTGTATTCCTTTAGAGATTCAAGAGCAGTTTTAGTAGTAGAAGAAATGGCACAAGTTAGAGGACAAGGAAGGTGTCAGGCGTCACAAACAGGAACGCCACAGCTAGGAGGTTAGCAGGGGAGGTGGCAGGCTGCGCACTTGGCTCCATTCAGCACCGTCCGGCTGCTTAGATGTCCAGGTGGCTTAGCAAAACACCCAATTTTCACTTTTAGGAATGTTGTTCCTCAAGGTGGTTAAACATAAAAATTTCATATAAAAACCAAACCCATAAAAAACTATTCCCCAGCATCTCTAATTAATAGATTTTATGTTTTTAGTCGCTTACTTTTTATTCTTTCAATCACTAGGCTGCAACTTTGGATACGGGTGCTACCATCTTGCCTCAGAAGCATCACATACTGAGGAGAGGAGAGAGGCAGGGAGTGCAGGGGGGGGGGGTTATAGCTGTGCTTTACTCAGACAGAGCAGAACTGGGGTCAGGAAAAGGACAACAATCCCAGAATGAAGAGCGGCACAGTCAGAAGACACTTCCTGTCTAGTCTGAGACTACATGTGCCGCCATCTCGGTTGTTTAAAGGCTCAGAAAAGGCAATAGGTGCAGGTAGGATGATGTTTAATCTGTATGTACAGGGTGGGGGAAACATATAAGATATGATCTTATTCGGAGTGAAGGTCCGATTTAAAGTTATTGGCCCTTGATTCACTAAGAGTTAAAAAAAAATCATAGCAGTAACAAATTCAATTCATGAAAAAAAGCCTGAGAATTTCACTTTTTGTGAATCACCGGATAGGGAGACAATTGGGTTGATTCAAAGAAACATGTAACAGCTTGGATTTTGGTGCCGATCATCCTATTTTTCACGTCCGCTCGTGCGTTCGTATGAACTTGCGAGTGATTCTATAAGCAAATACGTTTCTATCCTAAAATATACGTCCGTTCGTATGGCAGTTCGGGAATCAGACCTATGTCAGTTTCCATCCTGAATTTTCCGTTTCATTTCTCAGGTTGCAACATTGGTTTTGCCCTTTTTCCTTTTTTGTCTGGACGTAAATCCTTCTGATCTTGCGGCTCCGCACTACAAACTTACCTCATTAAAGTGCATTCTAAATATTTGGTCTTTTATTTTTCTTTATTTCATTCATTTTGTAGTAACCAACCATTAATGAATGCATTTGCATAAGTAAATCTTACTTTGTTTAATTTTTAGTTAACTTGCATTTTTTACTTGTGGATTTAATTTTAATATTTATGCTTCAAATGGTAAAACTTTAAATTTTTAGTGTGGTTACCCACACCCTCTACATACAGATTGCTCACAAATATTAAAAAACACCCAGCAACTTCTGCATGTTATGAGCCTAGAAACAGCCAAGATGGCGGCTCAGGTATTATCGGGCAGCCTGCAAACAGAAAGGGCCTTGTGACTGTGTTGCTCTGGATTCTTTGATTTCTGACCTTTCCATGCCCCCAGCTCTGCTGTGTCTGTGCAAAATACAGCAGTAACCCACATCCTGCACTTTATCCCGCTCTCCTCTCCTCAGTAAGTGTGATGCATCTGACCAAAGATGTGCTTAAATAATTAAACAAAGCAAAGGTAAACAACTACACCAATAAATGCAATCTAAAAATATTATTCTAGTACCTCAATTTTAAAATAAATAACAAAGGACATAAGTTTCTTTAATTAACGCAAATATATTGCAAAATAAAGGTTTACATGCAAAGGACTAATTAAGGTCCACATTAAAATGCTTTTATAAGGCATACATGAATCAGGTATGCATTGCCATACAATTTATGGCTTCGGCCATGCTGATACATGCAGTTCATTGGAGCACAAGACGCGCAGACTCCTCCACATAGCCAAAAAACCTGTTCACGAACAGCAATCCGGCTGCTAAAAGGTGTCGGCTGTGGCTTTCTTTTAAAACACGTTTAGAGGTTTCTCTGAATCACACCTAAACACATCCAATTAACCTAAGTTTTACGTTTTGATCGTAAGTTTTATGATTTGATCCTAAGTTTTACATTTTGATCCTAAAATGTAGGAACGAACTTCCGCAGATCGTAAGAGCATATACGCATTCGTACGTAGGCTCGTGCGAGTCGGAAATGGCCAAAAAAACAGGAAAAAATGACTAACACCCACCCAAACTTACGATTCTTTTGCTCTTTGAATCGAGGGGAATGAAAGTCAATGGCAATGGTTTTTACTCCTGAGAAAAGTATTGAACTTTTTAACTGTAGTAAAAAGTTCCATTGCCTTTCATTGTCTTCCAATCTGGTGATTCACTAAAAGTGAAATTCTCAGGCTTTTTGTCCCATGAAATGAATTTTGTTTTTCATTAGAATTTTTTCAACTCTTGATGAATCAAGGCCATTGTTTTTACATTTTTTAAATGATCTTTTTTTGTGTGATTTGATAACTTCCTGCCAAATCCTTCCCTTTTCCCATCAGAAATCAGAGATTCATTCTATTTTTTGTGGTTATAAGAGAAGAGGGGTTTGTAAAAATGATGCATATTCCTTTGGCGCTGGGCAGTCTACTTTTTATCTACACAAACCACAAGAACATAGAATAATATTCGGCCTATCTATGCAAACTTCCAAAGCCTTCAGAGAAATGTCTCGCTGTGATAGCGACTCTTCATCATGTTATCCGCAGAAGCCATCTCTGATTGCATCATGGGTAATGAGGACCGGATCAGGGGCACAATGGGAGCCGCTGGCCCACGGCACGGGGACGCAGAAGCTCTGCTCGACATTGTTTTGAAATTAACCAATTTCTCAAGAGAAACACTATTGTTTTGTAGCCGAGTTCTAGCGGTGACCAGAATAATTCAATGCACAATAAAAATCAATTGCACTCTTATCTGTGGTGAGTGAGACAAAGAATGTGCCAGAAATATTCATTCGCAGCGGCGCATATTGCTTGATTCATATTGTCGGTCATTGGAGGAGTCCCCGTTAATGATTGTGGACTGATTTGGCAATTGATGTCTCTTTGGGATACTGCCGGGCTGCAGTTACATTCAACAAACAACTCTCAGCAAAACAGGATTGCAGCCAAGTTTTATGTTTTTCATTGTTAAAGTGTAACAACACCTAAGAAATTGACTTTCCTCTGTATTGTTCCTCTTTAGTGGGGGCGTTCTGATTTGTGTGTATCCCCCAGGATTGCCCATAATCTCACGTGTTCCCCATTTCCATGCCATGTGCACTGACACTCAGCCAATCAGTGCCACTTATTCTATTTAGAAAATTAAGTGAAGATACCGCGCTTGTAGTCTAAATTTAACTGCTTTTTCTTTACAACTACTGATAGATTAACATGCAAAACTTAAATCTCAATTTTAAGTCCAATGAAATAGTCCAGTGATAAACACAGAGCTTAGACACAAAGTCCAATTGTTCATTAATACAGATAGTGATCCCACGGTGCATGCATCTTCACACACAATCGTTGTGTCCTCCACCAAAAGTGAACTGTTACCAGAGCCTAGTAGGTTAGATGCCAACTTAAAACAAATCGTAGGGCCAATGCATTCGATCAATCCACCAGAGCAACGTAATTCAAATCCGTCACAGAAGCTAGATAAAAAAAAGGCCTTGATTTCTCCCACAGGATTTAGCATGTAGGTAGAATAAAACAGGACAATAGTGCAGTACTGCTAAACAACTATCACACATTTATCAAGAAGCCAATAAAACACTCACAAAAATCAAGTATAAAAACACGTATCCAATCAGGTTGCTATTAGCTAAGTCTCACCGCTCCAGACTGCCATATGGAATTTCCAGAACCAGGCCCTCCCTTGATCTAAGATGGGAAGGGTGGTTTCCGCCGGCTACCAACGCGTTTCGTCGCCTCCTGCGACTTTAGCTAGGTCACCTTATTCTATTTAGATTTCCTTTGTCGTACTGATGTCAGTGCAGCAAGGAAATCTGAACAGAGGGGGCGTCGCCACTAGGTTTGAGTGTGCTTACACCAGCCATTCACAAAGGCCTGGCACAGGTGTGTGAACAGAGGGGGCTTTGCTGGCCACTTTCCCGCCTCTAGCTGTGAGTGTGCTTACACCAGCCATTTGCAAAGGCCTGGCACAGGTGTGTGAACAGAGGGGGCTCGCTGGCCCCTTACCACCTCTAGCTGTGAGTGTGCCTGCGCCAGCCATTTGCAAAGGCCTGGCACAGGTGTGAACAGAGGAGGCTTCGCTGGCCACTTTCCCACCTCTAGCTGTGAGTGTGCCTGCACCAGCCATTTACAAAGGCCTGGCACAGGTGTGTGAACAGAGGGGGCTTCGCTGGCCACTTTCCCGCCTCTAGCTGTGAGTGTGCCTGCACCAGCCATTTGCAAAGGCCTGGCACAGGTGTGCACCGATTCCGGGGATGCGCCCTGCAGCACAAAGATGCACCAAAGTATGATGGAGGAGGTGAGTGGGAGGTTTCGCACAGGGCAGACAAACCCCTCCCAAGAAACATATAGACGCACGGGATGTGTCACTCCTCTTTAAAGAGGAACAAAACCTGGGATTTTTATTTTACCAGGTTTTGTCCCTCTTCCAGGAAGAGGTCTGATCAGGGATGCCCCGCCGTGTATAAAACAAAACAATGCTAAAAATAGCAAACCCATGGTGTATACGTGGGTCTCCACCATCAGCTTTCTATGCTGTGCACATTGATGTATGTCAGGCATCCCTACAGCCGCTTCCCAGCCAGCCAGAAGGATTCTTCCCCGAGCTGCTCATGTGACATGGGATCACCAGAAAGGTGGATAGACCTCAAAAGAGCAGCCCATGCAAGACGAGCCAGGAATCTCACAGAACCGAAAGCTTTCTGCAAGGAGTAATGGATGAAAATCCCTCAAATAAGAATTTAAAGACCTTTGGCTGGCTACTAGAAATGAGCAACTTTTGTAAAAATTTGATTCTGACATTTCAGATCAAAATATTTCTACATCAAAATCTGCATCAAATTATAACGAATAACCTAAAAAAAATAGACTCTTTTTTATACCACAGCCTGATGCGCACAATGCACTGTAAGCTATCTACATTCCATTAATTGGCTCATGTGCTTTAAAAAGTATCACAGCTGATTACAATAGAAACAATTAAGATTAATATTAAGAATTGCTATTTGGTTTAAATAACGTAACACAATGGACCCCTCAGCAGGAAGCTGGCAGGCTTTTCAGAATGACTCATCTTGTTTGTTATAGTCTCAGAAGTAGGGAAAGATAGACTGTCTCAAGGTTTTACCTACCATCCCTATATATGGCTCTCTGAGCTTTGTCACCTCTGTGCTTCCTCCCTTGCAATCCTTCGGTACGGGTGTCCCACGCTTCTCTCCGCTCTGCAACTGGGCAGAGGACACAGATCTTCTGCCCCACACTGGGCTCATGCCAGCTCGCTCCCACCGCATGGAAAGTCTTTTTATAGTGCTAGGAGTGAGCCGGTGCAGAACTTTAACTTTACTTGGAACTGGTGCCCGCACAGGAGGTGGGTTTGTTGTTTTTTTTTATACCTTTTAAGGCAAAATAACTTGTTTGGCATAAAGACATACGCCATTGTGCAGAATCAGTTTGTCCCTAAAATTCTGAGCTAATTCAGATTCATCCAAAATGGTTCACTCATCTCTATTGGCTACAAAAAACGCTTACAAGATGTAATACTAGGTGCTAACCACACAGGATGCCCAAAGTTTTACTTATATTTTATTTTAAAATGTAAAAGAAAAAATGTTTTTGCTTAAAATACAAAAGAGAATGTGTCTTCTTCAACTGGCTTGACTGTTAACAGTTATAGTAAACTTTGGCCAGGGGTACCAAAACTTTTGCACGCCACTGTAGGAACAACAGGGGGATGATGGAAGCCACCGCTGTGCTCAGCCAGACTGTGTCAATTTCAATTCCACTATCTTCAAAAAAGCATCATACAGTCTTCATATCTCCCGCTGCTCCAAATGACAATATTTTTCGATACACTTCATAATATTTCACCCGTATGGCAGACATGTGAATTAAAGTTAAATGCGCAGATGCTGCTCGGAGTTTCTGACTTGGAAATGTTCCCGACCTGCTGATCTGCTCAGTAAACCAGGAAAATTAATGAGCTCTCTTAATGAATTTTACATGCAAGTCTATAACTTATTGTTTTGTGGCCACAGTGCATTTGATTTATACAGCAATATCGCTGAAGGCCAAATTCGAACTGCTCCTAAAACTTTTTATTTGCTATCTTGAGTTGAGTAATTAGTACAGGCGGCAGATTTCATCTCATTTGTTAATTATGGGTGGAAAGTCAATCTACTTTATACCGACCCTTTATAAAGGACGAGGACTTCAGGGGGTTTGCAGAACATCTACAGTATTGTGGTGTCCAAAATGGCTTAAAGTGCTCCCATCATCAAACCTAATTTCCACAAAAACAAATTCCACCCCCTCCCATTATTCTTGTCTGACTTTTATTCCAATTTTACATTTATTTCAATGGGGACCCATAGTACCTTGTGCCACACACACGGAAGCCTTTAAACAACCTGATAATAACATTTCTTTATTCAGATAGCGACCCATGCTATCCAGATTGATGCAAAGGAAATGCTGCTCACCTTTTTTATTATAGTAAAAAATCAATTTATTCTGCAATAATGGCAGCCCCTGTGTGAATAGTGGCCGGCAAAGTGGAAACCGCTTGTGAAAGGTGGAAAACCATAAGCTTAGATTAGCTCCTGAGCGAGTGTTGCGTTCCCACTGGCTCTGACAATACTGGCCCATGAGGGCGCATGCGCCATGACCGCCTCCCCCCTTACAGGTGGTTATGCACAATCAGCACTGTCAGGGCCAGCAGGAGTCTGCGCCACCACTCGCTCAGAAGCTAATCTAAGCTTCTGGTTTGTCGGCACAAGCGGTTTCTGCTTTGCAAGCCACTATTCACACAGGGGCCACCATTATTGTAGAATAAATGGATTTTTCACTACAATACAATTAGATGGGGTTCCTCCAGTGCCACTGCTTACTCAGCTGGGACTGCCGATTCCTCCTCTGGGTTTAGCCTGGCTGGCACCTCTTCTGCCAGGTCAAACATTTGTCACCACCTCCTCCAACAGTGCTCCTCGCACTGCTGCTTCCTCCACCAGTAGGGTAGGGAATCTGTTGAAGCCGCTTCAGAGTAAAGGTGGCGTAAATGTGAGGCCATGTTTTTGGAGGATTGTTGGATACAAGTTACATCTCATTGAATTAGGCATTTCTCTTGGCAGTTGTTTCCAGTATCATTGTAATCATGTCAAATGTCAGTTCCCGGTGGGTGCCACGAATGCTGGCGCTTGAGCAAAAAACATGTCTCCAGCATTTTAGACATGCTTAGAGAAAATCAAGGAGACTTCAATTCTGATATTGTTCTGGTGATGAAAAATGGGCCCACCACCATGATACACCTGATAGCAAACAAGAGCCCATGCAATGGAAGCACAAGGGGTTACCAACTCAGGGTGCAGTTTTCTTAGGATAGAAGGTATTTTATTTTATTAATAGAATTCATGCTACACAAGGTAACACAAGACAAAACATACTGGAGACACTTAGGCTTTAACAATGAGGGCATTACAAGATGCAATCAAAGAAAAATGCCGTAGGAAGTTGTGAGCAGGTGAGTTGCTGCATCATTGCAATGCACCAGTACATATCTCTCGGTAATCACAAGCTGCTATCAGGGATTGCTGCTTCATGGAGATTAACCATCCACCCTTCAGACTGGACCCCCTTTCTCTTTTGTGAAGAAATATCAGTGTGGGCAACCGGCCAACTTATTGAACACCCCTCGTAGAAGTGCTCCTTTCACACTTGCTGCTGACTTGGCCCTAAGAAAGACAATTCATTATTACTACAAAATAAGTAGTGCACTTTTTGCACTTTTGCTGAAGAAATTATTCAGGGCATTACACTGGTTCATGAGTAAAAACTGCCATTCCCTTTAAATACCTAGGGGTTGATTCAGCACTGGGTGGGAAAAGAAAAGTTCTATTTAATTTTTCACCTAGGGAAATATGTAAACCAAACTGAGAAAACCTGCACCAGCTACAATTAAATGTGTGCTCAAAAGAGGAAAGGTGTGCAGATTGCAACCTGCTAATTTAAGCAACAGAAATGGAGAACCCCACTGTTCCCCCAAGATTTATCCTCAAACAAGGCACCACTACTGTAATAATTATTTGATAATCATATATTTTATTTATCAAAAGGATGTTCACTATACATATATACAGACACACATATTAAAAACCTTATTTTAAAAAACATATACACATACTTGGAGAAAAGGACAAAAAACGGGGGGAAGGGAGGGGAGAGGGGAGGGAAGGGGGAATTTAGCCCCCAAACGCCCCCAAAGAGAGAGAGGTGGCCCTCTTATTAATGTTATACCAAATTGTAAATAGTGTCTGTTGGTCCCGCTGCCGTGCTAATCAATAGTGCTAATCTATATAAATCTCAACTCATGTAACTCCTTGTGCCAGTAAACCTTTTAAAGTGCTTAGTGCATATAATAAAAAACAATATGTATATCATATAATATATGTATAAAACTAAATAGGACAGCCAGGACGCCAGAAAACAGACAACAATACAAACAAATCACTGTTGTAACTATAGTGGCCAACCAACTCACCCCCCTCACCAACACATGTGTGTTGTCGACGCGTTGCGTGACGACGACACGTCACTTCTCCAGGACAATAGGGCACACATCTAACCCCTACTAAACCTCCTTAAGTACTCACACAAACCCCGTTCCCCCGCCGCGCGCCGCGCCTCCGTGATTTGAGAAGACAGAGCGCAGCTGTGATGGCGCTCGTAACCGGAAGTAGCAGTCCGCATGACGCGCTCCGGCCGGAAGCGCGTCAGCGGGCCGCTTGCGTTCCAGCATACGGAAGCAATAGATTTCCGTATAGCTGGTATAACCGGACGACAACAGCGCGGGACCGGGGGCGGGACACGTAAGTAAATGGGTGGAGAAAATGTCATTCTAAACAAACATCCTAAATACTTATATCACTAATATATACAAGCTTAACAATATTATACTACAACCGTACAATCTATCTACATGCCAAAGTGAGTTAACTCTATATAAACCTATATATGCAGCTACAGCTGAGCTGCATATATCTCTATTATGTAAACAGCATGAAAACTCTGCTGCAAAGATTATTAAAGGGAATTGGATAACACACCTACACTGACCATAATCCTGATGCCCCTAACCGGGGAAGCTATTCACAAATATCCATCTTGTCCTCCAATTAGCAAGTAAACATTATGTACATGACAGTGGGGGCTAGTATCTTCCATGTTATCAAATGAGCATTATATACTTTGCCAAGCATTTGGCTGCATCAAAATAGCACAGGGGTCTCCTGGGCTAACACAGCGTAAAGACACTACTATTCAAGACATTCATGGGGGGGGGGGGGGGGGGGGAGGGAGAAAGATTTGGGCCATGGACCTGCACTAACCATGGTCCCAATACCCCAGTTAGTGGGAACTTGTTCACAACCAGCCCACATAATTATGCATGATTTTGTTTACAAATAAAAGGGGAGAAAGGTACAGAGGGAGAAAAAACACACAACCAGAATTTTATATAACAGAGGTCGCTGTGCGATGGCGTCTTCATATGGGACTCTAGTTGTATCAAAGGTCCGGAGCCTGATGTAATAGTTCTCTTAAAGAAGACCCGGATCCATTAAGTGCCACCTATAACTAGAGAAAAAGCTGTGAGCGTGACAGAAAAAACAAAATACATGTGAAGGGGCACTGCCAATGCCCTCAAGTTACTAGAACAATGTGTAAATATCTGTGAAAACTCCACACCAATGAACTATACCAAAAAAGGTGACCCACATATTAAAAATAGACCCTTACCTAAAATCCATACTGGCCATATATGGCCAACAGACTCCCCCCGCCCCCTATCAACGTAAACCTACTCCCTTGTCACACCCAAACATGTGAACTCCTAAAAATACATACTATACACCTAGTGAAACTCATTATACCCCCAAAAAAGGTGTGAAAGCCAGGTCTTCATTCAGCCCCATAGGGACCTGAGTACCCAAATTGTATATCCATCTGAGCTCCCTTTGTTGCAATAGTCTTTTCAAGTTACCACCCCGTGGACCCACACTAACCTTCTCAATACCCACTATCTTTAAACAGCTCATGTCACTGTGGTGTACATTGTAGAAGTGTAGTGCCACCGGTGGTACCACTTTCCCAAGCTGTAGATTTCTGCCCGCCAAACGGATACTAGATATGTGAGCTTGTATCCTCGCCTTGAGACTATTCCGTGTCTCACCTATGTACATCTTGGGACACCCACAGGTAAGAGCATAAATAACTCCTGTGGTTCTACAGTTTACAAATTGGGCTATTCGAAAGCTTTTACCGGTAAGTAAATGGCTAATATTTTTACACTTAACCATATTCGGGCAAATGGAACAGCCGCCACATGGGTAGCTGCCATTTATATTTTTGTTGTCTCGTAGCCAGTTTGGTAAAGGATTAAAGTGACTTGAGCATACTTTGTCCCGAATACTTGGGGCCCGTTGGGCCGTCATCCGAGGACCCCCCCGGACCCATCTCGTCAGATACGGATCAGTTCTTAGGATGCTCCAGTGCCTATTGAGGATCTTTTTTAGGTTTCCCCAATCATCGTTATATCGTGTAACAAATCTTACCTCTGATCTGTTGTCTTGTCTCTGTTTAGGAATAAGTAGACGTGATCTTGGTGTGGATCTGGCTCTTGCCCAGGCTCTGTCTACCACTGCTTGGGGATAGCCTCTCATACAGAACCGTCGTGCCAAGTCACCAGCTTGTTTTTCAAAATCTTCCTTCTTGGAGCAATTTCTGCGAATCCGCAGAAACTGCCCCATTGGGATGCCTCGCTTCAAGTTGGTTAGGTGAAAGCTATCGTAATGTAATAATGAGTTGACCGCAGTGTCTTTTCGATATAGGCCCGTACTCAATGTCCCGTCTCCCATGACCATGATGGTGAGATCCAAAAATGTCACCTGTGTTGATGAAATCTGAGCAGTCAAAAAGATATTTAGCTCATTCTGGTTTAAGAGATTTAAATATTCATTAAATTGTGTTTCAGAGCCCTGCCACAACACCAGTATGTCATCAATATATCTGTACCAGCCCAACACGTGCCGGTGATGGTCCCGCATGTCATCACAGCCGACTACCTCCCGTTCCCACCAGCCCAGGAATAGATTGGCCACCGAGGGGGCACAACGTGCCCCCATGGCGACCCCGCACACCTGGCGATAGTATGCCGTATCAAACGTAAAGAAGTTGTGCATTAGCACAAAATCCAAGAGCCTTAATAGAAAATCCTGGAGGGACGGGGGGTCTCGGCTGCTCGTGCTTAAAAAGTACCGGCACGTGTGGGCGGCAGATACATGCGAGATACTGGTGTAAAGTGCTTCCACGTCTAAGGTGATAAGTAAGATATCTGTGGGTACAACTATGGAATCTAGTTGTCTGAGTAGGTCCATAGAATCCCTAACATAGGACTCTAGAGAAGTCACAAAGGGCTGAAGATGTTTGTCAACCAGGGTACATGCTTTTTCTGTAAGCCCCCCGATACCTGCCACAATAGGTCTCCCGGGCGGGCATCGGGGGTTCTTATGAATTTTAGGTAACAGATAAAAGGTAGGTACCACCGGATGTTCAACTTTAAGGAAGTCATAGGTCTTCTGGCTGATGACCCCATCAGCCCAAGCTTCTCCAATCAAAGTTTCAAAATCCTTTTTGTAATTCAATAGGGGGTTACTGGACAACTTCTCATATTTACTTGTATCCTGTAGTTGCCTCAAAGCCTCAGTACGATAGTATTCTCGTGACATTACCACCACATTACCGCCCTTGTCGGACTCTTTAACTACTATATCATTACGTGTACGTAAGTTATTGAGAGCAGCCACTTCCCCATGTGTCAAATTATGGGGAACCTTCGACCCAGGTAATTTTTGGATACTATCACTGACCACCTTAAAAAAGGTATACACAGCTGGGCTAATGGACCAGGGAGGCATATATTTTGATGGTCTATGGAGTGAGTTTGTGATACTCACCTCCAATTGTTGTTCCTCCAACAAAGCTGTCAGATCGTCTATCGCCTCCCCTTCCTGTCTAGTCATATGTTCCATGGCATCAGGTGGAGTATCAAATTGTTTTTTAAGAAGCAAACGTCTACAAAAAAGGTAAAGATCCTTTATGGCAAGAAACTTATCAAGGCGGTTAGACGGTGCAAATGTCAAACCCTTCTGAAGTACTGACTTTTCCTCAGGGGTGAGTATAGCACCAGATATATTTATAACCGTCAGTTCCTGGTCATATGGATCCTTCATATTCTGTGGGGATTCATTGGTAGCCATTATGGACTGGGTCCCATCCTGGAACGTTTCACGGCTGATTGCCGGAAGCGACGATGGTCCCACTGTCCTGAAGCTCTGTTTGTATCGATGTCTCTTCTTGCCCCCCCGGCGTGTCCTTTTGCTCTGCCCTCGTCTAAAAAATGACGGTGTGATCTAATACTATCTTCAGAAGATTTACTGGACACTGAGGTTCTACGGCTTGACGGGCGGCTATCAACATATGTATTCCTTCTATTGCCTTTATGTGCCCATTTGTATACATGGCCTGTGTCATAATCAGCTCTGTCCCTATTTAATTTGTCTATTTTACCACTGATAATGTTATCCTCCAATTGTTTCAAATCATTATCCAAAACTTCCTGTAGTCTATCCACTTCTGCTTGGGGTGTTTCCACGGGAATACTATCATACAAATTTTTTAAAGTTTCTTTACTTTTGGCCAATGCTGTTTTATCCAAGCAGATAAGCTCATCTATTAAGCCCATTGCACATTTATTCAAATGGGCTTCCCATCTATGGCGAGTCTCCGCCGGTACCTCCCATGCGGGGAATATTTGTACTCTGAGACCCCTGGGTATTAATGATTGTTCTTTATACATCTCTAGAGTCTGTGTATTCCACCACATTTTGGTGTATTTAATTTGTTCCTTTTTAATTTGATGAAAAATATCCCTTAGACCAGGTTGGCGGGTATTGTGGGACATAGAATCCCCTTGTAGTTTCCATTGTTGTAATCTTATGTTCCATGTGTTTTCTTTAGTATCTAAATTAAATGGCATATTTGCTGTGCAAGAAAAAATGAGACAAGGCCCAGCTAGAGCCAAGTCCACCGTGGGAAATATGTAAACCAAACTGAGAAAACCTGCACCAGCTACAATTAAATGTGTGCTCAAAAGAGGAAAGGTGTGCAGATTGCAACCTGCTAATTTAAGCAACAGAAATGGAGAACCCCACTGTTCCCCCAAGATTTATCCTCAAACAAGGCACCACTACTGTAATAATTATTTGATAATCATATATTTTATTTATCAAAAGGATGTTCACTATACATATATACAGACACACATATTAAAAACCTTATTTTAAAAAACATATACACATACTTGGAGAAAAGGACAAAAAACGGGGGGAAGGGAGGGGAGAGGGGAGGGAAGGGGGAATTTAGCCCCCAAACGCCCCCAAAGAGAGAGAGGTGGCCCTCTTATTAATGTTATACCAAATTGTAAATAGTGTCTGTTGGTCCCGCTGCCGTGCTAATCAATAGTGCTAATCTATATAAATCTCAACTCATGTAACTCCTTGTGCCAGTAAACCTTTTAAAGTGCTTAGTGCATATAATAAAAAACAATATGTATATCATATAATATATGTATAAAACTAAATAGGACAGCCAGGACGCCAGAAAACAGACAACAATACAAACAAATCACTGTTGTAACTATAGTGGCCAACCAACTCACCCCCCTCACCAACACATGTGTGTTGTCGACGCGTTGCGTGACGACGACACGTCACTTCTCCAGGACAATAGGGCACACATCTAACCCCTACTAAACCTCCTTAAGTACTCACACAAACCCCGTTCCCCCGCCGCGCGCCGCGCCTCCGTGATTTGAGAAGACAGAGCGCAGCTGTGATGGCGCTCGTAACCGGAAGTAGCAGTCCGCATGACGCGCTCCGGCCGGAAGCGCGTCAGCGGGCCGCTTGCGTTCCAGCATACGGAAGCAATAGATTTCCGTATAGCTGGTATAACCGGACGACAACAGCGCGGGACCGGGGGCGGGACACGTAAGTAAATGGGTGGAGAAAATGTCATTCTAAACAAACATCCTAAATACTTATATCACTAATATATACAAGCTTAACAATATTATACTACAACCGTACAATCTATCTACATGCCAAAGTGAGTTAACTCTATATAAACCTATATATGCAGCTACAGCTGAGCTGCATATATCTCTATTATGTAAACAGCATGAAAACTCTGCTGCAAAGATTATTAAAGGGAATTGGATAACACACCTACACTGACCATAATCCTGATGCCCCTAACCGGGGAAGCTATTCACAAATATCCATCTTGTCCTCCAATTAGCAAGTAAACATTATGTACATGACAGTGGGGGCTAGTATCTTCCATGTTATCAAATGAGCATTATATACTTTGCCAAGCATTTGGCTGCATCAAAATAGCACAGGGGTCTCCTGGGCTAACACAGCGTAAAGACACTACTATTCAAGACATTCATGGGGGGGGGGGGGGGGGGGGGAGGGAGAAAGATTTGGGCCATGGACCTGCACTAACCATGGTCCCAATACCCCAGTTAGTGGGAACTTGTTCACAACCAGCCCACATAATTATGCATGATTTTGTTTACAAATAAAAGGGGAGAAAGGTACAGAGGGAGAAAAAACACACAACCAGAATTTTATATAACAGAGGTCGCTGTGCGATGGCGTCTTCATATGGGACTCTAGTTGTATCAAAGGTCCGGAGCCTGATGTAATAGTTCTCTTAAAGAAGACCCGGATCCATTAAGTGCCACCTATAACTAGAGAAAAAGCTGTGAGCGTGACAGAAAAAACTAACCAACTTGAAGCGAGGCATCCCAATGGGGCAGTTTCTGCGGATTCGCAGAAATTGCTCCAAGAAGGAAGATTTTGAAAAACAAGCTGGTGACTTGGCACGACGGTTCTGTATGAGAGGCTATCCCCAAGCAGTGGTAGACAGAGCCTGGGCAAGAGCCAGATCCACACCAAGATCACGTCTACTTATTCCTAAACAGAGACAAGACAACAGATCAGAGGTAAGATTTGTTACACGATATAACGATGATTGGGGAAACCTAAAAAAGATCCTCAATAGGCACTGGAGCATCCTAAGAACTGATCCGTATCTGACGAGATGGGTCCGGGGGGGGTCCTCGGATGACGGCCCAACGGGCCCCAAGTATTCGGGACAAAGTATGCTCAAGTCACTTTAATCCTTTACCAAACTGGCTACGAGACAACAAAAATATAAATGGCAGCTACCCATGTGGCGGCTGTTCCATTTGCCCGAATATGGTTAAGTGTAAAAATATTAGCCATTTACTTACCGGTAAAAGCTTTCGAATAGCCCAATTTGTAAACTGTAGAACCACAGGAGTTATTTATGCTCTTACCTGTGGGTGTCCCAAGATGTACATAGGTGAGACACGGAATAGTCTCAAGGCGAGGATACAAGCTCACATATCTAGTATCCGTTTGGCGGGCAGAAATCTACAGCTTGGGAAAGTGGTACCACCGGTGGCACTACACTTCTACAATGTACACCACAGTGACATGAGCTGTTTAAAGATAGTGGGTATTGAGAAGGTTAGTGTGGGTCCACGGGGTGGTAACTTGAAAAGACTATTGCAACAAAGGGAGCTCAGATGGATATACAATTTGGGTACTCAGGTCCCTATGGGGCTGAATGAAGACCTGGCTTTCACACCTTTTTTGGGGGTATAATGAGTTTCACTAGGTGTATAGTATGTATTTTTAGGAGTTCACATGTTTGGGTGTGACAAGGGAGTAGGTTTACGTTGATAGGGGGCGGGGGGAGTCTGTTGGCCATATATGGCCAGTATGGATTTTAGGTAAGGGTCTATTTTTAATATGTGGGTCACCTTTTTTGGTATAGTTCATTGGTGTGGAGTTTTCACAGATATTTACACATTGTTCTAGTAACTTGAGGGCATTGGCAGTGCCCCTTCACATGTATTTTGTTTTTTCTGTCACGCTCACAGCTTTTTCTCTAGTTATAGGTGGCACTTAATGGATCCGGGTCTTCTTTAAGAGAACTATTACATCAGGCTCCGGACCTTTGATACAACTAGAGTCCCATATGAAGACGCCATCGCACAGCGACCTCTGTTATATAAAATTCTGGTTGTGTGTTTTTTCTCCCTCTGTACCTTTCTCCCCTTTTATTTGTAAACAAAATCATGCATAATTATGTGGGCTGGTTGTGAACAAGTTCCCACTAACTGGGGTATTGGGACCATGGTTAGTGCAGGTCCATGGCCCAAATCTTTCTCCCTCCCCCCCCCCCCCCCCCCCCATGAATGTCTTGAATAGTAGTGTCTTTACGCTGTGTTAGCCCAGGAGACCCCTGTGCTATTTTGATGCAGCCAAATGCTTGGCAAAGTATATAATGCTCATTTGATAACATGGAAGATACTAGCCCCCACTGTCATGTACATAATGTTTACTTGCTAATTGGAGGACAAGATGGATATTTGTGAATAGCTTCCCCGGTTAGGGGCATCAGGATTATGGTCAGTGTAGGTGTGTTATCCAATTCCCTTTAATAATCTTTGCAGCAGAGTTTTCATGCTGTTTACATAATAGAGATATATGCAGCTCAGCTGTAGCTGCATATATAGGTTTATATAGAGTTAACTCACTTTGGCATGTAGATAGATTGTACGGTTGTAGTATAATATTGTTAAGCTTGTATATATTAGTGATATAAGTATTTAGGATGTTTGTTTAGAATGACATTTTCTCCACCCATTTACTTACGTGTCCCGCCCCCGGTCCCGCGCTGTTGTCGTCCGGTTATACCAGCTATACGGAAATCTATTGCTTCCGTATGCTGGAACGCAAGCGGCCCGCTGACGCGCTTCCGGCCGGAGCGCGTCATGCGGACTGCTACTTCCGGTTACGAGCGCCATCACAGCTGCGCTCTGTCTTCTCAAATCACGGAGGCGCGGCGCGCGGCGGGGGAACGGGGTTTGTGTGAGTACTTAAGGAGGTTTAGTAGGGGTTAGATGTGTGCCCTATTGTCCTGGAGAAGTGACGTGTCGTCGTCACGCAACGCGTCGACAACACACATGTGTTGGTGAGGGGGGTGAGTTGGTTGGCCACTATAGTTACAACAGTGATTTGTTTGTATTGTTGTCTGTTTTCTGGCGTCCTGGCTGTCCTATTTAGTTTTATACATATATTATATGATATACATATTGTTTTTTATTATATGCACTAAGCACTTTAAAAGGTTTACTGGCACAAGGAGTTACATGAGTTGAGATTTATATAGATTAGCACTATTGATTAGCACGGCAGCGGGACCAACAGACACTATTTACAATTTGGTATAACATTAATAAGAGGGCCACCTCTCTCTCTTTGGGGGCGTTTGGGGGCTAAATTCCCCCTTCCCTCCCCTCTCCCCTCCCTTCCCCCCGTTTTTTGTCCTTTTCTCCAAGTATGTGTATATGTTTTTTAAAATAAGGTTTTTAATATGTGTGTCTGTATATATGTATAGTGAACATCCTTTTGATAAATAAAATATATGATTATCAAATAATTATTACAGTAGTGGTGCCTTGTTTGAGGATAAATCTTGGGGGAACAGTGGGGTTCTCCATTTCTGTTGCTTAAATTAGCAGGTTGCAATCTGCACACCTTTCCTCTTTTGAGCACACATTTAATTGTAGCTGGTGCAGGTTTTCTCAGTTTGGTTTACATATTTTCCCACGGA